>JASDDO010000012.1:411863908-413099400 GCA_030015575.1 Agapanthus africanus
CTCCTCAAGATTCCTCTCTTCAAACCCTAATCCTCCCCTCTCATGTGTTGAGTACAAGGACTAGTTAGACTACTTAATCCATAACCCTCACTCTATATCATCTAGGTACTTTTATTAGCACTTAAAGAAACCTAGTTTCCTCAAGTTTAGAGGCAAAGCTTGGAGTAAAGCTCTCGTGGTGGATCGTCTACTACTTGGAGAAGGCCGAGGAGGAGGTGGAGTTCGTAAAGACGAAGGACACGGTTCTTTAGGTATAATCACTTCACATAGTAGTTTAGAACTTCTATGATAGGTGTTAGTTATCGTTTAGCTTCGATTCATGCGGTTAGTCGATGTTTAAGCAAAGAACAAGATCGTTTTTCATTTTTCCGCCTCCCCGCAAGTCGTGGGGTGTTGTACATCGACTTACATAGTCTACTCTGGTGCATCTATGCCCTGTCTCGATACACCCTCGACTAGGAACAGTTATAGGATGTACTCGTCGACTACCGTGGCCCCACTAGTATGATCTCATCATAGTCCCGGTAGTCGAGTACATATCCTAAGGGCTTTATCAACATGTAACATAGAGACAATCAGAGTACATGTTTAGATAAAGTACAACCAGATAGCATACTATCATGTCGAGCAAGAAAGTCCTCTCTATATATGTCCAAGCATCCATTACAATATACATCGTATGTACAGTAATGGCCTCTAGGGCAAACATATAACTAACAGCATAAACAGTAAGATTATAGGGAGAGTTGTTGTATTCCTCGTCTTGTACGTGGATGACATTCTCCTAATAGGAAATGACATTCCTATGCTACAGTCAGTCAAAAGATTCTTGTCACAGAAGTTCTCCATGAAGGACCTGGGTGATGCCACCTACATTCTGGGGATCCGGATCTATCGTGATAGATCAAAGAGGATGTTGGGACTTTTGCAGTCAAGGTACATAGACACCATATTGAAAAGATCAGTATGGAAAATTCTAAGCGCGGTAACCTACCGGCTTGTCACGGAATCACCCTCTCCAAAGAGATGTCTCCCAAGACTGATTTGGAAAGGGATCGCATGTCGATTATACCCTACGCTTCTGCGGTAGGCTCTATAATGTATGCGATGTTATGTACTAGACCAGATGTAGCATACACATTATACGTTGTAAGCCGGTATCAGGCAAACCCAGGGGAGAAGCACTGGATAGCAGTAAAGAACATTCTTAAGTACCTGAGGAGGGCTGAGGAGATGTTCTAGGTATATTGCGGAAAAGACCACCAGATCGAGGCCTTTGCCGACTCCAGCTTCCAGAGTGACAAGGATGACTCCAAGTCCATGTCGGGTTATGTCTTTACCCTAAAAGGAGGGGCGGTCTGTTGGAAGAGTTCCAAGCAGGAGACCGTTGCTGACTCAACGATGGAAGCGGAGTACATAGCACTTCAGGTGGTTCCTATCAGTGTTGGTCCAATACCTCTGTATTGCGACAACAACGGCGCTATAGCTTTAGCAAAGGAACCCATGTCCCATCAGAAGTCCAGACACATCTTAAGGAGGTATCACCTGATCAGGGAGATCGTAGATCGCCAGGAGATCGAGGTAAAGAGAGTAGATACAGAGAATAACACTGCTGATCCATTCACAAAGGCCATTCCTCAGACGCAGTTCGAGAGGCTATTCGAGATGATAGGTCTGCGATATGCCAGCACCTGGCCTTAGTGCAAGTGGGAGATTGTTAGTGTATATACCCTAGGGGCCATTATTGTATCATACTAGCTTGTATATTACTTAATGGAAGCTTGGAATATTTGCAGTTATATATCAGTCTTGCTAAAAATGGTAGTATGCTACTTGGTTTGTTTCTACTTTAATATGTGCATATGTTTCTTGTAACGTATCATTTATACATATTACTAGAGCCCATAGGATCTTTGCTTGATTACCAGCATTGTGATGGCAGTCACACTAGTGGGGGCTGGGTAGTCTGTAAGCAACATCCTATACAGGTCCCTGGTCGTTGGATTATCGAGACAGGGCATCGATATTCCGGAATAGACTAGTGTGTACGCTTCTCATCCCAGTTGGGGAGATGGTCTGTCCCACAGCCATCAGTACGTCGTACTGGAGATAGTATACAGGTGCTCGTTAGGTTATGGGTACAACGGATAGGACTCGCAGGGGAACTGCTGGTTGGTATTATACCCGTCGTCAGTTAACAGTTCCCAGGTGACATGAGTACAGCATAGTCCGCAGACTTGACACTGCTACTTCGCCTCGAGTGTGTCCCACTGTTCTTAGATTGCTACCCAACCACGGCTCAAAAGAGTCGTGCAAACAGGTAGCAGTTGGGTGCAGTCCCGAGCACTTGGAGGCAGTGGCAGTTAGAAAGGATTCGTCTCTCCCGGTATTGGGAGTTGATATCGCGCCGTATCAGAGAGACATTACGCAAAGTCCCTGGCCAGGGCAAGCGAGATTTACTTGTAGGTTCCAGTAGTTTCTCAGGGTGTAATAGGCTACGCTCCGACACGACTTATACCGCTCTTAGGGGACTGACGCTTGCCGCCCCTAGGCCCGATATGCGATAGTCTTAGACGAACAGACCGGACTGTACGGAGATTGTCACATTAGGCTCATTAGGAGTTCGGATGGGTTTCCTCATCGGCCTTCTTATCGACATCTACCTGGGGACCATTACGTACAGCTAATGCCGCTTGCGGTCTGTGGTTAAACCCGCTGCCAGCGTAGTGTCGAGTCTTTAGAGTCCCACACAGAGAGTTTCCCTGCTCCAGGAGAAACGATATAGAGGTCGTATGGTTTTACGACAAGAGTTCGGACGCATACGTGTGTTTATGCACGTACGACGTTCGGACAGTTTTTACTAGCCGGCTTTGGTTTAAGCCAGATTCTATTATCGGATTATTGGATTTATACAGTCTAATGTTTTTCCGTGTTTTCACGGATAGGAGGGGCGTTCTCGTAATTTCGCGGGAAGCTTCTAGAAGCTTGGTGACTTGAGGATTTAGGTGGCATTTACATTAAATGCATTTGTGACTCATTTAGATAAATAATTTAAGTGAGTTAATGAAGCATTTATTATTTAATGACTCACTTGATGATTCATTGCATATATTTAATGAAGAATGATGATAAATCATTTAGATTTAATTTTTTTTTCTTTATGCTTCATAATATATTAGAAGTGAGAAGCTTTTATATCATTTTTCATGCTCACATTCTCTCTCCTCAAGCTCACTCTCTCTTCAAACCCTAATCCTACCCCTCATGTGTTGAGATCAAGGATTAGATAGACTAATTAATCCATAACCTCACTCTATATCACCTAGGTGACTTTGATTAGCAACTAAAGAAACCTAGTTATCTCAAGTTAGAGATCAATCTTGGAGTAGGAGCTCTCGAGTGGATCGTCTTTGACTCGAGGAGGCCGTTGAGGTGCCGACGTTCCAAAGATCCTACGAGGAGTGGAGGACAGCGATGAAGACCCGAAGGACAAGTAACGTGAGGTATAACTTCGAATCCGAGTAGTTAAACCTTTCGTAGTTTGCTAGTAATGGTTTAGATACGATCCGTGTGCTCAAGTCCGTGTTACGAAGCTTTGATAATCGTTTTTCATATATTCCGCCTCCCCGCAAGCTCGTGGGGTGCGTGATATGGACTTACACATGCATAGCAAATGCAATCTAATAACATCGATATAGGATAAGCAGGGTATGCAATAATCATGCATAGCAAATGCAATCTAGTAACATCTATATAGGATGAGCAGGGTATGCAATAATCATGCATAGAAAAAGCAATCTAATAACATCAATCAGGTACTATGACTACAGGATGAGATACATAATAATGAATGCTGAGCATGGGATAAAATAAAATCTACACGGAATGTCAATGTGGAAAAGTAACCGGTGTCCATCAATGAACCCAACTCTCAGTAACAACTCAGGCGCCGTCACACTGATCAGCCCTCAAATCCTGTACAGCTTGTGGAATCGTTAGTGCCCAACATCGGCACTCGGGAATATCATGAAATCATCGTATCCAGTATCGACACGTAAATCCTCAAGTATCGGTCTCCGTCAGTCCGGATCGGCCTACGGGCTCCGTCTGCGGAATCGGCCCTCGGCCCCGGCAGTACGGGTCGGCCCGTATCCATCTCTCAACTCTGGTCAGTATCCTCCGGTTAACCGCCAGGTCCCACCATTCACCGGTAGGTAGTAGTCCCTCTGCCGGGCTCACCGTTTAACTATACGAGTCTTCTTGCCCCGGGGTACCATACTGGGTCCACCATGTACCCGTAGACGGTGCCTACCACTCCTCGAATCGGGTATAATCACATAATCTCTCAAGAACCGAGAAAACTCATGGTGAACGCACTAAAATATCATATCAAGAGAAACCGGGTTTTTAAAACAGTGTGTAATTCCTTAAAATAATACCTCGGTCCTCAAATCCAGAAATCACACGAATCCAAAACTTAATGCGTAAATCCATGCAATGTGTCGTATGACACTAAGAGTAAAAGGGGGAAACCGCTCTTTTAAAATGGATCCAGTTTTGAAAATATCTCATGCGGTCCCCATTTTCTAGAAATCAAGCCAATATCATCTATGTATGTAACATATGTATGTATATAGGTATGGATGTGCATGGGGATACATACGCAAATATGAGTGTGCCAATGTATATGTGCACTAATATGGATGTATAGTGTGCATGTACGCAAGTACGAAGATATCAATGTATGTAAGCACTACCATGAATATACAGTGTGCAGGTGCGCAAGTATAAAGATATCAATGTATGCAAGCACTACCATAAAAATACAGCGTGGATGTGCACAAGTAGAGATATATCAATAAATGTATGCACTAATATGAATATACAGTGTGCATGTGTGCAAGTAGGGAGATATCAATGTATGTAAGCACTACTATGAATATACAGTGTGCAGGTGCGCAAGTATGAAGATATCAATGTATGTAAGCACTACTATGAATATACAGTGTGCATGTGCGCAAGTATGAAGATATCAATGTATGTAAGCACTACTATGAATATACAGCGTGCATGTGCGCAAGTAGGGATATATCAATTAATATATGCACTAATATGAATATATAGTGTGCATGTGCGCAAGTAGGGAGATATCAATGTATGTAAGCACTACTATGAATATACAGTGTGCAGGTGCGCAAGTATAAAGATATCAATGTATGTAAGCACTACTATGAATATACAGTGTGCAGGTGCGCAAGTAGGGATATATCAATGAATGTATGCACTAATATGAATATACAGTGTTCATGTGCGCAAGTAGGGATATATCAATGAATATTTGCACTAATATGAATATACAGTTTGCATGTGCGCAAGTAGGGATATATCAATGAATGAATGCACTAATATGAATATACAGTGTGCATGTGCGCAATTATGAAGATATCAATGTATGTGTCGTAGCAATCCTATAGTGCGAGTGTCATGAAAATCACTAACGGTGTGAGTGTAACATACAAATAGTGCTCGTGCCTCTTAAACCGTTAGTGACAGTGTGGTGTTATATAACTATCATTTCTATATGCAACAAGGAGGGGTATGATACAATAATACATATGCACGAACAATATACATATAAGTATATATGTGACTACAATATCCTATCACGCCCTGACGCTTAACGCCATACGGGCGATTTCTCCGTAGATATTAAATCTACTCACTTGGTCTCGTGCTAAGCGTAGCCGACCACCTGTCTCCCCTTCTTTGCGGCGTCCGATGTACCCGCCTACGAACCTAGAATTTACATAAAGAATACACATAAGCAAAATCCTGCAAAAACGCGATATTGAAACCAAACGAGAAACTCGCGTCGCGAACTAAACCCGCGTGTGTCCGATATGCTGAAACGTATGTATACAAGTATGAAACTACCCCGACACGTCGCGACACGCCGTAACGCTAAACCCACTCACGTATCACACGTATCGTGCAAACTAAACGTATTGGAAAAACGATATATTGCTCCAGATTTTTACTCGGGTGAAAACATAAAATACAGCAGACACCAACACAACAAACCCAGACACCCAGATCCCCCATCTGGCCGCAAATTGCGGCCAGAACGAATTTTTCGACGGCCATATTGTAGAACTAGGGGTTCGTGCTTCGTGTGTGTGGTCTAGGTCTAGTATGCATGCTCCAGTTATCCCAGATTTTTTCTGAAGCATACGGGTCAACAGCAGATCACATAAAGGCTAAAATTTACTTTAAAACGTTAAATTTGCACTAAATTGAAACCCTATGGTATTTTAGTGAAATCTGGGGCAAGACTAGGTTTACGTGGCCCTAACAACACTTAGTTAAGCTTGGCTAACCATCAAAATCACCACTTGGCCAAATATCCACACAAATAACCATTTCTAGCACTAAAACTCATATTTAACATTAATCGATGCTAATTAACACATAAGTTTAGCAAGCAAAGAAGTTAGCCTAAAAGTTATACCTCACTTGACCCTAGGTGCAAGGAGAAGGAGAGGAAGAAGAGGATGTGCTTGTTGTTGCTGATGCTGCATGCTACTGTGGTTGCTGCTGCTGCTGCTATTGTTGGATGATGCTGCTGCTGCTTGTGTGAGTGAGTGAGAGTGAGAGAGATGTGAGAAAAAGAGTGAGGCAAAAGGAAAAAAAAGAAATGAGAGAGGTATGAGAGCATAGAATAGTCAACCTCCCCCTCTCTCTCCTCATTAAATGTGAGCATGGCTCAAGCCATCATGCCCACACCCCCCTCTCTCTCTCTCCAAGTCAACCACAAATAATTCATTTTCCATTAAAAAAAACAAATAACCAAAACACTTAATAAAAATTCAAATTGGCTTAACAAAAATGGTTAGTCCACCATGGTTGCTAATCATGGTCTAACCCTAACTTAACCCTAGTTTACATGCACATGTGTGTGCAAGCCTAAATAATTTCTAATAAAATATTCATTAATTTTGATAAAATATTTGAAATTCGTTTTGGTAAACTTTTTACTAAAAACCACACAATAAAGTATAATTAGTCACTAATCACATCCTAAGGTGTTACAATTCTTCCCCCCTTAAAGAAATTCGTCCCAGAATTTAAAAATATATAGCTACGCATACCTTCAAAGAGATGAGGGAATTTCTTCCGCATCTCGCCCTCGGCCTCCCAAGTGATCTCTTCACCATTAGGGCTGCGCCAAAGCACCTTCACAGATGGCAAGACCTTCGATCGAAGTTTCTTCACCTGCCGGTCCAATATCACGACAGGCTGCTCGGTTAACGAAAGATCGCGCTCGAGCTGAACGGTCTGATACTGAATCATGTGAGAAGGGTCATGCAGGTATCTACGAAGCATCGACACGTGGAATACGGGGTGAACATCTGGGAAGTCGGGTGGAAGTGCCAAACGATATGCTACTGCGCCTATACGCTCGAGTATCTCGAAGGGACCTATGAATCTGGGGCTAGGCTTCCTCTTTCGTCCAAACCTCATCACTCCCTTCATCGGAGAGACCCTCACAAAAACGTGATCTCCAACTGCGAACTCTAATTTGCGGCGGCGTCTATTAGCATACGATTTCTGCCTGCTCTGAGCTGTCCTCATCCTATCTCGAATCAGCTATATCTTCTCGGTCGTCTCCTGTACGATCTGCGGCCTCAAAATACTGCTCTCACTGAGCTCTGTCCAACAGACGAGCGATCTACATCTCCTCCCATACAAGGCCTCGAAAGGTGCCATCTGAATAGTATCCTGGAAACTATTGTTGTATGAGAACTCCACCAAGGGTAAATGATGATCCCAGCTGCCACCAAAGTCTAAAACGCACGCTCGGAGCATGTCCTCGAGAGTCTGAATAGTCCGCTCTGACTGGCCGTCGGTCTGCGGATGAAATGCCATGCTGAAACTCAGGCGGGTGGCCAAATCCTCCTGAAGCCTCTTCCATAGTCGGCTGGTAAACTGGGTGCCTCGGTCGGACACGATATATGTCGGGACTCCATGCAGTCGTACAATCTCGTCGATGTATATCTGGGCATACTGAGCAAATCCGAAAGTAGTCTTCACCGGCAGGAAGTGAGCCACTTTCGTCAGTCGGTCCACGATCACCCAAATGGAGTCATATCCTCAACTAGTCCTGGGTAGAACCACAATGAAGTCCATAGAAATATGTTCCCATTTCCACTCCTGAATGGGTAACGGCTGTAGCTCTCTAGCTGGCCTCTGGTGCTCGGCCTTGACTTGCTGACAAGTCAGGCATCTCGACACGAAGTATGTGACGTCCCTCTTCATCCCGTCCCACCAGTAAACATCTCTCATATTATGGTACATCTTGGTGGAACCCAGATGAACACTATACACCGATCGACGTGCCTCCTCAAGAATCTCACGCCGCAGTCCCTCGGCATCTGGTACGCACAGTCTAGTCCTAAATTGCAGTATCCTCTGATCATCAATCATTAACTTGAAAAATCTGCCCTGTCCAATCTGTGCCATGATCTCTGAACAACGGTCGTCACTGTATTGTGCCTCATGTATACAGTCAAGCAACTGTGGGTGTGCACGAACATGCGCAAGCTGTCCCCCGATCGGCGTGAACTCGAACTGCACTCGGTTGTCGCATAAAATCTGCCAATCTACCGACGACTGCCTCTGCACTGCGCTCAAACAAGATAAACTACCCCCGGGCCTCCTGCTTAAAGCATCTGCCACTACATTAGCCTTGCCCGGGTGATACAAGATCTCGCAATCGTAGTCCTTTACTAGTTCCATCCACCGGCACTGTCTAAGATTCAGGTCTCGCTGCTGAAATATATACTTTAAGCTCTTGTGATCAGTGAATATCTGGCATGACTCGCCGTATAGGTAATGTCGCCAGATCTTGAGTGCAAAGACCACTGCAGCCATCTCTAAATTGTGAGTGGGGTAGTTCTGTTCGTGTTTCTTCAGCTGCCGAGAAGCATACGCGATCACCCTGTAGTGCTGCATCAATACGCACTCTAGCCCCACTCGAGAAGCGTCACAATAGACCACATATCCCCCTGATCCCGAAGGTAATGATAACACCGGTGCCCTAGTCAAATGAGTCCGTAGCTGCTGAAAGTTATGCTCGCACTCCTCCGTCCAATCGAAAGGAACTCCCTTCCGGGTCAACCCGGTCAACGGTGCAACAATGCGGGAGAAGTCCTGTACAAATCGCCTGTAGTAGCCGGCCAGTCCTAGAAAGCTGCGGATCTCTATAACTGATGCGGGTCTGGGCCAACGCTGAACGGCCTCAACCTTCTTCGGGTCCACACATATACCATCTCGTATAATCACGTGACCCAAGAAGTCTACGCTATCAAGCCAGAATGCACACTTGGAGAACTTTGCGAATAGCTGGTGCTCCCTCAAAGTCTATAGTGTGATCTGCAGGTGCTGCTCGTGCTCCTCTCGGCTCCGGGAATACACCAAAATATCGTCAATGAATACGAAGAGGAACAAATAAAGATACGGCCTGAAAATACGGTTCATCAAGTCCATAAATGCTGCTGGGGCATTGGTGAGTCCGAACAACATCACCAAAAACTCATAATGGCCGTAACGCGTGCAAAAAGCCGTCCTCGGAATATCCTCCTGTCGAACCCGCAACTGATGGTAGCCTGATCGCAAGTCTATCCTCGAAAAGTATCCTGCACCGTGAAGCTTGTTGAACAAGTCGTCGATGTATGGTAAGGGATATCTGTTCCGCACGGTAACCATGTTCAGCTGGCGGTAGTCGACACACAAACGCAAACTGCCGTCCTTCTTCTTGACAAACAGGACCGGAGCACCCCAAGGAGATAGACTAGGTCGAATAAGTCCCTTATCCAGCAAATCTTGCAACTGACCTTTCAACTCTCTAAGCTCCGTCGGGGCCATCCGATAAGGCGGTATAGAAATAGGCCCTGTGCTGGGAATCAAGTCAATGCAGAAAACAATATCGCGCTCAGGCGGCAGCCCAGGAAGCTCGTCAGGGAAAATATCAGGGAACACACGAACAATCGGAACCTGGTCCAACAGAACATCTGTAGCTCTAGTATCGCAAACATAGGCTAGAAATCCATGACATCCCTTCCTCAACAGCTGTCCAGTGCGAAGAGAAGAAATCAAACTGTGACGGGCGGCACCATGGCCCTCCTGCACAACAAAAGCCGACTCCCCGGGAAAACAAAACCTAACTGTCTTCTCACGGCAGTCCACAGACGCATAGCACGTGGCTAGCCAATCCATGCCCAAAAGAACGTCGAAGTCCAACATCTCAAGAAGGATCAAGTCGACAGGCAACTCTCTCTCGCCAATACGGACAATACACGACCGAAACACGTGTCTAGCAATAAACGACTCGCCCACAGGAGTAGTCACAGTGAGCGGCTGATCAAGCAAACCGGACTCTCTACCCAAACTCGGCACGAAGTGTGTGGAAACGTACGGGTGCGTGAATCCGGGATCAAACAACACGTGTGCGTCAACAGAACATACTAATAGGGTACCAGAGACCACTGCATTGGACGCCTGCGCGTCCTGATGCGTCAAAGCGAAAACCCATGCCTGTCCTTGATTGTTGGGATACGTGCGTGTTCAAGTTCTAGTTTAAATACCGCAATCAAGACGGTTTCGCTTGTAGCTAGCCGGTTGAGTACGGGTCGTCCGCAGGGAGATGGGAGTCTTTTTCAAAGTGTTTTAACGAGTTAAGTCCTGTTTTCAGATTTTGTTGGATTATCTAAGTGTTGAGTTTATATTTAAAGAGAGCTTGTTAGGGTTAGGATTAGGTTAGTTTGAGTTAGGAGCCTCCACATCTTTCGTTGCCCCTCTTAATATCGGTGTTACGGTAATCGGCAACAACGGGGATTAGCACGACTAGGAAGGAACTTGCGAGTATAAGCTAGGCTTTCCAACGCATAAGTCCTTCCTTTTGGTGCTTGTCCGTCCGTTCTTGGCTCTTATCCATAACCTCCGGTTAATTCAACCACAACCGGTCTCACTACGGAATCACCGCTATCATGTAGGATAGGGTGCCGTAAGGAGCGGATTGTGGTTCAATTAACGGGAGTCGATTTAAGTTGTTGGGCAAGGAAAGAGTGAGAGAGATTTCCTTCTCTCAAACTTCCCTTATCCTACCCTAACAAGTAAAAAACTACTCACACTTCATGATAAGGAAAAACAAAACAAAACAAAAGAGGAAGATAGAAAGAAGGAGATTAGAAAAATACGACTAACTATTTACGACCTCACCTTGGCGAGGATCGAGCGTAAGTATCATTGTCGTATGAATGATAAAGAAAAAGAGAGAAGAAAGAAACAACAAGAAAATAACAACAACTACTTAACGAATTAAAATTACAACAAGCATAAAGATAAAGAGACAAGCATGATAATAAATGGTTCTTCTTTATTCATCACTCTTCACTCAAAAGCTCACTACAAGTTTAATGGAGAAGAGGAAGAAGAAAAACACTAAACCTAGGCAAAAAATGAAAATACAAGAATGGACCCTTTCCTTCACAAAGTTCTGGGCTATTTATAGGCCAAAAAATGAAAAGCTAGGGCAACCACCAGAACCCTGATGAAAAGACAAAACTGCCCCCAAAAGACCATACCGTGACTCCACTGTACGGCCGCGGATCCGCCGCCTATGCCCCCTATTGGCCGCGGATCCGCGCCCCTATTGTGGAGTTAGGGTGTGGGCTTCTGTGTACTTCCCTGGTCTTCTGTCCCCTCTTGTCTGGTGTATGTATTTTCTGAAAATTCTTTCCCATTTCTTCCAGAATTTCTGTTGAGGAAAGGTGGACTTTTTGTGGATGTTTTTGTCATGATTGCCTCGAGCTCCGCGTAGATCTCTTGGATTTTGTGCTACCATTGAGCCTTGTGCATGAGAATGACATTGATTTGACATTTTGTCTTCCTAAACTGTTATCTGGCAACATACGGATAAAGAGCGGAGACCGTGTTTTATCTGTGGTTGGCAGGAACCCGGATTTTTTCGTGTTTTCCATGAATTTCACCGTTTTAGAACCGAGAACCTGTATCCTGCAATTGACTAGCAAACACGGCTCAAGAGTATCTACCGATATGCAATGTGATAAAAATTGGGCGGTATGAAAATGCAAAAATCTGATATGAACAAATACCCCCAAACTTATCATTTGCTCGTTCCGAGCAAAGCCCATTTATTAAAAAAAAATTTCCTAACCTCACTTTCGCAGGGAAAGCGATTGCACTGAGCATGTGCAACAAGCCGTTAAACCTCTAGGTGTCCCTAGTAGGAGGAGTGTTGTCTCCTGAGGGTTTTCAGCGGATACTACCCACAAAATCCGGTCAAGTTGGTTTTGCAAAGTAACTAAGATTCAAACCCTAAAGTTTTGTATTAGAAAATAACAATTCTATAATCCTAAGTCTATATTATCGAACCTTTATTTTTCACACCTCGCTTCTTATTTAACTACAGATTTTATATGTCTTTACGTGCAGTGCAAATAGTGTCGTTAAGTTCCCGAAAGGTCGAATAAAGTCATCATGTCGCACAATAAAGCCCAGATAACAATTTAAAAAGGATCACATAAGTTTTATAAAGAGTTAAGCATTTTTCAAGTTTCGTTTTCCAGTAAGGTTTCAACTTCAGAATTTCTATCTTCCATAACAGGAAACTAAGTCGTATTTTTCACTCCACCTTTTTCTTGTTTTCATTTCATACACACCTCTGTGAACGTGCAATAGTCTTTATCATAGAATAAAACCTTCATATCTCCGTTAAAATTTTTATAAAAGCCTGTCTTTTATCAAGATTATTTTCACACAAAGAACCGTTAGGAATTTTAACTCGGAGAGAATACTTGCTTGACTTTGTTTTAAACTGGACTTTCTAGGCTTCTTAGCAAGCTTTGGGCCAATGCACCCAAACCAGTTGGTTTTAGGGCATTAGGTGTAGAAACACCCCAGCGGACTTAATTACTCAAGTTACCTAGGTCCAAAAACAAAAGACAGTTTGTCGTGAAAATCAGATGATTTAATACGAACGGAGATATAACCGGCAGTTCAAATGTTTTTTTTGGATAAAAGACGTGTTTAGTGGGTTTGGTGTGTAATCATTCCAATCAAGTTTTAGATGGGTTATTTTTCAGACTTAGCTCCAATTACGGCATCAATAACATTTCTTCATATTCGCTTTACTTCATAAACTATTCTTGACATTACTTATTTCAGAACAAACCTATTTGATCCTCAGAAAATCATTTATCTGTTTAAAAGTTTAAACATGAAAGACTTGTCATCTAATTCCCAAAATCTTACGACACGTGTAGTGTGATGTAAAGACGTATATCAGCTATAGTTAACTTCAAAGGAGAGTTATCTTTCAGGTTTTCAAAATGCGAACATAAATTCTATTTATTCCTATTTTTTCAAACAAAAACAGTCGAATGTTGAATCAGAGTTCTTCCACAAGCTAACTTAACAAAAAAGTTTTTTTATTTTCTTAGAAATTTTTCAAATTTTTATGGATTTTATGGATATTAATATGCAGATGCAAAATATACATATGAATGCGAAGGTAAGAAATGCGTACCGAGCGTACCCCCAAACTTAAACTGGACAGTGTCCTCACTGTCGTTGCATGAAGAGAGTAGTTGGAAGGTTCAAAATTGTCGGTCAGTGATACACAAATTTTTATTTGTTTTTGTTTTTAAAGAAAAGAAAAAGAATATACACAAATATATACAAAATGATTTGTACATACCCCCAAACTTATTTGGAACAGTGTCCGCTGTTCTTGGCTGGATAACCGAAGTTTGGAGGTAGGCAGAGGAAGATCATTTAGGGTAAACCGGCTCCTGTAAGAACAGGAGCTCCTCTGTTGGTTCAGCGCTAAGGTACGGTTTGCATCGGTGTCCATTTACTTTGAAAATTGAACCGTCCTTTGGATTCTCCAAATCCACAGCGCCCTGCGGATACACATTCCGCACAAAATACGGCCCTTTCCAGTGAGATCTGAGCTTTCCTGGATGGAAATGAAGTCGGGTGTCGTAAAGCAGTACCTGCTGACCAGGTACGAAGGTTTTGCGCAAAAGGTGTTTATCGTGAAACACCTTCGTTCGATTCTTAACGACAACCGCGTTATCGTAAGCCTCATCCCTAAGTTCATTCAGTTCGTTCAACTGCAGCTTCCGATGGCTGCCCGCATCCTCAAGAGACAGATTCAGCTCCTTTATCGCCCAAAATGCGCGATGCTCTATTTCGACAGGAAGGTGGCAGGCTTTTCCGTACACAAGCCGATAGGGAGACATGCCAAGGTCGGCCTTATAAGCGGTTCTAAATGCCCAAAGGGCATCAGTGAGTTTCAGAGACCAATCCTTACGGTTCTTGGAAACCGTCTTCTCCAGTATCTGCTTGATTTGTCGATTTGAAACTTCGGCCTGCCCGCAGGTTTGGGGGTGGTAGGGCGTAGAGAGCTTATGATTAATGGAGTATTTCCGCATCAAGGCCTCGAAGGTTCTGTTGCGGAAATGACTTCCATTGTCACTAATGATCGCTCGGGGGTGCCCAAACCGGGAGAAAATGTTTTCTTTAAGGAACCTAACGACAACCTTGTTGTCGTTAGTCCGGCTGGACACAGCCTCGACCCATTTAGAGACGTAATCAACAGCTAGAAGGATGTACAAGTTCCCAAAAGAGCTGGGAAACAGCCCCATGAAATCTATCCCCCAAACATCGAAAATCTCCACAACCAAGATCGGTTGGAGCGGCATCTCGTTCCTCCGGGATATCCGGCCCATGTGTTGGCACCGGGAGCAAGTCTTGCAATAGTCGTGAGCGTCTTTGAAAAGTTGTGGCCAGTAGAAACCACATTGCAAGATCTTCTCAGCTGTCTTTCTGGGCCCAAAATGCCCGCCACACGCTTGATCGTAGCAAAATGACAGCACACTCTTGAATTCATCATTAGGGACACACCGACGAATAATCTGGTCGGGACAGTACTTGAACAAGTATGGTTCGTCCCAGTAAAAGTGTTTTACTTGGGATAAGAAGCGAAGTCTGTCCTGACTCGACCATTCAGTCGGTAGTAATCCCGTGGCCAAATAGTTCACAATATCTGCGAACCAGGGTTCGCACGATACTGTCAAGAGCTGTTCATCCGGGAAAACGTCGTTGATTGGAATTGGAAGCGAAGGTGAAGAAGGAAGTCGTGAGAGATGGTCGGCAACTACGTTTTCACATCCTCTTTTGTCCTTAATGACAAGGTCAAACTCTTGAAGCAAGAGGATCCAACGGATTAACTGAGATTTTGCATCTTTCTTCGCAAAAAGATGGCGCAGAGCAGAATGGTCTGTATAGACAATGACTGGAGAGCCGATGAGGTAGGGCCTGAACTTTTCTAAAGCAAATACAACACCTAAGAATTCCTTCTCAGTTGTTGTATAGTTAAGTTGGGCGTCGTTCAGGGAGATTACGTGCGGCATCTTGTTGATGTGTTGTCCAAGGACAGCACCAATGGCAAAGTCGGATGCATCGCACATAATCTCGAATGGGTGCGTCCAGTCAGGTGAAGAAAGAACGGGAGCAGAAGTGAGTGAGCGTTTCAATGACTCGAAGGCAGTCACACTGCTCGAGCTGAAGTCGAAAGGCGTATCCTTGGCTAGCAAAAGAGTCAAGGGCCAAGCAATCTTGCTAAAGTCCTTAATAAACCGTCTATAAAAACCGGCATGGCCAAGGAAGGCTCGGATATCTCTGACGCATCGGGGAGGAGGCAGATTGGAAATGACCTCAATCTTTGCTTTGTCAACCTCTATGCCATTTTGCGAGATGATATGTCCTAAGACAATACCTTCGCGCACCATGAAGTGGCATTTCTCCCAGTTCAAAGTGAGATTCTTGTCCTTACAGCGGGTAAGGACAGCGTCAAGATGCAGCAAACACTCGTCGAAGGAGTCGCCGAAGATGGAGAATTCATCCATGAAAATCTCCAGAAATTTTTCCACCATGTCAGAGAAGATACCCATCATACACCACTGGAAGGTAGCGGGCGCATTGCATAACCCAAAGGGCATGCGTCGATATGCAAACGTGCCGAAAGGACAAGTGAAAGTGGTCTTGTCCTGGTCTTTTTCGGCGATGGGAATCTGATTATAGCCGGAGTAGCCATCAAGAAAGCAGTAGTACTCGTGTCCGGCCAATCGTTCAAGCATCTGGTCAATAAAAGGTAGCGGAAAGTGGTCTTTCCGCGTTGCGGCGTTGAGTTTTCTGTAATCAATGCAAACTCGCCACCCAGTTTGGGTGCGAGTAGGGATTAACTCATTCGCCTCATTGGTTATGACCGTAATGCCCGACTTCTTGGGGACAACGTGAATGGGGCTAACCCACTGGCTATCAGAGATAGGGTAAATGATACCACTATCTAGACATTTGACGATCTCCTTCTTCACAGCCTCTTTCATGACTGGATTGAGACGTCTTTGTGGATCCCGGGCTGGTTTGGCATCATCCATCAGATGAATGTGATGCTCAACGATCAGGGGACTAATCCCCTTGATGTCCGCCATGGACCAGCCAAAAGCTTTCCTGTTGCTGTGTAAGACCGCTAGAAGGGCTTTCTCTTGCTCGGGAGCTAGAGAAGCCGAGATGATGACAGGGAGGGTCTCGTGCTCACCTAAGTAAGCGTACTTAAGGTGAGACGGCAAATGCTTGAGTTCGAGCATTGGAGGTGAAATGATAGAAGGAAAGATTGGTGCAAAGGTTTCGAACTCAAAGGACTCCAGCAAAGGTTCAAAGCGAGTGTAAGCAACCGAGTTGGATGGTTCAGGTAACTCATCCGAAAAGTCGAAAGATTCAAACTCGGGTTGTGCGCGGCTAAGATCGTTCGAGAACGTGAAACACTCGTAGTCGTTGTCGGGCGCAGAAACAGCAGCAGGTCCGAAGAGAAACGCACTAGTGGCGTCAAGATTATCGTGATCAAACAGAAACTCCTCGAATTCACACTCTTCTGGGGTGATCTCCTGGATCGAGCAGACGTCCAGTATATGAGCATTAGGTTCGGCGGGCTGATTCCCCAACCTAAAAATGTTGAGTTCGATCGTCATGTTTCCAAAAGAGAGGTTCATCGAACCATTGCGACAATTGATCACAGCATTTGAGGTTGCGAGAAAAGGGCGACCGAGTATCACCGGAATTTGATTCCGGGGGTTAGCTACAGGCTGTGTATCTAAGACAATGAAGTCAACGGGGAATATGAAGTCCCCGACTTTTATTAACACATCCTCTAGCTCACCCCTAGGATGGGTGATCGATCGGTCGGCCATTTGGAGAGTGCAGTGTGTGGGTTTCAACTCTCCGACGCCTAATTGCTCGTATACTGAATACGGAAGCAGGTTAACACTGGCACCAAGATCTAATAGTGCGCGGTTGATGTTCTTATCCCCAATGGTAATTGAAATCGTAGGACAGCCAGGGTCCTTCCGTTTTTGTGGTAAAGATTGGGTAAGGGCATCACTCACAGCACTAGCCAAGAAAACTTTCTTGGGTACCTGAGACTTCCTCTTTTTCGTGCACAAGTCCTTTAAGATTTTCGCGTAGGATGGGACTTGTTGGACAGCATCTAAAAGAGGAATATTAATGTTAACCTGCTTAAATAACTCCAGAATCTTCTCCATTTGAGGATTTTGTTTGTTAGACCTCAACCTGTTTGGAAATGGAACATTTTGAAAATTGGTTGAGTCTAATGCTGGAGGAGGAGATTGTGGAGTTGGAACGGATCCCAGAATAGGTGTTTTCGTGGAGTAAGAAGTGGGTCCGTTCAGAGCAGAAGAAGAGGAAGGAGAGCCTGTTGAAGAACGGAGAATAGGCTCGGAAGACGAAGAAGAAGAAGAAGAAGAAGCAGCGGCCGGGGTGTCATCGTTGATTCATTTGCCAATGTTGTTTTGCAGCATCCTTCCCGATCTCAGTGTGGTCACGACACTCACATTATGGTTCTGTTGTTCAAGAGCAACATGTGCATTATGTGGGTGACCGGGATTTGGAAGTGGCTGGGATGGGAGCTTCCCCTTCTCTCGCTCGCTTAAGGCCGCGTTCAGCTGTGCAATCTGGGCCTCGATGGTCTTGATACTTTGCCCGTGTGCGGCAGTGTGTTGCACTAAAGATTGAATGGAAGACTGGATGTTGGCGGTGGATTGAGTCGATTGTTTAACAAGCGCCTCCAGACTTCGCTCGAGCGAGGAAACCTTATCGTTGTTCGACGGAACAAAGTTGTTTGGTGGAAAAGAGTTGTTGGGTGCAAAGTTATTTGTCTGGTTTTGGAAAGGTTGGGGTTGGAAGGGCTGTTGATACTGAGTTTGTTGTTGCGCTTGTTGTTGCGGTGGGGGGCCCTTTGGAAATTGTTGCCTTGGAATTGATTCTGATTCCGATTCCAGGCGAAATTGGGGTGGCTCCTCCAACCGGGATTGTAGGTGGAAGAGTATGGATCATTCCTCGGTCTTTGCTGGAAGGCAGCATTAACCTGATCCTGTCCTTGCGAGGATGGATTGTAAGGACACTCTTCGGTCAAGTGAGAAGGATCGGAACAACAAGCGCAAATGGTACGAAGGGGGAGAACAGGGGAAGGAGCAGGAGCAGAGAATTTGCTCTCTATCGCTTCAAGCTTTCTTGTTATTGCAGCCATTTCAGCTTTCATCGCAATAGAGACATCGAGTTGGTGGATTCCTACCCTAGACTGACCGGTAGAAATGGAGGTAGAAGAAGAAGAAGTCAGTCTGGTGCTCTCCCACTGTAGCGTTTGCTCCGCAAGATCGTCAAAGAACTGCCACGCTTCCTCGTCAGATTTTGATAGGAAGTGGCCCTGACAGATGGTTTCCAGCAACTGATTCGTTGCTGGGTTCAGTCCCTCATATAAGGTTTGGCAGAGTTGCCATTTCTCTATACCGTGGTGAGGACACTGAACAAGAAGGTCTTTGTCCCGGTCAAAGCACTTCCAGAAGGGTTCAGAAGGAAGCTGGGAGAATTGGTTGATTTCATTAAGAATTCTTGCGGTCTTATGATTTGGATAGAATTTTTTCAGAAACACTTTAACAAACTCGTCCCAACTGGTGATTGAGTGGGAAGCGGTGCTATACAGCCATTTTTCAGCGAGATCGCATAAAGTGAACGGAATGACCCGTAGACGTATAGCATCGTCCGACAGCTGGGTGGTTTTCATCATGGCACAGACATTTTGAAATTTATTGATGAAGATATAGGCATCTTCAGATTCAAGCCCATGAAAGCGTGGAAGCATGTTGATGAAATGGGGCTTAATTTCAAAGTTGTCCCCATTGGCCGGAGGAAGAGAAAGGCAGGTGGGAAGTGCAGAATGGGTGGGGTAGAAACGATCCTGGAGCGCGATTCGCTGTGGCGCTACAACAGGCGGAGGTGGTGGAATATTGGTCTCCGTAGGAGGTGGAGCCAATCTAGCGGTGGTCAAAGAGATGTTCGGATTAAATCCCGACATCGCGGAAGAAGAGGTTGGTGAAGGTGAAGGTGAAGGTGAAGGTGAAGGTGAAGGTGAAGATGTATGAACAGAATTCCGGTCAACGTCGGAGTTGGCCGGCAAAGGAAGAGGTGAAAGAGGAGTGGACGGAGTATCGACTTCTGAGTCGATCGCATAGTCGGTAGCGACTAACGTAACGCGGACTAGACGGGCGCTAGTGTCCAGAGTCCAAGCGGACATACACTAAACGAGTTTAGTACAGTCAAAGCGGAGAAGGTGAGGGTAAGAAAACGTCAATGGAGAAAGGCGATGGAAATGGATTTGGCGACAAAAGGGCAAGTTTTTATAAAAGTTTTTGATTTTTTTTTCTTTTTTTTTGTAGAAAGATTTTTACAGATATACGGCTTAAGTAATCACAACCAAGATATGCATAATCTCACCTAGATCTACGGTCGCCTAGGTCTACTAGACCTGCTCCTGAACTTGATTGTCGAAGTTAAACAGTGTCGAGAAACGGGCTTAAAAATACACTGATCACGAGGCCAGGTAAGTGCAGAGATAAGGGGAGGTTGTCCAACGCTTTCGCGAAGTTCCTTAATTAAATAACCCTTTCTCTTTCGGCGGTTGCGCCTTTAACACTTTCCTAGACACCCCGTAAACAATATACGGTTAAGCGAGGCTCTAAACACGGTTTATCTTCTCCTAATGAGCGCGAAGTTCTTAGGGCTGAAGTCTAGTATTTTTTAATTTACAATGGACAATGCATATGCTTTAGTGATTTTTGGGGTCCTGGGAAGGGTGATGAAATCCCCACCCAATCTGGATTGGTTTCAAGCCCCTTAAGTCTGTATTAAAGAATGCAAAACAGTAACAAATCAACTGCAAACAATTTTTATTTGCGGCGCAAAGAATCTTGCACAAGAACAGTATATTGGAAGGGGGAGAAGAGTTTGCGCAAAGAAGGCTGCAGAAAACACAATTCAGAGGAGTTCAGAGGAGAGGGGAGAGGCAGAGGGACTTACAGAGAGAATTTGGCAGCCCAAGGGCACCAAGTGGCCGCGGATCCGCGGCCTAAGCCCTCTATTGCCGCGGATCCGCGGCAGGAACAGGGACTTGGGGCTTCATTTTTTGTGTGGGTGCTTCTGTGGGTCTCCTCTGCTTGTCTGGATCTTTGGAATTTTTACTTGCTCACTGTACTAGCTCCAGATCTTGACAGTAGACCGTATGCTTCGTTTTGTCCGTCGCGGTGTAGCCGCGAAATGTGGGTCTATCTTCCTACGTCTTTGGCACTGTACTTGAACTCCGTATTTTCAACGTCCTTGGCATCGATCTTGAACTTCGTATTTTCCTGCACACTTGCACAAAAACTAATCAAGAATAACAAGATGGTTTCTTTTACAAAGTATATATTTTTTTTCGTTTTTTTTATACTTACAAATTAACCCGAAATTACACAAAGAAATAAACTACCGTCTCCCCGGCAACGGCGCCATTTGATTGTTGGGATACGTGCGTGTTCAAGTTCTAGTTTAAATACCGCAATCAAGACGGTTTCGCTTGTAGCTAGCCGGTTGAGTACGGGTCGTCCGCAGGGAGATGGGAGTCTTTTTCAAAGTGTTTTAACGAGTTAAGTCCTGTTTTCAGATTTTGTTGGATTATCTAAGTGTTGAGTTAATATTTAAAGAGAGCTTGTTAGGGTTAGGATTGGGTTAGTTTGAGTTAGGAGCCTCCACATCTTTCGTTGCCCCTCTTAATATCGGTGTTACGGTAATCGGCAACAACGGGGATTAGCACGACTAGGAAGGAACTTGCGAGTATAAGCTAGGCTTTCCAACGCATAAGTCTTTCCTTTTGGTGCTTGTATGTCCGTTCTTGGCTCTTATCCATAACCTCCGGTTAATTCAACCACAACCGGTCTCACTACGGAATCACCGCTATCATGTAGGATAGGGTGCCGTAAGGAGCGGATTGTGGTTCAATTAACGGGAGTCGATTTAAGTTGTTGGGCAAGGAAAGAGTGAGAGAGATTTCCTTCTCTCAAACTTCCCTTATCCTACCCTAACAAGTAAAAAACTACTCACACTTCATGATAAGGAAAAACAAAACAAAACAAAAGAGGAAGATAGAAAGAAGGAGATTAGAAGAATACGACTAACTATTTGCGACCTCACCTTGGCGAGGATCGAGCGTAAGTATCATTGTCGTATGAATGATAAAGAAAAAGAGAGAAGAAAGAAACAACAAGAAAATAACAACAACTACTTAACGAATTAAAATTACAACAAGCATAAAGATAAAGATACAAGCATGATAATAAATGGTTCTTCTTTATTCATCACTCTTCACTCAAAAGCTCACTACAAGTTTAATGGAGAAGAGGTGAGAAGAGGAAGAAGAAAAACACTAAACCTAGGCAAAAAATGAAAATACAAGAATGGACCCTTTCCTTCACAAAGTTCTGGGCTATTTATAGGCCAAAAAATGAAAAGCTAGGGCAACCACCAGAACCCTGATGAAAAGACAAAACTGCCCCCAAAAGACCATACCCTGACTCCACTGTACGGCCGCGGATCCGCCGCCTATGCCCCCTATTGGCCGTGGATCCGCACCCCTATTGTGGAGTTAGGGTGTGGGCTTCTGTGTACTACCCTGGTCTTCTGTCCCCTCTTGTCTGGTGTATGTATTTTCTGAAAATTCTTTCCTATTTCTTCCAGAATTTCTGTTGAGGAAAGGTGGACTTTTTGTGGATGTTTTTGTCATGATTGCCTCGAGCTCTGCGTAGATCTCTTGGATTTTGTGCTACCATTGAGCCTTGTGCATGAGAATGACATTGATTTGATATTTTGTCTTCCTAAACTGGTATCTAGCAACATACGGATGAAGAGCGGAGACCGTGTTTTATCTGTGGTTGGCAGGAACCCGGATTTTTTCGTGTTTTCCATGAATTTCACCGTTTTAGAACCGAGAACCTGTATCCTGCAATTGACTAGCAAACACATCTCAAGAGTATCTACCGATATGCAATGTGATAAAAATTGGGCGGTATGAAAATTCAAAAATCTGATATGAACAGTCCTCCACCTACGATTGGCGGTCCCCTACTAGCAACTGGCTGTACTCTGCCGGCAGCTGGCTGTCCTCTGCCTCGGCTACCTCGTCCTCTAAGAGCAAACCCTCCGCGACCACGACCTCTCTGTGCGTGATTTTGGCATGGAGCAACAATGGTATAATAGGCAACGCCTTCTGGGGTGGGGAAGGTGGGAGTGTCACATGTGGTACTGCTGCCTCCCTTCGGCGTATCTCGGTACAATCTCTGATGAGGTGATGGGGACTACCACACCCAAAGCATCCATGCGACGACTGCTGACCCTCCTGGGTATAAGAGCTAAACATCTGGCCTCGCCCCGAGTCTCTGCCACCTGTACGACGTCTATCACGGCGTCCGAATGGAAGTCTCCATGCTGCTGTGTCAGTACGAACCCTCTTCGGTCCTGGAACTACCGAAGTCTCCGCAAGGCGCTCCTCGACTAATAGGGCTGCGTCTACAGCTGTTGCATAAGTCTCGCAATGCTGTGCGCTGATCGCTTGGAACTGTGGGGTAAGTAAGCCTCGAACAAATCTCTTGACTCCTATCTCCTCAGTAGCCACTAGGTATGGGGCATAAACAGATAGCTCGGTGAACAGTACATCGTACTCTGCCACTGTCATCTCCGGAGTCTGGAGTAAAGACTCGAATCTGCGCGCTCTAGAATCTCTAACACGTTGTGGAAGGAAACGGGCAAGGAACACCGTCACGAACTCAGTCCAGGTCATAGGAGGAAGACCTGCTGCTCTTCCCTTTTCTACTGACTCGCACCGCTTCTGTGCAAGACCTTCCAGGAGAAAGCTCGCGAACTCTACCCATCTCGCATCTGAGTATCTGAGTGAACGACATATCCGGGCCATCCTATCAATAAAAGACTGTGGGTCATTGGCTGCATCGGTGCCTGTGAAGACCGGAGGCTTCAGCCTCATAAACTCTGATAGCGATACTGTAATAACCTCCGTGGCTACAGGGGCAACTGCCTGTACTGTAGGTACCATCGCGGTCCCCGTAACGGGTGGAACTACCTCTGGTCGCTGCGCTCGAAGTATCTCAACTAGCGACCCTATCATTTGGCGCATCTCCTGCATACCGGGCCTTAGCATGGCGATCTGATCTATCGTAGGAGGAAAAGTCTGCTCTGGCACAACGGGTGTACTACCCGGGTCAGTCCATGTCTCATATGAGTCAACTCGAATCTCGGCTCTCGCGGCCGCTCTCTGCGCCCTCGTAGTCTTTGGCGGCATAATGGCTGAAAAGAAAGTAGGATTCGATAAGGATACGGAAATCGAATCACAAGAATGTATATAACCATGAAGGAATTTCAATCCGTAAGTCCTAAGGTCACTTAGGTGGAGTACCGTGTCATGAGTATGCCGCGGAACATACACACGCTACGCCACTCTGCTTCAGCTACCTACTGTTAGTTATATGTATGCCCTAGAGGCCATTACTGTACATTGGATGTATATTGTAGTGGATGCTGGGACATATATAGGGAGGACTTTCTTGCTCGACATGATAGTATGCTATCTGGTTGCTCTTTACCTTAACGTGTACACTGATTGTCTCTCTGTTACATGTTGGTAAAGCCCTTAGGATGTGTACTTGACTACCTGGGCTATGATGCGGATCATACTAGTGGGGACATGGTAGTCCATAAGTACATCCTTCAAGGTTCCTAGTTGTGGGTGTATCGAGACGGGGCATCGATATACCAGAGTAGACTAGCGTATACCTTCTCGACCCATACAGATGGGCGATGGATGATCCCATATCCATTGGTGTTTGACATCAGAGATGATATACGGGTGCTTAGTAGAGACTGGGTACACTGGACGGACTCGCCGAGAACTCCCAGATGGTATTATACCTCACGTCAGATAGCAGTTCTCCGGTGACACTGGTACAGGTTAGTCTGTAGACCCGAGATCGTCATAGAGTCTTGTGTGATTCCCACTGTGCTTTGATTTACACCTTACCACGTCCAAGAGGGCATGCAAAACGGTGGCTTTTGGGTACAGTCCCGAATCACATGGAGGCAATGAGCGATAGGAGGGGATTCGTCTCTCCCGGTATAGGGAGTTGATGTTGCGCTGTGTTCGATTGGATATAACCGGAAATCCCTGGCCAGGGTTGCTGAGATTTACTGGTAAGAGTTATCAGTAGTTTCTCGAACTGTTATAGACCTCATATCGACACGACTTATCGAGCTACTAGGGTCTGACGTTTACCACCCCCAGGCGAGATATGCGACATATCAGACGAACAGACCGGACTGTACGGTAAGTGTTACTGGTTGGATTCATAGGAGTGTGAGCGGGCTTGCTCGTCGATCTTCTGATCGCTCAATACCCGGGTGGCCGTTATGTTTAACAGACCGCTTGCGGCTTGTGGGTGTTTGATATGATCATCACCTGCTGCCGGCATATTGACGAGTCTTTAGAGTCCTACACAGAGCTTTCCTGGCTCAAGCGAAACGAAATAGGAGCGCATATGAGATATGTGCGGGACCGAGAATAATGCGTGTATGTGATACCGTATTCCATTCTCGCGATGAATGTATCGATTGGTTGTATGCGATATAACCTAGTTATCGAATCAAGGATTGATTCGATAAGCCGATATATTGGATATTAGTCGGTCATATGCGATATGACCCGATCGTTAAATCAAGTGTTGATTTAATGATTTAATGTATAATTATATATTTGATATATTACTTTACATTAACTAGTATTTGTTCACTTAAAATGCATTTTCTCACTTGATGTGCACATTGTATATGTGATATATTTTTGTGCACTTGTTTGTATCATGTTTGATGATACATGCAAACTTGAGTGTATGTTTGTATTAAACCATGGTTAGTTAATGGTTAGGGTTTCATTTGCTTTATTTGTTTATTCATTTATTTGTTTATCCATTTTAGAAAGAAATAAAATGGTGGCAAACTTTGGATTATCTTTGAAGCTTTGAAAAGGTTGACCATTTTGTTTCTTTCCTTAACCCTAACCATTCACTTAACCCTTGGTTTATTCTCTACACTTAACCATGGTTGATAAAATGATAAGAATGACTTTATTTCCATTTATTCATAATTCTTATCATACATTATCTTTTCTTCTTCTTCTTCTTCTTGAAGAAGAAAGAAGCTTGCTACCAACAATGGTGAAATGAGAAAAAGAGTGAGAAATCCAATTCTAAAGTGAACCCACTTCCTATTTCTTCATCCTCTACCACTTGCAAAGTAGTATAGGGTGTTTTCTTCACAAGTTTCATGGCTTGGTGAAGTTGGAGCTTGATCTTGTGTTGCCTCGACGTAGATCATCTTCGGCATCGAAGTCGACGACCTAGCCCGATCATTTCTTCGACGAAACCATCGCTAGAGTCCGGGAACCGATGATCGCAGCGAGGGGACATCTTCACGGAGCTATGGAGGTGGAGGACCGGATCTACAAAGGTTGTATTTCCGTTCACTTAGCACTAAAGTAGTTTAGTAGCTTGTAGTTTCTCCTAAACCCTAGTTAACGATCCGAGTTAGGGTTTCTCGGCACCGGAAAAATTTGAAATTGGCATGGTTGATGCCTTGTGAGACCTCATTAGTGTGCCTAGGAACCCTACACCTACTCCATAATACCAGGGACATCCTACACTCCGAAAGGTAAAACCTACGCTCTGATACCAACTTTATCACGACCTAGAGTTCGGCCGATGACCGGCACTTAACCACGTAACGTCTACAGTGTTAGTGTATATGCCCTAGGGGCCATTATTGTATCATACTAGGTTGTATATTACTTAATGGAAGCTTGGGATATTCACAGTTGTATATAACAGTCTTGCTAAAAATGGTAGTATGCTACTTGGTTTGTGTCTACTTTAATATGTGCATATGTTTCTTATAACGTATCACTTATACATATTAGTAGAGCCCATAAGATCTTTGCTTGATTACCAGCGTTGTGATGGCAGTCACACTAGTGGGGGCTGGGTAGTCTGTAAGCAACATCCTATACAGGTCCCTGGTCGTTGGATTATCGAGATAGGGCATCAATATTCCGGAGTAGACTAAGTGTGTACGCTTCTCATCCCAATTGGGGAGATGGTCTATCCCACAGTCATCAGTAAGTCGTACTGGAGATAGTATACAGGTGCTCGTTAGGTTACGGGTACACCGGACATGACTCGCAGGGAACTGATTGGTTGGTATTATACCCATCGTCAGTTAACAGTTCCCAGGTGACATGAGTACAGCATAGTCCGCAGACTTGACACTGCTACTTCGCCTCGAGTGTGTCCTACTGTTCTTAGATTGCTACCCTACCACGGCTCAAAGGAGTCGTGCAAACAGGTAGCAGTTGGGTGCAGTCCCGAGCACTTGGAGGAAGTGGCGGTTATATAGGATTCGTCTCTTCTGGTATTAGGAGTTGATATCGCGCTGTGTCAGAGAGCCATTACGCAAAGTCCCTAGCCAGGGCAAGCGAGATATACTGGTAGGTTCCATTAGCTTCTCAAGGTGTAATGGGTTTCGCTCCTACACGACTTATACAGCTATCCAGGGACTGACGCTTGCCGCCCGTAAGCTTGATTTGCGATAGTCTTAGACGAACAGACCGGACTGTACGGAGATTGTCACATCAGGCTCAGTAGGGGTTCAGATGGTTTTCCTCATCGGCCTTCTTATCGATATCTACCTGGAGACCGTTACGTACAGCTAGTGCCGCTTGCGGTCTGTGGTTAAACCCACTGCCAACGTAGTATCGAGTCTTTAGAGTCCCACACAGAGAGTTTCCCTGCTCCAGGCGAAACGATATAGAGGTCGTATGGTTTTACGACAAGAGTTCGGACGCATACGTGTGTTTACGCACGCACGACTTTTCGGACAGTTTTTACTAGCCGGCTTTGGTTTAAGCCAGATTCTAGTATCGGGTTATTGGATTTATACAGTCTAAAGTTTTTCCGTGTTTTCACGGATTGGAAGGGCGTTCTCGTAATTTGTTGAGAAGCTTCTAGAAGAGTGGTGACTTGGGGAGGGAGTTGGCATTGCATTAAATGAAATTCGTGACTCATTTGTGTGATTCACTATGTCATTAATGCATCATTTATTGCTTAATGACTCACATAGTGAATCACTCATATTGAATTAATGAAGCATGGTGAATAATCATTTATTTGATAATTCATTATGTTTCATATATTCAAGTGAGAAGCTTTTTCATTCTCATTATCATTCTCACATTCTCTCTCCTCAAGCTCACTCTCTTCAAACCCTAACCCTAACCTCTCATGAGTTGAGATCAAGGGTTAGCTAGACTAATACATCCATAATCTCACTCTATATCCCCTAGGTAGCTTAGATTAGCACTTTAAGTAACCTAGTTATCTCAAGTTTGAGATTAAGCTTGGCGTGGGAGCTTTCGGGTGGATCGTCGTTGATTCGAGGAGGCCATTGAGGTGCCGATGTTCCAAGGAGCCTACGAGGAGTGGAGGACCACGATGTAGACCCGAAGGACAAGTAACGTGAGATATAACTTCGTATCCGAGTAGTTAAACCTCTAGCTTTTTGTTAGTAATGGTTTAGATAACGATTCATGCGCTCAAGTCCGTGTTACAAAGCTTTGATAATCGTTTTTCATATATTCCGCCTCCCCGCAAGTTCGTGGGGTGCGTGACATGGACTTACAGTGGTATCAGAGCCAACTAAACCATTGCTAGCTTGTTAGCAGCTAATTAGAATTTCGATCGACGGAAAACACGAAAACAAAACCCTGAAAATTCTTAGTTTATGTTAATTTTAAACCTGTCTGAAAAATTATTTGATATGTCTTAAAAATCACAGCAGGGAATTTTATGAATTCTGGGAAAATACGAGTGCACAAAACGACAAGACAGCCGCGGATCCGCGGCAAAACAGTGCTTTTGGCCGCGGATCCGCCGCCGAGTCAACTCGGTTTTGACTCGTATTTTCACTGTTATTCATTGTTTGTGGTGTTTTGTCTTCCTGTATATACTGTTTCTTCCCAGGTTACTTCAGTGCTGGTTTACTTTTGGGGTAGACACGGAATATGGTATTCGATCGATGTTCTAAGATATTTGCTAACTGGGTCTTTATCTGTAATGTTTAATGTGTTCGTAAACCTCCCCTAACTGCTAGTATGTCGGTTGGCAGGGGGTTGCACATTTCTGAAATGTTTACTGTTTGTGTATATGAACTGTGTTGGACTGTTGTAATGATTAGCCGGGGTTTGAGATGGGTTTAATATTCATTCATTCGATGTAAATGTAATTTGATGTAATATTCTTTTGCGGGGCACATCCAGGTTACGGTTGTAGCCACCATTGTATTATTTCTTTTTACTGTTTTTGCTCCTAGGATAGACCCAAGATGGGGTACACAAACTACCAGGTACTTTGAAGTGTTTAGTGGCCTACTCACTTTGTTGAGGGAGACCGCTTCACTTCAGGTACTTGGCGGGTAGTTTGCCGTACCCGTAGGGGTCTAGGGTGGGGTAATGGCTATTCATCACAACTGTGTAATCCGTCTTTTATTGCAGGCTCAAAGCGAATGCGGATTGCTAATAAATCCAATAAAGTTCATCTGTGATCTGGAATGCTTATTATTGCGTCTGACGAATGTACAATATCTATATATGATAGCTATTAGACGTCACTTATGTTTTACACCCGCGCTAGCCCAGCCCCCGCTCTGTCGTTAGTTAAGTAACCTAACGGGTGATGACGGGACCCCGTGGCGAATGCGGATGGCATAAGAGGACGTGGTATTTTCGTTGTTTTCTGCAATGATAAGATAAATGATGGGACGCATTATTATAATGCAAAGAAAATAAACCATAGCGTAATCGTTGGAACAAATTTAAAAGAAACCACTCGGTTATTTTAAAAGATCAGTTTTTTAATTGCGGAGCTTTAACCACTCCTTTTTAGAAAGTATCAGGTTCCTTCGATTATATCAAGTTCACTACGTTCACGGTTTTGCCAAAACCATTCGTAGCCCTCCGTCATTTCATATAGATAGTCAATAGTATTCAAGCTGTGTTTGTTGACTAAAGTCAAGGCACAGTGTTTGGTAGCTGTTGGATATTCATATGCAGCATAGATAGATGCGTTGGTTTGGGACAGTCGTATTACCTTGTTGACTAAAGTCAAGGGTATGTACGGGTGGGTTCAAATTAACCTGGATAATGACTGGTAGAACTTGACATGTGACTTATGATTTGTTGACTAAAGTCAAGGTCATAAGATCATGGGGCAAAAATCCATATCGGGAATTTCTAAAGAAACTGAAATTTGCAGAGAGAGCATACCATTTTGGAGTTTGATGAATGTTGGTAGGATACCTTCAACATTATCATACGATGATATTTTGGATCCCGATCCTACTGTGAGTATATACTACTTATCAGGAGATTCGTCACTTAACGGTCAATGCTATAAACCAAGTAGGTGCCTAGAAAGGTGTCAGCGGGGTTACGCCCCCAGAGAAAAGAGGTTATTTAATTAAGGAACTTCGCGAAAGCGTTGGAAAACCTCCCTCGAAGTTTCGACACTGACCTGGCTGAACGGTTAAGCAAGAATTGTACGGTGAGAATAGTCCTGGCTAATTCTTCTTTTATGGTTTGAAGAAGGATTCGAGAAACAGTGGGAGCCATCCTGTTTAGATAAATTAAACCATTCTAAACTTGCAAGAGCATCATGCTAATAGTATTTTCTTCTCTTTCTTAAAATTGCAGCGACCCTGTGACCACACTTAGATTACATCTAGATAACAAATCGACTGAATCTGACTTATATGACCGGCAAAGGTCTGTCCTGATGTCCATTGCCTATAACAAGCTGGACCACCCTATTACTACTCAAGATCCCGCCGTCCCAGGTCCAGTTTCCACTGTCCCGGATATGGATATCCGTCAGACAAGGGAAAAAGATAAAGCGAAAGCTAAGTGCCTCGTGTTAGCTTCAGTTGATGGTGTATACCAGAAGCAGCACGAGAAGATGGACCTAGTCTCCATCTTTCTCCATAACAAAGATTTATATGGAGAGCAATCTCATATCGCAAGATATGAGACCTCGAACGAATTAATTCAAGCGAGGTTGGCTGACGGGTCATCTGTAAGGGACAGCATCCTTACAATGACTAGCTGTATTGATAAGCTCCAGGACCTGGAGACCGCGTTGGGAAACGAGTCAGATACTGACTTGATTCTACAGTCTTTACCTTCTACCCTGAAGGAAACCAGGGAAGTAGAAGGAAAGAGAAGGGCAAAAGTTTCGGGACAGGATATAGTAAAAGAGGGGCGTTCCTATTGTTATGGGATTGGGCATAGGCAGAAAGATTGTAGGGCTTTAGAAGCCAGTAGCCAGGATACGAAGCGTGTTGTGGCTTCAGCCTCAAGTGTATTAGTAATAGAGAACTGTCTGTCAATTAACTCTACTTCCTGGGTATTAGATACCGGAGCAGGATCTCATATCTGTAATTCATTACATGCTTTAAGAAACCGTAGAGTTATAAAGGTAGATGATTGGTCTCTCAGAGTTGCAAACGGAATGAGCGTGGACGCTGAATCCGTGGGAGAATATCGCCTAGGTTTGACAAGTGGGGATATTGATTTTACGTAACTGTCTATATGTACCTAGTATGACTTGTAATATCATATCAGTGTCCTCACTTTCCAGAGAGGGATATAATTTTACATTCGAAAGCGATGTAGTATACATCCACCTAAATCAAGTTCTGATTGGGTTAGGTATATTAGATAACGGTATATACGTATTAAGTCAAGCTCAGGTTTTCAATGTCCAGAATACACTTAAAAGAAAGTCTCCGGAATTAAATCAGGCTTTCTTATGACATTGTAGACTTGGTCACATCAATGAGAGAAGGTTGACTAAGTTACATAGAGAAGGATATTTGAATCCGTTCGAATATCAATCTTATACTACTTGTGAATCTTGTCTCATAGGAAAGATGACAAAGACTCCGTTTACTGGACACGGGGTAAAAGCAAGCGAGCTTATGGGACTCGTACACAGTGACGTGTGCGGTTCAATATCTATACATGCGCGAGGTGGTTATTCCTACTTCATTACTTTTACGGATGATTTCTCTTGGTATTGATATATCTTCTTGATGAAGCATAAATCCAAGGCTTTTGAGAAATTCCAAGAATATAAGAATGAAGTGGAAAAACAAACATGCAAGAGTATAAAAACACTGAGATCTGATCGAGGTGCTGAATACTTAAGTGCCGAGTTCCTGGGTTACTTAAAAGAGAATGGAATTCTCTCTCAGCTTACTCCTCCATACACACCACAACACAACGGTGTATCAGAAAGGAGAAATCGAACCCTATTGGATATGGTTCGTTCCATGATGAGTAACGCTGAATTACCGCGATCATTCTGGGGATATGCACTAGAATCAGCTGCATATCTTTTAAACCGAGTTCCAACCAAGACTGTGCCTACCACACCATATCAGATGTGGAGTGGGAAGAAACCCTGTCTTAAGTATATTAAGACATGGGGATGTCTAGCTTTTGTAAAGAAGCAGCATGCGGACAAGCTCGAGGCACGCTCAGTACAGTGTAAGTTTGTGGGATATCCAAAGAACTCCATGGGATATTGTTTCTATTACGCAGAGGAACAAAAGGTCTTTGTTTCTCAACATGCCCGCTTCTTGGAAACTGAATTTTTGGAAAATCAGAAGAGTGGGAGCGCAATAGAACTGGAAGAAATTCCAGAGCCACAAGCTATTACTGAAACCTTGGTAGAACAAGAAGGTTCAGGAGAACAGGACATCCCGACGCCACTCCGCAGGAGTAGTAGGCCGTCTTATCCGCCTGAGATACTACGGTTTTCTCATAGATGGGGATATAGAGGATTGTGTCATTGATGAAGATGACCCTACTAGCTTCCAGCAAGCCATTCAGAGCGGTGACTCAGTAAAATGGCTGGAAGCAATGCGGACCGAAATGGAGTCCATGTACACTAACAAAGTATGGACTTTGGACGTTGCAAATGGAGTCCATGTACACTAACAAAGTGCGGACCGAAATGGAGTCCATGTACACTAACAAATGGAGTCCAGATGGGGTAAAATCCGTAGGATGCAAATGGATCTTCAAAAAGAAGATTGGTGTAGATAGACAGGTTGAAACCTATAAAGCTAGACTTGTTGCAAAGGGTTTCCGGCAAAGACCTGGTTTGGACTATGACGAAACCTTTTCTCCAGTGGCTATGCTTAAATCTATTCGGGTCCTTCTTGCTATTGCTGCCTTCCACGATTATGAAATCTGGCAGATGGACGTAAAGACGGCCTTTCTAAATGGTAATTTGGAAGAGAGCGTTTATATGGATCAGCCAGAGGGATTCATTCAGAGTGGGAGCAGCGGTAAAGTATGCAAGCTGCGTAAGTCCATTTATGGACTAAAGCGGGCATTGCGGAGTTGGAACATCTGTTTTGATGATGCTGTCAAAGAATTCGACTTTATCAAAAATCCAGATGAACCTTGCATTTATAGTAAGATTGTAGGGAGAGCTGTAGTATTCCTCGTCTTGTACGTGGATGACATTCTCCTAATAGGAAATGATATTCCTTTGTTACAGTAAGTCAAAAGATTCTTGTCACATAAATTCTCCATGAAAGACCTGGGTGATGCCACCTACATTCTGGAGATCCGGATCTATCGTGATAGATCAAAAAGGATGTTGGGACATTTACAGTCCAGGTACATAGACACCATAGTGAAGAGATTTAGTATGGATGATTCTAAGCGCGGTAACCTACCGGCTTGTCACGGAATCACCCTCTCCAAAGAGATGTCTCCCAAGACTGATTTGGAAAGGGATCGCATGTCGATTATACCCTACGCTTCTGCGGTAGGCTCTATAATGTATGCGATGTAATGTACCAGACCAGATGTGGCATACGTATTGAGCGTAGTAAGCCGGTATCAAGCAAACCCAGGGAAGAAGCACTGGATAGCAGTAAAGAACATTCTCAAGTACCTAAGGAGGACTAAGGAGATGTTCTTGGTATATGGAGGAAAAGACCTCCAGATGGAGGCCTTTGCCGACTTCGGCTTCCAGAGTGACAAGGATGAATCCAAATCCATGTCGGGTTATGTCTTTACCCTCAATGGAGGGGCGGTCTGTTGGAAGAGTTCCAAGCAGGAGACCGTTGCTGACTCAACAATGGAAGCGGAGTACATAACTGCTTGCGATGCCGCAAAAGAAGCAGTCTGGATGAAGAAGTTCCTCACAGAACTTTAGGTTGTTCCTACCAGTGTTGGTCCAATACCTCTGTATTGTGACAACAACGGCGCTATAGCTTTAGCGAAGGAACCCAGGTCCCATCAGAAGTCCAGACACATCTTAAGGCGGTATCACCTGATCAGGGAGATCGTAGATCGCCGGGAGATCGAGGTGAAGAGAGTAGAGACGGAGAATAACATTGTTGATCCATTCACAAAGGCCCTTCCTCAGACGCAGTTCGAGAGGCTATTCGAGATGATAGGTCTACGATATGCCAGCTCATGGCCCTAGTGCAAGTGGGAGATTGTTAGTGTATATGCCCTAGGGGCCATTATTGTATCATACTAGGTTGTATATTACTTAATGGAAGCTTGGGATATTCACAATTGTATATAACAGTCTTGCTAAAAATGGTAGTATGCTACTTGGTTTGTGTCTACTTTAATATGTCCATATGTTTCTTGTAACGTATCACTTATACATATTAGTAGAGCCCATAAGATCTTTGCTTGATTACCAGCGTTGTGATGGCAGTCGCACTAGTGGGGGCTGGGTAGTCTGTAAGCAACATCCTATACAGGTCCCTGGTCGTTGGATTATCGAGATAGGGCATCGATATTCCGGAGTAGACTAAGTGTGTACGCTTCTCATCCCAGTTGGGGAGATGGTCTGTCCCACAGCCATCAGTACGTCGTACTGGAGATAGTATACAGGTGATCGTTAGGTTACGGGTACACCGGACAGGACTCGCAGGGAACTGATTGGTTGGTATTATACCCATCATCAGTTAACAGATCCCAGGTGACATGAGTACAGCATAGTCCGCAGACTTGACACTGCTACTTCGCCTCTAGTGTGTCCCACTGTTCTTAGATTGCTACCCTACCACGGCTCAAAGGAGTCATGCAAACAGGTAGCAGTTGGGTGCAGTCCCGAGCACTTGGAGGCAGTGGCGGTTAGATAGGATTCGTCTCTCCCGGTATTGGGAGTTGATATCGCGCTGTGTCAGAGAGCCATTACGCAAAGTCCCTGGCCAGGACAAGCGAGATATACTGGTAGGTTACAGTAGCTTCTCAGGTTGTAATGGGTTTCGCTCCGACACGACTTATACAGCTATTAGGGGACTGACGCTTGCCGCCCCTTAGGCTTGATATATGATAGTCTTAGAAGAACAGACCGGACTGTACGGAGATTGTCACATCAGGCTCAGTAGGGGTTCAGATGGTTTTCCTCATCGGCCTTCTTATCGATATCTACCTGGGGACCGTTACGTACAGCTAGTGCCGCTTGCGGTCTGTGGTTAAACCTACTGCCAACGTAGTGTCGAGTCTTTAGAGTCCCACACAGAGAGTTTCCCTGCTCCAGGCGAAACGATATAGAGGTCGTATGGTTTTACGACAAGAGTTCGGACGCATACGTGTGTTTACGCACGTACGACATTTCGGACAGTTTTTACTAGCCGGCTTTTGTTTACGCCAGATTCTAGTATCGGGTTATTGGATTTATACAGTCTAAAGTTTTTCCGTGTTTTCATGGATTGGAGGGGCGTTCTCGTAATTTGTCGAGAAGTTTCTAGAAGAGTGGTGACTTGGGGAGGGAGGTGGCATTGCATTAAATGAAATTTCTGACTCATTTGTGTGACTCACTATGTCATTAATGCATCATTTATTGCTTAATGACTCACATAGTGAATCACTCATATTGAATTAATGAAGCATGGTGAATAATCATTTATTTGATAATTAATTATGTTTCATTTATTCAAGTGAGAAGCTTTTTCATTCTTATTATCATTCTCACCTTCTCTCTCCTCAAGCTCACTCTCTTCAAACCCTAACTCTAACCTCTCATGAGTTGAGATCAAGGGTTAGCTAGACTAATACATCCATAACCTCACTCTATATCCCCTAGGTAGCTTAGATTAGCACTTTAAGCAACCTAGTTATCTCAAGTTTGAGATTAAGCTTGGCGTAGGAGCTTTCGGGTGGATCGTCTTTGATTCGAGGAGGCCGTTGAGGTGCCGATGTTCCAAGGAGCCTACGAGGAGTGGAGGACCGCGATGAAGACCCGAAGGACAAGTAACGTGAGGTATAACTTCGTATCCGAGTAGTTAAACCTGTAGCTTTTTGTTAGTAATGGTTTAGATAACGATTCATGCGCTCAAGTCCGTGTTACGAAGCTTTGATAATCGTTTTTCATATATTCCGCCTCCCCGCAAGTTCGTGGGGTGCGTGATATGGACTTACATACAGGCATAACGCGACTAAGTAAGCCGAACCCAGAAATCAAAACCATTAAAAGTAGAGAGTGTTAAAACATTTAATGGAAACATTTGTTAAAAACATTTAGAAAACCTTGCTAATTTAGTAAAATTCTTTAAAGTTTAAGTTGTTTTCTATAAAAAATTTCGGCAGCATTTCCTTTGTAAAAACTAGCCCCGAATCGGGTACAAGACAAGATATAAATAAAACTGAAATATAATAAGAAATAAGCATCCCAAACGGGAGCAATCACGCCCAACGGCGGAAACAATCACCACAGTTAAATACGACGCCGTAGAGAAGAAATAAGCAATGTAAGTGAAGACAAGTATCATGAAAGATAAAACTGCATAAATAAAGTCGGCTCACAACGAGCTCGACCCCAGAGTACAAAATAGTATACATCATCCTCACAACTGGTCTGTAAGTCAATACATGAATAGTAGATAGAGAGTACAAGATATAATAGTGTGTACAACTGGAAAATAAACAGATACAGCAAAAGACCCACCTATCAGCAAAAGGGCTCACGCGCCAACAACAGTGGTATCCGTATCAAAAGATGCAGGAAAGTGGCCCTGCCGCGACTACTCTGAGAGGCAACACGCAAACACAGTGGCACAACGGGGGTGAGTTTCTAACTCGTGAATAGAAGATAACATATAAAGGTAATCGCGAGTATGCACGTACTGTGATACCCTAACTTATGCCAACATATAACATCTATATGATGAGCTGGATGAACAGTAATCATGCAACAAGTGCGATCTAATAACATCTCTTTATGATGAGCAAGGTATGCGATAATCATGCATAGCAAATGCAATCTAATAACATATATAAAGAATGAGCAGGGTATGCAATAATCATGCATAGCAAATGAAATCTAATAGCATCTATATAGGATGAGCAGGGTATGCAATAATCATGCATAGAAAATGCAATTTAATAACATCTATATAGTATGAGCAGGGTATGCAATAATCATGCATATCAAATGCAATCTAATAACATCTATATAGGATGAGTAGGGTATGCAATAATCATGCATAGAAAATGCAATCTAATAACATCTATCAGGTACTATGACTACAGGATGAGATACATATCAATGAATGCTGAGCATGGGATAAAATAACATCTACACGGAATGTCAGCGTGGAAAAGTAACCGGTGTCCATCAATGCACCCAAATCGCACTAACAACTCAGGCGCCGTCACTCTGATCGGTCCTCAAATCCTGTACAGTTCGTGGAATCGTGAGTACCCAATATCGGCACTCGGGAATATCATGAAATCATCATGTCTAGCATCGATACGCAAATCCTCAGGTATCGGGCTCCGTCGGTCCGGATCGGCCCACGGGCTCCGTCTGCGGAATCGGCCCTCGGCCCCGGCAGTACGGGTCGGCCCGTATCCATCTCTCAACTCTGGTCAGTATCCTCCGGATAACCTCCAAGTCCCACCAATCATCGGAAGGTAGTAGTCCTTCTGCCGGGCTCACCGTCTAACTATACGAGTGTTCTTGCCCTGGGGTACCATACCGGATCCACCATGTACCCGTAGACGGTGCCTACCACTCCTCGAATCGGGTATAATCACACAAGTTCTCAAGAACCGAGAAAACTCATGGTGGACGCACTAAAATATCATATCAAGAGAAACCGGGTTTTTAAAACAGTGCGTAATTCCTTAAAATAATATCTCGTTTCTCAAATCCAAAAATCACACGAATCCAAAACTCAATGTGTAAATCCATGCAATGTGTCGTATGACACTAAGAGTAAAAGGGGGAAACCGCTCTTTTAAAATGGATCCAGTTTTGAAAATATCTCATGCGGTCCCCATTTTCTAGAAATCAAGACAATATCATCCATGTATATAACATATGTATGTATATAGGTATGGATGTGCATAGGGATACATATGCAAATATGAGTGTGCCAATGTATATGTGCACTAATATAGATGTATAGTGTGCATGTGCACAAGTACGATGATATCAATGTATGTAATCACTACCATGAATATACAGTGTGCAGGTGCGCAAGTATGAAGATATCAATGTATGTAAGCACTACCAAGAATATACATCGTGCATGTGCGCAAGTAGGGATATATCAATGAATGTATGCACTAATATGAATATACAGTGTGCATGTGCGCAAGTAGGGAGATATCAATGTATGTAAGCACTACTATGAATACACAGTGTACAGGTGCACAAGTATGAAGATATCAATGTATGTAAGCACTACTATGAATATACAGTATGCAGGTGCGCAAGTATGAAGATATCAATGTATGTAAGCACTACTATGAATATACAGCGTGCATGCGCGCAAGTAGGGATATATCAATGAATGTATGCACTGATATGAATATATAGTGTGCATGTGCGCAAGTAGGGAGATATCAATGTATGTAAGCACTACTATGAATATACAGTGTACAGGTGCTCAAGTATGAAGATATCAATGTATGTAAGCACTAGTATAAATATACAACGTGCAGGTGCGCAAGTAGGGATATATCAATGAATGTATGCACTAATATGAATATACAGTGTGCATGCGCGCAAGTAGGGATATATCAATGAATATATGCACTAATATGAATATACAGTGCGCATGTGCGCAAGTAGGGATATATCAATGAATGTATGCACTAATATGAATATACAGTGTGCATGTGCTCAAGTATGAAGATATCAATGTATGTGTCGTAGCAATCCTATAGTACGAGTTTCATGGCAATCACTAACGGTGTGAGTGTAACATACAAATAGTGTTCGTGCCTCTTAAACCGTTAGTGACAGTGCAGTGTTATATAACTATCATTTCTATATGCAACAAGGAGGGGTATGATACAATAATACATATGTACGAACAATATACATATAAGTATATATGTGACTACAATATCCTATCACGCCCTGACGCTTAACGCCATACGGTAGATTTCCCTGTAGATGTTAAATCTACTCACTTGGTCTCGTGCTAAGCGTAGCCGAACACCTGTTTCCCCTTCTTTGTGGCGTCCGACGTACCCGCCTGCGAACCTAGAATTTACACAAAGAATACATATAAGAAAAATCCGGCAAAAACGCGATATCGAAACCAAACGAGAAACTCGCGTCGCGAACTAAACGCGCGTGTGTCCGATACGCTGAAACGTGTATAAGAGTCTGAAACTACCCGACATGTCGCGACACGCAGTAACGCTAAACCCACTCACGTATCACACATATCGCGCAAACTAAACGTATTGGAAAAACGATATATTGCTCCAGATTTTGACTCGGGTTAAAACTTAAAAAGTTGCATGTACCACAGGACTTAAAAATACAGCAGACAACAACACAACAAACCAGGACACCTAGATCCCCTATCTGGCTGCAAATTGCGGCCAGAACGAATATTTCGGCGGCCATATTGTGGAACTAGGGGTTCGTGCTTCGTGTGTGTGGTCTAGGTCTAGTGTGTATGCTCTAGTTATCCCAGATTTTGTCTGAAGCATACGGGTCAACAGCAGATCACAGAAAGGCTAAAATTTACTTTAAAACGTTAAATTTGCACTAAATTGAAACCCTATGGTATTTTAGTGAAATCTGGGGCAAGACTAGGTTTACGTGGCCCTAACAACACTTAGTTAAGCTTGGCTAACCATCAAAATCACCACCTGGCCAAATATCCACACAAATCACTATTTCTAGCACTAAAACTCATATTTAACATTAACCGATGCTAATTAACACATAAGTTTAGCAAGCAAAAAAGTTAGCTTAAAAGTAATACCTCACTTGACCCTAGGTGCAAGGAGAAGGAGAGGAAGAAGAGGATGTGCTTGTTGTTGCTGTTGCTGCTTGCGACTTTGGTTGCTGCATGTTGCTGCTGCTGCCGCTGCCGCTGCCTGGAGCTGCTGCTGCTTGTGCTGCTGCTGCTGGGTGTTGCTGCTGTTGTTTGATGCTGCTGCTTATTGTGTGAGTGAGTGAGAGTGAGGGAGATGTGAGAAAAAGAGTGAGGCGAAAGGAAAAAAGGAAATGAGAGAGGTATGAGAGCATAGAATAGTCAACCTCCCTCTCTCTCTCCTCATTAAATGTGAGCATGGCTCAAGCCATCATGCCCACACCCTCTCTCTCTCTCTTTCTCCAAGTCAACCACAAGTAATTCATTTTCCATTAAAAAAACAAATAACCAAAACACTTAATAATAATTCAAATTGGCTTAACAAAAATGGTTAGTCCACCATGGTTGCTAATCATGGTCTAACCCTAACTTAACCCTAGTTTACATGCACATGTGTGTGCAAGCCTAAATAATTTCTAATAAAATATTCATTAATTTTGATAAAATATTTGAAATTCGTTTTGGTAAACTTTTTACTAAAAAACACATAATAAAGTATAATTAGTCACTAATCACATCCTAAGGATTTACAACTACCTGTTTGCACGACTCCTTTGAGCCGTGGTTGGGTAGTAATCAAAGTACAGTGGGAACACACTCGAGGCGAAGTAGCAGTGTCAAGTCGACGGACTAAGCTGTACTCATGTCACCTGGGAACTGCTACCCGAAGATAGGTATAATACCCACCAACAATTCCCGACGAGTCCTGTCCAGTGTACTCATAACCTAATGAGCACCTGCATACTATCTCCAGTACGACATACTAATGGCCGTAGGAAAGACCATCTCCCCTGCTTGGATGAGAAGCATATACACTAGTCTACTCTGGAGTATCGATGCCCCATCTCGATAATCCTACGACTAGGGACATGTATCGGATGTGCTTATAGACTACCCAGCCCCCACTAGTGTGACTGCCATGACAACGCTGGTAATCAAGCAAAAGATCCTACGGGCTCTACCAATATGTATAAGCGATATGCTAAGAAAAAACATGCACAATATGAGGTAGAAACAAACTAGGTAGAATACTACCATTTCGAGCAAGACTGTTACTATATCCGTGTATATCCCAAGCTTCCATTAAGTAATATACAAACCAATATGATACAATAATGGCCTCTAGGGCATATAACACTAACAATCTCCTACTTGCGCTAAGGTTATATACTGGCATATCACAGACCGAAGATCTCGAATAGCCTCTCGAACTATGTCTGAGGGATGGCCTTCGTGAGTGGATCTGCATTGTTGTTCTCCGTATCTACTCTCTTCACCTCGATCTCCCTGATCAGGTGGTACCGCCTCAAGATATGTCTAGATATTTGGTGGGACCTGGGTTCCTTCCCTAAAGCCATAGCGCCATTGTTGTCACAATACTAAAGTATTGAACCAACAATGGAAGGAACCACCTGAAGTTCATGTTTGTGATATACACGGATATAGTAACAGTCTTGCTCAAAATGGTAGTATGCTATCTGGTTTGTTTCTACCTCAATATGTGCATGTGTTTCTTTTAGCATATCGCATATACATATTGGTAGAGCCCTTAGGATCTTTGCTTGATTACCAGCGTTGTGATGGCAGTCACACTAGTGGGGGCTGGGTAGTCTATAAACACATCCTATACAGGTCCCTAGTCGTAGGATTATCAAGACGGGGCATAAATACTCCGGAGTAGACTAGTGTATACGCTTCTCATCCCAGCAGGGGAGATGGTCTGTCCCATAGCCATTAGTACGTCGTACTGGAGATAGTATGCAGGTGCTCATTAGGTTATGAGTACACTGGACATGACTCGTCGGGAACTGTTGATGGGTATTATACCTATCGTCGGGTAGCAGTTCCCAGGTGACATGAGTACAGTTTAGTCCGTCGACTTGACACTGCTACTTCGCCTTGAGTGTGTTCCCACTGTACTTTGATTACTACCCTACCACGGCTCAAAGGAGTCATGCAAACAGGTAGTAGTTGGGTGCAGTCCCGAAGCACTTGGAGGCAGTGGCGGTTAGATAGGATTCGTCTCTCCCGGTATTGGGGGTTGATATCGCGCTGTGTTCGGAAGGCCATTGCACAAAGTCCTTGGCCAATGCAAGCGAGATTTACTGGTAGGTATTCCAGTAGTTTCTCAGGGTGTATTGGGCTACTCTCCGACATGACTTATTGCGCTATTAGGGGTCTGACGATTACCGTCCCCTAGGCTCGATATGCGATACTCTTAGACGAACAGACCGGACTGTACAGAGATTGTCACATTCAGGCTCAGTAGGAGTTCGGATGGGTTTTCCTCATCGGCCTTCTTATCGACATCTACCTGGGGACCGTTACGTGCAGCTATTACCGCTTGCGGCCTGTGGTTAAACCCACTACCAGCGTAGTGTCGAGTCTTTAAAGTCCCGCACAGAGAGTTTCCATGCACTGTGCAAAAGGTGTAGATGCCGTATGGTTTTACGGCAGGGCTTCGATCACTTACGTGCACTTGTGCGCGTATGATGTTCGGGCAGATAATACTAGTGGGATTTGGTTTAAGCTAGATCCTAGTATTATATTGATGGATCAGTTTCGTCTCTTTGTATTCGTGTTTCTCGGAACACGAATGCGGGTATGTATATACGGATGAGAGGAGCACAGAAGGAGACACCTCATTACGGTTTTGACCATTTACTTGATTAAAACAATTATGAGGTGGAGGAAAGTATTTGTTATTTTTGTAAATGATAATTGAGACATGGCTACTAGTTTTGACTACTTGACTTTGTTTGACCTTTTGACTTGGCTTGACCACTTGACTTGGGTTGACTATTTGACTTAGATATTTTTGTGAGATATTTTGTGAGCTAGATATTTTGAGGAGATATTTTTCCATCACATGCTTGTGGTCATGTCAAGTTAGCCATCTCATTTTTCATTAATCATTATCGTTTATCAAAATACTTTCTCTTTTCTCAAGTGAGCTCTCATGTTAGCTCTCTTCTTCTTCCTCTCAACTAAAACCCTAAAAGCTCTCATGTGTTGAGAATCCTACGGTTTCAAGAAATAAATAAATCCATCTTCATATTCTACATCACCTAGGACATCATGTTTAACAAGCTTGTTTCCCTAGTTACCGCGGTTTTGAGGTGGAGCTCGGACTATAGACTCTCGGGTGGATCGTCTTTGACTCGAGGAGGCCGTGGAGGTTGCTACGATCCGGATCGACCCTTGGAGCCTACGTAGACGAGGAGGATAGCGATGAATACCCGAAGGACATGTATCGTGAGGTATAACTTCATATCCGAGTAGTTAAACCTCAAGTAGTTTGCTAGCTAGGGTTTATGGACGATCCTTGGTTCTAGTCGGTGTTGTGAAGCCCGTAAAAATCATTTTTTGCAAATTCCGCCTCCCCGCGAACATGTGGGGTGCGCGACATAGACTTACAGTGGTATCAGAGCCACTCATAAACCTTAGATAGCTTGTAGCGATGTTAGAATTCCGCCATTTTTGTCGCACAAAAACTGTCGACAAAAATAGTTTTCAAAAGTGAGGTTTTGAGTTGTTTGCACACCCCACGGGCTCACGGTTTCAACCGAGAAGCCATGGGGTGGAGCGTACACATGCCGGGGACCCTCAGGGGGGGGGGGCGAATAGCTCATCCCACTCCCCAAGACCGTGGTCTTAGCGGTGGGGACCCGAAACCGCCCCACCTTGGGCAATTTCGGGTCTGCCTCATCTCCTGGCCACCTCATGGTGTCCTCAAGGGTGGGGTACCCCGTCTAGGCCCCCCGACTCGATGTTAATTTCATGCTCTAACTTTTCGCGAAGGTTCAGGCGCATTTCATTTTGTTTCGGACTTCCGAATTGGCTCAAAATGATCAGTTTTGGAACTTAAGCTCACTGGATTTTCATGTCTTGGAAAATTGGTTAAGTTTGCTAATTGCGTGCGGAATTCTAATGTCGTAGTTAATTTACAAGGTTTGTGATGTATATATGTGTTTAGAAACGTCGACTAATTTCTATACGTCGATTAGTCGGTGTTGCACATATCTGTGATATTGTTGTGATGGTTTGTGTATATGAACTTGTTGGTTCGGCGTAGATGAATAGCCGGGGATATGAGATGAGGGTTTTCATTCTTTCATTCGATATAAAATTTGTAAAGTGATGTAATATTATTTTTGCGGGGCACATCCGAGTTGAGGTTCTAGCCACCGTTGTATTATTTCTTTTACTGTTTTTGCTCCTAGGATAGACCCAAGGTGGGGTGCACAAACTACCGGGTACTTTGAAGTGCCGAGTGGCCTACTCACTTTGTTGAAGGAGGTTGCTTTACTTCAGGTATTTGGCGGGTAGTTTGCCACTCTCGTAGGGGTCTAGGGTGGGGTTTGGCTATTCATCACGACCGTGGAATCCGTCTTTCGTTACAGGCTCAAACAAAACGCGGAATTCCTAGTATATCCAATGTGTTCATCTGTGATCTGGAATGCCTATCATTGCGTCTGACGAATGGATATTATGATATATGTATTATATAATAGACGTTGCTTATGTTTTACATCCACGCTAGTCCAGCCCCCGCTCTGTCGTTAGTTAAGTAACCTAACGGGTGATGACGGGGCCCCGTGGCGAATGCGGATGGGATAAGCGTACGTTGTATTTTCGTTGTTTTCTGCAATGGTAGGTTAATTGATGGGAATGCATTACATTAATGCAAAGCAAACAAACCAAAGCTGAATCGTTGGAACAAATTTTAAAACCACTCGGTTATTTTAAAACAGTAGACTTTTAAATGCGGAGCTTAAACCACTCCTTTTAAAAGCTATCAGGTTCCTTCGATTATATCAAGTTCACTACGTTCACGGTTTCGCCAAAACCATTCGTATCCCTCCGTCATTTCATATGAATAGTCAGTAGTATTCAAGCTATGTATGTTGGCCTTCATCAAGGCATAGTGTTTGGTAGCTGCTGGATATTCATCTGTAGCATAGATAGATGCGTTGGTTTGGGACAGTCGTACTACTATTTTGGCCTTCGTCAAGGGTATGTGCGGGTGGGTTCAAATTAACCTCGATAATAATGGGTAGAACTTGACATGTGACTTATGATATATTGGCCTTCGTCAGGGTCATAAGAGCATAGGGCAAAAATCCACATCGGGAGTTTCTAAGGAAACTGAAACTTGGTAGTGCTGCATACCATTTGGAGTGTGATAATGTTGGTAGGATTCCTTCAGGATTATGACACAATGATATTTGGATCCCGATCCTACTGTGAGTATCCGCTACTCCTCGGGAGATTCTTCACTTAACGATCAATTCTATAAACCAAGTAGGGGTCTAGAAAAGTGTTAGTGGGGCTACGCCTCCAAGGAAAAGAGGTTTTGTAATTAAGGAACTTCGCGAAAGCGTTGGAAAACCTCCCTCGAAGTACCGACACTAGCCTGGCCAAACGGTTAAGCAAGTATTGTACGGTGAGATCAATCCTGATTAATTCTTATTTTAAGGTTTGAGGAAGGATTTGAGAAACAGTGGGAGCCATCCTGTTTAGATAAATTAAAAACCAAGATATATATAAAGAGGACTTTCTTTCTCAACATGATAGTATGCTATCTGGTTGCTCTTTGTCTTAACATGTTGACTTGTATTGTGATACTGTCTTGCTCTCACATGTTGATGAAGCCCTTAGGATGTGTACTTGACTACCAGGACTATGATGGATATCATACTAGTGGGGCCAAGGGTAGTCCACAAGTACATCCTATAATTATTCCTAGTCGAGGGTATATCGAGACAGGGAATCGATATTTCAGAGTAGACTAGCGTATACGCATCTTGACCCAAATGATGGGCGATGGATGATCCCACATCCATTGGTGCTTGAAATCAAAGATGGTATACGGGTGCTCAGTGGAGACTGGGTACACTGAATGGACTCGCCGAGAACTCCTAGTTGGTATTATACCTATCGTTAGATAGCAGTTCTCTGGTGACACTGGTACAGGTTAGTCTGTAGATCCGAGATCGTCATAGAGTCTTGTATGATTCACACTGTGCTTTGATTTCCACCTTACCACGTTCAAGAGAACGTGCAAAATGGTGGCTTTTGGGTACAGTCCCGAATCACATGGGGGTTGATGTTGCGCAGTGCTTGATTGGCCATAACAGGAAGTCCCTGGCCAGGGCTGATACAGAGATTTAAAGATAAGTGTTATCAGTAGTTTCTTGACCCGTTGTGAGCCTCACATCGGCACGACTTATCAGTTACTGGGGTCTGGCGTTTACCACACCTAGACTAGATATGCGACATATCAGACGAAGAGACCGGACTGTACGGTAGTGTTACTGACAGGCTTTTCAGGAGTAAGAGCAGGCTTTCTTGTTGATCTTCCGATCGCTCAATACCCGGGTAGCTGTTACGTCCAGCTAGTACCGCTGACGGCTTGTGGGTGCTTGATATGATCATCACGTACTGCCGGCGTATTGACGAGTCTTTAGAGTCCTATACAGAGGTTTTACTGGCTCAGGCAAAACGATGTAGGAGCACATATATGATATGTGCGGGACAGAGATTAATACGAGTATGTGATACCGTATTCTATTCTCGCGATTTATGTTATCAGTCGGTTATATGAGATATAGTCGGGTTATCGAATTAAGTGTTGATTCGATAAGTTGATACAAATAATATTAGTCGGTCATATGAGAAATAATCGGATTATTAAATCAAGTGTTGATTTAATGATTTAATGTATAATTATATATTTGATATATTGATTTACATTAACTAGTATTAGCTCACTTAAGCATTTCTTTTCTCACTTATGTATTTAATATATATATGATATATATTAATTGTATTTCTTTTTGTGTCATACTTGATGCTACATGCTACATGGGTGTATGAGACTCACACCATACTCATGATAATGTGAGGTTTATTTATTTAAAGTAAATCGAAATTAGATGGAAATTAGTCACATGGTATGAAGCTTATGGAAGCTTGTAGATGCATTAACTTAGTCCACTAATTTTGTTTTACTTAAGATATTTATTAACCCAACCATTATCTAAACTCATGGTTAAGTATCTACATGAGTTATATGAGATATTTCTCACCCATGTTTGCCATTTACACTCTCATCCATTATTTTGCTTCTTCTTCTTCATAAAGAGCTTAGCTCTCTAGGTTTTTGAGAGGAGAAGAAAAGGAGTGAGAAAATTAATTCTAAAGTGAGCAAAAATCATCATCCTCTACTAGATTAGCCATTTTGTTTAGGGTGTTAGCTTCACTAATCCCTAATTAGTGAAGAGGTATCTTGGGTTAGTGTCTCCTCAACGTAGATCATCTTCGGCCTCAAAGACATCGTGCAAGATTGTTCCTTTTATCTTGTGGAGCCATTCTAGAGTCCGGAAGATCACTACTTGGAGCGAGGGGACTACTACACGGAGCTATTGAAGTGAAGGACCAGTCTACAAAGGTTGTATTCCTTATTCACTTAGTTGTAAAGTTGTTTACACTTTGTATTGTCTAAATCTCTAGTTAAGATTCTTGGGTTAGGTTGTTTAGCATGGAAAATTTTTGAAAATGGCATAGACAATGCCTCCCGAAACCTTTCTGTCGTGCCAAACAATCCTACAATCCATCTGCCAGATTTCATAATCATGGTATGCAGCGATGGCAAGTAGGATCCGGAAGGACTTAAGCATAGCCACTGGAGAAAAGATTTCATCATAATCCACACCTGGTGATTGACGAAAACCTTTAACTACAAGTCTAGCTTTGAAAGTCTCAACTTTTCCATCTACACCAAGTTTCTTCTTGAAGATCCACTTGCTCCCAATGGGTTTTACCCTTTCAGGAGCAACTTCCAAAGTCCATACTTTGTTGGTGTACATCGATTCCATCTCAGATCGCATTGCATCCAGCCATTTCAAAGAGTCCCCACTCGTGATGGCCTGCTCGAAACTAGTTGGGTCATCATCTTTCATGTTGCAATCCTCGCTTCTACCGTCAGTGAGAAAACCGTAGTATCTCTCAGGTGGATGAGGAACCCTACTAGATCTGCGGAAAGGCTGAGGTTCGTCGGGGACTATTGAATCCTCCGGTTCCACCAAATCATCAGTTGTAGTTTGTGTAGCTGGAACTTCTTCCAGTTCTACTTCTTTGCCACTAATTTCTTTTACAAGAAATTCCTTTTCTAAAAGGGTGGCATATTGAGAAACAGACAATTTTTGTTCCCCAGCGTGGTAGAAAATATATCCTTGTGAATTGATTGTCACGATCTAACTGTGTCGTGTTTAAAAAGAATTCTGAAATTACCGCAATCAAAACGGTGTCTCTTGTAGCGATCCGCGATGAATACGGGTCGTCCGCAGGGAGATGGTAAGTTTTTTATATCTTGTTTTAACGAGTTAATACCGTGTTTTGATTTGTTGGTTAACTAATTGTCGTAACAAAGATATGAATAAAAAGGACTTGTTAAGGGTAGTAATAAGTTAGATTATATGAAGGTGATGTTTGCCAATTCCTTATAGCCCCGACTTGGTATTGATACTAAAGCAATAGGTAACAACGCGGATTAGGGAACTTGAAATACGGTATTTGCGGTATTTCGCTAAATCCTTTTTCCTTGTCCCTTGTCCTTCCGTTGTTATCTCTTGACTTTAACCTTCGGCAAACAACAGGCAATCCGGTCATGATTAGGAATCATCACTATCGGGGTAGGATAGGATGCCTAGTGAGCGGAGTTGCGGGTGATTTGCACGAAGATTCAATAGGCAAGTTTTAGGTTTTAAAGTTTGGACAAAGAAAATCTTCGAATACGATCTAACATATTACACCCTTAACAAGTAAAAAGATTACTCACACATATTTACAAATTAACAAGAAAGAAAAAAGAAGATACATAAAACATGCAATGAAATAAAGAGGAAAAGAGAACCGATGAGTTCAAGCGTTTTATCTCCCAGTGTTCAATCCCCGGCAATGTGTGAGATCCAAATACCAAGCTTTAAGGTTGCAAGCTCAGTTAAGAGGTTGCAAGATCAAAGCAAAGCATGAATTTCACAATTGAAATCATGTAAAGTGGAACAAGACATGTAATAAAAATACGAACTTTTATTGAAGAACAAACTTGTTACAAGAGATCTTGAAGTCAAGAACCTAAGCCTTAAGCTTGCAAGTTCTAAATGAGAAGTTGCAAGGTCAAGACAAAGGGGCAAGAGCTCAAGAATGAAAAGAAAAATTACAAGAATTCTAAGATAGAACTAAAGAAAAAGCTACTCTTTCCTCTTACCTCTGGTCTCTATTTATAGGCTCAGAAAGAAATATTCATATCTGTCCCATTATGACTCATGCTGATTTGTTTGATTGCCTTTGATTTGAACACATGCTTTTTAGTCTTGAATGCATATAATATCATATGCATATAAAATCATATCCTTGATTGCATATAAAATCGTATCCTTGATGATTGCATATAAAATCATATCCTTGATTGCATATAGAATCATATCCTTGATGATTGCATATAGAATCATATCCTTGATTTCATATAGAATCATATCCTTGATTGCATATAAAATCATATCCACATGTGCTTAAAAGTCTTGTGTACACACTTGTTGTGTTGGACCATTTAGAAAAAAAATGTGTACACAACTTGTTGCGTAAAGGAACTCCTGAAGTATCGGTCGGTTAGCGTTTCTGGTCGCAGTGTCTTCCCTCGAGTGATATATCCGTGCTATTGGATGCATTTCCAGTATTTTGTCATGGATACCTGTAATCTGTAATGCTGAGCAGACACTGGTCAATAATACCGATAAATACAACAATTAGATAATGAATGAGCGGTATTAGAATACAATTTTCTGATATGAACAAATACCCCCAAACTTATCTATTGCTCGTCCCGAGCAAAACCATTTATTCACAAACGAAAATCCTAACCGCACTTTCCCAGGGAACGCGATTGTACTGAGCATGTGCAACAAGCCGTTTAACCTCTAGGTGTCCCTAGTAGGAGGAGTGTTGTCTCCTGAGGGTTTTCAGCGGATACTACCCACAAAATCTCGTCAATTTGGCTTATCGACTTTTATTCTCCAATTAAGTTTTCTAACAAGGAACTCTATTATCTTTTACTTGTAAATTATCCACCCACATTCTTCATGCTTCCTCATCATTTAACTTAAGATTATATATGTTCTATAGACTTACTTAGCTTTTGGCATTTCTTATGTTTTCCTTCAAAGGTTCCATCTCCACTTAGGAATTTTTATCAACTCTACTAAAGATACAAGTTCTATTCTTCATTCCTTTCTCTTATCTAAACTCTAATCACATATCCCTACGTGTGTGTATAAATCACCCCTACACTTGGAAATTCAAATCAAGCAATCATACCCTTGTCCGTTGTCCAAAGCACTTATTAATTGGTGAGTTTTGCTTACACATCCTTCATGCGACCGTTAATACTTCTTGAGGTACCAACGACCGATTACAAGATGAGTTTGCACTTTTAAAGCGTACTTCCTAGTCTTGTAACACCCAAGGCTTTTAGCAGTGTCTCCCAAACCAGTTGGTCTAAGGCACTAGGTGATGAAGCACCCTCGCTAAATATTTTTCTATTTTTAGCCTTAAGTAATCACAAAACCAGTGTTCATTTTTTTTTTATTCACTTTTGTATTTTTCAATTTCTTCATACTAAGGACTTTTAGACAAGAGCATTTCAAGGTCTCCTTTACTATTCCAAGCTTCAAGGTGCGTGATTGTGCAATTTTGTAGGGTATACATTTTCAGAATCTATACTTAAGCCAGGAATTATTTTTCAAACTTATACTCTAATAATAATCAATACTTTTTCCTTTATTTCAACTTAGCCCAAGAAGTGAACCAAAAATTTGCCTATTTCTAAATAAACTACAAAGACATATACTTTCTGTAAGTGCACGGCGGCGCCCCGGCCGTCAATCCGACGCCGGAATGCGGAAGCGGTGATAAACTTTAATTTTTGCGGACTTAGCAAACCGGCACCACCGCGCACTAAACCCCGGATCGTGCCATTAAACTAGTCTAAGCTAACAAGAGGATGGGTTAGAGATATACCGACTGATCCGAGTCCTCCGGTCTTCATCTCCACTCCGATCTCCTCGTGGGATCTCCGTCCGTCGCCTCCTCGCCGGAAGGGCACCACATCGCCTGTATCTTTTACGGGCTTCAATACCGAGGCAACTCAGGCATGAAGCCGGCAAGTCGACATGCCCAAGACTTGCTGTAGGATGTGTAGAGTCTATGTCTCATTGGGGTTTTGGTTGCCAAGAAGGATGAAGAGAATCATGAACTTTGGAGAGGGTTTTTGAGAATTTTGGCAAGCATGAAAAATGAGATGTGAATTAATCCCTCATCCAAAGTTGGGACCTCTCATTTTTCCTCTCATCTCAATATAGTGGCCGGCCCCCTCATTTTTTCAAATGGTGGAGGAATCAATTCAAATATAAGAGGGAGGTGATGGTAGTAGAACACAAGTGGTGACCACATCAAAAGACAAGAAAACATCAACCATGCTTTACACCTTAATCACATCAAATCACATTAATGCAAAAGCATGGATGAAAGATATCATAATCAACACAACAGCAAGAAACCCCCTCCACAAAAGTTATTTGCACAATTGCAAATAACCCCCCTCCATCGGAAAAGTCCGGCCGGGAAAGAACAAAGGAAAACCGGCCGGAACGGAAAACAAACTGGAAACTCCAGAAAACTGGTCCCGTAATAAATTACAGGAAAACCCCCATACTGTGCATACACACCCGCATCTGTATTCCGTCCGGATACAAATGCAAAGAGACAAAATCTGCACTGTACTAAACTAGGACCGGCTTAAACCAAAACCGGCTAGTAAAAACTGTCCGATCCTGATCCGTGCAATACCGCACGTATCTGATCGAACCTTGCTATATATCCATACGGCCACTAGTACAAAGCTGTCCGATCCTGATCCGTGCAATACCGCACGTATCTGATCGGACCCTGTCATATCTCCATACGGCCTCTACAGCGTTTCGCCCGAAAGCTTGAGTAACTGAAAGTGTGGTGGACTCTAAAGACTCGTCAATACTATGGCTGTGGATTTAACCACTAGCACGTCAGAGGTATAAGCCAATACGTAACGGGCCACCAGCTATTGACTAAAAGGGACGTCGATGAGCGAACTCATCCTGACACCCTACTGAGCCTGTCAGTGACAATATCCGTACAGTCCGGTCCGTTCGTCTATGAGCATCGCATGTCGGGCCTAGGGGGTTGGTAAAAGTCAGACCCCCAAAAGCGGTACAAGTCGTGTCGGAGTGTAGCCCAGAACACCCTGAGATACTACTGGAATACTTACCAGTAAATCTCCTGCCTTGGCCAAGGTCTTCGTGTAATGGCTCTCCTAGACACAGCGCGACCTCACCCCCAATACCGGGAGAGACGACCCCTGAAGATCCACTCACTGCCTCCATGTGGCTCGGGACTGTACCCAACTAAAACCTGTTTGCACGACTCCTTTAAGCCGTGGTAGGGTAGTAATCAAAGTACAGTGGGAACTCACACGAGACAAATGACGATCCCCAGGTCGATGAACTAACCTGTACACATGTCACCAGGGAACTGCTATCTGACGTCAGGTATAAGACCAACTAGCATGTTCCCGGCGAGTCCTGTCCGGTGTACTCATAACCCAATGAGCACCTGTATACATCTTAGGTGATCCAACTGACACCAATGGCTTGTGAGACCGGCCACCGCCCCTCGTCGGGGTCTCGACTGTATACACTAGTCTACTCTGGAGTATCGATGCCCTGTCTCGAAACTCCTACGACTAGGGACCTTTTAAGGATGTGCTTATAGACTACCAGCTCCCACGTATATGATCGCCCTCATACTGCCGGTAGTCAAGCAAGAATCCTAGGGGCTCTATCAACGTGCAATAGCGACCTATCAGGTCACCTAAAGCAGTACACGATGATAAAGGTAAACCAGATAGCAAACTATCATCTCGAGTAAGACTGTTCTACCGGGATAGGTCCTCCCTCAATCATTGCAATCACATGCCTGTGATCCAATAATTGACTCTGAGGGCACTATCTCCAACAATCTCCCACTTGCACTCAAGGCTAATTATTGCGATGTCGCATACTCACAGCCTGTGTGATACCGAACACCCAACTCCCCTACTAGTCAGTCTCACAAAATCCGTTTGCGAAACTATTGCGTTCGAGGAATAGCCTCAGTGAGTGGATCCGCCTAGAAGTTTCTTTCTATGTCTCTCTATATCTCAAGTTCGCGGAGAAAGCCATCTCCCGAAATGAGCAATACCTGTCTTAGAATGTCTGGATGTCTGATGGGACCTAGCTCATGAATGAACTCCAAATCCAAACTTCTTAGACTGTATCGTCAACCGAACTTAATCAGTATCCTGTGCCATGCCACCCTCAGTATTGCCTTGGACCACCTGTCCAAAATACTGCCCCTCGTCAGAAGGAAAACTATAACTCTGACAACCTCCTTGTCGTCCATGTCACCTTGGAAGCCTGGAATGATAACTGTCTCCCGAAGGAGAATGCTACTATCATATCCTTAGAACATCCACTTATGTTCTAAAACTGCCCCCGACTGTTTCTCCAGGATTGGATCAATATCAACTTATTGCATCTAGTGCAAGAACAACATCTGGTGTGGTACTTGACATCTCATGATTGACTCAATTGCCTAAGCAAGTGATCTGCCAATCATGTACATCCCTCTCTACTTTAGTCTATAAGACACCTTTAGAGAGGGTGACTCCATTACCTGCAGGTACACTACCGTGCCAGGAGTCGTCCATTCTAAATACTCTTAGAATGCTGTCAAAGTACCCTGATTGTGAAACCACCCAAATCTAGATCTAAAACCATAGATCCAGTAACCAGTATGTCAGATATAATGTCCAAGTCCCATGTGGAGAAACCACTGTGTGACGACCAAAGTATAACCGATCGTAGTATAGGAATATCACTTCCTACTACCTTCTCAACAGATCCATCCCCTATCTGATGACGTCAAGCCTATGACTGTCACATCAGAAATAGATGATCTATCTCCGCTACATCTGCTTTAGTCTATAAATAGACATAAGCCTGATGTCCACCAATGCTTCCGCTGCTCCCACTGACTACGACAACCCTCTGGCAGAGTCATATAGACTTGCACTGCTATACTCATCCTCCTGCCGGGTCTCGCAGCCTGGAACAACAACAATGGCAAGTGTGGGTAAACAAGAACTTCCCTGTCACTGTCCTTGAGGCTAGCGGAGTACCTCTCGGGTGCCTGAAGTTACCCACCTTATCTGCGGAGTGGCCAATGGAATGTCAAATCAGATTGAATCTTTAGGTTCCTTATCAAATCTTCAGTAATCGTTTGCGGTTCTGGAATCACTTCCAGTTCTACCATACTCCCACTACTGTTTTTGAAAAAATCCATTTTTAATAAAACTGTGGCGAGTCTAGAACAATATTTCTATTGATCTACCAGATGGTAGAAAGTCAACCCTCGTCATAGCCTGGGTCAACCCACAAACAGCCATTACAGAAACGTGCCTTGAGTTATCCAGAGTCTGGTTTTAATCATAAGCCGGACAACTCCCCGTACCTTAACAATGTTAAGATATGAACTGTACTATATCCAATATAGAACCAGAGGCACTGATTTAATTTAACCAGATTCAAATCATGCAGCCATCTCCAGTGCATGTAAACTAAATGGAGAGAGGTCGATCAGTGTTACTCAACTTAGGAATGCTTCCAATTATGAGTATCCTGAAAAAGAAGCAATTTCTCTTTATCATTACTATCAACTGAATACCATACACAAGTATCTACATCTTCGATCACTTTGAAGAATCCCGATACTTGTAATACCTGGTTCTCTACTTTATTCAAATACCTATAACTCCTCAAAACTTAGACCCTGTGTTTCTACGAAACACATGTCTAAGAACTAGAGAAGTTAAAAGTAAACAGAATATAGTATGAGGACCAACCCCTCTGTTCCAATGGACACTGGACAATATACAATACTCTGTATAAGTCCGCTGAGTCTAACGACTCTTTCACTGTGTGTCGTAGGTTGAAAACTGTACTTATGGTTAAGAAGAATTACACAGCTGTTTATGCTCCTTACCTAACCATCCACTGATATAGGTAAATGTCATCGACATAATATCAAAAGGTATATCTCACTCTATGAAAATAGACGTACAGATATATCAATTTGAAATTGGTGCACAACAGCGGATATTCAAAACCAAATATTTGCCGACCGGCAAACAGCCCAGGTGATCTCCTCAAATATCACCGATTACAACGAATCCCGATATAATGAGGATAATCACCCAATTCCCAATAACTTACTCCCACTCATCATCTGTAAAACCATACAGATGTGAGAATCAAACCTGGTAAATACATACCCTGGAGCAAGTGTCCAATCGGGAAATCAGTTTTCTTTTAACATTACACAGTGAAATTGAAACATCGAAATGTTTCGGTGGGGTATCCTGGTATTCTTAGTAATGCCTCTTCCATTATCCAGATTCACAACTATAACCGTGTGTTTCTTTGCCACATCTCCAAATCCCTTTATATGTCTTTAGTCATTACCTTCTGCACACCCCTTTAGGCCAATTGGTTTTCTTCCTTCCCTACCGTTCGGCACCAGCCTATGGTTTGGAAGAAGACTATCCAAAAAGCATAAAGGGTGTACTGTCCTAATCCTAGGAGCACTCGCAACGCGAGAGAAGGTGAAGATAAAAGACACCCGAATGTACTTTATTCCTATTTCTCCTGAACCAGGATCCATCCCCGAACTGGAACAAGTTCCTTTCGAGTTCGTATATAACCATACGATGGATTATCCAATAAAATGGGATCTTCGTAGTGATACGGAGTGTCCTGGAGAAAAACAAAGGTGATTTAGGATTGGCGAAGAAATACTTGGTTTGGTCGTGAATAGCAGTCGCAACTTACTTTGCCCTCTTACTAATCCCTTTCTTTGTCTGAACTTAATACCTTCTGTACACCGTTTAGGCTAACTGGTTTTCTTCATTCCCTACCGGTCGGCACCAGCCTATGGTTTGGAAGAAGACTATCCAATTTGCGTAATAGGTGTACTACTCCTAAACCAAGGAGTACTCGCAACCTGAGAGAAGGTGAAAAGAAAAGACAACTGAATAATCCTATCCGTTTTCTTCAGAACCAGAAACCATCTTCGAAATCCTTCGAGTTCGTATATAACCATACGATGGTTTTGTCCAATGGAAGTGGACGTTCGTAGTAATACGGGGTGTCCTGGAGAAAAGGGTAAAAGTAGGAGTGGCAATGAGGTCTGCAACTCTGACAATCCAAAAGCCAATGTTAAGTAGGTTCAGTCAACTTGGTCACTGAGTCATAGTCTTAGGTTCGGGTCAATGGTCGCTGCCAGAGAGAGAGAGAAAAGAAACACTCAGCGTGCACTCTAACCTAGATCAGAATGGTTATCACTTTTTCTAATCAGGAAACCTCCCACTGTACCTCAAATTCTCCTCCAAACCTGAAAGAAGAATTAGTCGGGGTCACCCGAGAAGTAAACCAACTCATCAGTGGGAATCGGGATCCAACTCTCATCGCATGATAACGTGACGGAATCCGCTCACGGTATCACACTCCAGAAGGTATGCGCATATCTGGCAAGTTTCAGTTCTTTTGAAACTCCCGATGTGGATTTTTGCCCCATGCTCTTATGACCTTGACTAAGGCCAACAAATCATAAGTCACATGTCAAGTTCTATCCGTCATTGTCCAGGTTGATTTGAACCCACCCGTACAAGCCCTTGACTAAGGCCAACAAGGCTATACGACTGTCCCAAACCAACACATCTATCTATGCAGCATATGAATACCCAATAGCTACCAAACACTGTGCCTTGACTAAGGCCAACAAACACAGCTTGAATACTATTGACTACCCATATGAAACGACGGAGGGCTACGAATGGTTTCTGGCGAAAACCTTTAACGTAATGAACTTGATCTCGTTGAAGGAACTGATAGCTTTTTAGAAAATATAGTGACGAAAACCTTTACTAAAGAGGTCACTCCCGGTGAAGGGATCTCGGCTCTTTCCCCGTAGAATGGGGTGCAGGATATTCCAAATGAATACCACGATGCAAAGCAAAAGTAATCGGCTATAGTGAAGTTAATGCCCTGACGCAAACTTCTGTCCAAGGGGTCACCCTCGGTGAAGGGATCTCGGCCCTTGCCTCGTCGACTGTGGAGCAGGATATTCCAAATGAATACCGCGATGCAAAACAAAAGTGAACGTCCTTGCAATAACAGCTTTTTGAAAAGTGTTCCAACAACATCAGATTAGGTTTGTTTAACTTGCATTGATCTGAATCAACGCAGTCCCATCAATTGATCACACCAATAAAGAACGAAAATATACTGACGTACGTATATGCCATCCGCATTCGCCACTGGGTCCCGTCATCACCCGTTAGGTTAGCTTACTAACGGCAGAGCGGGGACTGGACTAGCGTGGATGAAAAACATATACAACATCTACTAATATATATACCAATATATTATATTCGCTCAAGGCGTGAATAAAATGCAACATCACAGAAATGTACAGCATCACAGAACAATACAGATATCTGGGATCCCCGGGTTTCACAGAGCCACTACTGAAACCCGACGTTCCCCTGGTCGTGTGGATAGCCTGTGCAACGAAATCCTAGACCCCTACGGGCGCGGCAAGTTACCCGCCAAAACCTGAAGCGAGGCAGCCCCTTTCAGCGCCGTGAATGGACCACCCAGCACTCCACGGAATCCGGCAACTTGGGCACCCCTCCTGGGTCAACCTGTACCCCCTACGAGTGCGGAGAATAGCCCGCCAATCCTAGAGTGAAGCCCCCTCCGTCCCAATGCCATGAGATGCGGGCTTGTTGCCCTCCAAAACCCGGCTATCCGTGCACCCCACCGCGGGGTAATCCTAGTACTGAAAGTAAAATATACATACACCGGGTACATCGACCGCAACCAGGTCGTGCCCCAAAAGAATAATACAATCAGGCAGTGACGGCAGTCCACATGTCGGACGCTCGCCCGGCAATATCAAATGTACATAATACAACAATACAGTACTAGCATTGCATCCAGGCTATCCCCACGACCGATCCGCAACATCACAGCAAAAACAGAACATCAACGTGAAAGTCACGTTCGCAAATCCGTCTAACCGGGCTATAGCAGTTAGACCAGATTTACCGATCGAGTGACATTCACGGTCGCAGATATAATGTAAATACTGTGAAAAATGTGTTTAAAATTTTCCGATTGACCAAAAATTAACAAGTGGCCCCCCAATCAAAACTGTAGCACTCACAGAAAACCTGGGCCCAATTTTAATATTCCAAAACCCATATTTTAAGCCCAGAAAGTCTCTGTAAAAAATTGGTGCAGTGATCTCCACAATATGCGGCGGAAGAGCGGCGGAATGGGGGTATGTGCGGCGGTTCCGCGCTCCAACTGTGGATTCACTTCATCGAAATTTTACAGAGTTCTTAGATTTTCCAGTACATCAATATTTTACAACCTGAAAAATTTTTCGAGGCCAAAATATTTCAACAGAAACTGATGTGAACAAAAATGCAAGTTTTGGAATTTTGGTCGATCGGAAATGCAAAACACATCAAACGAAGCTAGACGAAGTTAATGGCGAGGCTCTGATACCACTGTAAGTGCACGGCGGCGCCCCGGCCGTCAATCCGACGCCGGAATGCGGAAGCGGTGATAAACTTTAATTTTTGCGGACTTAGCAAACCGGCACCACCGCGCACTAAACCCCGGATCGTGCCATTAAACTAGTCTAAGCTAACAAGAGGATGGGTTAGAGATATACCGACTGATCCGAGTCCTCCGGTCTTCATCTCCACTCCGATCCCCTCGCGGGAACTCCGTCCGTCGCCTCCTCGCCGGAAGGGCACCACATCGCCTGTATCTTTTACGGGCTCCCGCCTCAATACCGAGGAAACTCGGGCATGAAGCCGGCAATTCGACATGCCCAAGACTTGCTGTAGGATGTGTAGAGTCTATGTCTCATTGGGGTTTTGGTTGCCAAGAAGGATGAAGAGAATCATGAACTTTGGAGAGGGTTTTTGAGAATTTTGGCAAGCATGAAAAATGAGATGTGAATTAATCCCTCATCCAAAGTTGGGACCTCCCATTTTTCCTATCATCTCAATATAGTGGCCGGCCCCCTCATTTTTTCAAATGGTGGAGGAATCAATTCAAATATAAGAGGGAGGTGATGGTAGTAGAACACAAGTGGTGACCACATCAAAAGACAAGAAAACATCAACCATGCTTTACACCTTAATCACATCAAATCACATTAATGCAAAAGCATGGATGAAAGATATCATAATCAACACAATAGCAAGAAACCCCTTCCACAAAATTTATTTGCACAATTGCAAATAACCCCCCTCCATCGGAAAAGTCCGGCCGGGAAAGAACAAAGGAAAACCGGCCGGAACGGAAAACAAACTGGCAACTCCAGAAAACTGGTCCCGTAATAAATTACAGGAAAACCCCCATACTGTGCATACACATCCGCATCTGTATTCCGTCCGGATACAAATGCAAAGAGACAAAATCTACACTGTACTAAACTAGGACCGGCTTAAACCAAAACCGGCTAGTAAAAACTGTCCGATCCTGATCCGTGCAATACCGCACGTATCTGATCGAACCTTGCCATATATCCATACGGACACTAGTACAAAGCTGTCCGATCCTGATCCGTGCAATACCGCACGTATCTGATCGGACCCTGCCATATCTCCATACGGCCTCTACAGCGTTTCACCCGAAAGCTTGAGTAACTGAAAGTGTGGTGGACTCTAAAGACTCGTCAATACTATGGCTGTGGATTTAACCACTAGCACGTCAGAGGTATAAGCCAATACGTAACGGGCCACCAGCTATTGACTAAAAGGGACGTCGATGAGCGAACTCATCCTGACACCCTACTGAGCCTGTCAGTGACAATATCCGTACAGTCCGGTCCGTTCGTCTATGAGCATCGCATGTCGGGCCTAGGGGGTTGGTAAAAGTCAGACCCCCAAAAGCGGTACAAGTCGTGTCGGAGTGTAGCCCAGAACACCCTGAGATACTACTGGAATACATAACAGTAAATCTCCTGCCTTGGCCAAGGTCTTCATGTAATGGCTCTCCTAGACACAGCGCGACCTCACCCCCAATACCGGGAGAGACGAACCCCTGAAGATCCGCTCACTGCCTCCATGTGGCTTGGGACTGTACCCAACTAAAACCTGTTTGCACGACTTCTTTGAGCCGTGGTAGGGTAGTAATCAAAGTACAGTGGGAACTCACACGAGACAAATGACGATCCCCAGGTCGATGAACTAACCTGTACACATGTCACCAGGGAACTGCTATCTGACGTCAGGTATAAGACCAACTAGCATGTTCCCGGCGAGTCCTGTCCGGTGTACTCATAACCCAATGAGCACCTGTATACATCTTAGGTGATCCAACTGACACCAATGGCTTGTGAGACCGGCCACCGCCCCTCGTCGGGGTCTCGACTGTATACACTAGTCTACTCTGGAGTATCGATTCCCTGTCTCGAAACTCCTACGACTAGGGACCTTTTAAGGATGTGCTTATAGACTACCAGCTCCCACGTATATGATCGCCCTCATACTGCCGGTAGTCAAGCAAGAATCCTAGGGGCTCTATCAACGTGCAATAGCGACCTATCAGGTCACCTAAAGCAGTACACGATGATAAAGGTAAACCAGATAGCAAACTATCATCTCGAGTAAGACTGTTCTACCGGGATAGGTCCTCCCTCAATCATTGCAATCACGTGCCTGTGATCCAATAATTGACTCTGAGGGCACTATCTTCAACACTTTCTACCGATAAACTTTAAGGAAGGTTATTTTTAGGGTTTTTAATTTACTAAGTCTAAGATCTAGTTGTTCGTGGCCAGTTAACCTATTTGTCAAACTCAAGTTAAATATGACCAAAATTGAATACAATAATTTTTATAATTTTTGAAAATTTTCAATTTTATGAGTTTTTAAAATAAGTATGCAAATGCAAAAATATGTACAAATGAATGCGAATGAAGAAGACGTACCGAGCATACCCCCAAACTTAAACTTGACAGTGTCCTCACTGTCATACTATACCAAGAAGGTTAAAATGCCGGCACTTCCCTGTTTATTTATTTATTTTTTTTTATTGTTAAAACAAAAATATATACAGAAAGGCCCCCCCAAACTTCATTTAAACAATGTTAGACATTACTGCCAAACTTTGCATAGACCAAATGTCAACATCAACCAGTTGAAAAATTTATCTGTAAAGAGTATCGGTTGGTGGAAGAATATGTTGTACCAATCCAAAAAGAATTGGGGAAGATAGAAGAGGTGGTATGGAAAGTGTGGAAGTGAATAGACAGGAGGTGGTGATGAATCAAAACGAGAATGCGAGTGATCAGCAATCAGTGGAGTATTGGCATTCTCGTAACTTATTAAAAGAAATGGGGGTGGTTCAACTTCCAAAGGAGAAGGTTGACTAACCACACTATCCCCAAGATATCTCTGTGGATCCTTCATCGACTTGGCATCATCCATCATATGCATATGATATTCAATTATGAGGGAACTAATCTCCTCGATGTCCGCCATATTCCAGCCGAGAGCTTGCCGCCTATCTTGTAAGAGCATTAAAAGGGCGTTCTCTTGCTCGAGGGCTAGAGAGGCCGATATGATAACGGGAAAGGTCTCATTCTCACCTATGTAAGCATATTTAATGTGAGACGGCAAGGGCATTAGTTCGAGTTTCGGAGGCAAAAGAATCATAGGCAAAATTGGGGAATCTACCTCGAACTTAAAGGACTCCAACACAGGTTTGAAATCACTGCAAACAACCGATTCGGATGGTTCAACTAAGTCATCCAAAAATTCAAAAGACTCATATTCGGGTTGTGAGTCGTCATCATCCGAAAAAGTGAAACATTCATAATCCATATCGGTTGTGTCAACGGTGGTAGGCTCAAGGAGGGACGCACTAGTGGCGTCAAAACTGTTCTCATCAAAAAAGAATCTTTCAAACTCGCAGTCCTCCTGCGTGATTTCGTGAATAGAGCAAACTTCTCGTGTACTAGTATTAGGCATGGGGGGTAGACTTCCTAACTTGTAAATATTGAACTCACTAGACGTCTTCCCGAAGGATAGAGTCATGGAGCCATTGCGACAGTTTATTACGGCATTGGAAGTGGCCAAAAATGGTCGACCGAGGATCACCGGAATTTGGTTCCGTGAGTTAGCAACAGGTTGTGTGTCCATAACAATAAAATCAACTGGGAATATGAACTCCCCAACTTTGATCAACACATCCTCTAGCTCACCCCTTGGATGGGTGATTGATCGATCAGCTATTTGGAGAGTACAGTGAGTGGGCTTAAGCTCTCCAATGCCTAATTGCTCGTACACAGAATAAGGTAGCAAATTGAAACTAGCACCAAGATCTAGTAGTGCTCTATTGATGTTCTTGTCCCCAATTGTTATCGAAATAGTAGGACAACCGGGGTCCTTTTGCTTTTGGGGTAAAGAATTGACAAGAGAATCGCTAATAGCACTAGCCACAAAAACTTTCTTTGGTACTTGTGACTTCCTCTTTTTGGTGCATAAGTCCTTTAAGATTTTTGCATATGAAAGAACTTGTTGGATTGCATCCAAAAGAGGGATATTTATGCTAACCTGTTTGAACAACTCGACAATCTTCTCCATTTGTGGAGTTGGTTTATTAGATCTCAACCGGTTTGGAAAAGGAACGTTTTGAAAAGTTGTTGAATCCAATTTTTGCGGATAAGATTGTTGAGTTGGAACGGAACCCCGTGTAGATGTGTTCATGTTGTGAGAAGTGGGTCCGTTCGAGCCAGAAGAGGTAGAGCCGTGTGAAGGATGAAGAATAGGCTCTAACGAAGAAGAAGAAGAAGGTGAAGAAGATGAAGAAGGGCCACCAGCAGGGGTGTCATTGTTAATACCCACCTTGTTTTGCAACACTTTTCCTGATCTCAACGTGGTCACAGCATTTACGTTATGATTTTGCTGTTGATATGCAGCATGTGCGTGACCGGGATTTGGCAGTGGTTGAGATGGGAGCTTTCCTTTTTCTCGCTCGCTCAATGCTGCATTGAGTTGTGCAATTTGCGCCTCAATAGATTTGATGCTTTGATCGTGTGAGGCACTATTTTGCACCAAAGATTGAATAGAAGTCTCTAATCTTGCTGTAGATTGTGTAGATTGCTTTAGGAACGCATCTAGACTTCTTTCGAGCGAGCTAACCTTGTCATTACTAGGTTGAACAAAATTGTTTGGCGGGTAAGCAGTGTTAGGCACAAAATTGTTCACTTGATTAGTGTAAGGTTGCTGTTGGAAAGGTTGTTGAAATTGAGTTTGTGGAGGTGCTTGTTGTTGTGGAAGAGGAGGCCTTTGAAAATTGTTATTTCCTTGGAATTGTTGATTTTGGTTCCAAGCGAAATTTGGGTGACTCCTCCAACCCGGATTGTAGGTAGAAGAGTATGGATCGTTTCTTTGTCGTTGCTGAAAGGCAGCATTGACTTGATCCTGTCCTTGAGTAGATGCATTGTAAGGACACTCTTCGGTGAGATGTGATGGATCCGAACAGCAAGCACAAACAGTTTGTGGAAGCACAACAGGGGCAGGAGAAGGCGATGAGATTTTGGTCTCAATCGCTTCTAGCTTTTTCGTAAGAGCGGCCATCTTGGCCTTCATAGCAATCGACATCTCTAATTGATGTATGCCTGCCCTAGACTGACCACTAGAAGAAGATGATGTGGTCTTGGTGCTCTCCCACTGAATTGTTTGTTTACTAAGGTCCTCAAGGAACTGCCACGCTTCCTCACTAGATTTGGATAGAAAGTGACCTTGACAAATGGTTTCTAGAAACTGCTTCGTTGCCGGGTTCAATCCCTCGTATAATGTTTGGCAAAGTTGCCAACTTTCGATCCCATGGTGAGGGCATTGAACGAGTAGGTCTTTGAATCTTTCAAAACACTTCCAAAATGGTTCGGAAGGAAGCTGTGAAAATTGTATAATCTCATTACGGATTCTAGCAGTTTTGTGATGAGGATAGAACTTTTTAAGAAAAGCTTTCACAAACTCGTCCCAATTTCTAATTGAATGTGATGCGGTGCTGTATAGCCACTTCTCGGCTAGGTCACATAAGGTGAAAGGAATGACCCTTAGCCTTATAGCATCATCACTTAATTGGGTTGTTTTCATCATAGCGCAAACGTTTTGGAATTTATTGATAAAAATATACGCATCTTCTGATTCCAATCCATGAAATTTGGCAGCATATTGATGAAGTGGGGTTTTATTTCAAAATTGTCCCCATTTGCCTGTGGGGGTGAAAGACAGGTAGGTAAAGAGGTGCGGAAAGGGTAGAAGAGATCCTGGAGCACGACTCGTGTGGGCGCTTCAACAGGCGGTTGATTCGGGTTATTCGCACCCAGATTAGGTGGAGTCAGTCCCTGGGCAGGTGGAGGGATGTTAGGATTAAATCCTGACATCTCAGAAGAAGAATTTGGTGATAAAGAAGGTGAAGATGTATGAACAGAATCTCGGTCAACGTCGGAGTTGACCGGCAAAGGTAAAGGTGATAAAAGGGTGAAGGGATTTTCGGCGTTGGAGTCGATCGCGTAGTCCGTAGGGACTAACGAAACGCGGACTAAACGGGAACTAGGGTCCCTAGTCCAAGCGGACATACACTAAACGAGTTTAGTGTAGTCAAAGCGTAGAATGTGAGGGTAAGAAAACGAAAGTGGAGAAAAATTGGGTGATGGTGGTAAAAATGACAATTTTTGTGTTTGTTTCAAAAGAATGGGAAAATGAAACGATTGTTCAACAAACACAATCACAAATGCACAGTCACAATGTACAATCAATACCTAGACTAGGGTCCTCTAAGTCTACTAGACCTGCTCCTAACTGTTCCAAAGCGACAAATTGTGAGATAACCCTCAGATCGCCTCTTCACAGCCAGTTGTGGCCAGGTAAGCACAAGTGAGGTATGGAGGGATCCGCTCACGAATCACCGTGAGACGGGCCTTTTAAAGTTACCTCCTCACTTGTCTTGCCTAGGCACCACAAGAGTCATATTTAGATAAACGATTGAATGCACACAATCTTCCTTTGTCCTATTGAGCGCGACAAGTCCTTAATGGGATGAGTCTAAATATTTTTTATTAAACTTGAGGTGACACTTATGCAATTAGTGATTTCCGGGGTCTTAGGAAGGGTGATGAAATCCCCACCCAATCTGGATTGGTGTTAGAGCCCCTTAAGTCCGTATTAAACGATGCAATGCGCAAAATTCAACCAAGTTTTGTTTTCAAGCAATCAGTTATCGTTTTTTACTTTTAATGCGGCGCTGCAACAAATACGGTTAGTTTTTTTTTTTGGCTTTTTGCGGCGATTTTTGCTAAGAATCCTGCAAAGACAAGAATATTGGAGCGTCGGGTTTGAGAGGGGAAGTTTAGAAAAATACGTACCAAAAAGTATCGAGTTTCAGAAACTCGTGTCGATATTGCCTCCGAGTGGTCGAATGGTTCGCTTGCGCGGGTCTAACTACCCGGATCTTTGGCACTGAGTGTTCACCCTCCTTTGCACTTGAAAATGCCCCTTTGTTCCGTATGATCGCTGCTCAAAATCCGTTAAATCTGCATATGTTGGAAAAATACGGATATTTGAGCCAAAAAGCAATATTAACAACCACAATTCTGAACACAAATAATTAAGAAAATCAGAGTGTTAGCAGAATTCAAATCCAGAGAAGAAAAGAATTTTATTTGTGTTTGTGGTTGGTTTCAAAAAGAATGGTTATTTGTTTGAATGTGTTAGAAGTTAGTTTTATACAGAATATGCACAAATTTAACCCGAAACTACAAGTATAAAAAGCGTTACCGTCTCCCCGGCAACGACGCCATTTGATTGTCACGATCTAACTGTGTCGTGTTTAAAAAGAATTCTGAAATTACCGCAATCAAAACGGTGTCGCTTGTAGCGATCCGCGATGAATACGGGTCGTCCGCAGGGAGATGGTAAGTTTTTTATATCTTGTTTTAACGAGTTAATACCGTGTTTTGATTTGTTGGTTAACTAATTGTCGTAACAAAGATATGAATAAAAAGGACTTGTTAAGGGTAGTAATAAGTTAGATTATATGAAGGTGATGTTTGCCAATTCCTTATAGCCCCGACTTGGTATTGATACTAAAGCAATAGGTAACAACGCGGATTAGGGAACTTGAAATACGGTATTTGCGGTATTTCGCTAAATCCGTTTTCCTTGTCCCTTGTCCTTCCGTTGTTATCTCTTGACTTTAGCCTTCGGCAAACCACGGGCAATCCGGTCATGATTAGGAATCATCACTATCGGGGTAGGATAGGATGCCTAGTGAGCGGAGTTGCGGGTGATTTGCACGAAGTTTCAATAGGCAAGTTTTAGGTTTTAAAGTTTGGACAAAGAAAATCTTCGAATACGATCTAACATATTACACCCTTAACAAGTAAAAAGATTACTCACACATATTTACAAATTAACAAGAAAGAAAAAAGAAGATACATAAAAACATGCAATGAAATAAAGAGGAAAAGAGAACCGATGAGTTCAAGCGTTTTATCTCCCAGGGTTCAATCCCCGGCAACGTGTGAGATCCAAATACCAAGCTTTAAGGTTGCAAGCTCACTTAAGAGGTTGCAAGATCAAAGCAAAGCATGAATTTCACAATTGAAATCATGTAAAGTGGAACAAGACATGTAATAAAAATACGAACTTTTATTGAAGAACAAACTTGTTACAAGAGATCTTGAAGTCAAGAACCTAAGCCTTAAGCTTGCAAGTTCTAAATGAGAAGTTGCAAGGTCAAGACAAAGGGGCAAGAGCTCAAGAATGAAAAGAAAAATTACAAGAATTCTAAGATAGAACTAAAGAAAAAACTACTCTTTCCTCTTGCCTCTGGTCTCTATTTATAGGCTCAGAAAGAAATATTCATATCTGTCCCATTATGGCTCATGCTGATTTGTTTGATTGCCTTTGATTTGAACACATGCTTTTTAGTCTTGAATGCATATAATATCATATGCATATAAAATCATATCCTTGATTGCATATAAAATCGTATCCTTGATGATTGCATATAAAATCATATCCTTGATTGCATATAGAATCATATCCTTGATTGCATATAGAATCATATCCTTGATGATTGCATATAGAATCATATCCTTGATTGCATATAAAATCATATCCACATGTGCTTAAAAGACTTGTGTACACACTTGTTGTGTTGGACCATTTAGAAAAAAAATGTGTACACAACTTGTTGCGTAAAGGAACTCCTAAAGTATCGGTCGGTTAGCGTTTCTGGTCGCAGTGTCTTCCCTCGAGTGATATATCCGTGCTGTTGGATGCATTTCCAGTATTTTATCATGGATACCTGTAATCTGTAATGCTGAGCAGACACTGGTCAATAATACCGATAAATACAACAATTAGATAATGAATGAGCGGTATTAGAATGCAATTTTCTGATATGAACATGAATTCTTTGGATATTCCACAAACTTGCAAAGAACTGACCTTGCCTCGAGCTTGTCCGGATTTTTCTTTTTGACATAGGTCGGAAAACCCTATATCTTAAGTCGTTTAAGATATGGTCTCTTTCCACTCCATATCTCATATGGTGTTTTAGGAACAGATATAGATGGAAATTGATTCAATAGGTATGCTGCTGTCTCAAGCGCATGACCCCAAAAGGAAATAGGTAACTCAGCAGTACCCATCATAGAGCGCACCATATTTAATAGGGTGCGATTTCTCTGCTCTGACACACCATTGTGCTGTGGTGTATATGGAGGAGTAAGCTGAGAGAGAATCCCATTCTCTTTTAAATAGTCACGGAATTCCGTGCTCAATTATTCTCCTCTCCGATCTAATCGAAGGATTTTAATACTTTTACCCGTTTAGTTCTCTTCTTCGTACTTGTATTTCTTGAATTTCTCAAAAGCTTCAGACTTGTGTTTCAACAGGAACACATGTCCGAATCATGAGAGATCATCGGTGAATGTGATAATGTACGAGGAACCATTTCTAGCATGTGTAGACATAGGACCACATACATCACTATGATCAGTCCCAAGAATTCAGTAGCTCTTTCTCCGTGTCCAGTAAACGGAGTTTTGGTCATTTTGCCTTTGAGGCATGACTGGCAAGTTTCATAAGATGTAAATTCGAACGGGTTCGAATATCCATCCTTATGTAACTTAGCTAGTCGTGTCGCATTGATATGACCTAGTCTACAATGCTACAAGAAGAATTCGTTCATTTATGAACTTTTTCTCTTGTGTGAATTTTGTACGTTATGAACTGTAATTTGATTCAGAACGTATAAACTGTTACATAACGTACCAAACCCAATCAACACTTGATTTAGGAAAATGTTCATAATATTTTTCTCCACTACAAAGTTATATCCTTCTTTATCTAATAAAGAAATCGATATTAAATTGCATATCAAAGATGGTACATAATAACAGTCGTTCAAGATCAATGTACTCGTATTTGGCAATACCAGGTGATATTCGCCAACTGCTTTGGCTGCAAAATTTGCACCATTCCTTACTTTTAGAGAATGATCACCTTTTCCCAGTTCTCTACCTTTCTTTAGCCCATGTAACATATTACATATATGGGATCCTGATCCGGTATCTAATACCCAGGACGTAGAGTGTACTGAGAAACAGTTCTCGGTAACGAACACACCCGAAGAAGATGCATCAACATGCACATTCCTCGTCCGGGTTGCATGGGAATCCGGATATTCCTCTATTTCCTGCTCAGACATATAACAATTATAAGGTAGAGCGGAACCAACGTTCTCCAGCTCAGTATAATAAGCGGGTTCGGTCAATACATCCATATTATTATCTTGATTAGGGCATGTCATGGTCGCTACCTGGAGAGAGAGAAGAATACACTTTAGCGTATGCTCTTGCAAGATTAGATTGGTTATTATCTTATCTAATCAGGATGGCTCCCACTGTTTTTATCAAATCTTCCTTCAAACCCTAAAAGGTAAGACTAGCCGTGATTAATTACACCCTACAAGTTCGCTATTCGGTCAGCCAGGCCAGTGTCGGTATTTTGAGGGAGGTTCCCCGTGCTTTCGCACGGACCTAATTAAAATAAACCTCATTTTCCCAGAGGTATTGAAAGTCGACCTTAGCACCACCAAGGGGTTCTAGAGGCATCAAGCATGCCAAATTTTAATTTTTATTAGGTGCTAAGTTAGACTAACAAGATCACTACAAGATTATTAGGGTTTAGATTAGTGATGTGAACAACTAGAGAGAAAAGAAAAGAAGTTATACCCTATAGGATCAAGTCCTTCTCTTCTTAAGCTCCTTGTAGTAGTCCTCTTGACTCCTCTAGACTCCACTTTGAGTTGAACGAAACTCCTTGTAGAACTTCGTGCCAAAGACGATCCACTTCGAGGACTCATAACCACTAGAGATACAACTGACAACACTTATCAGTTTATGTAACTACCGCGGCCGCGGGTTTCTGGTTATAGTCATGTCCTGCACAACACGACATCGACTCCATATATCGAGAGAGACAAATCCTCTCGACCGCTGATTACCACCATATGCTTCGAGACTGTACCCAACTAAAACATGTTTATATGACTTTTTAAAGCCGTGGTAGGGTAGTAATCAAATTACAGTGGGAACACACACAAGACACTACGGCGATCTTAGGTCTAGGGACTACCCTGTACTCATATCACCAGAGAACTGCTATCTGAAACCATCTAGGAGTTATCGGTGAGTTCGTCCAGTGTAACTCATACTCCAATGAGCACCTGTACACATTCCTCGCTGTCAAATATCAATAGCTGTCGGACCAACTATCGCCCTCCAACCGGCTAAGCAAACGTATACAGTAGTCTAATCTGAAGTACCAATACCATATCTCCATACTCCTACAACTAGGGACATTTAAAGATGTGCTTATGTGTAACATTTCAGAAAATAGAAAATGTTATCTTTGGAATTTATATAATAAATTTCATGGATATTATACGAATATGGATTTGAGTTTTCGAAGAATGGTATAGTTATATACCAATATTGTTGGGAAATAATTGGGAATTAAAATGATTTATCATTTATGAAAGCATTTAATTAATTAATCTTTTTATAAATTAATATATAATTATTTCCATACAAGGTTAGTGCTAAACTTAATTACTATTTGTGCACTAAACCTATTTTTATTTTGTTAACCATGGTTGTGTGCATGACATATTGTGTATATGTTATCTTTTCCATTTTTATTTTGGTTTTGCTTTTGTTTTTGAAAAGAAAAGAGATGAGAAAAGAAAATAAGAAAAAGAAAATAAGAAAAAGAAAATCAAGGGGACAAAGAGACATAGAAGTATGTGCATGAGAGAGAAGGAGAGAGAGAGATATGGTTGCTACAACCATGGAAAATTCTCTATTTGCTTTCTTCACCTCCTTCATTTTATTTATCTCATCCTCCTTCTTCAAATCCTCCACCCTCACTACCACCACAAAGACACCCCCAAAACTTCATTAAAATATCACAGAACCTTCACTAAAAATTTTCTTCATCTCATTATAAGAAACATGGCATGATCAAGTAGGGATTTTGAGCAATTTTGGCCATCTTAGAAATTTTTTGAGTTGCTTTTTGAAGTAATAACTCCACCTTTAGATTAGTTTTTAGGTTTCCTAACCTTTTATATTAGTTTAGAGTTAAAAAGTTTATTTTTTATGAACTTGAAAAATTCTAAGGTGAGTGTTAATGGATAAAACTTGTAGTGGAGATATAGTAGAGGGTGTAGTGAGTGTCTAATCGCCTAGTGGTGATGGTAATCTTGATTAAAATGAGTTTAGAAGTTTTAAACATGAGTTTAGAATTTTCCGATATCGGTTTTTTCGAACTTGTGGTGATCAAATGAAATCTGGGATGGTTTGGGGACTCTGAAATTTAAATAGCAGATACAGTGAGATGTGCAGACCAATAAGAAGCCACCATAGAAACCCAAGCCACCAAATCTTTAACCTGGTCGCCAAAATATTCAATTTAGTCGCAATTTGTGGTCCAATTTTGGTGACAGGGTTTGAATTTTGGTTTGTAGCTCACTTACTAGATAACTAGGCTTAACCCATATGCAAAACGGTCTAATTTCACCTTAGGTAAAATTTGAAGTTATTTTACTTGTTTTCTTTCAATGTTTTGCGACTTTTGAAACTTGATTTTTGGATAATTGTGTTTTGAATTGATCGTTTGACGTTCGTATGTCGACGTCGGGGGTTGTTTTGTTGTTTTAGCATGCGTTGACCATAGTTTTTGACCTATGTATGCTTCGCGTGTCGTGTTGGTTTTTGAATTTGATTTTTTGATGTGATACGATATGATTTGATTTGTAGGTACAAGCGAATGGACTTCTGAGATAACGAAGGACGAAAAGGCGTCCGTCGGGATTGACTAGAGCGAGGCATTGTAAGTGAGTAGATATATATCTACGAGAGAAGTAGGATGGATAGTGTATAGCACCCCCACAACAATAGTAATAGGATACTAGATATAAAATTATATATAGATATATTAGATACGTATACCTAGCTTATAGGGTTATTATGATACTATATGCGATTGTAGTAGACTTAGAAGAAAAATATCCCCTAGTACTTTTCCTTAACCTATGAACTATATCTACTATTGAAGTATATAAATACATATATTCTATAATAAGACACGATAAGATGAGGATATGATCCAATTGATGATACGATGATATGATTGGATATGATGATATGAGGCGACGTGATATGATATGATATATGATAAGATAAGATTATGTACGTAACTATAGATCCGTACTATTGATTTGATGATATCGTACGATGGATATTTCATACGTGATATGATGAGGATGGATCACCGAATTATATATCGACTCGAGAAAAGAAATGTTTAAAATAACTTAAGTGGATATTATGATATGTTCAGAGTCATACCTATTTTCCAAACTATCGAATCGTCACCCACTTTTAAATGATAACTTCAAGGGACACTACGAGTTTTCAAGTGGTATCTTTTTCAAAAACATCGTAGCCCCTATTTTCAAAAACAACGATTCGTACTATTTTAAATTATAACTGTACGGCTCATACGTAGTTTCGTATTTTTCTACTGTTCACGTTTACGATTTCTTTTTCTGCATAAGCCCGCATTATTTTCATTTACAATATATATACTACGTTTCATACTCTTATCTTTACGTGACTTCTTTTGCTAGGACACACGCACCATTACCAATGATGCACATGTTGCACATACACATACTTGCCGTCTCACACACACATCATCGATAATTGCCATACCACGTACACAGATAGAACTCGTTATGTTACCATATCACCTTATAACCCGTTAACATTTTAGTTATTGTTTAGCACCCCATACCATATATTATTGTAGATATTGCACTCTCTTTACTTTACTACACGACACGCTCATATGAACACAATTGCTATGCACTACAGTGTTGTTCTGTGCCTGTACAGATCATTTCATGATTGTCATTTTCTTTGAGATTATGCTTTTATGAGATTTCTGGATTTTAGAAACCGCAGATATTATTTAAAAACATGTGAATGTTTTAAAAACGCGATTTTCTGTTGGTATGATATTTTGAAGTCCACCATGAGATTTATCGGTGCTGAGCTATGATAATTGCCCGATTCGAGGAGTGAGGAGTCACTGTCTGCGGGTACATATGAAGGGTTACGCTAGCGCCCCGGCCATCTCCCGTGGCCAAATGCGGAACAAAATTTTTACTACGATTAGAAACTTTGTGCTAGAATAACACTAAACCCGGATCTTAACCATAAACCTAACTAGCAAATAATGGTTCTAACTACTATGATAGAAAGTATACCAGGAGGCTCAAGTCCTTCAGGTGTTCACTCCACTCCTTTGGTATGCTCCTTGTAGTGTCCATGATCAAGCTTGAACTTCGGCCTCCTTGCGTCAATGATGACCCACCCGAGAGTGCCTACCAAGAGCTCCTACCTCCTAATTGAGGTAACTAAAATACATAGCTTGCTAATCTAAGTAGACAAGAGTGTGTAAAGAATGATTATAAAATACTTTGTCTCAGTAACCCTAAGTTTCTCAACTCATGAGACTATTAGGGTTAGTATTAGAAGAAGATAGCAAGGAGAAGATGAGAGTGTAGAGTGAGCTTCAACCAAATGAAGAATGGCTAAGTGAATGAGATAATAATACATGCCACAAAATCCACACCACACATATCTAGATATTTTCACAAAATATCAACCATGGTAGAATAGTAAAACAATGAGTCACAACCTTAGCCATGCTTCATTTAATGAACTTGCACACCTCATTTCTCCACCTCATTAATCCATTAATAAAAATGGTAAATCATAATCATGAGGTCTCTTCTTCTAGAAGCATCTTGCACAATTACAAGAATGCCCCTTACCGTATATACATACCCGTATTCGTATTCCGAAAAATACGAATACCAAAGAGACGAAAATAACCCATCAATACAATACTAGGATCCGGCTTAAACCAAAGCCCGCTAGTATCACCCGCCTGAGCATCATGTGTGCACAAGTACACGTATGTGGTCGAACCCTGCCGTAAAACCATACTGCCTCTACATCGTTTCGCCCGAAGCAGAAAAACCCTCTGTGTGGGACTCTAACGACTCAACAGTATGCTGGCAGTGGGTTTAACCATAAGCATGTCAGCGGCACTAGCTGTATGTAACGGCTACCCAGGTACTTGTCGAAAAGGAAGGCCGACGATCAAACTCGTCCGAACTTCTACTGAGCCTATCCGTGACAATATCCATACAGTCCGGTCTCTTCGTCAAAGAGTATTGCATACAGGGTCTAGGGGGTGGTAAACATCAGACCCTAATAACCCGATAAGTCGTGTTGATATGGCTCAGGACAAATCCGGGAAACTACTGATCAGCCTATCAGTAAATCCCAACTGCCTTGGCCAAGGTCTTATGGTCCTGACCAATCGATCACAGTGCGATATCAACTCCCAATACCGGGAGAGACGAATCCCCAACAATCACTCACTGCCTCCATGTGTCTTGGGACTGTACCCAACCAAAACCCGTTTGCACGACTCAGTAGAGCCGTTGTAGGGCAGTGATCAAAGCACAGTGGGAACTCACACAAGACAAATGACGTTCTCAGGTCCGAAGACTAACATGTACATATGTCACCTGAGAACTTCGATCTGAAGATAGGTATAGTACCATTTGGAAGTTCTCTGTGAGTCCGTCCAGTGTACTTACACCCAGTGAGCACTTGCATACGATCTCAGGTGCATCCGACCAATGGCTGCGTGACAAACCACTGCCCCTTGTCGGGGCTAGAACCGTATACACTAGTCTACTCTGGAGTATCAATGCCCAGTCTCGATACTCACGCTACTAGGGACTATTTAAGGATATACTTATATACTACCATGCTCCCATAAGTATGATCGCCATCACAACGCAGGTAGTCATGCAAGATCCTACGGGCTTTATCAACATGTAACCGCAGTATGTAATAACATGTATATCATATGCCATGTTAAGATAAAGACAAACCATAAAAGTACACTACTGTATTGAGTCTTTATCAATATGTGCAAGCTGGATAAAACATCAATAGAAATAAATACACATATCCTGACAAAGACCTCTTAAATAATATACTATATAACTGAGCAATAATGTCATGTACATACATATCCCTGGCATCCACATGTATGCATTTACAATAATGGCCTCTAGGTCATACATATCGAACAATCTCCCACTTGCACTAAAGGCCGGTAATTGCTGTACCGCATACCGAACGTCTGCACTAAGGCCAGCTGCTGGCGTACCGCATACCCAATAGCTCAAAAAGTCGCTCGAACTGTGCTTGAGGGAGTGCCTTTGCAAATTGATCCGCCGTGTTTTATTTAGTGTCCACTCTCCGTAACTCGATCTCCTGGTGATCATTGATCTCCCTGATCAGGTGATACCGCCTTAAGATATGTCTGGATTTCTGATGGGACCGTGGTTCCTTTGCTAAAACAATATCCCCATTGTTATCGCAATACAAAGATATTGGATCAACAATGGACGGAACCACCCGAAGTTCAGTAATGAACTTCTTCATCCAGACCGCTTCTTTTGCGGCATCGCTGGCAGCAATGTATTCAGCCTTCATCGTCAAGTCTGCGACGGTGTTCTGTTTGGAACTCCTCCAACACAACGCCCCTCCGTTGAGGGTAAACACAAATCCCGAGACTGACTTGCTTTCGTCCTTGTCACTTTAGAAGCTTGAATCGGTAAAAGACTCGGCCCTGAGGTCTCCATTACCGTAAACCAGGAATATCTCCTTAGTCCTTCTCAGGTACTTGAGAATGTTCTTCACTGCTGTCTAGTGGTTCTCATCTGGGTCTGACTGATACCGGCTCACCACGCTTAGCACGTAAGCTACATCTGGTCTTGTACATAGTATCGCATACATTATAGATCCTACCGCCAAAGCATAGGGTATAGTACTCATGCGAACCCTCTCCTTGTCAGTCTTGGGAGACCTCTCCTTGGAGAGGGTGATTCCGTGAAATGTGGGTATATTATCGCGCTTGGAATCTTCCATACTAAATCTCTTTAGCATGGTCTCTATGTACCTGGACTGCGAAAGTCCCAGTAATCTATTAGATTTATCTCTGTAGATCTTGATCCCTAGAATGCACGAGGCATCACCCAGGTCCTTCATGGAGAACCGTTGTGACAAGAATAGCTTGACCGATTGTAGCATAGGAATATCATTTCCTATCAAAAGAATGTCGTCCACGTACAAGACTAGGAATACGAAAGTCCGTCCTACAATCTTCTTATATATACATGGCTCATCTTCGTTCTTGATGAAGTCAAATTCTTTGACAGTTTCATCAAAACAGATGTTCCAGCTCCGCGATGCCTGCTTTAATCCATAAATGTATTTAAGCAACTTGCACACCTTCCCGCTGCTCCCACCGTCTACAAAACCTTCTGGCTGATCCATATAAACGCACTCTTCTAAACTGCCGTTTAGAAAAGCCGTTTTTACGTCCATCTGCCAGATCTCATAGTCATGGAAGGCAGCAATGGTAAGTAGGATCCGAATGGATTTGAGCATAGCCACTGGAGAAAAAGTTTCGTCATAGTCTACACCTGGTCTTTGACGAAAACCTTTTGCAACGAGTCTAGCCTTATAGGTTTCCACCTTCCCATCTACACCAAGTTTCCTTTTGTAGATCCATTTGCATCCAACGGGTTTTACCCCAGGTGGAGCAATATCTAAGGTCCACACTTTATTGGTATACATAGACTCCATTTCGGATCGCAAAGCATCTAGCCATTTCTCAGAGTCCCTACTGATAATGGCCTGCGTGAAACTAGTAGGATCATCTTCTTCCAAGATGCAATCCTCTCGATCCCCGTCTATGAGAAAACTGTAGTATCTCTCGGGCGGTTGAGAAATCCTACCAGATCTGCGAAGTGGCTGAGGTTCGTCTGGAGTTATTGAATCTTGAGGTTCCACCAATTCATCAGTTTGAGTCTGTAGTTCGTGAATTTCTTCCAGTTCTATCGAACTCCCACTTGTTTCTTTTGCAATAAATTGCCACTCTAAAAAGGTGGCATGGCAAGATACAAACACCTTCTGTTCCTCGGTGTGGAAGAACAGATATCCTATTGAATTTTTAGGATATCCCACAAACTTACATAAAACTGAACGTGCCTGCAATTTGTCCGGATTTTTTACTTTTACATAGGACGGACAACCCTATATCTTAATACATTTAAGATACGGCCTTTTACCATTCACTATCTCGAATGGTGTCTTAGGCACGGATTTGGATGGAACATCATTCAATAGATATGTCGTTTTCAAAAGCGCATGTCCCCAAAATGAAAGAGGAAACTCGGCATTACTCATCATGGAGCGAACTATGTCCAATAGGGTACGGTTCCTCCGCTCCGATACACCGTTGTGCTGTGGTGTATACGGAGGAGTAAGCTGAGAGAGAATTCCATTCTCTTTTAGGTATTCTAGGAATTCCGTGCTTAACTACTCCCCTATTCTATCCGATCGGAGGATCTTGATACTTTTTCCAGTCTGGTTCTCTACTTCGTTTCTGAATTCTTTGAATTTCTTAAAAGCTTCAGATTTGTGTTTCATGAGATACACATATCTGAACCTAGAAAGATCGTCAGTGAATGTGATGAAGTACGAGAACCCTCCCCTTGCATGTATAGACATCATACATCACTGTGCATGAGTCCCAAGAGCTCTGCTGCTCTTTCTCCGTGTCCGGTGAACGGAGATTTGGTCATCTTTCCTTTGAGATAAGATTGACAAGTTTCATAAGATGAAAATTGGAACATATCCAAAAGTCCATCTTTATGCAACTTACTCAGTCTTTTCTCTCCGATATGACCAAGTCTACAATTCCACAAGTAGGATTCGTTCATATCTGAATTCTTCCTCTTGCGTGTGTTTTGTATACTGAGAACTGTGGTTTGATTAAGAACATAGATACCATTACACAGTATACCTTCTGCAACCAGTACCTTATCAAGGTAAATGTTCATGATATTTCTATCAAGTACAAAGTTATATCCATCTTTATCTAGTAAAGAAATTGATATTATGTTGCAAACCATGGAAGGTACATAGTGGAAATTGTTTAAAATCATAGTATTGCCATTTGGCAACACTAGGAGATATTCACCGATGACTGCAACATCAACTTGTGCTCCGTTCCCTACTCTGATAGACATATCACCAGGTCCAACTATCCTAATTTTTCTCAGTCCCTACAATATATTACAGATATGAGATCCTGATCCGGTATCTAGTACCTAGGAGGTAGGATTGACCGAAAAGCAATTCTCAATTACAAGAACACCTGAAGTAGATGCATTAGTATGCTTCTTCATCATTGGGGTCTCCTTGGAATCCAGACTATCCTCTTTTCTCTTCTCATAGTTACGATCGCTATCATAAGTTACAGCCAAACCGACGTTCCCCAACCCCGAATAAGAATTCGGATCGGTCAAGCGATATATTTTATTATCTTGATTAGGGCGTGAAATGGTTGCTGCCTGGAGAGTGAGAAAAGAAATACTCAACGTGCGCTCTTGCAAGATTAGATTGGTTATTAATTTATCTAACCAGGATGTCTCCCACTGTTTCCTCGAATTCTTCTTCAAACCTAAAAAGAAGAACTAGTCAGGATTAATCGCACGTTACAATACTTGCTTAACCTTTCAGCCAGGCTAGTTTCGGTACTTTAAGGGAGGTTTTCCAACGCTTTCGCGAAGTTCGTTAATTATGTAATCTCTTTTCTCTGGAGGCGTAGCCCCGCTAATACCGTTCTAGACACCTACTTGGTTTATAGCATTGATTATTAAGTGAAATAATCTCCCGAGAGTAATCCAACTCATCAGTGGGATCGGGATCCAACTATCATTATGTGATGACCTAGATGGAATCCAATCTAGTCACTACACTCCAGAAGGTATGCTAAATCTGCAAGTTTCCTGTATATTTGAAACTTCCGATGTGGTTTTTTCCCTTAGGACCCAAGTGACCTTGACTGAGCCAACATATCAAAGGATCCTAGTCAAGTTCATCCCATCATTATCTTGATTGCATTAGATCCACCCGTACAAGTCCTTGACTAAGCCAAAATGACCGCACGACTGTCCCAACCAATCGCATTAAGTGCTACAGAAAAATATTACATAGCTACCAAACACTATGCCTCGGCTGAGCACGAAATACGTAGCAAGAATACTAAGCAATACCAATCCGAAATAACGGAAGGCTACGACTAGGTTTTTGGCGAAAAACCCGTTAACGTAATGAACTTGATATCGTTGAAGAAACCTAAGCAGTTTTGAAAAAGGAGTGGTTTAGACTCCACTTTAGAAAAACTTCTGTTTTTGAAAAAACCGAGTAATCTACAATATATACTTTATCTCAAGAGGTCACTCCCCATGAAGGGATCTCGGCTCTTGCCTCGTGGAATGAGGTGCTGGATATTCATGACCGAATACCACTATGCAAAGCGAAAGAATATAACTGTAGTTTTTCGAAATTTATTCCAACAACATCTTTTAGGTTTATTTTCTTGCATTAATCAAAATTAATGCGGTCCCATCAGTTAATCCTATCACACGACAAAAAGAACGAAAATATAAAGTGTAAGTCTACGTAACCCACCCCGGTACTTACGCGGAGGCGGAAAGAGTAAAAAAAAACGGATTTTTATCACAAGGAAACATAGACTAACCACGAAGGAACTTTGCTAAAAAAACTAACAAACTAACTACAAGTTCTAGCTACTAGGTAAGATGGTTATACCTAGTTCTTGAATTTCTTCTCTTCTTGTTGTGGTCCTCCTTGTTGCTAGCTCCTTGGAGTGGTGTAGACGGCTCCTCCTCTTCGTCTTCTCTTTGCCAAAGAAAGATCCACCCGATGGCCTCTACCTTGAGCTCCTACCTCAACCAAGAGGTAACTAGAGTGCTTGGCTCGCTAGACTAAGAACCCTAGAATGAGTAGAGAGTTGTCTTGATGGTTTTATCTCACAAAGCTCATGTTTTTCAACTCATGAAACAAGAGAGCTTTGAGAGAGAGGAAGAGGGAGAGCTTTTCATGAGAGAGAATGAGCAAGAGAGAATGAGAGAGTAATCTCAACCTTGCTCTCATATGAGAAAGATATGAGAATAATAATAATAATTAAGAAAATTGTGATGGTTAGTTGATTTGACCATTATTATTTCACATTAAATTATAATGCAAGCTTCAAGAAGTATCTTTGCAAAAGAAATCATCATGGTCAACAAAAGTCAACAAGTCGAATGGTCAACCCAACCCTAACCATGGCACAATTATCCTTAATTAATATTATTTAAACATATTTCTCATTCTCATTAGGGTTTACAAAAACTCAACGGTCAAAAACCCTAATGAGGTTCCTCTGCCTCTATCAACTGTGCATACACACCCGCATCCGTGTTCCGAGGAACATGAATACAATGAGACAAAACCAATCCCAAAACAAATACTAGGATCTGGCTTAAACCAAAGCCCGCTAGTAATAACTGCCCGGACACCAAACGTGCATAAGTACGCGAATGTGAACGAACCCTGTCGCAAAACCATGCGACCTCTACTCTGTTTTTCCCAAAGGCGAACAACCCTCTATGTGGGACTCTAAAGATTCGACACTACGCTGGCAGTGGGTGTAACCACAGGCCGCAAGCGGTACTAGCTGTACGTAACGGTCCCCAGGTAGATGCTGATAAGAAGACCGATGAGTTGAACCCATCCGAACTCCTACTGAGCCTGAATGTGACAATCTCCGTACAGTACGGTCTGTTCGTCTGAGAGTATCGCATGTCGGGCCTAGGAGGGCGGTAAACGTCAGTCCCCTAATAGCGGTACAAGTCGTGTCGGAGTGTAGCCCAGAACACCCTGAGAAAATGCTGGAAACACTACCAGTAAATCTCGCTTGCCCTGGCCAGAGACTTTGTGTAATGGCTCTCCTAGACACAGCGCGATATGAACTCCCAATACCGGGAGAGACGAATCCTGTCTAACCGTCACTGCCTCCAAGTGCTTCAGGACTACACCCAACTACTACCTGTTTGCATGACTCAATAGAGCCGTGGTAGGGTAGTAATCTAAGAACTGTGGGAACACACTCAAGAAGAAGTGATAGTGTCAAGTCAACGGACTAAGCTATACTCATGTCACCTGGGAACTGATAACCGACGATAGGTATAATACCAACCAACAGTTCCCAGCGAGTCCTGTCCAGTGTACTCGTAACCTAACGAGCACCTGCATACTATCTCCAGTATGACGTACTGATGGCTGTGGGACCGACCATCTCCCCTCTTGGGATGAGAAGCGTATACACTAGTCTACTCTGGAGTATCGATACCATGTCTCGATAATCCTTCGACCAGGGACCTGTATAAGGATGTGCTTATAGACTACCCAGCCCCCACTAGTGTGACTGCCATCACAACGCTGGTAGTCAAGCAAAAGATCCTAAGGGCTCTATCAATATGTATTAGTAATATGTCAAAAGAACCACATACAAATATTAAGATAGATACAAACCAAGTAGCATACTACCATATTGAGCAAGAATGTCAATCCGTGTATATATCCCAAGTTTCCAAAAAGTAATATACAAACTAGTACTATACAATAATGGCCTCTAGGGCATATCACACTAACAATCTCCCACTTGCACTAAGGCCATGTGCTGGCATATCGCAGACCTATCATCTTGAATAGCCTCTCGAACTGCGTCTGAGGAATGGCCTTTGTGAATGGATCTGCAGTGTTATCTTCTGTAGCAACCCTCCGAACCTCGATCTCCCGGCGATCCACGATCTCCCTGATCAGTGATACCGCCTCAAGATGTGTCTGGACTTGTGATGGGACCTGGGTTCCTTTGCTAAAGCTATAGCCCCATTGTCGTCGCAATACAGAGGTATTGGATCAACAATGGACGGAACCACCTGAAGTTCTGTCAAGAACTTCCTCATCCAGACGGCTTCTTTTGCGGCATCAGATGCTGCGATATATTCCGCTTCCATCATCGAGTCAGCAACGGTTTCCTGTTTGGAACTCTTCCAACACACTGCCCCTCCATTGAGAGTAAAGACATAACCCGACATGGATTTGGAGTCATTTTTGTCACTCTGGAAGCTGGAGTCCCCAAAGGCCTCGATCTGGAGGTATTTTCCGCCGTAAACCAAAAACATATCCTTAGTCCTTCTCAGGTACTTCAGAATGTTCTTTACCGCTATCCAGTGCTTCTCCCCAGGGTTTGATTGATACCGGCTTACTACACTCAGTGCATAAGCTACATCTGGTATGGTACACAACAACTCATACACTATAGAACCTACCGCAGAGGCGTAGGGTATAATAGACTTGCGATCCCTTTCCAAATCAGTCTTGGGAGACATCTCTTTGGAGAGGGTGATCCCGTGACAAGCTGGTAAATTACCGCGCTTGGAATCTTCCATACTGAATCTTTTTAGTACGGTGTCGATGTACCTGGACTGTGAAAGTCCTAATATCCTCTTGGACCTATCACGATAGATCCGGATCCCCAGAATGTAAAAGGCATCACCTAGGTCTTTCATGGAGAACCTGTGTGACAAGAACCCTTTGACAGATTGTAGCATAGGAATGTCATTTCTTATCGAGAGAATGTCATCCACATATAAAACGAGGAATACGACAGTTCGCGCTACAATCTTACTATAAATACATGGTTCATCTGGATTTTTGATAAAGCAAAATTCTTTGACCGTCTCATCAAAACAGATGTTCCAACTCCGCGATGCCTACTTCAGTCCATAAATGGACTTAAGCAACTTACACACCTTCCCGCCGCTCCCACTCTGAATGAAACCCTCTGGCTGGTCCATATAGACACACTCCTCTAAATTTCCATTTAGAAAAGCGGTTTTTACGTCCATCTGCCAAATCTCATAATCGTGGAAGGCAGCAATGGCAAGAAGGATCCGAATGGATTTGAGCATAGCCATAGGAGAAAAGGTTTCGTCATAGTACAAACCAGGTCTTTGACGAAAACCCTTTGCAACAAGTCTAGCCTTATAGGTCTCAACCTGTCCATCTACACTAATCTTCCTTTTGAAGATCCATTTGCAGCCTACGGGTTTTACCCCTTCTGGAGCAACGTCCAAAATCCATACTTTGTTGGTGTACATGGACACCATCTCGGTCCGCATTGCATCCTGCCATTTTACCGAGTCAGTGCTCTGAATGGCCTACTGGAAGCTAGTCGGCTCATCATTATCAATGATGCAATCCTCTCTATCTCCGTCTATGAGAAAACCGTAGTATCTCTCGGACGGATGAGACTGCCTACTACTTCTGCGGAGTGGCGCAGGAATGTCCTGTCCTTTCGAACCTTCTGGTTCTACTAAGCTTTCAGTAATAGTTTGTGGTTCTGGAATTTCTTCCAGTTCTATTGCGCTCCTACTCATCTGATTTTCTAAAAATTCAGTTTCCAAGAAGCAGGCATGATGAGAAAAAAAAACCTTTTATTCCTCTATGTAATAGAAGAAATATCCCTTGGAGTTCTTTGGATATCCCACAAACTTGCATTGTACTGAGCGTGCCTCGAGTTTGTCCGCATGCTGCTTTTTGACAAAAGCTGGACATCCCCATGTCTTAATGTGTTTAAGATAGGGTTTCTTCCTACTCCACATCTGATATGGTGTGGTAGGCACTGACTTAGTTGGAATTCGGTTTAAAAGATATGCAGCTGATTCTAGTGCATATCCCCAGAAAGATTGCGATAACTCAGCGTTGCTCATCATGGAACGTACCATATCCAATAGGATTCGGTTCCGTCTCTCCGATACACCATTGTGTTGTGGTGTGTATGGAGGAGTAAGTTGAGAGAGAATTCCATTCTCTTTTAAGTAACCCAGGAACTCGGCACTCAAGTATTCACCACCTCTATCAGATCTCAGTGTTTTGATACTTTTGCCTGTTTGTTTTTCTACTTCATTCTTGTATTCATGGAATTTTTCAAAGGCTTCAGATTTATTCTTCATTATGAAGACATGTCCATACCTTGAAAAATCATCCGTAAAAGTAATGAAGTAAGAATAACCACTTCGCGCATGTGTAGACATTGGACCACACACATTGCTGTGTACGAGTCCCAAGAGCTCGCTCGCTCTTACTCCGTGTCCAGTAAACGAAGTCTTTGTCATCTTTCATTTGAGACATGATTGACAAGTTGCATATAATTGATATTCGAATGGATCCAAATATCCTTCTTTATGAAACTTAGTTAACCTTGTCTCATTGATGTGACCAAGTCTACAACTCCATAAGAAAGCATGATTTAATTCTGGAGACTTTCTTTTATGTGTATTCTGTATATTGAAAATCTGTGGTTGGTTTAATACGTATATACCGTTGCTTAATATACCCGACACAATCAGAACATGATTAAGGTGAATGTTTACAACATTGCTTACAAATGCAAAATCATAGCCTTCTTTAGACATTAAAGATACAGATATGATATCACAAGTCGAACTGGGTACAAAATAACAGTCGCGCAAAACCAAAACATGTCCATCTGTCAATCCCATGTGATAGCCCCCATGGACTTAGCATCCATGCCTTCTCCATTTGCAACTCTGAGGGTCGTATCACCTGCTTTCAAAACTCTACGCCTTCTCAGTGCCTACATAGAATTACAGATATTAGATCCCGATCCGGTATCCAATACCCAGGAAGTAGAGTTCATTGATAGACAGTTTTCAATAACATACACACCTGAAGCCGAAGCCATAACTTGCTTCAGGTCCTGGTTCTTGGCCTTCCAAGCCCTGCAATCTTTCTTTCAGTGTCCCTTCTTGTGACAATAAAAGCACTCTTCCTTTCTGTAAGCCAGCGGGGACGCCCCGGCCGTCGATCCGACGCCGGAAACGCGGAAACAAAATACTTTGCAAAACTTGCAACCGGCACCACCGCGCACTTTTCACCCGGATCGGGCCATTAACCTAGCAACTAGCAATAATAGAAAAGAGTAGAGATGCTATACCAAGCGATCCGTGTCCTTCGGTCTTCGTCTCCACTCCGATCTCCTGCGGAAAGTTCATCCATCACCTCCTCGTCGGAAAGGGCACCACGTAGCCGGAATCTTTTGCGGGCTCCCGCCTCTTGACCGAGGCAACTCGGGCGCGAAGTTGGCTAGCCGACGCGTCCAAGACTTGCTATAGAATAGTGTAGTAGCCATGTCTCTCTAGGGTTCATGAAGTTGCCTTGATGGAGGGATCAAGAAAGAACTTTGGAGAGAGGTACATGAAATTGTGTAGAAAGGAAAAATTGAGATGAACAAAGTTTTCCCTCATCAAAAATGAACTCACCCTCTCTCCTATCAATCAAGTGGCCGGCCTCACTTTAGTGGTGGGTTGGAAAAAGATGATTGAATAACTAAATTAGAAAAAGAAAAGATAATGCAAGAATAAATCCATACTCTTCCCACAATTCAATCCACTTCAATCTTTTCATTTCCAATCTAATAAATGCAATGGAAATGGACAAGAAAAGCATCTCATGATGAGGAAGCTACAGTATGCAAGGAAGCCCTCCACTATAAGTTATTTGCGAACATGCAAATAACCCCTCCATCGAAAAGTCCGGCCGTGAAGGAACAAAGGAAAACCGGCCGGAACGGAATGCAAACTGGCAACTCCAGAAAACCGATCCCGTAATAAATTACAGGAAAGCCCCGCTACTGCAAATACATGCCCGTATTTGTATTCCCACTGAACACAAATGCAAAGAGATAAAACTACACTATCATATACTATAATCCGGCTTAAGCCAAAGCCGGCTAGTAAAAACCGTCCGATCACGATCCGTACAATACCGCACGTATCTGATCGAACCCTGCCATATCTCCATACGGCCTCTACAGCGTTTCGCCCGAAACCTGAGTAACTGAGTGTGGTGGACTCTAAAGACTCGTCAATACTATGGTTGTGGATTTAACCACTAGCACGTCAGAGGTATAAGCCAATACGTGACGGGCTACCAGGTATTGACCAAAAGGGACGTCGATGAGCGAACTCATCCTGACACCCTACTGAGACTGTCAGTGACAATATCCGTAAAGTCCGGTCCGTTCGTCTATGATCATCGCATGGCGGGCCTAGGGGGTTGGTAAAAGTCAGACCCCCAAAAGTGGTACAAGTCGTGTCAGAGTGTAGCCCAGAACACTCTGAGATACTACTGGAATACCTACCAGCAAATCTCCTGCCTTGGCCAAGGGCTTTTCATGTTCTGGCTCTCCTCGACACAGTGCGACTTCACCCCCAATACCGGGAGAGACGAACCCCTGCAGATCCGCTCACTGCCTCCATGTGGCTCGGGACTGTACCCAACTAAAACCTGTTTGCACGACTCCTTTGAGCCGTGGTAGGGTAGTAATCAAATCACAGTGGGAACTCACACGAGACAAATGACGATCCCAGGTCGATGAACTAACCTGTACACATGTCACCAGGGAACTGCTATCTGACGTCTGGTATAATCCCAACTAGCAGGTTCCCGGCGAGTCCTGTCCGGTGTACTCATAACCCAATGAGCACCTGTATACATCTTAGGTGAACCAACTGACACCAGTGGCTTGTGAGACCGGCCACCGCCCCTCGTCGGGGTCTCGACTGTATACACTAGTCTACTCTGGAGAATCGATGCCCTGTCTCGAAACTCCCACGACTAGGGACATTTTAAGAATGTGCTTATAGACTCCAGCTCTCACTTATATGATCGCCCTCATACTGCTGGTAGTCAAGCAAGAATCCTAGGGGCTCTATCAACGTGCAATAGCGACTCGTAAGGTCACCTAAAGCAGTACACGATGATAAAGGTAAACCAGATAGCATACTATCATCTTGAGTAAGACTGTCCTACCGGGATAGGTCCTCCCTCAATCATTGCAATCACGTGCCTGTGATCCAATAATTGACTCTGAGGGCACTATCTCCAACAATCTCCTACTTGCACTCAAGGCTAATTATTGCGATGTTGCATACTCACAGCCCGTGTGATACCGAACACCCAACTCCTCTACTAGTCAGTCTCACAAAGCTCGTTTGCGAAACTATTGCGTTCAAGGAATAGCCTCAGTGAGTGGATCCGCTCTGGTGTTTCTTTCTATGTCTCTCTATATCTCAAGTTCGCGGAGAAAGCCATCTCCCGAAATGAGCAATACCTTTCTTAGAATGTGTCTGGATGCCTGATGGGACCTAGCTCAAAAGTGAACTCCAAATCCAAACTTCTTAGACTGTATCGTCAACTGAACTTAATCAGTATCCTGCGCCATGCCTTCCCTCAGTATCCACCTGGACCACCTGTCCAAAATACTGCCCCTTCGTCAGAAGGAAAAACTATAACTCTGACAGCCACTCCGTCATCCATGTCACCTTGGAAGCCTGGAATGATAACCGTCTCCTAAAGGAGGCTGACGTTATCATATCCCTAGAACATCCACTTATGTTCTAAAACTGCTTCCGACTGTTTCTCCAGGATTGGATCAATATCAACTTATTGCACCTACTGCAAGAACAACATCTGGTATGGTACTTGACATCTCATGATTGACTCAATTGCCCAAGCAAGTGATCTGTCAATCATGCGTATCCCTCTCCCCTTTAGTCTGTAAGACACCTTTAGAGAGGGTGACTCCATTACCTGCAGGTACACTGCCGTGCCAGGAGTCGTCCATTCTAAATACTCATAGAATGCTGTCTAAGTACCCAGATTGGGAAACCACCCAAATCTAGATCTAAAACCATAGATCTAGTTACCAGAATGTCTGATGTAAGATCCAAGTCCTATGAGGAGAAACTACTGTGTGACGACCAAAGTATAACCGATCGTAGTATAGGAATATCATTTCCTATTCTGTGTATGTCATCAAATACCAGGACATCACACCCTACTACCTTCTCAACAGATCCATCCCCTATTCTGATGAAGTCAAACCTATGACTGTCATATCAGAAATAGATGATCTATCTCCGCTATATCTGCTTTAGTCTATAAATAGACATAAGCCTGATGTCCACCAATGCTTCCGCTGCTCCCACTGACTACGACAACCCTTTGGCAGAATCATATACACGTACGCTTCTAAAACCAGTTTAGAACGACGCTATACTCATTCTCCTGCCGGGTCTCATAGTCTGGAACAACAACAATGGCAAGTCTGGGTAAACAAGAACCTCTCTGCCACCGTCCTTGAGTATACCGAAGTACTTTCGGGTGCCTGAGGTTACCCACCTTATCTGCGGAGTGGACAATGGAATGTCAAACCAGATTGAATCTTTAGGTTCTTATCAAATCTTCAGTAATCGTTTGCGGTTCTGGAATCACTTCCAGTTCTACCATACCCCCACTACTGTTTTCTGAAAAAATCCATTTTTATTAAAACTGTGGCGAGTCAAGAACAATATCACTATTGATCTTCCAGATGGTAGAAAGTCAACCCTCGTCATAGCCCGGGTCAACCCACAAACAGCCATTACAGAAACGTGCCTTGAGTTGTCCAGTGTCTGGTTTTAAGCATAAGCAGGACAACTCCCCGTATCTTAACAATGTCAAGATATGAACTGTTCTATATCCAATATAGAAACAGAGGCACTGATTTAATTGAACCAGATTCAAATCATGCAACTGTCACCAGTGCATGTCAACTAAATGGAAGGAGGCCGATCAGCGTTACTCAACTTAGGAATACTTCCAATTATGAGTAACCTGAAGGAGAAGCAAGTTCTCTTAAACATTACTATCAACTGAATACCATACACAAGTATCTACATCTTCGATCAACTTGAAGAATCCCGATACTTGCAATACCTGGTTCTCTACTTTATTTATATACCTATAACTTCTCAAAACTCAGACCCTGTGTTTCTACGAAACACCTATCTAAGAACCAGAGAAGTCATAAGTAAACAGAATATAGTATGAGTACCTATCCCTCTGCCCTAATGGACACTGGAAAATATACAATACTCTGTATAAGTCCCCTGAGTCTAGTGACTCATTCACTGTGTGTCGTAGGTTGAAAATTGTACTTATGGTTAAGAAGAATTACACCGTTGTTCAATGCTCCTTACCTAACCATCCACTCATATAGGTAAATGTCATAGACATAATTTCAAAAAGGTATGTCTCACTCTATAAAAACAGACGTACAGATATATCAATTTGAAATTGGTGCACAACAACGGATATTCAAAACCAAATATTTGCCGACCGGCAAACAACCCAGGTGGCTTCCTCAAATATCACCAATTCCAACGAATCCCGATATAATGAGGATGGTCACCTAATTCCCAATAACTTACTCCCACTCATCATCTGTAAAACCATACAGATGTGAGACTCATACCTGGTAAATACATACCCTGGAGCAAGTGTCTAATTGGGAAATCAGTTTTCTTTTAACATTACACAGTGAACCTAAAACATTGAAATGTTTCGATGGGGTATCCTGGTATTCCTAATAATGCCTCTTCCATTATCCAGATTCACAACTATAACCGTATAATTCTTTGCCACCTTTCTAAATCCCTTTATTTGTCTTTAGTCGTTACCTTCTGTACACCCCTTTAGGCCAAATGGTTTTCTTCCTTCCCTACCGTTCGGCACCAGCCTATGGTTTGGAAGAAGACTATCCAATAAGCATAAAGGGTGTACTGTCCTAATCCTAGGAGCACTCGTAATGAGAGAGAAGGTGAGGATAAAAGACAACCGAATGTACTTTATTCCTATTTCTCCTGAACCATGATCCATCCCCGAACTGGAACAAGTTCCTTTCGAGTTCGTATATAACCATACGATGGATTATCCAATCAACTGGGATCTTCGTAGTGATACGGAGTGTCCTGGAGAAATACAAAAGTTATTTTGGATTGGCGAAGAAATACTTGGTTTGGTCGTGAATAGCAGTCGCAATTTACTTTGCCCTCTTACTAATCCCTTGCTTTGTCTGAACTTAATACCTTCTGTACACCGTTTAGGCTAACTGGTTTTCTTCATTCCCTACCGGTCGGCACCAGCCTATGGTTTGGAAGAAGACTATCCAATTTGCGTAATAGGTGTACTACTTCTAAACCATGGAGTACTCGCAACCTGAGAGAAGGTGAAAAGAAAAGACAACTGAATAGTCCTATCCGTTTTCTCCAGAACCAGAAACGATCCTCGAATAAATTCCTTCGAGTTCGTATATAACCATACGGTGGTTTTGTCCAATGGAAGTGGACGTTCGTAGTAATACGGGGTGTCCTGGAGAAAAGGGTAAAAGTAGGAGTGGCAATGAGGTTTGCAACTCTGACAATCCAAAAGCCAGTGTTAAGAAGGTTCGGTCAACTTGGTCACTGAGTCATAGTATAGGGTCGGGTCAATGGTCATTGCCAAAGAGAGAGAGAAAAGAAACACTCAGCGTGCACTCTAACCTATATCAGAATGGTTATCACTTTATCTAATATGGAAACCTCCCACTGTAACGTCAAATTCTTCTCCAAACCTCAAAGAAGAATTAGCCGGGATCACCCGAGGTGTAAACCAACTCATCAGTGGGAACCGGGATCCAACCATCATCGCATGATAACGTGACGGAATCCGCTCACGCTATCACACTCCAGAAGGTATGCGCATATCTGGCAAGTTTCAGTTCTTTTGAAACTCCCGATGTGGATTTCTACCCCATGCTCTTATGACCTTGACTTTGGCCAGCATATCATAAGTCACATGTCAAGTTCTACCCGTCATTTTCCTGGTTAATTTGAACCCACCAGTACCTACCCTTGACTTTGGCCAAAATGGCAGTACGACTGTCCCAAACCAACGCATCTATCTATGCTGCATATGAATACCCAACAGCTACCAAACACTGTGCCTTGACTTTGGCCAACATACACAGCTTGAATACTATTGACTATCCATATGAAACGACGGAGGGCTACGAATAGTTTCTGGCGAAAACCTTTAACGTAATGAACTTGATATCGTTGAAGGAACTGATAGCTTTATAAAAATATAGTGACGAAAACCATTGCTAAAGAGGTCACTCCCGGTGAAGGGATCTCGGCTCTTTCCCCGTAGAATGAGGTGCAGGATATTTCATCTGAATACCACGATGCAAAGCAAAAGTAATCGGCTATAGTGAAGTTACTGTCCTGACGCAAACTTTTGTCCAAGGGGTCACTCCCGGTGAAGGGATCTCGGCCCTTGCCTCGTCGACCGAGGGGCAGGATATTCCAACTGAATACCACGATGCAACACAAAAGAGAACGCCCTTGCAATAACAGCTTTTTGAAAAAGTGTTCCAACAACATCAGAGTAGGTTTGTTAATCTTGCATTGATCCGAATCAACGCAGTCCCATCAATTGATCACACCACAAAGAACGAAAATATACTGACGTACGTATATGCCATCCGCATTCGCTACTGGGTCCCGTCATCACCCGTTAGGTTAGCTAACTAACGACAGAGCGGGGACTGGACTAGCGCGGATGAAAAACATATACAACATCTACTAGTACATATATAATATATAAATTTCGCTCAAGGCGTGATAAAATTCAGCAACACAGAAATGTATAGCAACACAGATCAATACAGATATCTGGGATCCCCGGGTTTCACAGAGCTGCTACTGAAACCCGACGTTCCCCTGGTCGTGTGGATAACCTATGCAATGAGAATCCTAGACCCCTATGGGCACGGCAAGTTACCCGCCAAAACCTGAAGCGAGGCAGCCCCCTTCAGCAACGTGAATGGACCACCCAGCACTTCACAAAATCCGGTAACTTGGGCACCCCTCCTGGGTCAACCTGTACCCCCTACGAGTACGGCGAATAGCCCGCCAATTCAAGAGTGAAGCCCCCTCCGTCTCAATGCCATGAGATGCGGGCCCGTTGCCTTCTAGAACAGGGCTATCCATACACCCCTCCGCGGGGTAATCCTAGTACAGAAAGTAAAATATGCATACACCGGGTACATCGACCGCAACCTGGTCGTGTCCCAAAAGAATAATACAACCAGGCAGTGGCGGCAGTCCACATGTCGGACGCTCGCCTCGCAATATCAAATATACATAATACAATAAAACTGTACTACCACTGCAACCAGGCTACCCCCCACGACCGATCCGCAACAACACAGCAAAACACAGAACATCAACGTGAATGTCACGTTCGTAAATCCATCTAAAAGGGCTATAGCAGATAGACTGGATTTACCGATCGAGTGACATTCACGGTCGCAGATATAATGTAAATACTGTGAACTAGCATGTTTAAAATATCCGATCGAACAAATTTTATCAAGTGGGCCCCAAGCAGTACTGTAGCACTTACAGAAAATCTGGGCCCAAAAAGAATGTCCCAAAACCCCTATTTCCTAATCAGAAGCCTTCTGGAAAAATTTGTCACGATGAACAGTTAAAAGCGCGGAGGAACCGCGGCCCAAGCATGGGTTCGACCGCGGTTCCGCGGCGGTATAGTCGGATCTCGAGACAAAATTTTACCAGAATTCTTATTTTTTCATGCACAGTATTCTGCAACAACCTGAAAAAAATTTCGAGCAGAAAAAATTTCGACAGAAAACACAATGCATTGAAAATACGGTTTTTGGGGAATTTGTTCGATCGAGTTCTAAACATACTAGAGCAAGCTAGGCATGGTTAATGGCGTGGCTCTGATACCAATGTAAGCCCGCGGGGGCGCCCCGACCGTCGATCCGACGCCGGAAACGCGGAAACAAAATACTTTGCAAAACTTGCAACCGGCAACACCGCGCACTTTTCACCCGGATCGGGCCATTAACCTAGCAACTAGCAATAATAGAAAAGAGTAGAGATGCTATACCAAGCGATCCGTGTCCTTCGGTCTTCGTCTCCACTCCGATCTCCAGCGGAAAGTCCGTCCATCACCTCCTCGTCGGAAAGGGCACCACGTAGCCGGAATCTTTTGCGGGCTCCCGCCTCTTGACCAAGGCAACTTGGGCGCGAAGTTGGCTAGCCGACGCGTCCAAGACTTGCTATAGAATAGTGTAGTAGCCATGTCTCTCTAGGGTTCATGAAGTTGCCTTGATGGAGGGATCAAGAAAGAACTTTGGAGAGAGGTACATGAAATTGTGTAGAAAAGGAAAAATTGAGATGAACAAAGTTTTCCCTCATCAAAAATGAACTCACCCTCTTTCCTCTCAATCATGTGGCCGGCCTCACTTTAGTGGTGGGTTGGAAAAAGATGATTGAATAACTAAATTAGAAAAAGAAAAGATAATGCAAGAATAAATCCATACTCTTCTCACAATTCAACCCACTTCAATCTTTTCGTTTCCAATCTAATAAATGCAATGGAAATGGACAAGAAAAGCATCTCATGATGAGGAAGCTACAATATGCAAGGAAGCCCTCCACTATAAGTTATTTACGAACTTGCAAATAACCCCTCCATCGAAAAGTCCGGCCGTGAAGGAACAAAGCAAAAGCGGCCGGAACGGAATGCAAACTGGCAACTCCAGAAAACCGATCCCGTAATAAATTACAGGATAACCCCGCAACTGCAAATACATGCCCGTATTTGTATTCTCACTGAACACAAATGCAAAGAGACAAAACTACACTATCATATACTATAATCCGGCTTAAGCCAAAGCCGGCTAGTAAAAACCGTCCGATCACGATCCGTACAATACCGCACGTATGTGATCGAACCCTGCCATATCTCCATACGGCCTCTACAGCGTTTCGCCCGAAACCTGAGTAACTGAGTGTGGTGGACTCTAAAGACTCGTCAATACTATGGTTGTGGATTTAACCACTAGCACATCAGAGGTATAAGCCAATACGTGACGGGCTACCGGGTATTGACCAAAAGGGACGTCGATGAGTGAACTCATCCTTACACCCTACTGAGCCTGTTAGTGATAATATCCGTACAGTCCTGTCCGTTCGTCTATGAGTATCGCATGGCGGGCCTAGGGGGTTGGTAAAAGTCAGATCCCCAAAAGCGGTACAAGTCGTGTCGGAGTGTAGCCCAGAACACTCTGAGATACTACTGGAATACCTACCAGCAAATCTCCTGCCTTGGCCAAGGACTTTTCATGTTCTGGCTCTCCTCGACACAGCGCGACCTCACCCCCAATACTAGGAGAGACGAACCCCTGCAGATCCGCTCACTGCCTCCATGTGGCTCGGGACTGTACCCAACTAAAACCTGTTTGCACGACTCCTTTGAGCCGTGGTAGGGTAGTAATCAAAGCACAGTGGGAACTCACACGAGACAAATGACAATCCAAGGTTGATGAACTAACCTGTACACATGTCACCAGGAAACTGCTATCTGACGTCTGGTATAATCCCAACTAGCAGGTTCCCGGCGAGTCCTGTCCGGTGTACTCATAACCCAATGAGCACCTGTATACATCTTAGGTGAACCAACTGACACCAGTGGCTTGTAAGACCGGCCACCGCCCCTCGTCGGGGTCTCGACTGTATACACTAGTCTACTCTGGAGAATCGATGCCCTGTCTCGAAACTCCCACGACTAAGGACCTTTTAAGGATGTGCTTATAGACTCCAGCTCTCACTTATATGATCGCCCTCATACTGCTGGTAGTCAAGCAAGAATCCTAGGGGCTCTATCAACGTGCAATAGCGACTCGTAAGGTCACCTAAAGCAGTACACGATGATAAAGGTAAACCAGATAGCATACTATCATCTTGAGTAAGACTGTCCTACCGGGATAGGTCCTCCCTCAATCATTGCAATCACGTGCCTGTGATCTAATAATTGACTCTGAGAGCACTATCTCCAACACTTTCCCACAAGCTGTCCCGCTACCTTTGCCTTTCTCTTGGCTTCCACCTTACTAACACCGTCCCTTGGTTTGGTGGGGGCCTTCCTCTTCTTTCCTTTGGCTTTATCCTTGGACCTAGAAGAGGAAGCTCCTCCAACAGACATAGATGGTGTTTCCCTGACTTTCTGTAGGGTGCCCTCTACACTCCTCAACAAGTTGAGGAGTTCCGGAAGTTCAACTTCTTTTCCTTGCATGTTGAAGTTCAGGATAAACTGGGCGTAAGTGGAAGGAAGGGACTGGAGAATCAAATCAGTGTAGTGCTCGTTCTCTAATGTGGTCCCGAGGTCCGCGAGCTCCTTAATGTATCCAATCATCTGAAGCACGTGTTCCGCTACAGATGATCCGACGACCAACCTCGCTGAAAACAACTTTTTCGAGGTTTCGTATCTGGCGATACGGGATTGCTCTCCATAAAGATCCTTAGTATCTAGAAATATGGATTCAAGGTCTATATTCTCGTGCCTCCTCTGATGTTCATTATCCATAGAGGCAAGCACGAGGCACTTGGCCTTCGCGCAGTCAATCTCCCAGGTCTTACGGATTTCTTTATCCGCGACACTGGATTCTGGACCTGGGACGGTTGGGGCTTTACTGGTAAGGAGATACCCCAACTTGTCATAAGTGATTGCCATTTTGATATTTCTGAGCCAATCTTTGTAGTTTGGCCTTGTCAGTATATTTTTATCTAGTAGTAACTTAAGGTCGGTCATGATGTTTGGTCACTGCAATTAGGAGAGAGGGAAGAAACACTTTAGCATGATGCTCTTGCAAGTTTAGAGTGGTTTTTAGTTTGTCTAAACAGGATGGCTCCTACTGTTTCTCGAATCCTTCCTCAAACCATAAAAGAAGAATTAGTCGGGATCAATCTCACCGTACAATACTTGCTTAACCGTTCAGCCAGGCCAGTGTCGGTACTTTGAGGGAGGTTTTACGATGCCTTCGTGAAGTTCCTTAATTAAATAACCTCTTTTCCCTATAGGCGTAGCCCCACTAACACCTTTCTAGATACCTACTTGGTTTATAGTATTGATCGTTAAGTGAGAAAGTTTCCCGAGGAGTAGCATATACTCACAGTAGGATCGGGATCCAAATATCATCGTGTGACAAAGCTGATGGAATCCTACCAAAATCATCACACTCCAAATGGTATGCAACACTAGCAAGTTTCAGTTTCTTTAGAAACTCCCGGTGTGGATTTTTGCCCCATGCTCTTATGACCTTGACTTTGGCCAACAAATCATAAGTCACATGTCAAGTTCTACCCGTCATTTTCCCGGTTAATTTGAACTCACCTGTACCTACCCTTTGTTAGAGATAGTGCCCTCCGAGTCAATTATTGGATCACAGGCACGTGATTGCAATGATTGAGGGAGGACCTATGCCGGTAGGACAATCTTACTCAAGATGATAGTAAGCTATCTGGTTTATCTTTATCATCGTGTATTGCTTTAGGTGACCTTACAGGTCACTATTGCGCGTTGATAGAGCCCTTAGGATTCTTTCTTGACGGCCAGCAGTATGATGGAGATCATATACGTGGGAGCTGGGGTCTATAAGCACATCCTTAAAAAGTTCCCTAGTCGTGGGAGTTTTCGAGATAGGGCATCGATACTCCAGAGTAGACTAGTGTATACAGTCGAGACCCCGACGAGGGGCGGTGGCCGGTCTCACAAGCCACTGGTGTCAGTTGGTTCACCTAAGATGTATACAGGTGCTCATTGGGTTATGAGTACACCGGACATGACTCGCCGGGAACATGCTAGTTGGGATTATACCAGACGTCAGATAGCAGTTCCCTGGTGACATGTGTACAGGTTAGTTCATCGACCTGAGATTGTCATTTGTCTCGTGTGAGTTCCCACTGTACTTTGATTACTACCCTACAACGGCTCAAAGGAGTCGTGCAAACAGGTTTTAGTTAGGTACAGTCCCGAGCCATATGGAGGCAGTGAGCGGATCTGCAGGGGTTCGTCTCTCCCGGTGTTGGGGGTGAGGTCACGCTGTGTTTAGGAGAGCCATTACACGAAGTCCTTGGTCAAGGCAGGAGATTTACTGGTGGTATTCCAGTAGTATCTCAGGGTGTTCTGGGCTACACTCCGACACGACTTGTACCGCTTTTGGGTGTCTGACTTTTACCAACCCCCTAGGCCCGCCATGCGATGCTCATAGACGAACGGATCGGACTGTACGGATATTGTCACTGACAAGCTCAGTAGGGTGTCAGGATGAGTTCTCTCATCGACCTCCCTTTTGGTCAATACCTGGTAGCTCGTTACGTACGGCTAATACCTCTGACGTGCTAGTAGTTAAATCCACAACCAAAGTATTGATGAGCCTTTAGAGTCCCCCACGGACAGTTTCTCAAGTTTCGGGCGAAACACTGTAGAGGCCGTATGGATATATGGCAGGGTTCGATCATATACGTGCGGTATTGCACTGATCATAATCGGACGGATAATACTAGCGGGCTTTGGTTTAAGCCGGATCCTTGTATTATACAGTGTAGATTTTGTCTCATTGCATTTGTATTCGGTCGGAATACAAATGCGGGTATGTATATAGAGTCGCGGGGTTTTCCTATAATTTATTACGGGATCGTTTTTCTAAAGTTTCCATTTTGCATTTCGTTTCGGCCATTTTCCTTTCTATCTTTCTTTGGCTGAAAATTGGTGTGGAGGGGGTTATTTGCAAATGTGCAAATTAGCATAGTGGAGGGTGGTTTTTGTAAGTTGTTGCTTCATGATGGTTCAACCATCATTTGACTTCTTTGTTCATCATCACTTGACTTTTGAGATGAGATGGGTGATGGGTTTTGGACATTGTGGTGATCATTATTTTCTTATCATCACTCATCATTCCTTCTTGCATTATTGATCCACTCCCTCTCTCCCCTTTCACATGAGCAAAGGCCGGCCACTTCTTTGGGAGGCTGTCCAAAAATTTGGTGTGGGGTTTTCATCTCTTTTGGCTTGCACAAAAACCCCTTAGCTCATCTCTAAAGTATATCTCCTTCCCCATTTCCAAATGGCAACTTCTTATAACCCCATGAGACATAGAGTTCTACACTATTCTACAGCAATCTTTGACACGTAAGCTTGCCAACTTCGTGTCCGAGTTTCCTCGGTCCAGAGGTGGGAGCCCGTAAAAGGATTCTCGATGTGGCGCCCTTTCCGACGAGGAGATCGAGACCGGAGATTCCGCAGGGAGATTGGGATGGTGGCCGAAGACCGAAGAACACGGATCGATCGGTATAGCTCTCTACCCTTTCTCTAGTTCGCTAGTAGTAGGTTACTGGCCCGATCCGGGTTTATATTCCGCGGTAGCGCCGGTTTTTTGGTAAAGAAAAGTTTTTGTTTCCGCATTTTGGCCTCGTACAGACGGCCGGGGCGCTGCTGTGCACTTACACCCTTGACTTTGGCCAACAAGGCAGTAGAACTGTCCCAAACCAATGCATCTATCTATGCTACATCTGAATATCCAATAGCTACCAATCACTATGCCTTGACTTTGGCCAACAAACACAGCTTGAATACTATTGACTATCCATATGAAATGACGGAGGGCTACGAATGGTTTTGGCGAAACCGTGAACGTAGTGAACTTGATATAATCGAAGGAACGTGATAGCTTTTAAAAGGAGTGGTTTAAGCTCCGCGTTTTTAAAAGTTTTCTGTTTTGGGAAAAACCGAGTGGTTTTGAAATTGTTCCAACGATTAAACCTTGGTTTGTTTTCTTTGCATTAATTTAATGCGTCCCATCAATTAATCCTACCATTGCAGAAAACAACGAAAATATGACATACGCTTATGCCATCCTCATTCGCCACGGGACCCCGTCATCACCCATTAGGTTAATTAACTAACGACAGAGCGGGGGATGGACTAGCACGGATGCAAAACATAAGCAACGCCTACTAGATATCATATATAGATATATACATTCGTCAGACGTAATGATAGCCATTCCAGATCTCAGATGAACACATTGGATATGCTAGGAATCCGTGTTTCGTTCGAGCCTGCAACGAAAGACGGATTACACGGTCGCGATGAATAGCCAAACCCCACCCTAGACCCCTACGGGAGCGGCAAACTACCCGCCAAGTACCCGAAGTTAAGCAACCTCCCTCAACAAAGTGAGTAGGCCACTCGGCACTTTAGAGTACCCGGAAGTTTGTGCACCCCTCCTTAGGTCTATCCTAGGAGCAAAAATAGTAAAAGAAATAATATGCAATGGCGGCTACAACCTCAACCCGGATGTGCGGCCATAAAAATAATATTACATCAATTTACAATTTACATCAAATGAAAGATAAATAAACACTCATCTCACAACCCCGGCTATTCATCTGCGACAATCCAACAAGTTCATATATACAATCCAACATCACAGATCACAGATATGTACAACCCCCACTAATCGACATATAGCGATTAGTCGACGTTCAGTACATATATCACATTACAGATATAACCAATTAGCTAAATTTTATAGAATTTCGATCAATATTCCAAATTGAAATTACCCCAAACACAACACTGTTCTCAAAAGAATCTGGGCAGAAACAAAGCATCTTAAAAATCACAAAACATCAAGCTAGACACACTGCAGGAAAAACGAGTTGACTCCGAGTCGACTCGGTCGTGGATCCGTGGCGAAACGCATGGTTTCGCCGCGCTTCCGCGGCGGTCTAACCTAGTCATGAGCTCATTTTTCTTGGTTGTTCCTAAAAAACCCTGCAAGTATTTTTCAGGTTTGTGGAAATACTTTTAGAACTGTTTTTAAAATCGGCAGAAAACACAAATTTTTTGACGTATTTTGCGATTTTTTCCGGATCGAAGTTCTAAACACTTTGCTAACTTGTTAGTTTTTGTTTAGCCTGGCTCTGATACCACTGTAAGTCTATGTGACCCACCCCGGTACTTACGGGGAGGCGGCAAGAGTAAAAAAAACGGATTTTTATCACAAGGAAACATAGACTAACCATAAAGGATCTTTGCTAAACAAAAACTAACAAACTAACTACAAGTTCTAGCTACTAGGTAAGATGGTTATACCTAGTTCTTGAACTCCTTCTCTTCTTGTTGTGGTCCTCCTTGTTGCTAGCTCCTTGGAGTGGTGTAGACGGCTCCTCCTCTTCGTCTTCTCTTTGCCGAAGAAAGATCCACCCGAAGGCCTCTACCTTGAACTCCTACCTCAACCAAGAGGTAACTAGAGTGCTTGGCTTGCTAGACCAAGAACCCTAGAATGAGTAGAGAGTTGTCTTGATGGTTTTATCTCACAAAGCTCATGTTTTTCAACTCATGAAACAAGAGAGCTTTGAGAGAGAGGAAGAGGGAGAGCTTTTCAAGAGAGAGAATGAGCAAGAGAGAATGAGAGAGTAATCTCAACCTTGATCTCATATGAGAAAGATATGAGAATAATAATAATAATTAAGAAAATTGTGATGGTTAGTTGATTTGACCATTATCATTTCACATTAAATGATAATGCAAGCTTCAAGAAGCATCTTTGCAAAAGAAATCATCATGGTCAACAAAAGTCAACAAGTCAAATGGTCAACCCAACCCTAACCATGGCACAATTATCCTTAATTAATATTATTAATCATATTTCTCATTCTCATTAGGGTTTAGAAAAAGTCAACAGTCAAAAACCCTAATGAGGTTCCTCTGCCTCTGTCAACTGTGCATACACACCCGCATCCGTGTTCTAAAGAACATGAATACAATGAGACAAAACCAATCCCAAAACAAATACTAGGATCTGGCTTAAACCAAAGCCCGCTAGTAATAACTGCCCGGACACCAAACGTGCACAAGTGCGCGTATGTGAACGAACCCTGTCGCAAAATCATGCGACCTCTACTCTGTTTTGCCCAAAGGAGAACAACCCTCTGTGTGGGACTCTAAAGACTCGACACTACGCTGGCAGTGGGTTTAACCACAGGCCGCAAGCGGTACTAGCTGTACATAACAGTCCCCAGGTAGATGCCGATAAGAAGACCGATGAGGTGAACCCATCCGAACTCCTACTGAGCCTGAATGTGACAATCTCCGTACAGTCCGGTCTGTTCGTCTGAGAGTATCGCATGTCAGGCCTAGGGGGCGGTAAACGTCAGTCCCCTAATAGCGGTAAAAGTCGTGTCGGAGTGTAGCCCAGAACACCGTGAGAAAATGCTGGAAACACTAACAGTAAATCTCGCTTGCCCTGGCCAGGGACTTTGTGTAATGGCTCTCCTAGACACAGTGCGATATCAACTCCCAATACCGCGAGAGATGAATCCTGTCTAACCGTCACTGCCTCCAAGTGCTTCGGGACTGCACCCAACTACTACCTGTTTACACGAATCAATAGAGCCGTGGTAGGGTAGTAATCTAGGAATAGTGGGAACACACTCGAGGCAAAGTGACAGTGTCAAGTCAATGGACTAAGCTGTACTCATGTCACCTGGGAAATGATAACTGACGATAGGTATAATACCAACCAACAGTTCCCAGCGAGTCATGTCCAGTGTACTCGTAACCTAAGGAGCACCTGCATACTATCTCCAGTACGACGTACTGATGGCTGAGGAACAGACCATCTCCCCTCCTAGGATGAGAAGCGTATACACTAGTCTACTCTGGAGTATCGGTGCCCTGTCTCGATAATCCTTCGACCAGGGACCTGTATAAGGATGTGCTTATAGACTACCCAGCCCCCACTAATGTGATTGCCATCACAACGCTGGTAGTCAAGCTAAAGATCCTAAGGGCTCTATCAATATGTATTAGCAATATGTCAAAAGAAACACATACACATATTAAGATAGATACAAACCAAATAGCATACTACCATATTGAGCAAGAATGTCAATCCGTGTATATATCCCAAGCTTCCAAAATGTAATATACAAACTAGTACTATACAATAATGGTCTCTAGGGCATATCACACTAACATAAAGTACGTATATGCCATCCGCATTCGCCACGGGGCCCCGTCATCACCCGTTAGGTTACTTAACTAAAGACATAGCGGGGGCTGGACTAGCACGGGTGCAAAACATATACAACATCTACTAGTATATATATATATATAAATATATATAACATTCGTACCAGGCATGATAATAAGTAACATCACAGAATCACAGCCAACAATACAGAATGGTGGATAATCTTGGAGCCCCGGGTTTCATTTGAGCCGCAAATAAAACCCGACGTTCCCGGTCGTGTGGATAGCCTGTGCAATGAAAACCTGGACCCCTATGAGCGCGGCAAGTTACCCGCCAATCCCAGAAGTGAGGCAACCCCCTTCAACAAAGTGAATGGACCACCCAGCACTTCATGGAATCCGGTAACTTGGGCGCCCCTCCGTGGGTCTCCTATAACCCCTACGAGTGCGGTGAATAGCCCGCCAATTCAAGAATGAAGCTCCCTCCGTCTCAACGCTGTAGGGTGTTTTTCGTCACCCCATAGAGATGGGAATACGCGCGCGCTTATCAGGCGTATACTACAGATTCCCCCTGCCTAGGGTAGGCCAGGGTTTATTGATTGCGGGGATCCGAATCTCCGGCAGCCGCGGACTAAGCTGCCGTTAATTACCCCTCGCCTTTGGGGAGAGGGAACCTCCGATTAACGGGTTAAACTGGTCTTGCGAACTCAATGTGCAGTGTACGTCTGTTTTGTTTTGGAGGGGGGGTTTAAATATATCAGGAGCCACGCAGAGTTTTTACGGGGGTCCCGCTATCCGGATAGCGGGCTGGGGGTCAAGGGGGCTAGCAGCCCCCTTGCGGGGTGCGGGGCAGCGCCCCGTTAGAAATTTTTTTCTAACAGGGACAGTGTCGTGGAGCACGTGTGTGTGTGAATATGTATACATATGTATATGTATATGTATGTACATAAAAAGAGGGGGAAAAGTCACCAAAGGGATGCGTGGGGGCAGCACCTTGGGCGTTGTACGCCTAGGTGTTGTGCGCTCAGGCGCTAGAGTGCCACGTGGCGGCACATGGGCGCTCTGCGCTTGAGCGCAAGCGCGCCACGTGTCGGTACGTGGGCGCTTTGCGCTTCAGCGCCGGACGCTCGAGCGCAAGTGCGCCACGTGTCGGCACGGGAGCGACTTGCGCTTGAGCGTTGGGCGCTAGAGCGCAAGCGCGCCACATGTCGGCACGGGGGAGACTTGCGCCTGAGCGCTTGCGCTCGAGCGCAAGCGCGCCACGTATCGGCAGGGGGGCGACTTGCGCTTGAGCGCCAGCGCACCACGTGTCGGCACCGGGGCGACTTGCGCTCGAGCGTTTGCGCTTGAGCGCAAGCGCGCCATGTGTCGGCACCGGGGCGACTTGCGGTCGAGCGTTTGCGCTTGAGCGCAAGCGCGCCACGTGTCGGCGCGTGGGCACTTTGCGCTTGAGCGCAGGGTGCTGTAGGGCAAACGCGCCACGTGTCGGCATGTGAGCGCTTTGCGCTCGAGCGCTAAGCGCTTTAGCGCAAGCGCGCCACGTGTCGGCACGCGGGCGCTCTGCGCTTGGGCGCCGGCAAGAAAAGGAGGCTTTTAGCCTAAGGAACAGAAGCTATGCTTCAGAAAGGAAATATTTATTATATATATATGTATGGAGTTAAACTCCTAGGATGTTTTGAAGCTGATGAAGGGGGTTCTTCTTCTTCCTTCTGTTGTTTGGCCGGATCTTGAAGATCAAGAAGTAGGAGATTTAAAAAATCACTCCTTTTTGAGATCTGATGGGAGATCTGATTTCCCCTTTGTGGGTTTTGTGGTGGAAAACTACTTAGTTTTGGAAAAAGAAAGAGTAAAAACTCTTGATTTAATTCAAAAGAAATAAGAAGGTTTAGAACCTTGGAGAAGGAGCAGGAGGCACAAAGAACCCTAGATTTTGGGGGAATGAAAAAGTATTCCTTTATTCATCATCATGTTGCCTTATATAGGCTTATATATTTACATATAGCCCCTTGGGCTTTACAAAAATGGCATTTTAGCCATCCCATGGCTCATGTGCCATTTCATTTTTGCACATAAGCCATGGGCTTACGAAATATTGGCTTTATGCCCATTTTGTTTACATTCATGCATAAAAAAATTATATAAAAATTATTTATTACATGGTCTATATTTTGGCATGGAGGAGGTTGGCCGCGGGCTCGACTTGGGCAAGGGCCCGCTTGACCTGGGCTTGGGCCCACCTAGCTTGGGGGTTGACCCTGACTTTGACTCGGTCAACCGGGGTGTAAATTTTTACCCCAACAAACGCCGTGAGATGCAGGCTTGTTGCCTTCTAGAACCCGACTATTCGTGCACTCCACCGCGAGGTAATCCTAGTATAGAAAAAGAAAATAATATGTACAAATGGTGACATCGACCTCAACCCGGTCGTGCCCCAAACAAATAATATACAACTTGGCAAAGACGGCAGTCCACATGTCGGACGCTTGCCCCGCAATAACAAATGTGCAAATGAATATAAACTGTACTGTTAACATTGTACCACATGCTATCCACCATGACTATCCAACCACAATCATAGCACAAGCACAAAACATCAACGCGAATGTCATGTTCGCAAACTCGTCTAACAAGACATATAGTAGATAGACGGGTTTACCAATCGAATGATATTCACGGCCGCAGATAAAAGTGAATGTACTGTAAACTATTAAACATTGTCAAATATAACGACTTCGAAACACTCCAAATTGCACCGAACTGAAAAACAACAGAAAATCAAACTTGGGCAAAAACTAGCAACACCTGAAACCCAAACTTCAAGAGACAAGAACACAGACCAAAACACGACGCAATCCACCATGAAAAAACCGAGGAGGCCGGATTTTTGAGGGGTGCGGCCGGCCACAACTTGGTGAAATTGCTTCATTTTTTTTCTGGGTACATCTCTGTCACGACCCGAAATGGCACGTGACAGGCCCTTGAATCATATGAAGTCTATAGGACCCCATCTAATTCAAGTAAACCAAAATCCCAGAAATCTAAAAACATTTTAAATTATAAATAAAGTAAAACTTGTTTAAAAGAAAGTGGTTTTAATAGCATAAGCCGAATTATGCGTTTTTAAAACATCAAGTCATTTCTGAAAATTTCGGCAGAGTTTCCTTTGTAAATACTGGCCCGAACGGGGTACAACATGAATAATATGTATAAAGGCATCCCCAAGCGAGAGCTAGCTCTTCGTCAATTGACGGTCACCACCACGCAAGAAATACAATATACAACGCCGAAAGGAGAGGATCAAATCTGAAAAGGAAACTCATATCAACATGAAAACCTATAACAATACAACGCGCGACTCTAAGGTCGAAAGAAAATACAACTGTTCTCTAAGTTAAATACATATACATGTCTGGTTGATGGAATTTCTAGATACAACAACGAAAATAAATAAGTACAATGGTGGTCACGATGCGAGTGAACCCACCTACCAAAGCAATCACCCAGAAAGGAAGCAGTGTACCAGAAAGCCGCCAAGAAACCTGTACGGCAAGACCTGCAAGAAACAGTGGCACTGTAGGGTTGCTAGGCACGCGCACAAGGGTCTACGAGGCATCAACCATGCCCGAATAAAAATTTAGCCGTGCCGAACAACCCGAATACTGAACTTTAAACTAGAGATTAGGCGAAAACTATCATGCTAAAAAATTTAACACTAAGTGAGAGGGATCACAACCTTTGTAGATCCGGTCCTTCACTTCATATGCTCCGTGTTGTAGTCCCTTCGCTGCGATCATCGGGATCCGGACTCTCGAGAGGTTCCACAAAGAGAAAGACGCAACCTTTGCTTTCGATCTTCGATACTAAGATGATCTACCTCGAAGTTTCTTTAACACAAGCTAACACTCATGAAATGATGTGAACACCCTCATCTAAATGGCAAGTGAAGATGAGGATGATGAAGTAGGAATTTTGCTCTATTTATTTATATTTTTCTCACATTTATCCATCACAAAATCAAAGCAAGAAACCATTTCAAGCTTAGAAGAAGAAGGAAGAAGATGATGAATAATGTAATTCTCCTTTTGTGATGAATAGGAAAATAATCATATGATAGAATTATGCAACCATGGTTAACTTAACCATTGTAAAGAATTGACTAGGGTTAGGGTTTCGGGTAATTAAAAGAATGAGTCATGAACAAATATCTTTCACAAAACAAAACAAATCCTTCTAGAAACTTCTAGAAAGATTAACCCTAATCCGAACCCTAATCATGTTTAAACTCCACTAAACGAGTTGCATTAGTTATCATATCATGTTACAATATTATATATCATATATATAATATTTACCGTAACAAAATAAAATAATACAATTAACATATATCGCATATATATCAACGTATTACCCGAGTGAGAAAAAGAATCTTTTAGTGAGCAAATATTAGTTAATGCAATTTAATATATCACATATATTATTATACATTAAATTATCGAATCAACACTTGATCCGATAATCCGGCTATATCGGATATAACCGACTAATATTTATCCGTACCGATTCATCGAATCAACACTTGATCCGATGACCCGGCTGATATCAAATATCGCGAGAATATAATACGGTATCACATATCGCATTATTCTCGGTCCCGCACATATCACATATGTGATCCTACTTCGTTTTGCCTGAGTCAAGAAACCTCTGTGTAGGACTCTAAAGAATCGTTAATACGCCGGCAGTAGGTGATGATCATATCAAACACCCACAAGCTGCAAGCGGTCAGCTAAACGTAACAGCTACCCAGGTATTGAGCGCTCAGAAGATCAACAAGCAAGCCTGTAACTTCTCCTGTGAATCCAAACAGTAACACTCCCTTACAGTCCGGTCTCGTCGTCTGATATGTCGCATATCTCGCCTAGGGGTGGTAAACGTCAGACCCCAGTAGCTCGATAAGTCGTGTCGATATGAGGTCTATAACAGTTCGAGAAACTACTGATAACACTTACCAGTAAATCTCAGCAACCCTGGCCAGGGATTTCCGGTTATAGCCAATCGAACACAGCACAACATCAACTCCCTATACCGGGAGAGACGAATCCCCTCCTATCGCTCATTGCCTCCATATGATTCGGGACTGTACCCAAAAGCCACCTTTTTGCACGCCCTCTTGGACGTGGTATGATGGAAATCAAAGCACAGTGGGAATCACACAAGACTCTATGACGATCTCGGGTCAACAGACTACTCTGTACCAGTGTCACCGGAGAACTGCCATCTGACGTATGGTATAATACCATCTGGGAGTTCTCGGCGAGTCCGTCCAGTGTACCCAGTCTCCACTGAGCACCCGTACACCATCCTTGATGTCAAACACCGATGGATATGGGATCATCCATCGCCCATCATATGGGTCAAGATGCGTATACGCTAGTCTACTATGGTGCATCGATGCCCTGTCTCGATACACCCTCGACTAGGAACAGTTATAGGATGTACTCGTCGACTACCGTGGCCCCACTAGTATGATCTCATCATAGTCCCAGTAGTCGAGTACATATCCTAAGGGCTTTATCAACATGTAATATAGAGACAATCAGAGTACATGTTAAGATAAAGTACAACCAGATAGCATACTATCATGTCGAGCAAGAAAGTCCTCCTTATATATGTCCTAGCATCCACTACAATATACATCGTATGTACAGTAATGGCCTCTAGGGCATACATATAACTAACAATCTCCCACTTGCACTAGGGCCATCTGTTATGGTATCGCATACCCAACAATTAGCTGCGGTTGTAGTATCTCATACTCAACCATCCCGTAAGAGTCTCTACTGGAAAGAAGGCCTTTGTGAGTGGATCCGCGCTGTTGTCCTCTGTGTCTACTCTCCTAACCTCGATCTCCCTGGAGATCAACCATCTCCATGATCAGGTGATACTGCCTAAGAATTATATCTGGATTTCTGATGGGACTGAAGTTCCTTGGCTAAAGCCACAACTCCATTGTCACACAATGGTAGGAACGAAGTTCATCTTATGAACTTATAAATATCCAGACTGCCTCTTTGGTAGTATCCTTTGTAACGATGTATCATGCATTTAATCGTCTAGTATGTCACGGTATCTAGCTTGGAACTCTTCCAACATACCGTCCCTCCACTGAGGGTAAAGACAATGCCTGCGACTGACATTCAGTCGTTCTTATCACCCTGGAATCTTTCCAGTGATTCTCCCCAGGATCGATTGATACCATCTCACTACAACTAGTGAGAATCATAACATCCAATTAGATCTATCTCATAGATCCAAAACCCAGGATTTAGGAGGTATCACTTTGATCCTATATGGAGAATCCATGTGATAAGCGGAGATTGACCGAGCGTAGCATAGGAAACTCCTTCCCTATCAAGAGTATGTCATCCACGTACTCTACGAGGATCACCACCATACTCTCTACTACCTTTTCGTATATACAAGGTTCATCTACCATTTTGATGAAGTCAAACTCTTTGACTACCACATCAAAACAGATGTTCCAACTCCGCGATGCCTGTTTTATCATATAAAACATCTTGCACACGTTTCCGCTGCTCCCACTGTCTACGAAGCCCTCTGGCTGTGTACTTATAGACGCTCTTTTCTAAAACATCATTTAGAAAAGGCAGTCATGACACCCAACCACCAGATATCGTAGTCATGGTATGTAGCAGTGGCAAGTAGGATCTGGATGGACTTAAGCATAGCTTTGAAAGTCTCCAAGTAATCTTCTCAAGATATACTCGCTCCTGATGGGGATCTAACCCTTCAGATAAAGCAAACAAAGTCCAAACTTTGTTGGTGTATAAGGATTCCATCTCAGATCGATAAGCATCCAGCCATTCTTACAGAGTCTCACTCCTGATGGCCAGCTCGAAACCAGTTGGGTCATCATCTCATGATGCAATCCTCACTTCCACTGTCATAGAGAAATCGAAGTATCTCTCAGGTGGGTGAGGAACCCTACTAGATCGGCGGAGAGGCTGAGGTTCGTTGGTAACTATTGAATCCACATTCAATAGGTATGCAGCTTCACAAGTGCATAACTCCCAAAAGGAAATAGGAAACTCAGTAGTACTCATCATAGAGCACACCATATCAAATAGGGTGAGTTTGCTCCGCCCCGATATACCATCGTGCTATGGTGTATATGGAGGAGTAATGCTGAGAGAGAGAATCTCATTCTCCTTTAGAATAGTCCAGGAATTCCGTGCTCAAGTATTCTCCTCCTTGATCTCATCAAAGGACATAATACTTATACCTGTATTTTGGTTCTCTACTTCTAACTTATATTCTGTGAATATCTCAAAAGGTTCGGACTTGTGTTTCAACAGGAACATATGTCTGAATCTTAAGAGATTATCAGAGAATGTAATGAAGTACTAAGAACCAATCTTGGCATGTGTAGACAGGGGACTTTTCATACATCAGCATGTATCAATCCCAAAAGTTCACTAACTCTTTCTCTGTTTCCAATAAACAGAGCTGTGGTCATCTTATCTTTGTGACATGACCGGCAAGTTTCACAAGATGTAAATTCAAACTAATTTAAATATGCATCTATATGTAACTTCAGCCAGTCGGGTCGCATTGATATGACCTAGTCTACAATGCCTCAAGAAGGATTCGTTCATTTCTGAACTCTTCCTCTTGTGTGTGTTCCGTATACTAAGAACTGTAATTTGATTTAGAACGTCAATGATTTTAGATAACGTGCCTGAACCGATCAACTCTTGATATAGGAAATGTTCAAAACATTATCCAACAATACAAAATTATATCCTTTCTTTACTAATAAAGAGACTGATATGATTTTGTATATCAGGTTCGGTATCTAATAACATTTGTTCAGAATCAATGTATTCTAGTAATACAGGGTGACAGTGACCAACAGACTTGGCTACAACACTTGCACCGTTTTCTGCCTCATGAAACTTTTCACCCGTTCTCAGTTCTCTACCTATCTGTAGCCCATGTAACAGATTACATATACGGGATCCTGATCCGGTATCACATACCCAGGACGTAAAGGATACTGAGAAACAGTTTCTGTGTAATGAACACACCCGAAGATGATGCATCAGCATGCACTTTCTTCGTTTGGGCGGCACGGGAAATCTGGTATTCCCCAATTTCCTGCTCTGTCTTATAACAATTATAAGTTGGAGCGGGACCAACGTTCCCCAGCTCAGTATAATAAGCGGGTTCGGTCAATATATCCGTTTTATTATCTTGATTAAGGCATGATATGGTCGCTATCTGGAGAGAGAGAGAAGAAAACACTCAGCGTATGCTCTTGCAAGATTAGATTGGTTATATAATATATCTAATCAGGATGTCTCCCACTGTTTTAGTCAAATCTTCCTTCAAACCCTAAAAGGAAAGACTAGCCGGGATTAATTACACGCTACAAGTTCGCCAATCTTTCAGCCAGGCCAGTGTCGGTACTTTGAGGGATGTCCCCCGTGCTTTCGCACGAACCTAATTACAGTAAACCTCGTTTTCCCAGAGGCGTAACCCCGTTGACACCTTTCTAGACACCTACTTGATCGGCTAATTGTAATGTGTAAAACTCTCCCAGGAGTAACTCTTACTCGCAGCGGGTATCGGGATCCAACTATCTCATAGAAGGTATGCAATCTCATTGCAAATTTCAACACTTGAAATTCCCAATAATATTTCGCCCCAAGCGTCCTATGACCTTGACAAAGGCCCACAAACCATAGGCTGCTAGTCAAGTTCAACCCGTCATTTCTTGATTGTATTAAACCCACCCGCACGGCCCTTGACAAAGGCCAACAAGGTCGTACGACTACCCTAATCCAATCTGCATCATATGCATAAACAGATAAGTACTATTCAGCTACCGCACACTACGCCTTGACAAAGGCCAACAAACGCAGCACGAATACTAAACAGTCCTTATCTGAAATGACGGAGGGCTACGACGGGTTTTTCAGAAAATCCTTTGCGTAATGAACTTGATATCGTTGTAGAATCGAGTGATTTTAAATGGAGTGTTTTTGAGGCTTTTCTAGTTTTGCTAAAGGGATCACTCCTGGTGAAGGGATCGTCGGCCCTTTCCTCATCGAATAAGGTGCAGGATATATCATATATACCGCTGTGCAAAGCAAGAACTATAGAAGCAATCAAAAGACAGACCGAGTTTGTAGCATCTGCCAGTTATTGCTAAAGGAGTCACTCCCGGTGAAGGGATCTCGGTCCTTTCCTTATCGAATAAGGTGCTGGATGTTCTACAAGGAACACCGCTATGCAAAGCAAGAACTGTAGCTACCAGTTTTTATAAACAAGTTTCTACAACATCTTAGGTTTCTTTTATTTCATTAATCTCATTAATGAAGTCCCATTTTAATTATGCTTCGCAAGCATCTCTTTTTGAAACGAAATCTTTAATATAACATATATCTCATATATATAATATAAACATTCGTCTCAGGCAGTAATATGATCTCATCACAGAACAATGCAGCAGAAGAACATATATGAAATATTGGATATACTAGGACGTCCGTATTTTCAATACGAGCCTGTATAAAACACGGATTCCACGGTCGCGATGAATAGCCAAACCCACATCCCTAGACCCCTACGAGAGCGGCAAGTAACACTGCCAATTCTAGGGTTAGGAGACCCGGTCTCGACTTCTCGAGATGGTCTCCCACTGGACCCTAAAACCCGGTTACTTGTGCTCCCCTCCTTGGGTCTACCTAATGCGGAAAAGTAAATAATATACAACGGTGACATCTTCCGCTACCTGGAAGTGCCCCAATAAAAGAATATTACATACAAATGAATTTTACATGAATGAAAAAGAAAAACTCTCACCTCACATAAAACCCCCGGCTATTCAAACGCGACGATCCAATATAACATATCACAGCAACACATAATATCTCATATCATCAACGTAAGCAAGTATGCGTATCCCGATTGTCGTTGATGTATAGCAACGAAGCCGGCGATACACCACATACTACGCTTACGGTCACAGAAAAGAAAGTGTAAAACTACAACAGTTGGAATCCGCAACCTCCTTAGACATCACATGCCTAACCAAATGAATTCCTTAGACATCACATGCCTAACAATTATAAACTCCGCATTTTAGTCTCTTTATCGAAAACTCTTTTCAATATCAAGTCGGGCAATTCAACAAGATTCCCGACGTCCTGATCGAATGCTCGTCGCAAACTTTAGTAGACGGCCGCACCCCCGATACCGTCGACGAAGTGCACCAAGGCGGAACACCGCTACCGGGAGCACCCGAACGGATGCTTTCGGCGACGGGGTTCTCCTATAGTCACTTGGTCGGGGCTACGGAGTGAGGCTGTCTATTAAGTTTACCCAGCGAGTATCCGCGTACACTACGTGATTGCGACGCACTTTTGATCACATCAAAATTCCGTAGCAACCGATCAACTGAGACTAAACTACTATGTTCATAATATTCAAATCAGTTATCTCATAACTATTTGTGGATTCCAATTATTGTATCACATTCCAGATAAATAGAAAAAAAAGTTAAACTTTCCGATCGAATCATCAAGCACCCAAGATTTCCCCAATATATCTCAACTCTTGAAATCAGTTTAAAACGTCCATTACATGCCACAGTACCAATGGTCCAGCCGTAGAAGGGTCAAGCCAACGCCTCACATGTGGCACGCCGTACTGCCCCAAACCCTAAGGTTCGAAGAGCAGTTCAAGACGGTCACATAATCGAGTTAAGGTTTGTTGTCTTCTAGAGGGTCCACCGAGTTACTTGCATGACTTAGAACATTCTTAAACAGTAGAAAAAATCCAACTTTTGAAAAAATTTCCGACAGGGGAAAAAGTGAGTTATTGATATCCGTTCGAACTTTTTAACAGTTTCTTAAATTTATCCGGAAAGCCACATAGACAAAATCTAATTCTCCGATCGAAACATCGAATCCCCAAAACAACTCCAGAAAACTCAACTGTAGAATAAAAATCAAAACATTCCAGAGAACTCAGCACTGTGTAATTGGAATTACTGTGCCAAATAGGAGGGGTGACGTCATCAAGTGGTCGCGGAACCGCCGCAGAAGCCAGGATTCTGCCGCGGTTCCGCCGCACTTTTGACGAATTACCCCCTCGAATTTCACAGTAATTCTAATTAGACCCTGCTGAATTTTTTAGAAACTTTTAATTGACAAAAATCCAAATTTTCAGAAAATTTCCAGAGAGCATTTTGGAGTTTTGGGTTTCGGGTTTTCCGGGTTCGATCGGACTTTAAACTTCGTCTAGACTTCGCCTAAAGCTCTAGCTTGGCTCTGATACCACTGTAGGGTTGCTAGGCACGCGCACAAGGGTCTACGAGGCATCAACCATGCCCGAATAAAAATTTAGCCGTGCCGAACAACCCGAATACTGAACTTTAAACTAGAGATTAGGCGAAAACTATCATGCTAAACAATTTAACACTAAGTGAGAGGGATCACAACCTTTGTAGATCCGGTCCTTCACTTCATATGCTCCGTGTTGTAGTCCCTTCGCTGCAATCATCGGGATCCGGACTCTCGAGAGGTTCCACAAAGAGAAAGACGCAACCTTTGCTTCCGATCTTCGATACTAAGATGATCTACCTCGAAGTTTCTTTAACACAAGCTAACACTCATGAAATGATGTGAACACCCTCATCTAAATGGCAAGTGAAGATGAGGATGATGAAGTAGGAATTTTGCTCTATTTATTTATATTTTTCTCACATTTATCCATCACAAAATCAAAGCAAGAAACCATTTCAAGCTTAGAAGAAGAAGGAAGAAGATGATGAATAATGTAATTCTCCTTTTGTGATGAATAGGAAAATAATCATATGATAGAATTATGCAACCATGGTTAACTTAACCATTGTAAAGAATTGACTAGGGTTAGGGTTTTGGGTAATTAAAAGAATGAGTCATGAACAAATATCTTTCACAAAACAAAACAAATCCTTCTAGAAACTTCTAGAAAGATTAACCCTAATCCGAACCCTAATCAAGTTTAAACTCCACTAAACGAGTTGCATTAGTTATCATATCATGTTACAATATTATATATCACATATATAATATTTACCGTAACAAAATAAAATAATACAATTAACATATATCGCATATATATCAATGTATTACCCGAGTGAGAAAAAGAATCTTTTAGTGAGCAAATATTAGTTAATGCAATTTAATATATCACATATATTATTATACATTAAATTATCGAATCAACACTTGATCCGATAATCCGGCTATATCGGATATAACCGACTAATATTTATCCGTACCGATTCATCGAATCAACACTTGATCCGATGACCCGGCTGATATCAAATATCGCGAGAATATAATACGGTATCACATATCGCATTATTCTCGGTCCCGCACATATCACATATGTGATCCTACTTCGTTTTGCCTGAGTCAAGAAACCTCTGTGTAGGACTCTAAAGAATCGTCAATACGCCGGCAGTAGGTGATGATCATATCAAACACCCACAAGCTGCAAGCGGTCAGCTAAACGTAACAGCTACCCAGGTATTGAGCGCTCAGAAGATCAACAAGCAAGCCTGTAACTTCTCCTGTGAATCCAAACAGTAACACTCCCTTACAGTCCGGTCTCGTCGTCTGATATGTCGCATATCTCGTCTAGGGATGGTAAACGTCAGACCCCAGTAGCTCGATAAGTCGTGTCGATATGAGGTCTATAACAGTTCGAGAAACTACTGATAACACTTACCAGTAAATCTCAGCAACCCTGGCCAGGGATTTCCGGTTATAGCCAATCGAACACAGCACAACATCAACTCCCTATACCGGGAGAGACGAATCCCCTCCTATCGCTCATTGTCTCCATATGATTCGGGACTGTACCCAAAAGCCACCTTTTTGCACGCCCTCTTGGACGTGGTATGATGGAAATCAAAGCACAGTGGGAATCACACAAGACTCTATGACGATCTCGGGTCAACAGACTACTCTGTACCAGTGTCACCGGAGAACTGCCATCTGACGTATGGTATAATACCATCTGGGAGTTCTCGGCGAGTCCGTCCAGTGTACCCAGTCTCCACTGAGCACCCGTACACCATCCTTGATGTCAAACACCGATGGATATGGGATCATCCATCGCCCATCATATGGGTCAAGATGCGTATACGCTAGTCTACTCTGGTGCATCGATGCCCTGTCTCGATACACCCTCGACTAGGAACAGTTATAGGATGTACTCGTCGACTACCGTGGCCCCACTAGTATGATCTCATCATAGTCCCAGTAGTCGAGTACATATCCTAAGTGCTTTATCAACATGTAATATAGAGACAATCAGAGTACATGTTAAGATAAAGTACAACCAGATAGCATACTATCATGTCGAGCAAGAAAGTCCTCCTTATATATGTCCTAGCATCCACTATAATATACATCGTATGTACAATAATGTCCTCTAGGGCATACATATAACTAACAGGCACGACGGGGGTGAGTTGCTAACTCGTGAGTAGAAAACATCACAGAGCAGAAATCGTATGTATGACTCAATCCTAGGTCAAACGATCAGTAATATATACAAATCCTCAATATGATAAAGTCTGAAGCATGAAAAGGTGGCAAGGGTAAACATCTATACTAAGTGTAATACCAAGTGCTCGTGTCAGTGCCTCAGGTAGTAACATATCAAAAATATGAGGTATGATCAATGTAATCATCATGAAATCAGTGTCAACTATATCATGAAGTCTAAGTATGTGGATATCATTCAACTATGTAATCAATGTCTGTATGCACATGGATCCCGTCCACGTGTCAACCAATGACATAGCAACATCATGCAAATAAAAGTCATAAAAGTATATGCAGGAAAGTATGAGGATATAAATCAACATGTGTCCCTCACGACACATCAAAATCATGAAAACATCATGAAACTCGTGTCCATCATCGACACGTAAATACTCATCTATCAGGTGTTGTCACCACGACTGGCCCTGATAGGTACGTACCGTACGCTATCTCGAAAACCCGAGTGCACGGCTTCGACCCTAGAATTTCGACGTATCCATACGTATATAACTCCAGCCGGTATCCCCACGATAACCGCCGAGTCCAAATACTATCACCGGTAGGTAGTGGTCCCTCTGCCAGGCTCATCATCATCCACACGAAATCTCTCTCTCGCCCCGCGGTACCATACCGGATCCACCATGAACCCGCAAACAGATCATCCGCCTCCTCGAATCGGGTTTCACATGTCACACGTCTCAGAACCGAGAAAACGCATGGTGGATGCACTGAAATATCATATCAAGAGAAACCGGGTTTTTAAAACAGTACATGCTTTCTTTTGAAATAGCCATGGTTCTCAAATCTAGAAATCTCATGAAATCAGCATATCTCAATGTGTATAATCATAAAACATGATGTATGCGACATATAAAAGAAATGTAAGCATATCAGTATATCATGCAATATGGAATAGTAATATGCACATATCAAGGGAAAACCGCTCTTTCAAATGAATCCAGCTTTAAAATATATCTTGCGGTTCCCAATTCTAAAAAATCAAGCCAGAATCATCTATGTATGTGCAAACATGTATGTAAGCAAGTATAGGTGTACAATATGTGTGTACGCAAGTATGAATGTACAATATGTATGTACGCCAATATGTCATACAAGGAGTCATATCCTGATGCAACAATCCTACTGTGTAGTGGTATGGCAATTATCGATGATGAAGTGTGTGAGCCGGCAAGCAGGTGTGACATACGCATGGGTTTAATATAACAATAAACACATTTAAACATGCAATGCGATGCGAATAGCAAGAATATGCGGAAAATGAATAATAAACACAACAGTGAAGAATCTACATCAATATATATATATATATATATATATATATATGTCATACAGTTTTGCCATTTGAAATAATACAAATCGTGGTGTTTAGAAAAATAAGGGGTACGGTGTTCTTAAGAAAAGATGCGTCGTTTGAAATATCCGTAGAATTTCTTAGCCTGTCTCTTAAAATACTCACGATTCGTTAGTTTTGAAATAGGTATGACCCGGGTCTAGTCTAACATCTACTAAGTGCTACAGAACTAAACGAACAGTCTAACCGAAAGGGTAAGGGAACCACCTAAATCTGAGTCGATATACATATAAATATAATAGTCGGTGATCCCGCCTCAATAATATCACATACGATACAATATACAATATGACATCCTCGAGTCAAGAGTGTGGATCTATCATCAATATATAGCTCGTACGTAAATCCGTCATACGGCATCCCAAATCTGGGTACGGGTCGAATCTCACATTTATCTGGTATTCTTATCATCATATCTCATGAACTGGGTACTGATCTAAGTCTAGTACAAGCTGATACCATCTATAAATATATGCGTGTATGAAAACACACGCCTAAAGGCCCGCTAAAATCTTATGTCGTATCTCACAATACGAAACAAAACATATCACCGATCTCATGGCTCCATGCCCAATCTCATCGACTCATCTCCAAATATCATCCACTATCCTCACCATCCAAGTGTAGGTATACGTGTATATATATATACACGTCCCATACCTATGTGTGTGTGTATATATCTATCCTTGTATACGCACAAGTATAACAGTAAGCATGTGTGTGCGTGTGAGTATAAACCTATTCTAGGGTTCGCGACTAAGTAGCTAAACTAAGTTACTTCTAACTACTCTAAACTAAACCATGAACACAAATCATATCTTGATAATCATCCACGTAACATAAACACATATATTTAACCATATATATATAAGCTATGCTATGAACTGCGGGGGTGCTATACGGTATCCACCCGACTTCCCCCGTAGATATAATCTACTCACTTTGCTCCCGTATGCTGTTGTCGACGTCGCCACACGCTTGCTTGTCGTCTCGAATCCTCGTGGGGGTACCTACACATCATAATGTATCGGAATTGCGTATTAAAATCACATCGGAAAACTAAAACAACGCGCTAAAGGCCTATAGGTTAGAACCTATGGACCACGCCTTCAAAACCACCACCAACCCTCAATATCGTCGTACAAACGTCGAATGATCGAGGTACAATACAGATACAAAAATCCAGAAAATAAAATTTGCAAAATGAAACCCCGAATCAAAACAGCAACTCTTGAAAATGGTCCTAGATTTTACCCTAGGTCAAATTAGTCAATTTTGCATGTGCCAAGGGTCTAGTTTACTGGAGATAAAGCTACAAAACCAACACGGATCCCAGAACCCCTGCTCTGGCCACAAATTGCGGCCAGAAAGAATATATATGCGGTCAGGTTAAAGAATTAGTGGCTAGGGTTTTGGGTATACGGTCTAGGTTGCCTGCTTGTATCCCTGTGTTTGCTAATTAATTTTCAGGTCACCCGGGTGTAAGCAGATTCCAATTACCCTACACAATTCTCACAATTTCCATATCTGCAGAATTCAAAGTTCACAACCTGGGGTTTTTCTAAGGTTTTAGTCCAATATAACATCACTACATGGGTTGTATAGCCTCTACTAACCTCAATTTCACCTTTTGGTTCAACTCAAACCCTAATCCTCAACTTAAAGTTTTCAAAGTCCCCAAAACCATACAATATCGATTCTAAATTAACATGGATGCTAAAGGAATGGAAATTCTACACTAATGATGGAATAATTACCTCCTATTGCACTCAAGAATCCCCAGTGCACCAAAATCAAATTTTGCTTGGTCCAAGGTGTTTGCCATGAGCTTGTGCACATACTTTGTGAAGTGGGGATGGGGTTTTAATGGGTTTATTGTGATGGATTGCGAGGAGGTAGAGAGGCAAAGGGAGAGAGGGCAGCAGCAGCAACATGAGTGAGGGAGAGGAGAGAAAATGATGAAGAAATGAAGTAGGAATGGGAGCTTAGTCCAAGGTTTAACCCCTCACCCTCACCCTCTCTCTCATGCCCATCCCTCCATTATTTATTCCATTTTCTTTTTTTTTCTTTTCCTTTGCTTTTCTTTTCTCACAAAACCAAAGCCATGAATGAAAAATAAAGAGAAAGCCATGTAGGAAAATGTAACACAAGTGTAAAAATGATATGGTGCATGTTTTACACAAAACAAGCATAATGCGCGATTAGCGATATTTAATCACGAATAGTACTAAAATAGTGTATAATAAATCATAAAATTTCATAATTTGCATAAATTATACAAAGCACCCTCTTTTTAGTAATTTCCATAATTTTCAAAAAAAATTCCCAATTTATCGATATTTAATTATACCGCCCTATTAAAATATTCATATTTTATTATTAAATTATAAAAATTCCGAAAAATAATATTTTATTTTTCTGAAATGTTACAATATTCCCCACTTAAAGAAATTCGGTCCCCAAATTTAAATTTAAACTCCTCAATACTAAAACATTTCAGTAAAAGACTAAGCCGTCGGGGTCCCGAAATCATAAATACATAAGGCACATCGTAGCGCAATGCATGCGCATGAAAATAAGTATATCAATCAAAAGAAAAACTCCATCAAGCATCCCGCAATCCTCGGAGTCAAGAGGAAGACATCAATGTCTAAATCCAATATGAAAACCAATATGATATACTTCAACACTATACATATAAACGCCTGGAAGAAATGCATGCCAAACCTTTTTAAGTCGCTGTGCGATGCGCATAACCCTGCACAGTGGTGGACGTCTATTTTAAGAAAATAACTCTATATATAATTATCCTTTGTTTAATATATACGTCCCGCCGTTTTTGAAAATAATCTAGAAGGGTTTCCTTTATAAAATGTTTCGTGTCATCTCGGACACGCAGGTAAATACTGAGACTATAGCTCCCTTTTTGGAAATTCCTTCGATAACTATCAATGCATGCAAAATGTATCCAGGTACTATCCTCTAACTAGTCCTGCCCAGTACGAAAACAAATAGCAATTATCATAAAAATGTACTGATCCAGCAGAAATCAAATCCAAAATGTGCATATGAATGCTACGTGCGTCTGGTGCGCACGGAAATCGAAATCCATGAATGTTCCATACATGTGCACAGAAACAAAATTTAAGTGCAACGGGTGTACACGAAACACCTGTCAAAGGCAATGAGTGTGGCTGACAACAATATCAGGTGCATCTGATATGCACGAAGAATCCCGATTTAGTGCATCTGGTGTGCACCAAATCACATCTTATAACATGCGCCCAACATGCACGGAAATCCAAGTCAGATGCATCCATCATGCACGAACAAAATCTAAATCATGTGCATTCAACATGCACGAAATCACGAAATCCAATATCAAGTGCCGAACATGCGCAAAATCCAATCCGGTGCACAAGGTGCACAAAACAAATGTCGAGTATCACAATCGAAATCGACGGTATACAGCACATTTCAATCCAAATCCAAATCAGGTATACCGTGGTATAAAATCTCACAACCATGTGCATCAGCGTGCATAAATCAAATCAAAACACTAAAAGTGCATGAAACTATACCGAAAGCACAAGTCAAATCATATGCATATCATATGCATGAAATCAAAATCAATCTCTCGAATGACATCAAATCAAAGTCAGGTGCAATTGTGGTGCACAAATACGTATCAATGCACTGCAAGCATATATGAACTATACCGAGTGCAAAAACCAAATCGTGTACGTACCATATGCACAAAATCAACCCAACTATATGAAATCCATGAAATCATAAACATGTGCAGCCAAGGCACAAAAACGATATTAAGTGCAATAACTGTGCATAAATCATAAATCAACACAATGGTGTATAAAGCATATCTCAAGGGTAATAACTATACACAAAATATGAATACCCAGAAGGTGCAACCATAGTGCATGAAAACAAATATCATGAACCTCAGTCATCAAGACTAAATCATGCGAATAGATCGCCCAAAATACCGAAATCAAAGGTGATGGATACGTGATAGTCGAATCACCAAATCACACATCATAAATACCGTCGTCGATATTCCTCCATCAAAGTCGAGATGGTGTCGGTGCATCCAATGCTAGCAGAGCAAGATATCTACTTTCCTACTATTCGTGGCCTATCGTCTGGCGCCCTTAGGCTCCCGTCTCTCACTGCAGATTGCTAAGTGCATAGCTCCTCGGCTCAACGGCCAAATATAGAATGACGACGGAAACAGTCCCGCTCTGGCACATCCTCTAAAGATTTCTGGCCAACTATCTCGTCGACGATGCTGAACTCTGGCCTGCTGGGTATGCGTAATATGACCAATCCTGGGTCCAAATTTTTCGTATAGTATTCCAGAAAGGTCCTGTCGAGGTCTCTCTCAAATCTCGTTTCTGCCGAACTGCCCGGAGGTTATCACCCTTTTCTATATCTGTTTCTTGTTCCGGAACGGCTGCATACTCATCGCGACTCCTTCTGAAAGATATATCCATATACAACGCCTCTGTATGCGTATCACATCTCTGAGATCGGCGGAGGAGAATGTCATCTCGTCGAAATCTCGTACGAACCACTTACTCCACTTTTCTCTAATGTCGACTGCTTCGGACTCGTCTCTTCGTGGATGCATGGACTGCGCTCCAACGGCTATACTTGTATTTGGAGTCTCCTAAGAAATATATCCCATCACATGATATCCAAATAACATCGAACCTTCCGATCGATTCGTGAAAACCTCATATTCCCCCAAGAGATCAACATCTTGAGTACAGTTTAATAATATCGAGTACATGCCACAGCACCTATGGACCAACCGTAGAAGGGCAAACCCAAGCCTTACTAATAGCACCGCTGAACTGCCGCAAACCCTAAGGTTTCAAAGCGTTCTCATGGTCATTATGTCGAGTTAGGGTTTCATTCTTCTAGAGGGTCCATAGCATTACTTGCATTTGTCTCTGAATACTTTAAACTTGGAAAATGGGCTTCTGACATTCGATCGTCTCTATCAACTCCCAACGTACCTGCGTGAAGTCATCTCTAGCTGGAATCAATCAATCTGATGACCTCAAATCGGGGTAAGCGAACGAACCACATGTCCTAGTCATTCATCCTCGGGTGACTAGCGACCTTCTATCATATCTCAAGTACAACTCGTACTGCAATAGCTCCAACATTTAGGGCGATATCTCGTCGTTTGCAGCAACAACTGGATCATCCGTCCGCACGCTGAACAGTTCCTCAATCATCAAATAATCGGTGCATCGACGGTCATCACATTCTGGCTGGCCTCTAGCAGTAGCCTGATCCTCTGGTGCTGATCTGCACATCCGAGAAATCTCGTAAAAGCGATCCATCAAACGCTCCTGGCGTGAAAACACAATAAAACGACACCTCTATGCAATCATATGTCCCTGGAATCACGTCCGTGATGAGCTCGTGCTGACGCAAATCTAGTCGTAGCTCTCTCTACCCGTGCAATCGTGGCAGCAAAATCATAACTAATATCGATGAGGATAGATCATAGGAATGAATATAATACTGTGCAAGGAAATGTACATCCTAAGGCTCCTTAAGCGGAGTGGCATATCGTAAGTATGCCGCAGAACATACACACGGTACGTCGCTCTCCTTAAGTCACCTACTCCATCAACCAAGGTCAACCTATGCGACGAAAGTTTAGGTGTAATACCCCCTCGACTAAGTCTAAGTTCCGTAAGGTCAAGCCTAAATTCCGAATATATACAAACGCTCAAGGCTCCGCATAGTCAAACTTAGACTCGAACCAAGGTTAACCTAGCGCTCTGATACCAACTTTGTCATGACCCAAAATGGCACGTGACTGGCCCTTGAATCATATGAAGTCTATAGGACCCCATCTAATTCAAGTAAACCAAAAGCCCAGAAATCTAAAACCATTTTAAATAATAAATAAAGGAAAACTTGTTTAAAAGAAAGTGGTTTTAATAGCATAAGCCGAATTATGCGTTTTTAAAACATCAAGTCATTTCTGAAAATTTTGGCAGAGTTTCCTTTGTAAATTCTGGCCCCGAACGGGGTACAACATGAATAATATGAATAAAGGCATCCCCAAGCAGGAGCTAGCTCTTCGTCAATTGACGGTCACAACCACGCAAGTAATACAATATACAACGCCGAAGGGCGAGGATCAAAACTGAAAAGGAAACTCATATCAACATGAAAACCCATAATAATACAACGCGCGACTCTAAGGTCGAAAGAAAATTCAACCAGTCTCTAAGTCAAATACATATACATGTCTGGTTGATGGAATTTCTAGATACAACAACGAAAATAAATAAGTACAATGGTGGTCACGATGCGAGTGAACCCACCTACCAAAGCAATCATCCAGAAAGGAAGCAGTGAGCCAGAAAGCCGCCAAGAAACCTGTACGGGAAAACCTGCAAGAAACTGTGGCATAATGGGGGTGAGTTGCTAACTCATGAGTAGAAAACATCACAGAGCAGAAATCGTATGTATGACTCAATCCTAGGTCAAACGATCAATAATATATACATATTCTCAATATGATAAAGTCTGAAGCATGAAAAGGTGGTAAGGGTAAACAACTATACTAAGTGTAATACCAAGTGCTCGTGTCAGTGCCTCAGGTAGTAACATATCAAAAATATGAGGTATGATCAATGTAATCATCATGAAATCAGTGTCAACTATATCATGAAGTCTAAGTATGTGGATATCATCCAACTATGTAATCAATGTCTGTATGCATGTGGATCCCGTCCGCGTGTCAACCAATGACATAGCAACATCATGCATGTAAAAGTCATAAAAGCATATGCATGAAAATATGAGAATATAAATCAACAGGTTTCCCTCGCGACACATCAAAATCATGAAAACATCATGAAACCCGTGTCCATCATCGACACGTAAATCCTCATCTATCAGGTGCGGTCACCACGAATGGCCCTGATAGGTACGTATCATACGCTATCTCGAAAACCCGAGTGCCTGGCTTCGTCCGTAGAATTTCTACGAATCCATACGTACATAACTCTGATTGGTATCCCCACGATAACCGCCGAGTCCAAATACTATCACCGGTAGGTAGTGGTCCCTCTGCCAGGCTCATCGTCATCCACACGAAATCTCTCTCTTGCCCCGGGGTACCATACCGGGTCCACCATGAATCCGCAAACCGATAATCCGCCTCCTCGAATTGGGTTTCACATTTCACACGTCTCAGAACCGAGAAAACACATGTTGGACGCACTGAAATATCATATCAAGAGAAACCGGGTTTTTAAAACAGTACATGCTTTCTTTTGAAATAGCCACGGTTCTCAAATCCAGAAATCTCATGAAATCAGCATATCTCAATGCGTATAATCATAAAACATGATGTATGCGACATATAAAAGAAATGTAAGCATATCAGTATATCATGCAACATGGAATAGTAATATGCACATATCAAGGAAAAACCGCTCTTTCAAATGAATCCAGTTTTAAAATATATCTTGCGGTTCCCAAATCTTAAAAATCAAGCCAGGATCATCTATATATGTGCAAATATGTGTGTATGCAAGTATGGGTGTACAATATGAGTGTACACATGTATGAATGTACAATATGTATGTACGCCAATATGTCATACAAGGAGTCATATCCCGATGCAACATTCTACTGTGTAGTGGCATGGCAATTATCAATGATGAAGTGTGTGAGCCGGTAAGCAGGTGTACGTGGAACATACGCATCATCGATAATGGTGCCGGTGTCCTGATTTGATCAGTCGAAAATACTGCATCTTTAGACCGGCAATTTCCCTATCATTTGCACTCATCTAGAAGTGTTCGGCATTCATATAGCACATATTAGCAAATCAGTCGTTAAATATCAGATTGCAGGTGTTAGACTCTAAAACCAGCACTATAAGGGAAATTGACTGCAATTCATAGCATGGCATCATTCCTATATATATCGCAACTTGTGTTTTGAAGTCCGTGCAGGAAAATACAGAAGATCGGTCAAAAATTACATAACAGACTGCTAAAAAAATACGCCAACTCAAGGAATTGGAATCTGGTATTGATCTAAGAAGCATTAAGAGATTCAACATATCAGGAAATACATCAAAGTACAGAAGAAGCCAACACTACAAGTTTGAAGCTCCACAGAAGCCACTTGGCCGCGGAACCGCGGCCGGAGCCACCTTGCGCCGTGGTTCCGCGGCGGCTTGTCCACATCACAACTCCAAATTTGCTTCATAACTCCTACATCAGCTTCAACACTTCAGAAAGACATTACATTCTCCAGAAAGCCCCAGAAGCTTCTGCCAGTTCAGCAAACCTAGGGTTCCTAACTAAACACCCCTAGCTTCCTTAACAAGCTTCAAATTAAACTCTATTAAGGACCTAGAACCTTCCCCTAACCTCCTAGCTTAGGGTAGAAGCTAATCCCCTAACTAACTACTTCTAGAAGCCTCTTCCCCTAACTAACTTTTGGAGGGAAAACTCAAATTTGAATTCCTAGACCTAGGGTTTGGAAATCCTATAAATAGACCCCTAGGCTCACTTGTTCAAGGTTAATCTTTAACAACTCATTGTTGGCTAAATTTTCCCCATTCTTCATCTTTCCCAATTTCTACCCACAAGTCTAGTGACAAGGCTTGTGTCAAAACCCTAACCCTAATCCAATCCAAAATCAAGAGACTTCAAGATTCTTTGAGTGCAAGCCAAGCAAGTCTTCAAGATCCTTTAGAAGCGGAACCGGATTTCAATGGAGCACGAGATCGAAGCGATCCAAGACTCAAGAAGCCGAGCGATGCAAGATTCGACGAGCGAAGTTCCTACCTCTTGTAAATCTCGAGAGTTGTAACTACTTGTTGATGTAATAAAGGTGAAGATTCTTTAAACTTGTTTACATTTCAATTCGAGCATTATGTTTATATTTCGATTCTTGAATATGTACTTTGTGATGATGCTTGAATAAAACTCCGCTCGTGGAGGAATCGAAACAATTGTAAAATGATGATGTTGATGAATTGTTAAACGTTTTCTTAAGTCTTAAAACAATTGTAAATTCTTGAAAATCGATTGATCGATGATCTAGATCGATGCGAATGTGTTCTTGATTCCTTTCGCACGATCTAGAGATCAACAATTGATCATTCGACTTTCAAGAAGCTATCTAGTGAATGTTACTCATCGAAAGGATAAAGGATACGATGAGGAACCCTAATTCTTCGCAAGATCCTTGATCCTCGATGAATTCGACATCGATTTAGCATCAATTTGTTACTAGATAAGAAATCGTAATCTTGAATCTTCATCACATCTACAATTTTCTCGATTCCTACGAGTTTTACTTCAAATCTTGAAACCCTAAAGTGATTGGAATTCTATCGATACTTGATCTTGATGTTTATCATTTTCTTGATTCTTGATTAGAATAGTGATACTTGAAACTCATTGATACAAATCTTGAATCATGTTTTCTTTTCTTTTCTATTAGCTTTTTAATTCAAACAAATCAAAATACGAACGAATCGCACAATCCCTGTGGACGATCCGCACTCGCTAACGATCTACATCCGACACCGTAGTTGATTGCGGTCAAATAATTCTTTGATTGTGAATTCTATTCATTTTCTAAAGCGACACAATCGGGAAATTAAGAATCAATCAAATGGCGCCGTTGCCGGGGATCGCATGCTAATTCGTTTTATATTGAAATTTGAATTGAAAGATTTATTCCGTTATAATTTTGTAATCAAAATTCGCGCAAAATCTAAACGATTTGTTGTGGTTCATTGCAAGGAGATCTGGAGCTTGCTGCGAAATTGAAATAATTTTTGGAGATTTCCAGAGAGCTGAAGGAGTGAACAGAAGTTCACTGTTAAAATTTGGCGCAGAGATCAGCACCGACGGCGGCGTTTCCGCTGCATTAACCACCTCCTGCGGTGGTTCCACGGCTAGGTGAAGGCCCGTCGGTACAAAATTTTCTCTGTAAGCTTCTTACTTTCTTATCTCCTTCTCAAATCTGCTCCAAACAACATTTTGTGCAGGCTTCTTTGCAAAAAATCGCAGCGCCGCGCAAAAAGCAAAATTAAATTGTTCTTGTTTTGATTTTTGTGGTTGTTTGCATAATTAATACGGACATTAAGGTGCAAAGACCAAATCTAGATTAGATGGGGAGTTCATTACCCTTCCTAAGCCCCGAAAACCGCAAAATTTGCATCCGCATTTACCCCAATTAACTAAAAAAGATCTAGAGATGACTCTAAGGACCGTCGCGCTCACTTAGGACAGAAGAAGGCCGTGGGTAATTCATTGCTTATCCGCGTTTCTCTTGTGGTGTCTAAGGCAAGTGTGTCGAAGGCTAGTGGTAACTTAATTAGGCCCACTATTTACGTAGTGGAGAACCTCCCACTTACCTGGCACTTACCTGGCCACAGGAGAGACAAAGAGGCAGTGGAGGATTTATCCTGCGTCTTGTCTTCTGGCAGTTAGGAGCGGTCTAGAGATTTGACCTAGGCGATCCCTAGAATTAGGGTTTTGTGTGTTGCATTTGTTGTGTTGCATCATTTTTTCAAAAATCCGTCCAATTTTCAAAACAAACACCGCATTCATTCATTCATTACCCCTAATTATAAATTCATGCTGCCACTTGTACTAACCCTTTTTAGTACAAGATAGGCTGGACACGGGATTCTAGTGCCCGTTTAGTCCGCGTACCCTTTATCGACTCCGAAGTCGGTATTTCTCCATTTACTTCTTCTTTACCCACCACCACACCCACATCGATGGATCCACCTCAATCGAATTTCTTTAACACTAATCTGCCACCGTCCGTTGGTGCGCAGAATCCACCCCGCATCTCTCTCCAAGAGAGGTGATATCCATTGCGAGGTCCTCTTTCGACCTGCTTATCCATTCCACCAGCCAACGGGGATAATTTTGAAATTAAACCCCAATATATCAACCTTTTAACCAAATTCCACGGACTCGAGACTGAAGACGCTTACATTTTCATTACCAAAATTGAAAACGTATGCGCAATGATTGGTACGTCACAACTTTCAGTGGATGCTATGCGTCTACGTCTTCTTCCATTTACTTTGTGCAATATAGCCGAGAAGTGGCTATATAACACTACCGCACACTCTATCAGGAATTGGGAAGAATTCGTAGCGGCATTCCTTAAGAAATTTTACCCAATGCAAAAGACAGCTCGAATCCATAGCGAACTGAATCAATTTACCCAGCTCCCTACTGAACCATTCTCTAAATGCTTTGAACGTTTCAAGGATCTATTGGTTCAGTGTCCTCATCACGGCATCCCGAGATGGGATCTTTGACGAATCATTTATGAGGGCATTAACCCAAACACAAAACAGAACCTTGAAAACATGTGTCAAGGTACTTTTATGACCAAGGATGATGGGGAAGCTTGAAAATTTTTAGAAGAGTTCGCTGAAAAATCACTACAGTGGGAGGTGGAACCCAATCATTGAATAGGGATGGCGTACACCAAATTGATGTGTCCATAGGTGTTCGAGCTGAGATGGCAGCAATGCAAAAGAAGCTCAACGCTATGGAACACAAATTTTCTGCAGCCTCCTTAAATCCAATGTCACTCCCCAAAACTGTATGTGGCTGTTGTTCTGATCCGTCTCATTTAACGGAAGAATGTCCATTAAACTCTGCGTTTCAAGGTCACGAGCATACAAATGCCGCATTTCAAAGACCAAGAAACGATCCATATTCTTCCACATATAATCAGAGTTGGAGGAATCACCCGAATTTTACTTGGAACCAACAACAATCTCATCAAAACACGGTTCCAAGCCAAAATAATTTCCAAAGGGCTCTTCCACCACAACAGCAACCACTTCAACTCACTCAGTACCCCTACCAGTCACAAAATTTCCACAACCAGGTCAATACTCCTGCACAGTCTAATCCTATGCAGTTGACCGGTTCTGACGAACTCTCTCAATTCACTCAAACAATGAAATCACTTTTGTCAAATTTCATAGAGGTTTCGGGTGAGGTTAGAACTTCCGTCAGTGAGATAAAGAAAAACTCAGCGTCCTAAGCTGAGAGTATCAGATCGATGGAAAATGAAATCGCACGACTTAAAGCCGAAATGAGTGCGAGAGAAAAAGGGAAACTTCCTTCTCAACCCCTACCAAATCCTGGGCATTACAATGTAAATGCCGTCACAACGTTGAGATCGGGAAGAGTGCTGAGCAACCATGTCAGGGAAGGAATTGATGATATTGAAAATCCTATCAATAACACCCCGCCTGAGACCTTTCCTCACACACACACTTCTACTTCTGATCCTTGTTCTTCTACCCCACCGCCTTCTCGCGAGCCTATTCTCCATTTCCCACTAGGCTCGACACCTCAGTATAGCCCTTCTAGTTCTCCACAGACGATCCCCACACCTCTTTTAGGATCTCGTCTATCCCCTCTTCCTTCTCCTATGATGGACCCGGCGCTTATTGCGAAAGCTCCTTACCTGAATCGGTTAAGGGGTAACAGAACGAGTCCTCGTATGGAGAAAATTATGGAAATGTTCAAACAGGTTAACATCAACATCCCTCTCCTAGATGCGATTCAACAAGTCCCCGCTTATGCGAAAATTCTTAAAGACTTGTGCACTAGGAAGAGGAAGACTTAAGTGCCGAAGAAGGTCTTCATGTCTAATAATATTAGCACTGCTTTTATCCCCCAGCTACCAAAGAAACGAAAGGACCAAGGATGTCCTACAATATCGATTTCTATTCGGGGTGAAAACATAAATCGTGCTCTTTTAGACCTTGGCGCAAGTGTTAACTTACTTCCATATTCTGTATATGAGCAACTAGGGATTGGAGAGTTGAAACCTGCTCAGTGCACTCTCCAAATGGCAGACCGTTCAATCAGCAAACCAAGGGGTGAACTAGAGGATGTGTTGATAAAGGTCGGGGATTTTTTTTTCCCTGTAGACTTCATTGTACTCGACACACAGCCTGTAGCAAACCCCCGGGGCCAAATTCCGGTGATTCTGGATCGTCCTTTCCTTGCCACTTCCAACACTGTTATTAACTATAGAAATGGTTCAATGAACTTATCATTTGGAAATATGACCATTGAACTAAATATCTACAAAGTTGGAAGTCAGCCATCAGAACCCTCTGCTCATATTCTCGATGTGTGCTCTGTCTACGAGATTGCTCCCGATAGTTGCGGAGTTGACGAACTTTGCTTTACAGATCTCGACGACATTACCACATCTCTGTTTGATCTTACACATGATCTTAGTGAGGACACTTTTCCTACACTTGAGTCCTGCACTCCTGACTTTTCTCCACCCGAGTCTGTATCTTTCACAGGCTCTGAGCTTCTTTGTAATTCCAAAAATCACTCAATGATCCCACCTTCTATCATTTCTCCGCCCGAATTAGATCTCAAAATTTTACCTTCTCATCTTAAATATGCTTATTTAGGTGAGAAGGAGTCTTTACCGGTTATCATATCTGCTTCTCTAGCATCAGAGCAAGAGAATGCACTTTTATCGGTATTGAGATCTAAAAATGAGGCGTTTGGTTGGACTATGGCGGACATCAAAGGGATTAGTCCCTTGATAGTATAACATCATATACATGTGATGGATGATGCCAGACCAACCCGAGAACCACAGAGACGGTTGAATCCCGTCAAGAAGGAAGCGGTGATGAAAGAGATCGTCAAATGCCTAGATAATGGTATTATATACCCCATCTCCGATAGCCAATAAGTGAGTCCTATACATGTCGTCCCTAAGAAATCCGGCATCACTGTTATAACCAATGAGGCGAATGAGTTGATTCAGACACGCGCCCAAACTGGGTGGCGTGTATGTATTGATTATAGAAAACTCAATGCCGCCACAAGGAAAGACCACTTTCCTCTACCTTTCATTGATCAAATGTTGGAACGCTTAGCAGGACGAGAGTATTATTGTTTTATGGACGGATACTCAGGCTATAATCAGGTCCCCATCGCCAAAAAGGATCAAAATAAAACCACTTTTACTTGTCCTTTTGGTACCTTTGCTTACAGTCGCATGCCCTTTGGGGTATGCAATGCTCCCGCTACATTTCAGCGGTGTATGATGGGGATATTCTCTGATATGGTAGAGAATTTTCTGGAGATCTTTATGGACGATTTCTCGATTTTTGGAGACTCTTTTTCTGATTGCCTATCGAATCTTGATGCAGTTCTTACTCGTTGCAAAGAGAAGAACTTAACTTTGAACTGGGAAAAATGCCATTTCATGGTCCAAGAAGGAATTGTACTTGGACATGTTATTTCACAGAAAGGCATTGAGGTTGACAAAGCTAAGATAGATGTCATTCAAAACCTCCCTCATCCCAAAAGCGTCAAAGATATTCGATCTTTCCTTGGCCATGCGGGCTTTTATAGGAGATTCATTATGGACTTTAGCAAAATTGCTAGACCTTTAACTCTTCTCCTGGGCAAGGATACGACCTTCCACTTTGACTCGGACTGTGAGACAGCTTTCGACTCACTTAAACACTCACTCACTTCAGCCCCCGTTCTATCGTCTCCAAATTGGGACTACCCATTTGAGCTGATGTGTGATGCATCTGACTTTGCAGTAGGTGCAGTCTTAGGACAGCACATTGAAAAGATGCCACACGTGATATACTATGCGAGTAAGACCCTGAATGATGCACAAATCAATTATACGACCACAGAAAAGGAACTTTTAGCGGTTGTATTTGCATTAGAAAAATTCAGGCCTTACTTAATTGGCACTCTTATAGTTGTGTACACTGACCATTCCGCCTTAAAACATCTTCTGGCGAAGAAAGATGCAAAAGGTCGGCTAATACGTTGGACCCTTCTGTTATAAGAATTTGATCTTGTTATCAAAGATAAGAAAGGATGTGAAAACGTAGTAGCCGACCATCTTTCACGCATCTCTTCTTCCCCTGTGACCCTGCCGATCAATGATTCGTTTCCTGACGAACAACTCTTGAGCGTATCCAATGAACCTTGGTTCAGGGATATTGTGAACTATCTTGTCACGGGACTTATACCCAGCGATTGGTCAAAACAGGATAAATATCGCTTTCTATCCCAAGTAAAAAACTTTTACTGGGACGATCCATATTTGTTTAAATATTATCCTGATCAGATCATTCGCCGGTGTGTCTCGAAAGAAGAGTTCAAGAGTGTTTTTTCTTTTTGTCATGATCAGGCCTGTGGGGGTCACTTCGGTCTTAAAAAGACGGCGGAGAAGGTTTTGCAATGTAGATTTTATTGGCCGACCTTATTCAAGGACGCATTTGACTATTGCAAAACCTGTACACAATGTCAGTACACGGGTAGAATCTCCCGGAGAAATGAAATGCCTCAGCAACCCATTCTGGTTATTGAAATATTCCATGTTTGGGGCATTGATTTATGGGTCCCTTTCCCAACTCCTTTGGGAATTTGTATATACTGCTGGCGGTTGATTATGTCTCAAAATGGGTTGAAGCCATTCCATGTCGCACTAATGACAGGAAAGTTGTCATTAAGTTCTTGAAAGAGAATATCTTTTCGCGATTTGGACACCCACGCGCTATTATTAGCGATAATGGGACACATTTCTGCAACAGGTCTTTCGAGACTTTGATGCGGAAATACTCAATCAACCACCGACTTTCTACACCCTATCATCCCCAAACGAGCGAGCATGCTGAGATCTCAAACAGACAGATCAAACTAATCCTGGAGAAGACTGTTGCTAAGAATAGAAAAGACTGGTCGACCAAACTGACGGATGCTCTTTGGGCATTCCGAACTGCATTTAAAACCGACCTAGGGATGTCTCCATATAGGATAGTGTTTGGGAAGGCATGTCACTTACCTTTCGAGATTGAGCATAAAGCATTGTGGGCTATTAAGGAAATTAACTTTGACCTAAACCAAGCCTGCAACTTTCGGAAGCTGCAAATAAATGAGCTAAGCGAACTCCGCGATGAAGCTTATGATAACGCTGTGATCGTAAAAAATAGGACTAAGGTTTTTCACGATAAAAACATTTTGAGGAAAACATTTTCCCCAGGTCAACAAGTCCTTCTTTATGATTCACGATTACACCTTCACGCGGGTAAGCTCCGATCTCGGTGGAAGGGACCTTTTGTTGTGCGGTCTGTATACCCGTACGGGGCAGTAGAAGTAGAAAATGTTAAAAACGGCACATTTTTCAAAGTGAATGGACATAGACTAAAGCCGTATTTTTCCACTGACCCCACGGAGGAGATCCTATTCTTACAGGAGCCATTTTACCGTGATTAAAATTCCTCTGTCTCACCTTCATGTCCTGCATATCACTGCATCATCTTTTGAATGGAGGTGAGTGAAAAGAGTAAGTTTGGGGAAAGTTCTTCACTTATATATATTGCCCCCACTAATAATTCCTCCCAGACTTACAGGTTTTGTAGATATAGATGTTGGCAACAGTGAGGACACTGTTGAAAACAAGTTTGGGGGAGGTTTGTGCTTATTTTTGAATCATTTGCCTAAGCACAAAACATTTCTTTTAAAACCTATAAAAATTTAAAATTTTCAAAATCCATAAAAATTTAAAATTTTCAAAATATTAAAATATTTTAATATTTAAACATTTTTTGTACATAAATAAGATAATGAAAGATTAGATAGTGAAAAATTACATCCATGAGATTAGAAAAATTTAAGAAAACCAAGAAAATTAGAAGTTTTCTTATACGAACTAGTAATAAGTAGTTATGAGCCGTTGTCCCAAGGGTTAGTAAGATGAAGGACGTCACTAATCTGAGGATAAAACTAAGTCTGAAAAATAGTTTCTATTCTGGAAGCCAAACATTTTGAACGTTGATACCCTGCTATTCGCACTTACACACGTCTTAAAGCCTGGGATAGTAGAGGATACCTTGAAATGCTCTTGTCTTAAAGCCAAAAGTATGAAGGAAATAAAAAAAATGAAGAAAATATAAAGTGGTGAGAAAAATGAACACTGGTTTTGTTATCGCCAAGGCAACAATAAAAAAATATAGCGAGGGTGCCTCTTCACCTAGTGCCTTAAAGCCAACTGGTCTGGGAGTCACTGCTAAGCCTTAGGTAGTGCAAGATGAGGAAAATACACCAAGTAAGCAAGCACAGGAGTAATCGGTCGGTTAGTACCTCAAGAAGTATTAACGGTCGCATGAAAGTGTGTGTGCAATCTCATCTAAATATTCATTAATTAAAAAGTACTGAGGCTGATGGGCAAGAGTATGATAGCTTAAATTGAATTCTCCGGGTGTAGGGATGTATTTACACACACGCAGGGTTATATGATCGATGTTTGGAAGAAAGATAGGAATGAAGAATAAGACGATGTTTTATTGAGGGAGGACGTGATTTCCGACATCTTTTCATGACTATTAAGATAGGGCTCATGACAACCGAAAAGCTAGCTTAGTTGGAAACCCTAATTTTCAAAGTCTTGCTTTTACAATTCTTTTCTTTAAATATAAATTTCATGATCTTCCTTTTATTATTGGATTTTGTTGGTGCAATCCGCTGAAAACCCTCAGGAGACAACACTCCTCCTACTAGGGACACCTAGAGGTTTAAAGGCTTGTTGCACGTGCTCAGTGCAATCGTGTTGCCTACAAAAGTGTGCTAGTTAGTTTTTCTCTTTCTTTATTTTCTCCTTCTCTTTTAATAAAAAGTTCGCTCGAGACGATCGAAAATAAGTTTGGGGGAATTTGATCAGTCGAAAATACTGAATGTTTAGACCGGCAATTTCCCTATCATTTGCACTTATCTAGAAGTGTTCGGCATTCATATAGCACACATTAGCAAATCAGTCGTTAAATATCAGATTGCAGGTGTTAGACTCTAAAACCAGCACTATAAGGGAAATTGAATGCATTTCATAGCATGGCATCATTCCTATATATATCGCAACTTGTGTTTCGAAGTCCGTGCAGGAAAATACAGAAGATCGGTCAAAAATTACATAACAGACTCTTAAAAAAATACACCAACTCAAGGAATTGGAATCTGGTATTGATCTAAGAAGCATTAAGAGATTCAACATATCAGGAAATACATCAAAGTACAGAAGAAGCCGACACTGCAAGTTTGAAGCTCCACAGAAGCCACTTGGCCGCGGAACCGCGGCCGGAGAAGCCTTGCGCCGCTGTTCCGCGGCGGCTTGTCCACATCACCACTCCAAATTTGCTTCATAACTCCTACATCAGCTTCAACACTTCAGAAAGACATTACATTCTCCAGAAAGCCCCAGAAGCTTCTGCCAGTTCAGCAAACCTAGGGTACTTAACTAAACACCCCTAGCTTCCTTAACAAGCTTCAAATTAAACTCTATTAAGGACCTAGAACCTTCCCCTAATCTCCTTGCTTAGGGTAGAAGCTAATCCCCTAACTAACTACTTCTAGAAGCCTCTTCCCCTAACTAACTTTTGGAGGGAAAACTCAAATTTGAATTCCTAGACCTAGGATTTGGAAATCCCTGGATTGGAGGCTTGTCCACTGCCTTTCCTGGCCTGGCATCTGATCGTCGATGGTCAAAAAAAAGCGGTGTCTTCTTCACTTTGATCGTTCGTGGAGTTCTTCAAGCCCAAACAAAATAGACCCCTAGGCTCACTTGTTCAAGGTTAATCTTTAACAACTCATTGTTGGCTAAATTTTCCCCATTCTTCATCTTCCCCAATTTCAACCCACAAGTCTAGTGACAAGGCATGTGTCAAAACCCTAACCCTAATCCAATCCAAAATCAAGAGACTTCAAGATTCTTTGAGTGCAAGCCAAGCAAGTCTTCAACATCCTTTAGAAGCAGAACCGGATTTCAACGGAGCACGAGATCGAAGCGATCCAAGACTCAAGAAGCCGAGCGATGCAAGATTCGACGAGCGAAGTTCCTACCTCTTGTAAATCTCAAGAGTTGTAACTACTTGTTGATGTAATAAAGGTGAAGATTCTTTAAACTTGTTTACATTTCAATTCGAGCATTATGCTTATATTTCGATTCTTGAATATGTACTTTGTGATGATGCTTGAATAAAACTCTGCTCTTGGAGGAATCGAAACAATTGTAAAATAATAATGTTGATGAATTGTTAAACGTTTTCTTAAGTCTTAAAACAGTTGTAAATTCTTGAAAATCGATTGATCGATGATCTAGATCGATGCGAATGTGTTCTTGATTCCTTTCGCACGATCTAGAGATCAACAATTGATCATTCGACTTTCAAGAAGCTATCTAGTGAATGTTATTCATCGAAAGGATAAAGGATAGGATGAGGAACCCTAATTCTTCGCAAGATCCTTGATCCTCGATGAATTCGACATCGATTTAGCATCAATTTGTTACTAGATAAGAAATCGTAATCTTGAATCTTCATCACATCAACAATTTACTCGATTCCTACGAGTTTTACTTCAAATCTTGAAACCCTAAAGTGATTGGAATTCTATCGATACTTGATTCTTGATGTTTATCATTTTCTTGATTCTTGATTAGAATAGTGATACTTGAAACTCATCGATACAAATCTTGAATCATGTTTTCTTTTCTTTTCTATTAACTTTTCAATTCAAACAAATCAAAATACGAACGAATAGCACAATCCCTGTGGACGATCCGTACTCGCTAACGATCTACATCCGACACCGTAGTTGATTGCGGTCAAATAATTCTTTGATTGTGAATTCTATTCATTTTCTAAACCGACACAATCGGGAAATTAAGAATCAATCATCCTGACAACATGGGTTTAATATAACAATAAACGCATTTAAACATGCAATGCGATGCGAATAGCAAGAATATGCGGAAAATGAATAATAAACACAACAGTGAAGAATCTATATCAATATATATATATATATGTATGTCATACAGTTTTTCCATTTGAAATAACACGAATCATGGTGTTTAGAAAAATAAGGGCTACGGTGTTTTTAAAAAAAGATGTGTCTTTTGAAATATCCGTAGAATTCCTTAGCCTGTCTCTTAAAATACCCATGATTCGTTAGTTTTGAAATAGGTATAACTCGGGTCTAGTCTAACATCTACTAAGTGCTACAGAACTAACCGAACAGTCTACCCGAAAGGGTAAGGGAAACCACCTAAATCTAAGTCGATATACATATAAATATAATAGTCGGTGATTCCGCCACAATAGTATCACATACGATACAATATACAATATGACATCCTCGAGTCAAGAGTGCGGATCTATCATCAATATATAGCTCGTACGTAAATCCGTCGTACGGCATCCCAAATCTGGGTACGGGTTGAATCTCACATTTATCTCATCAATTATCCGGTATCCTTTTCATCATATCTCATGAACTGGGGTACTGATCTAAGTCTAGTACAAGCTGATACCATCTATAAATATATGCGTGTATGAAAACACACGCCTAAAAGCCCGCTAAAATCTCATGTCGTATCTCACAATACGAAACAAAACATATCACCGATCTCATGGCGCCATGCCCAATCTCATCGACTTATCTCCAAATATCATCCACTATCCTCACCATCCAAGTGTAGGTATACGTGTATATATATATATACACAGTCCCATACCTATGTGTGTGTGTATATATCTATCCCCATATACGCACAAGTAAAACAGTAAGCATGTGTGTGCGTGTGAGTGTAAACCTATTCTAGGGTTTGCGACTAAGAAGCTAAACTAAGTTACTTCTAACTACTCTAAACTAAACCATGAACACAAATCATATCTTGATAATCAACCACGTAACATAAACACATATATATAACCATATATATAAATAAGCTATACTACGAACTGCGGGGGTGTTATACGCCATCCACCCGACTTCCCCCGTAGATATAATCTACTCACTTTGCTCCCGTATGCCATTGCCGACGTCGCCACGCGCTTGCTTGTCATCTTGAAGTCCTCATGGGGCTACCTACACATCATAACGTATCGCAATTGCGTATGAAAATCACATCGGAAAACCAAAACAACACGCTAAAGGCCTATAGGTTAGAACCTATGGAACACGCCTTCAAAACCACCACCAACCCTCGATATCGTCAATAAAACGTCGAATGATCGAGGTACAACACAGATACAAAAATATAGAATGCAAAATATGCAAAACGAAACCCTGAATCAAAACAGCAACTCTTGAAAATGGTCCCAGATTTTACCCTAGGTCAAATTAGTCAATTTTGCATGTGCCAAGGGTCTAGTTTACTGGAGATAAAGCTACAGAACCAACACGGATCCCAAAACCCCTGCTCTGCCCGCAAATTGCGGCCAGAAAGAATATATCTACGGCCAGGTTGAAGAATTACGGGCTAGGGTTTTGGGTATAGGGTCTAGGTTGCCTGCTTGTATCCCTGTGTTTGCTAATTAATTTTCAGGTCACCCGGGTGTTAGCAGATTCCAATTTCCCTACACAATTCTCACAATTTCCGTATCTGCATGTAAGTCTACGGTAGCGCCTCGGCCGTCAATCCGAGGCCAAAATGCGGAAACAAATACTTTTTCATAAACTTGAAACTGGCGCTATCGTATACTTTCACCCGGATCGAACCATTAACACAAACTTGCTAACTAGAGAAGGGTTAGAAAGGCTATACCGATCGATCAGTATCCTTCGGTCTTTGGCCACCATCCTAAGCTCCTCACGGCATCTCCGATCTCCGGTCTCCTCGTCGGAAGGGCACCACATTAATGAGTCTTTTAACGGGCTCCCTCCTCTGAACCGAGGCAACTCGGACACGAAATTTGCTAGCCGACGTGTCCAAGATTGCTGTAGAATATATGTAGAACATTTTGTCTCAAGGGTTAATCGAAGTTGCCTTTCGGAGGTAGAATGTAAATGAGCAAGAGGAATGAGCTTAGGATTTTTGTTGCAATGAAAATGAATCACCCAAAAATTTCTCAAAGATGGGGAGCTGCCTAATATAGGCTCGGCCAGGGAATTATTGAGGAGGAGGAGGTGAGTGTAGGAGCAAGTAAGGTGACCATAAGCACAAGAAAACCTCACTTCCAATATCCTAGTCAATCCAATCACAATTAATGCAAACCTTGAACCAAGCACCTCTAGAACCCTCATGAAACATCAACATGCTGCTGGATAACCAGCCACCGCAGAAAAGCCCCTCCTTTACAAAATCCCACATTTGCAAATAAACCCCTCACATGCAAGAATTTTAGCCATGAGGAAAGAAAAGAAAAAATGGCCAAAACAAGAATGCAAACTGGCAACTTCAAAAAGTGATCCCGTAACAAATTACAGGATAACCCCGCGACTGTATATACATACCCGTATTTGTATTCCGACCGAATACAAATGCAATGAGACAAAACCTACACAATATAATACTAGGATCCGGATTAAACCAAAGCCAGCTAGTATTATCCGTCCGAACCATGACACGTGCACAAGTGCACGCGTATGTTCGAACCCTGCCATAAATCCATACGGCATCTACAATGTTTCGCCCGAAACTTGAGAAACTGTCTGTGGGGGACTCTAAAGACTCGTCAAAACACTGGCTGTGGATTTAACCACTAGCACGTCAGCGGTACTAGCTGTACGTAACGGGCCACCAGGTATTGACCAAAAGGGAGGTCGATGAGCGAACTCATCCTGACACCCTACAGAGCCTGTCAGTGGCAATATTTGTACAGTCCGGTCCGTTCGTCTATGAGTATTGCATGTCGGGCCTAGGGGGTTGGTAAAAGTCAGACCCCCAAAAGAGGTACAAGTCGTGTTGGAGTGTAGCCCAGAACACCCTGAGATACTACTGTAAAACCTACCAGTAAATCTCTTGCCTTGGAAAAGGACTTCGTGTAATGGCTCTCCTAGACACAGCGCGATCTCACCATCAATACCGGGAGAGACGAAACCCCTGCCGATCCGCTCACTGCCTCCACGTGGCTCGGGACTGTACCCAACTAAAACCTGTTTACACGACTCCTTTGAGCCGTGGTAGGGTAGTAATCAAAGCACAGTGGGAACTCACACGAGACAAATGACGATCTCAGGTCGATAAACTAACCTGTACACATGTCACCAGAGAACTGCTATCTGATGCTAGGTATAATACCAACTAGCATGTTCCCGGCGAGTCCTATCCGGTGTACTCATAACCCAATGAGCACCTGTATACGTTTTAGGTGAACCAACTGACACCAATGGATTGTGAGACCAGCCACCGCCCCTCGTCGGGGTCTCGATCGTATACACTAGTCTACTAATGGAGTATCGATGCCCAGTCTCGAACCTCCCACGACTAGGGACCTTTTAAGGATGTGCTTATAGACCCCAGCTCTCACGTATATGATCGCCATCATACTGCTGGCAGTCAAGAAAGAATCCTATGGGCTCTATCAACGCGTAATAGTGATCTTTAATGTCACCTAATGCATGTACACGATGATAAAGGTAAACCAGTTAGCATACTATTCTCTATCAACGTGTAATAGTGAACTGCAACGTCACTTCCAGCATGTACACGATGATAAAGACAAACCAGATAGTATACAATCCTCTCGAGTAAGACTGTCCTACCGGTATAGGTCCTCCCTCAATCATTGAAATCACGTGCCTGCGATCCAATAATTGACTTTGAGGGCACTATATCCAACAATCTCCCACATGCACTCAAGGCTAATTATTGCATGTCGCATACTCACAGTCTATGTGATACCGAACACCTAACTCCTCTACTGATCAGTCTCACAAAGCCCGTTTGTGAAACTATTGCATTCGAGGAATAGCCTCAGTGAGTGGATCCACCCTGATGTTTATTTCTATGTCTCTCTTTATCTCAAGTTCGCGGAGAAAGCCATCTCCGGAAATGAGCAATACCTGTCTTAGAATATGTCTGGATATCTGATGGGACCTAGCTCATAAATGAACTCCAAATCCAAACTTCTTAGACTGTATCGTCAACTGAACTTAATCAGTATCCTGCGCTATGCCTCCCTCAATATCCGGTTGGATCACCTGTCCAAGCTATTGCCCCTCGCCGAGAGGGAAAACTATAGCTCTGACAGTTACTCTGTCATCCAGGTCACCTTGGAAGCCTGGAATGATAACCGTCTCCTGAATGAGGCTGCCGTTATCAAATCCCTAGAACATCCACTTATGTTCTAAAACTGTTTCCGAATGTTTCTCCAGGATTGGATTAATATCAACATCTCTGGTGTGGTACTTGACATCTCAAGATCGAATCAATTGCCTAAGCAATTGATATTCCAACCATGCACATCCCTCTCCTCTTTAGTCTGTAAGACACCTTTAGAGAGGGTGACTCCATCACCTGCAGGTATACTACCGTGCCAGGAGTCGCCCATTCTAAAACACCTGTAGAATGCTGTCTAAGTACCCAGATCGGGACATTTCCCAAATCTAGAGCTAAAACCATAGATCTAGTTACTAGAATGCCTGATAATGAATCCATATCCCGTGTGGAGAAACCACTGTGTGACAACCAAAGTATAACCGATTGTAGGACAGGAATTTTACTTCCTATAAAGTGCATGTCATCCAAATACCAGGACACCACACCCTACTACCTTCTTAACAGATCCATCCCCTATTCTGATGAAGTCATAACCTATGACTGTCACATCAAAAATAGACGATTTTTCTCCGCTGTATCTGCTTTAGTCTATAAATAGACACAAGCATCTTGTCGCGACCCAAAATTGGCCTGTGACGGCCCTAATACTACGCAACGCCTAAAGACGTAACGCAGTAAAAGAAAACCAAAACCCAGAAATCTAAACCATAAAAATACGGAAAAGATGATAAAAGTTTATGAAACATTTGAAATCGCAACCCAAATTCTTTAAAAGTCCTACTTTCTTTCCTTAAAATTTTGGCAACACCCATTTTTATGTAAAAACCAGCCCAAAGACGGAAAACAATCATATCATAAATATACGACGCCGTAGCGAAGAAATAAGAGACAATAGAGAGAAAGCTGTATATAAAAGACAACAAGTTCACAAATAATATACAATATCGTCCTCACCAAGTCTCTAAGTCAACAACATACTAGTAGATAGAGAGTACAAGATACAACGAATATACAATATGAAATACAGATAATCATCTAACCCACCTAAGAAAAATAGTACTGTGAGCTGATGCGGTATCTGTAGCAAAAGATGATAGATGGATACTGAATAGCCTGCCTCGACTACTCTGGGGAACAACCTGAAACACCTGTGGTACAACGAGGGTGAGTTGCCAACTCGTGAATAGTAGATAACATTTGCAGGTAATCGCAGGAATGTACGTACAACATGAATCTAAGATATGCGATTACAGTAATAACATGTCATGCAAATGCTGAATAATGGAAAGTACACTAGCAGGTACAATCAATATGTGAAGCAATAATAAGATGACAATAGTATGCAATAACTATGCAATAGGGATATAAGAATGCAAATATGCAGCAATCATAAGGGTACACTAACAGGTAGTACCAATATATGAAACTGTGCATAAAGTAGATAGTGTGAGGTAGGGGGTGGAATATGTCATTTCCACGAAAACCTGACATCGTGGTAGGATCACAATCCATCAAGACACTCAAATCCCAAATCCTCAAATCAGCCCCCGAGTTGGGCTCTCATATCATATAAGTCTCACATCTCCTCAATGTACAAAATCGAATAGATCTCCTATATCCCGAATGTACAAATCAGCAATCTCTTTCATATCCAATATCAAATCTCAATGAATCACCTATATCCCAAGTCGAATCTCAAATAATTTCTAACATCCTAAATATATATATTTGCAGAAATAAATATGATGGGGGCAATACACATATATTAGCGTCCCATTCCACTAATATTGGTGTAAGGGTATATATAACAACGGCTAAATCCCCTGTTATATATACAAAGGTGTTAAAGAAATATCATGAAAACCATGTGCCAAGCATCGACACAGAAATCCTGATCACGTATCATACGCTATCCCGAAAGCACGAGTGCCTAGCTCTGACCCTCGCCTTTCGACGTATGCATACGTACATGACTCCCAGCGGTGTCTCCGTGATCACCCGCCGAGTCATAGGTACTGTCACCGGTAGGTACTTGCCCGCCTCCAGGCTCAATCGGCAAAGTCCATCGATCTTCTTGCCTACGGGAACCATATCGGGCCCCACCATGTACCCTCTACGGCCTCGACACCTCCTCCTAGGGGTATATAAAAATCAGCAACGATAAAACTCATGGTGGATGCGCAAATATCATATCAAGGAAAACGGGTTTTTCAATGTATGCATAATTTCATGAACTCCCGCGGTTCCCAAATCCAGAAAACATCATCTAAAATCCCAATAAACAATGCATAAATCCAGGAATAAAGATATGCGATATATCTGAAATGCGAGCATATAAAAGAGAATATGTAGCTGAAACCATATGTATGTGAAATCAATAAGGTACAGCTAAGTATAGGTGTCTACCTAGAAGTAACAGATGTCGTATACCCCCTTGGGTATAAGTAGAATATGAAGGGTACCCCTTGGGTATAAGTAAAATATGTGGAAGGTATACCTGTAGCTGTATCGTAAGGTGTAGGTGTACCTATCACTAATGGTAAGATACACTATAGGTATACCGATAAGCTAGATGTCAAGTATGATGAGCAATATAGTATCTATAAAGGGTGGTGTGTGACATGGCAATTATTGACGGTGTGTGTGTAGCATACAATCCGTGCTCGTGCAACATGAACCGTCAATAATATGTGCAGTGTCCTACGGCTTCTAGTCACAGTACAACTATATCAAGGAAATACAGTAAAGGCGCAATTCTAACAGTGACGTAGAATATGCGACAGGTATTTGAATCCTAGCCCAGACGCATAACGCCATGTGGGCGATTCCCCTGTAGATGTTAAATCTACTCACCTACGCTCCACGCTAGGTGAATCCTACCACCTGCTCCCCTTTGTAGCAGTGTCCGTAGTTCCCGCCTGCAAACCTGAAAATGAGACAAGGAAATCATATATAAGCAAATATCTTGCAAAACGCGATATCGAACCCAAACGAGAAACTCACGTTGCGAACTAAACGCGCGTGTGCACGATACGCTAAAACGTGTATGTACGCGTCTAAAACTACCGCGGCACGCCGCGACACGCTGGATCGCAGAACCCACTCACGTATCGCGCGTATCGCGCAAACACAACGAACTAAAAATACGATATATTGTCCCAGATTCTGCTGCAGGTAAAATCTCACAAAACTACACATGCCAAAACACTACAAATCAAAGCAGACAACAGTACCCAAAAAACCCAACACCCAGTTCCTCTTCCTGGTCGCAATTTGCGGCCAGATGGGTTAAATCTGCGGCCAAAAGTATGAGATAGGGGGTCGTGTTTTGGTGGTGTGGTCTATACCTAGTAAGCATACTGCAGTTTTCTCAATTTTAACCTGAAAAGTCCGGGTCAATAGCAGATCACAGAAAGCCATAATGTCGCTCAAAAACGCTAATTTTGCCCAAAAAGCAAACCCTATGGTATTTTAGTGAAATCTGGGTTGAATCTAAGTTGAGGTGACCTAACAACACTAAAATGAGCTAGGTTAACCAACACAATCACATTCTAACCAAATTTCCACATAAAACACCATAATTAGCACTAAACTCGCTATTTAACACAAACCGACGCTAATTAGCACACAAACTAAGCAAAAGAAAGATGGGTTCAGGAAATATACCCTATAGGATCTTAAGAAGCAGGAGAAGATGTGTACGGGGGAGGAAGAGCTGCTGTAGGTTGCTGGAGCTGTTGCTGCTACAGCTGTTGTTGTTGCTGTCTGCTGCTACTGCTGCCCTTGTTGCTGCTGCTGCATTTCTGCTGCGGCTGCTGGAGCTACTTGCTGTTGCTGCTCCTCTGCTGCTGCTATAGGTGAGTGTGTGTGTATGGGTTGTGAGAGAATGAGTGAAAAGAGAAGTGAGAAATGAGAGGCAAAGTCAAAACCCCTCCTCTCTCTCTTCATTTAATGAAGCATGGCAAAAGCCATCATGCCCCATTCTCACTCTCTCTTTCTCTCACCAAGGTCAACACAAGAACAATCATTTTAAATTTAAAACCCCACTTAAATCCATTTTATTTTAAAAACAGCCATATACAAATAAAAACCCAAAAGCACCTAAATAATATTAAACTAGATTAGAGAAAATGGTTGGCTCACCATGTTGCTAATCATGGTTAAACCCCAAAAACAACCCTAGTTAATATGCACAAGTGTGTGCAAGCCTAGGAAAAATCTAATAAAATATTCAATAAATAGGATAAAATATTTAAAATCCAATTTGGTAAACTTTTTAGTAAAAACCATATATTAAAATATAATTAGCAACAAAATACATTCTAAGGTGTTACACATCTTGTCCACTATGCTTCCGCTGCTCCCACTGACTACGACAACCTTCTGGCAGAGTCATATACACGTGCACTTCTAAAAGTAGTTTAGAATGACACTATACTCATCCTCCTGCCGGGTCTCATAGTCTAGAACAGCAATAATGTCAAGTCTGGGTAAACAAAAACCTCCCCGTCACTGTCCTTGAGGCTACCGGAGTACCTCTCGGGTGCCTGAGGTTACCCACCATATCTGCGGAGTGGCTAATGGAATCTCAATTATGATTGAATCTTTAGGTCCTATTAAATTTTCAGTAACCGTTTGCGGTTCTGGAATCACTTCCAGTTCTACCATACTCCCAATATTGTTTTCTGGAAAAATCCATTTTACTAAAACTGTGGAGAGTCAAGAACAATATCACTATTAATCTTCCAGATGGTAGAAAGTCAACACTCGTCATAGCCTGGGTTAACCCACAAACTGCCATTACAGAAACGTGCCTTGAGTTATCCAGAGTCTGGTTTTAAGCATAAGCCGGACAACTCCCCGTACCTTAACATCGTTAAGATATGAACCGTTCTATATCCAATATAGAAACAGAGGCACCGATTTAATTGGAACCAGATTCAAATCATGCAGCTGTCTCCAGTGCACGTCTAATAAATGGAGAGAGGCCGATCAACATTACTCAACTTAGGAGTGCATCCAATTATGAGAAACAAGTTTCTCAAAACCATTACTATCAACTAAATACCATACACAAGTATCTACATCTTCGATCACCTTGAAGAATCCTGATACTTGCAATACATGGTTCTCTACTTTATTCATATACCTATAACTTCTCAAAACTTGGATCTTGTATTTCTACGAAACACTTGTCTAAAAGATAGAGAAGTCACAAGTAAACAGAATATAGTACGAGGACCAACCCCTCTGTCCTAATGGACACTGGACAATATACAATGCTTTGTATAAGCCCCCTGAGTTGAATAACTCAAACCCTGTGCGTCGTAGGTTGAAAACTGTACTTATGGTTAAGAAGAATTACACCGCTGTATAATGCTCCTTACCTAACCATCAACTGATATAGGTAAATGTCATGGACATAATTTCAAAAGGTTATATCTCACATTATAAAAATAAACGTACATATATATCAATTTGAAATTGGTGCATAACAACGGATATTCAAAACCAAATATTTGCCGTTCGGCAAACAACCCAGGCGATTTCCTTAAATATCACCAATTACAACGAATCCCGATATAATGAGGATGATCACCTAATTCCCAATAACTTACTCCCACTCATCATCTGTAAAACCATACACATGTAAGAATCATACCTGGTAAATACATACCCTGGAGTAAGGACTAATTGGGAAATCAGTTTTCTATTAACAATACAAAGTGAAACTGAGACATGTAAATGTTTTGAAGGGGTATCCGGGTATTCCTAGTAATGCCTCTTCCATTATCCAGATTCATGACTATAACCGTATATTTCTTTTCCATCTCTCCAAATCCCTTTATATGTCTTTAGTCATTACCTTCTGTACACCACTTTAGGCTAAATGGTTTTCTTCCTTCCCTACCGTTAGGCACCAGCCTATGGTTTGAAAGAAGACTATCCAATAAGCATAATGGGTGTACTCTCCTAATCCTAGGAGCACTCGCAACGCGAGATAAGGTAAAGATAAAAGACAACTGAATAAACCTTATTCCTATTTCTCCTGAACCAGAATCCATCCCCGAACTGGAACAAGTCCCTTCGAGTTCGTATATAACCATACGATGGAATATCCTATAACTGTGGATCTTCGTAATGATACGGAGTGTTCTGAAGAAATACAAAGGTGAAGTAGGAGTGGCGATGAAATACTTGGTTTGGTCGTGAATAGCAGTCGCAATTTACTTTGCCCTCTTTCTAATCCATTTATTTTGTCTTTACTTATTACCTTCTGTACACCTTACTTAGGCCAATCGGTTTTCTTCATTCCCTACCTTTCGGCACCTGCCTATGGTTTGGATGAAGACTATCCAATTAGCGTAATAGGTGTACCGTCCTAATCCAAGGAGCACTCACAACCTGAGAGAAGGTAAATGGAAAAGACAACTGAATAGTCCTATTCATTTTCTCCAGAACCGGAAACTATCCTCGAATCTGGAACAAGTTCCTTCGAGTTCGAATATAACCATACGATGGTTTTATCCAATGGAAGTGGATGTTAGTAGTAATACGGGGTGTTCTGGAGAAAAGGGTAAAAGTAGGAGTGGCAATGAGGTATGCAAATCTGACAATCCAAAAGCCAGTGTTTTAAGAAGGATCAGACAACTTGGTCGCTGAGTCATATTCTAGGGTCGGTCCATGGTCGCTGCCAAAGAGAGAGAGAGAGAAAAGAAACACTCTGCGTGCACTCTATCCTAGATCAGAATGGTTATCACTTTATCTAATCAGGAAACCTCCCACTGTGTAACGTTTTAGAAATCGTTATGCGAATTTGTCCGTTTTAGGGTTAAATTATCGGTATTTTCCGTTTTGACCCGACTGTGATCAAACGACCATATAGACTTGACAGTACCTATTTTAGCTAAAATAAAGCTAGTGCGCAAGCTTTGGGGGGTATATGAGACGTTTTGGTTCAATTTGAATTTTTCCCAATTTTAATGTTATTTTAATAGTATTCACATTTTGGGAAATTACTCTAAGCGATCTTTTCTTTAATTTAAGTTGAGTTAATCCAAAACCTTCTCACATATCTAGATATTTGTTGTGAAATTGGATTAATGAAAAAGAAAAGAAAAGAAAATGGATTTAGATGCATGCATGTGTGCATGTGTAGTGTGAATGCAATTAATTGCATTTATTGTTGGTTGTTGCTAGGAAATTCCTCTTAATTCCTCACCCACCTCACTTGGCCAAAATCATCTCTCCCTCTACTGCCTATAATCTTTTTTCTTTCATTTCTTTTCAATGCTATCTAAAAAATTCTCCAAAGTTCCAAATATATCACTAATATACCATAAGTTCTTGATTTTTGGCTCTTGGATCACTTGGAGCTAGGGAAGCTAGGAGTTTGTGAGAAAAGTTGTTAGGTATAACCACTATACTGTTAATTAGGAGTTTTTGTGTTATTTAGCTCGTTGTTTATGGTTTAGAACACTTGATATATCGATTAGTGCGATATCGTGTTTTAGTGTCTTTTTAGAGACTTTGTACCTGCTTTGATCTGGAGAATTTAGTGTTTGACCAAACAAAATTTTAGAGATGTACTAGTGGACCTGAGACACCACCTGAGAGACTGGAACCAGCCCATTGGCCGGGGCCGGTGACCCCTAAGGCTAGGTCCGGCGACGCTGGTGAAGTAGGGAGCTGCTTGGGTAGGGCTTCTGTGGGTAGTTGTCTGCTGTTGGCTAGGGGTGTTTGGAACTGTTTACTTTTTTAGTAAATTCAGTTTGCAAAATCTGGGATCGATTACCTATAATCTAGTGTTTTGAGTCCGCGTGATGCGTATTGCGACACGAGTCGTGATCTGGTGCAGCTGCTGTGTTTGGGTAGGTTTTGTGGTATCGTGACGCACGTTAGCCACTTGACGCACACTCGCGAGTTAGTTTAGTGTGTTGGTGCGTTTTTGAATACGTAGTTTTGTGTTATATTGATCGATTCTGAGATGTTCGCATTATTTCTTGTGTTTATGTAAATATAGCGTCGCAAGCGGGGACTTCGGACGCTGAGAACAAGGGGAAGCAGGTGGTCGGATTTTCATAGCTGGAGACCATTGGTGAGTAGATTTAACATCGACGCGGAAATCGCCCGTATGGCGCTAAGCGTCGGGGCTAGATATGATGTGATATTAGCCGTATGTTTATGTGCTTATATAGAGATATTGCATGATTGTCATTGCATATAGCTACTTGTTGTGCCTGATACTGTATCTTTTGTACACTGCACTATTATTGACAGCCCATGTTGCACGAGCACCAATAATATGCTACACACACACTGTCGGTAATTGCCATGATACGCAAAACACAAATGCTTATTTATATACTTTGCTATTGGTTAGCAACATTGAAACAGTTATATTTGTGCGATAGCGCATATGATATATAGCATACCTGTATACCTACATGCTTATATATATGCCATACTATACCTACATGTTCGCACATATACCTTGCTATTGTTACATGATCAGTTTTTATAGCATATATATCGGTGGTATGGGACGCTGTATATATATATGTATTCTGGATTTGGATTTTTGGGAACCGCAAGATATATTTAATGACTTGATGCATTTAAATAGAGGACTTTTCCCGTGATATGCTCATATTGATGTTTTATGTTCATATGCTATTTTACATGGATTTACGCATTTCAGATATGTTTTCATGCCTTATGGGAATTTCAAGTGTCGATGTTAGGCACTTATATTCCGAGAAATATATGGATTTTGACAGACCGATACGTGGAACACAAGTGTCAAGATAGGATACTTGGGTTTCGAGGAACGTATGGATATCAGAAAGACCGATACGTGGAACGCAAGTGTCGAAGTGGGATACTTGGGTTTCGAGGAACGTATGGATACGAGTATTTACGTGTCGATGTTAGGCACTGGTTTTCATGATGTTTTAGAGTGTCGATGTTTGACACTCAGGTTCCATGAGACGTACAGGATCTGAGGGTCGATCTGAGTATTTTTGGATTTGAGGTGTTGTTGAGTTACACCGTGTTTTTCCATGCTTATGATTTGTGCATGAGATTATTTACTATCCCGCACTCAGTATTCAGTTGATATGCATTGATTCATGTATTTGTAGTACCCTGGTGGTGTACCCTGATCATGATAGTTGCATATTCATATTGTCATACTCATGCTACCAGCTTACATGTTATTGATCATTGCTGTTAGTGCATACTTGCGATTTCAGTATGATTTTATTTACTATTCACGAGTTGGCAACTCACCCACGTTGTGCCATAGTGTTTTGCAGGACCTTCCCTCAGAGTAGTCGCGGCAGGGCGTCTTATCATCTATACTTTTGCGGATACCGCTACGTTTGGCTGTGAGGCCGTTGCTTTTAGGTGGGTTTGCGGTTATCTGTCTGTATATTGTATATCTTTTGTTTGGATCTAGTATTCTCCATCTACCACTGTTTGTATATGGCTTAGAGACGACTTGTGAGGATTCTGTGTTGTATATTTTGGTGACTTTGGGTGTCGTGCTCGTGGGAGCCGGTTATGTTGGATAGTTTTACCTCTTTATGCAGTTTCCTTTGATATTTCTTCGCTTCGGCGTCGTATACTTGTTGTGGTGATTGTCTCCGCCGTTGGGTGTGATTTTGCTCCCATTTGGGATGTTTTATATATTATCTGTGTTGTACCCGTTTTCGGGGCTAGTTTTACAAAGGAGGTGCTGCCGAAATTTTCAGGAAAGAAAACTAAAGTTAGAGATTTTACATGTGATTTTCTAAATGTTTTAAACTATGTCTTCTCCGTTGATCCAGTTTTGGGTGGTTTAGATTTCTGGGTTTTCGGTTTACTTTAGTTGCGTACGCCTGTTGACGTTACGTAGTTTAAGTACCGGTTACGGGCCAAACTTGGGTCATGACAAAGTTGGTATCAGAGCGTTAGGTTTTACCTTTCGGAGTCTAGGATGACCTTGGTATGATGGAGTAGGTAGCTTAAGCAGAGGGACATAGCGTGTGTATGTTCCGCGTCATACTTACGACACAGTTCTCCGCCTAAGTGACCTTAGGACTTTTTGATTGAAAATCCTCCGTGATGATATACATCCTTGCGATTCGATTTCTGTTTCCTTATCGAATCTTGTTTCAATTTCCAGTCTATATGCCGCCGAAGACTACGAGGGCATAAAGAGCGGCCGCGAGGGCCGATGTCAGAGTTGACTCGTCTGAGGCGAGGACTGACCAGGGCGGTACGCCTGTTGTACCGGAGCACATTGCTATGATTGGAGCTGGTATGCAGGATCTGCGCCAGATAGTGGGGACTTTGGTAGAGACCATCCGAGCGCAGGGGCAGGCAGTTATTCCACCCGTTGCGGGGACCACGATGGTAGCTACAGTTCCGGTAGTCGCAGTTACAGCTCCGGAGGTTATTGCTGTGTCGCTAACAGATTTTATGAGGCTGAGGCCTCCGGTGTTTACTGGCACAGATATTACTGAGGATCCGCAGTTGTTCATCGACCGGATGGCCAGGATTTGTCGTTCACTCCGATGCTCCGATGAGAGATGGGAGTTTGCCAATTTTCGTCTAGAGGGTCTGGCCCAGAAGTGGTGTGAGTCCTTGGAGAGGGGCAGAGCCGCTGGTCTTGCTCCTATGACCTTGGCTGAGTTTGTGATGGTGTTTCTCACCCGTTTTCTTCCACCGAGTGTCAGGGATGCGCGAGTGCGCAAATTTGAGTCGTTACGTCAGACTCTGGGGATGACGGTGTCTGAGTATGATGTGTTGTTTACCGAGCTGTCAGTGTATGCTCTGTACCTGGTGGCGACTAAGGAGATGAAGGTGAAGAGGTTTGTTCGAGGCCTGCTTACCCAGTTGTTCCTAGCCATCAGCATTCAGCATTGCGACACATATGCGGCAACGGTAGATGCAGCCCTATTGGTTGAGGAGCGTCTTTCTGAGTCGTCAGTTGCTCCGGAACCGAAGAGGGTTCGTATTGGTGATTCGGCAGCGAGGTGGGCGTTTAGACGTCGTGACAGTTCCCGTTCAGATAGTGGAGGTTCGGGACGAGGTCGGCTTTTTAGCTCTTACCCTCAGGAGGGTCAGCCGTTTGTATCTGGATGTTACCGGTGCGGGAGTATGGGTCATCGGGTTCAAGATTATGCTGAGCCACGTGTGAGCGAGGCAGCTGTACCGTAGGTTACCTTACCACCTTCTCCACCTCAGAGGGCGTTTCCCCTTATGCCTGTTGTTGCTCCGCGTCAGACTCTTGTGCAGAGAGGTCGAGGTCAAACTGGTTTTGTACCGAGAGGGCGGGGTGGTAGAGGCGGAGGTTAGCCAGTTGCCGGTAGAGGGCAGGCTCGGGTGTTTGCCTAGACTCACCAGGACGCTCAGGCGTCCAATGCTGTGGTTTCAGGTACCCTTTCTGTATGTTCTTTTGATGCACATGTTCTTTTTGATCCGGGATCTACGCATTCGTATATTTTTACGCACTTCGTGCCGAGGTTAGGCCGAGAGTCTTGTTGGCTAGATCAGCCGCTGGTTGTGGCTACTCCTTTGGGAGAGTCGTTTGTTGCACGACACGTGTTTCGGTCGTGTGTTGTTCGTTTAGTAGACAAAGTTTTGCCCGTCGACTTGATCCTTCTTGAGATGTTGGACTTCGACATTCTGCTGGTCATGGACTGGCTAGCTACTTTCTATGCGTCCGTGGACTGCCGCGAGAAGACAGTTAGATTTTTTTTTCCCGGCGAGTTAGTGTTTGTGGTGTAGGGGGACCGTGGTGCCGCCCCTCACAGTTTGATTTCTTTTCTAGGTGCTAGTCGGCTTTTGAGGAGGGGATGTCGGGGATTCTTGGCTTTTATTCATGATACTGGGGCCACAGTGGAGTCGTTGGACCAGGTTTCTACCGTGCGAGAGTTTCCCGATGAGTTACCTGGGTTGCCGCCAGAGCGCGATATTGAGTTCTGCATTGATCTGATTCCTGGCACGGAGCCTATTTCTATACCGCCTTATCGGATGGCTCCGGCATAGCTTAGAGAGCTTAAAGATCAATTGCAAGAGTTGCTTGATTTGGGACTTGTGTGTCCGAGTGTTTTGCCATGGGGAGCTCCTGTTCTGTTCGTCAAGAAGAAGGACGGCAGTTTGAGGCTATGTGTGGATTATCGTCAGTTGAACCGAGTTACGGTACGGAACAGGTATCCTTTACCCCGCAATGACGATTTATTTGATCAGCTCCAGGGTGCGATGCATTTTTCTAAGATTGATTTGCGTTCGGGTTATCATCAGTTGCGGGTTAGGAATGATGACATTCTGAAGACTGCTTTTCGCACGCGCTATGGGCACTATGAGTTTTTGGTGATGTCGTTCGAACTCACCAATGCGCCAGCAGTGTTCATGGATCTGATGAACCGGATTTTCAGGCCGTTCCTCGACCAGTTTATTATAGTGTTTTTTGATGACATACTGGTTTACTCTAGGAGTCGTAAGAAGCATGGCAGCACTTGAGGATTTCTTTGCAGATATTGAGAGAGAACCAGCTGTATGCTAAATTCTCAAAGTGCGTATTTTGGCTTGATAGAGTTGACTTCCTGGGTCATTTGGTGACTGGTGATGGTATTCTTGTGGACCCGAGGATGATCGAGGCTGTACAGCTTTGGCCTAGACCTGTATCGGTGACTGAGGTCCGCAGCTTTTTGGGCTTAGCTGGTTATTATCGCCGTTTTGTGCAGGATTTCTTGAGTATCGCTGCACCGCTGACGGGACTGACCCGGAAGGGAGTTCCTTTTATTTGGACTGATCCGTGCGAGCAGAGTTTTCAGCAGTTGAAGACTCGGTTGACGACGGCACCAGTTCTTTCTTTACTTTCTGGATCGGGCGGCTATGTTGTGTATTGTGATGCTTCTTGAGTGGGGCTCGGCTGTGTTTTGATGCAGCATGATAGGGTGATTGCATATGCTTCTAGGCAGCTGAAGAAGCACGAGCAGAATTACCCTGCTCATGATCTTGAGATGGCCGCGGTGGTCTTTGCATTGAAGATTTGGAGACACTACTTGTACGGAGAGTCGTGTCAGATCTTCACGGATCACAAGAGCTTGAATTATATCTTCCAGCAGCGGGATCTGAACCTGTGACAGCGCCGATGGATGGAGATAGTGAAGGATTATGATTGTGAGATCCTTTAACACCCGGGCAGGATGAATGTGGTAGCTGATGCCTTGAGTCGTAGGCCCGGGGGTAGCTTGTCCCAGTTGAGAGCAGTTCAGCGTCAGACTTCTGCAGATTGGCAGCTCTTGTGTGATAGTAGAGTGCAGTTCGAGTTTACTTCCGCTGGGGGACAGCTTGCTCATGTCCACGCCCGTCCACTACTATTTGATCGTATCCGTGAGGCGCAACCCAGTGATGTCCGTTTGTCCGAGATTCTTGATCTTGTTCGACAGGGTATAGTTTCGGAGTTCATGATTGATGACCAGGGTGTGCTACGATGCGGGACTCGCTTGAGTGTACCCGATGCTGCTGGGTTGAGACAGGAGATCCTAGAGCAGGCATATCAGTCGGCCTTTAGCGTTCATCCAGGTTCCACCAAGATGTACCGTGATTTGAGAGACTTTTACTGGTGGGAAGGGATGAAACGCAATATTTCGGACTTCGTTTCGAGGTGCCTGACTTGGCAGCAAGTCAAGGCTGAGCATCAGAGACCGGCTGGAGAGTTGCAGCCTTTACCCGTTCCGAGTGGAAATGGGAGCAGATTTCCATGAAATTCATTGTGGGTCTACCCAGGACCAGTAGAGGGTATGACTCCATTTGGGTGATTGTGTAGGGTTACTAGGCACACTCATGAGGTTCCACAATGCATCAACCATGCTAAAATCAAATTTTTGTGTGCCTAACAACTCTATGCAAGATCGTTAACTAGACGTAAGGCGAAACTACAAGCAAGCAAACTACTTTGCTACTAAGTGAATGGGAATACAACCTTTGTAGATCCGGTCCTTCACTTCTAAAGCTCCGTGTTGACGTCCCTTCATTGTGATCATCGGGATCCCGAACCCTAGCGTTGGTTTCATCGGAGAAAAGAGCGGGCTAGGTCGTTGACTTCGAGGCCGAAGATGATCTACATCGGGGAGACTCAAACTCAAGCTATTCCTTCACTTGGTCAAGAACTTTGTGAAGAGAACACCCTATACAACATGGCAAGTGGTAGAGGATGAAGAAATAGGATGTGGGTTCACTTTGGATTTGGATTTCTCACTCTTTTTCTTCACTTGAAAATTTTCAAGAAAGCTTTCTTCACTTCAAGAAGAAGATGAAGAAGAAAAGAATATGAATAATGAATTATCTAAAATGAATAATCAAGTGAAGTCTATCATGTTGCAACCATGGGTGAGTAAACCATTGTAGAGACTAAACTAGAGTTTAGGTTGATGGTTAGGTCAAAGAAAAAAACAAAATGGTTAGACTTTTCAAAGATGCTAAAAAGCATCATGAAGCTTCAAGCATAAAACAGAGAAAGCCACCATTTTATTTTTGCCAAAGTAAATAAAACAAATAAAACCCTAACCATTAACCTAAACATGGTGTAAGTTATACACACACCCAAGTTTGCATGTATCATCAATCATGATACAAACTAGTTCATTAACATATATCATATATACAACTTGTGCACATCAAGTGAGAAAATCAATCTTAAGTGAACAAATACTAGTTAATGTAAAGTAATATATCAAATATATAATTATACATTAAATCATTAAATCAATATTAATGATCCGGTCATATCGCATATAACCGACTAATATGTAGTGTATCAATATATCGAATCAACACTTGATTCGGTAACCCGGCTATATCACATATAACCGTCTGATGATACAAATCGCGAAAATAGAATACAGTATCACATACTGGTATTATTCTCGGTTCCGCACATATCTCATATGCGCTCCTATTTCGTTTCGCTTGAGCCAGGAAACCCCTGTGTAGGACTCTAAAGACTCGTCAATATGCCGGCAGTAGATGATGATCATATCAAACAACTGTTAGTGTATATGCCCTAGAGGCCATTACTGTATCATACTAATTTGTATATTACTTAATGGAAGCTAGGGATATTCACCTTGTATATACAATCTTGCTCAAAATAGTAGTATGCTACTTGGTTTATTTCTACTTCAATGTGTACATGTGTTTATTTTAGTATATCGCCTATACACATTAGTGGAGCTCTTAGGATCTTTGCTTGATTACCAGCGTTGTGATGGCAGTCACACTAGTGGGGCTGGGTAATCTATAAGCACATCCTTATGCAGGTCCCTGGTCGCAGGACTATCGAGACAGGGCATCGATACTCCGGAGTAGACTAGCGTGTGCGCTTCTCATCCTTGTGTGGGAGATGGACTGTCCCACAGCCATCAGTACGTCGTACTTGAGAGAGTATGCGGGTGCTCGTTGGGTTACGAGTACACTGGACAGGACTCGTCGGAAACTGACTAGTTGGTATTATGCCTATCGTCAGTTATCAGTTCCCAGGTGACATTAGTACAGCTTAGTCCGCTGACTTGACACTGTCACTTCGCCTCGAGTGTGTTCCCACTGTACTTTGATTACTACCCTACCACGGCTCAAAGGAGCCGTGCAAACAGGTAGTAGTTGGGTGCAGTCCCGAAGCACATGGAGGCAGTGACGGTTAGACAGGATTCGTCTCTCCCGGTATTGGGGGTTGACATCGCGCTGTGTCTAGGAGAGCCATTACACGAGTAGTCCCTGGCCAGGGCAAACGAGATATACTGGTAGGCTTCCAGTGTTATCTCAGGGTGTTTTGGGCTTCGCTCCGGCATGACTTGTACCGCTATTGGGGGACTGACGTTTACCGCCCCCTAGGCCCGCCATGCGATGTATCAGACGAACAGACCGGACTGTACGGAGAATGTCACATTCAGACTCAGTAGGAGTTCAGATGGGTTTCGCCTCGTCGGTCTTCTTGTCGGCATTACCTGGGACCGTTACGCACAGCTAGTGCCGCTTGCGGTCTGTGGTTAAACCCACTGCCAGCGTAGTGTCGAGTCTTTAGAGTCCCACACAGAAAGCTTTTCGCCTTTAGGCAAAAGAGTAGAGGTCGCATGGTTTTGCGACATGTCGCATGGTTTTGCGACAGGGTTCGGTCACATCCGTGCACTTGTGCACGTACAGTGTCCGGACAGTTTGCACTAGCGGGCTTTGGTTTAAGCCAGATCCTAGTGTACGTATTGGGATTGGATTTATCCAGTTTGCATTCGTGTTCCTCGGAACGCGGATGCGGGTGTGTATGCACAGTTGACAGGGAGGCAGAGGCAGCGGATTCTCATTAGGGTTGTTGACAGTTGACCGTTGACTATTTGAATTTTTGCTCAACCCTAATGAGAATATGATATGTGATTAACTATTATATTAATTAAGTATTATGGTGACATGGTTGTTGACTTTTGTTGACTTTGTTGACTTGTTGACTTTTGTTGACTTGTTGACCGGTTGACTAGGCTTGACTAGTGGACCATCATGATAACCATAGCCATCATTTCATGGCAAAGACTTTTGCTTGCTTGCTCATTTGTGTAAAATGAGTGCATGAAATGATATGGTTATGGTTGCTTCAACCATCACATAACACTTGATTTGGTATAATGAGTTATGATGACTTTGGATTATGAGAGGGTGGAAGACAAAAGAGTTGCTCATTCTTTCTCTCTCTTGTTCTTGAGCTCTCTTGTTTTGCTCTCACCCTCTTCCTCTTGCTCCCTCTCTTGACTCTATGGTTCTCTTGTCTCATGAGTTGAGAATCAAGAACCATAGATAAAATCCCATACAAACTCTTCTCTACTCATTCTAGTTCACTAGGTTTGGCAAACCGAGTGAACTAGTTTCTTCAAAGAACGAAGAAGGAGCCAAAGGTTGGAGCTTTCAGGTGGATCTATCTTCGGCGTACGGAGACGACGGGAAGAAGCCAATCCGGACCACCATCGGAGCTTGAAGATGAAGGAGTTCAAGACAAGCAAGGTATAACCCCCTAACCGAGCAGCTAGAAACTCGTAGTTAGGTTGTTAGATAGATGTTTAACCAAGATCCGGGTTTTAGGTCCATGTTACCACCTCTATAAAAATCGTTTTTTACCAAATTCCGCATTCCCGAAAGTACCGGGAGAGGTAGCATGGACTTACAGTGGTATCAGAGCCTAGTTAAACTCTATCTAACATGTTAGCAAGTAACTAGAAGATCGATCAAAGAAAAAGTCCCGAAAACGAACCCCGAAATTCGAACTTTCTGTCGATTTTTATACTGTTCAAAAGTTGATTATTTTAACACCTAAAATCGGCTCAGGCTTTTGTGTGAATAACCACCAAAGATGGTCCAACGATCGAGTCAAAGCGCCGCGGAAACGCGGCGGGAGCACGCTCCCGCCGCGGATCCGCGGCCGAGTTGACTCAGCCGAGGTCAATCTTTGGTGCAGTGTTATTCTGGGGGTATTTTGGGATTTTTGGAATATATATTTTCTGCCCAGATTTTCCAGAACGAAAATTTTATTTTTGGGGTCCCGAAAATCCGTATTTTTTGATCGAACTTCTAAAAGACTTAAGCTAACGGGTTTTTCTGTGATGTGATATTTGTATTGAACGTCTACTAATCGCTATACATCGATTAGTGGGGGTTATACAAATATGTGATCTGTAATGTTGCTGGAATGTGTATATGAATATGTTGGATTGTCGCGGGTGAATAGCCGGGGGTTGTGAGACGAGAGTTTTCTTTTCTTTCAATTCATGTAAATTTGTAAATTGATGTAATAATTATTTGTATGGCCGCACAACCGGGTCGGGGTTGTAGCCGTCATTGTATAATTTCTTTTCACTGTTTTTGCTCCTAGGATAGACCCATGGAGGGGTGCACAAACTACCGGGTATGCCGAAGTGCCCAGTGGCCTACTCACAGGGATGAGGGAGGTTGCTTCGCTTCGGGTACTTGGCGGGTAGTTTGCCGCACCCGTAGGGATCTTGGGTGGGGTATTGGCTATTCACCGCGACCGTGTAATCTGTCTTTCGTTACGGGCTCGTACGAATTACAGATTCCTAGTATATCCAATGTATTCATCTTTGATCTGAAATGTTTATCATTGCAGTATATCTATATATGATATTATTTAGGCGTTGCTTATGTTTTACAGACGCGCTAGCCCAGCCCCCGCTCTGTCGTTAGTTAAGTAACCTAACGGGTAATGACGGGGCCCAGTGGCGAATGCGAATGGCATAAGCGTACGTCATATTTTGGTTGTTTTCTGCAATGGTAGGATTAAATGATGGGACACATTAAAAGAACTAATGCAAGAATATCACGCATTAAAAGAACTAATGCAAGAAAATAAACCAAGTAAAAGTCGTTGGAACACTTTCGAAAAACCACTCGGTTCTTTTCAAAACAAACTTTTAAAATACGGAGTTTGAGCCACTCCATTTAAAAGCTATCTCGTTCCATCGACTAAATCAAGTTCACTACGTTCACGGTTTCGCCAAAACCATTCGTAGCCCTCCGTCGTTTCGCATAAATGGTCAATAGTATTCAAGCTATGTATGTTGGCCAAAGTCAAGGCATAGTGATTGGTAGCTATTGGGTATTCATGTGTAGCATAGATAGATGCGTTGGTTTGGAACAGTCGTACTGCCATTTTGGCCAAAGTCAAGGGTGGGTACGGGTGGATCCAAATTAACCTGGATAATGACGGGCAGAACTTGACATGTGACTTATGATATTTTGGCCAAAGTCAAGGTCATAAGAGCATGGGGGAAAATCCACATCGGGAGTTTCAAAAGAACTGAAACTTGCTAGTATTGCATACCATTTGGAGCGTGATGATTCTGGTAGGATTCCTTCAGTTTCGTCACGCAATGATATTTGGATCCCGATCCTACTGTGAGTATATGCTACTCCTCGGGAAATTTATCACTAATCGATCAATGCTATAAACCTAGTAGGTGCCTAGAAAGGTGTTAGCGGGGCTACGCCCCCAGGGAAAAGAGGTTCTTGAATTAAGGAACTTCGCGAAAGCGTTGGAAAACCTCCCTCGAAGTACCGACACCAGCCTGGCCGAACGGTTAAGCAAGAATTGTGCAGTGGGATTGATCCCGACTAATTCTTCCTTTTTGGTTTTAAGGAGGGATTCGAGAAACAGTGGGAGCCATCCTGTTTAGACAAACTAAAAACCACTCTAAACTTGCAAGAGCATCATGCTAAGTGTTTCTTCTTCTCTCTCCTAATTGCAGCGATCAATCGAAATGACTGGACTTAAGTTACTTCTAGATAAAAACATACTGACAGGGCCAAACTACAAAGATTGGCTCAGGAATGTCAAGATGGCAATCACTTACGACAAGCTGGGGTATCTTCTTACCACCAAAGCTCCCCCTGTCCCTGGTCCCACTTCCAGCGTCGCGGATATGGAAATCCGCAAGACTTGGGAGATTGATAGCGTGAAGGCCAAGTGCCTCGTACTTGCCTCGATGGACAACGAACATCAGAGGAGGCACGAGAATATGGACCTTGAATCCATATTTCTCCATACAAAAGAACTGTATGGAGAGCAATCTCGTATCGCAAGATACGAAGCGTCGAAAAAGTTATTTTCGGCAAGGATGGCCGTCGGATCATCAGTAGCAGAGCATGTGCTAAAGATGAACGGCTACATTGAGGAGCTCGCGGACCTAGGAACCACATTGGAGAGTGAGCTCTATACAGACTTAGTTCTCCAATCCCTTCCTTCCACTTACGCCCAGTTTATACTGAACTTCAACTTACAAGAAAAAGAGGTTGAACTTTCAGAGCTCCTCAACATGCTGAGGAGCGCAGAGGGCACCCTACAGAAAAGTAGGGAAACATCCACTTTGTTTGCAGGAGGATCATCTTCTTCTAGGTCCAAGGCGAAAGCCAAGGGAAAGAAGAAGAAAGCCCCCGCCAAACCAAGGGGCGGTGTTAGTAAAGTGGATACGAAGGGAAAAGCAAAAGCAACAAAGAAAGCGGGGCAGCTTGTGGATAAAGAAGAATGCTTCTATTGTCATAAGAAAGGTCACTGGAAGAATGATTGCAGGGCTTGGAAAGCCAGAACACAGGAATTGAAGCAGGTTGCAGCTTCAGCTTCAGGTGTGTATGTTATTGAAAACTGTCTTTCAATAAACTCTACTTCCTGGGTATTGGATACCGGATCAGGATCTCATATCTGTAATTCTTTGCAGGCGTTGAGAAACCGTAGGGTTTTGAAGGCAGGTGACATGACCCTCAGAGTTGCGAACGGAGCTAGCATGGATGCTAAAGCTGTGGGGGACTATCACCTGGGAATGTCAGATGGACATGTTTTGGTTTTGCGTAATTGCTTTTTTGTACCTAACGCAACTTGTAATATCATTTCTGTATCTTTAGTTTCTAAAGAAGGTTATGAATTTGCGTTTGTAAGTAATGTTGTAAACATTCACCTTAATCAAGTTTTGATTGAGTCAGGTACATTGAGTAATGGTATATACGTATTAAACCAACTACAGATTTTCAATGTCCAGAATACACACAAAAGAAAGTCTCGAGAAATCAATCAGGCTTTCTTATGGCATTGTAGACTGGGTCACATCAATGAGAGAAGGTTGACGAAGTTACATACAGAAGGATATTTGAATGCGTTCGAATATCAATCGTATGCCACTTGTCAATCCTGTCTCAAAGGAAAGATGACAAAGACTCCGTTTACAGGACATGGAGTAAGAGCGAGCGAGCTCTTGGGACTCGTACACAGTGACGTGTGCGGTCCAATGTCTACACATGAGCGAAGCGGTTATTCTTACTTCATTACTTTTACGGATGACTTCTCAAGTTACGGTTATGTCTTCTTATTGAAACATAAGTCCGAAGCCTTTGGAAAATTCCAGGAGTATAAGAATGAAGTGGAAAAACAAACCGGCAAAAGTATTAAGATTCTAAGATCGGATCGAGGTGGAGAATACTTAAGTGCCGAGTTCCTGGACTATTTAAAAGAGAATGGTATTCTCTCTCAGCTTACTCCTCCATACACCCCGCAACATAATGGTGTATCGAAGAGACGGAACCGGACCCTATTGGATATGGTACGGTCCATGATGAGTAACGCTGAGTTACCGCGATCATTCTGGGGGTATGCGCTAGAATCAGCTGCATACCTTTTGAACCGAGTTCCCACTAAGACTGTGCCTACCACACCATTTGAGATGTGGTGTGGGAAGATGCCCCATCTTAATCACATTAAGACATGGGGAAGTCCAGCTTTTGTCAAAAAGCAGCATGCGGACAAGCTCGAGGCACGCTCAGTACAGTGCAAGTTTGTGGGATATCCAAAGAATTCCAAGGGATATTTCTTCTACTGCGAAGAGGAACAAAAAGTTCTTGTTTCTCGTCATGCCCACTTTCTAGAACACCAGTTCTTAGAAAAGGAAATTAGTGGGAGCGCAGTAGAACTGGAAGAAATTCCAGAACCACGGACTATTACTGAAAGTTTAGTGGAACCAGAGGGTTCGAAAGAACAGGACATTCCTACGCCACTCCGCAGGAGTAGTAGGCAGACTCATCCGCCTGAGAGATACTACGGTTTTCTCATAGACGGGGATAGAGAAGATTGCATCATAGATTATGATGAGCCTACTACCTTCCAGCAAGCCGTTCAGAGCGTCGACTCGGTAAAATGGCTGGATGCAATGCGGACCGAAATGGAGTCCATGTACACCAACAAAGTATGGACGTTGGACGTTGCTCCAGTCGGGGTAAAACCCGTAGGATGCAAGTGGATCTTCAAAAGGAAGATTGGAGTAGATGGACAGGTTGAGACCTATAAAGCTAGACTGGTTGCAAAGGGTTTTCGTCAAAGACCTGGTTTGGACTATGACGGGACCTTTTCTCCAGTAGCTATGCTGAAATCCATTCGGATCCTTCTTGCCATTGCTGCCTTCCACGATTATGAGATTTGGCAGATGGACGTAAAGACAGCTTTTCTAAATGGAAATTTAGAGGAGTGTGTCTATATGGACCAGCCAGAGGGTTTCATTCAGAGTGGGAGCAGCGGAAAGGTGTGCAAGTTGCTTAAGTCCATCTATGGACTAAAGCAGGCATCGCGGAGTTGGAACATCTGCTTTGATGAGACGGTCAAGGAATTTGGCTTTATCAAAAATCCAGATGAACCATGCATCTATAGTAGATTTGTAACGAGAACTGTAGTATTCCTCATTTTATACGTGGATGACATTCTCTTAATAGGAAATGACATTCTTATGCTACAATCTGTCAAGGGGTTCTTGTCACACAGGTTCTCCATGAAAGACCTGGGTGATGCCTCATACATTCTGGGTATCCGGATCTACCGTGACAGATCCAAGAGGATATTAGGACTTTCATAGTCCATGTACATCGACACCATACTGAAAAGATTCAGTATGGAAGATTCCAAGCGCGGTAACCTACCGGCTTGTCACGGGATCACCCTCTCTAAAGAGATGTCTCCCAAGACTGATTTGGAGAGGGATCGCATGTCTATTATACCCTACGCTTCTGCGGTAGGCTCTATAATGTATGCGATGTTATGTACAAGACCGGATGTAGCTTATGCACTGAGTGTGGTAAGCCGGTATCAGTCAAACCCTGGGGAGAAACACTGGATAGCGGTAAAGAACATTCTCAAGTACCTGAGAAGGACTAAGGAGATGTTCTTGGTGTATGGCGGAAAAGACCTCCAGATCGAGGCCTTTGCTGACTCCAGCTTCCAGAGTGACAAGGATGATTCCAAGTCCATGTCGGGTTTTGTCTTTACCCTCAATGGAGGGGCGGTGTGTTGGAAGAGTTCCAAACAGGAAACCGTTGCAGACTCGACGATGGAAGCGGAATACATCGCTGCATCTGATGCCGCAAAAGAAGCTGTCTGGATAAGGAAGTTCTTGAAAGAGCTTCAGGTGGTTCGGTCCATTGTTGATCCAATACCTCTGTATTGCGACAACAACGGGGCTATAGCTTTAGCGAAGGAACCCAGGTCCCATCAGAGATCCAGACACATCTTGAGGCGGTATCACCTGATCAGGGAGATCGTGGATCACCAGGAGATCGAGGTTCGGAGAGTCGCTTCAGAAGATAACACTGCAGATCCATTCACCAAGGCCTTGCCCCAGACTCAGTTCGAGCGGCTGATCGAGATGATAGGTCTTCGATACGCCAGTACATGGCCTTAGTGCAAGTGGGAGATTGTTAGTGTATATGCCCTAGAGGCCATTACTGTATCATACTAGTTTGTATATTACTTAATGGAAGCTTGGGATATTCACCTTGTATATACAATCTTGCTCAAAATAGTAGTATGCTACTTGGTTTGTTTCTACTTCAATGTGTACATGTGTTTATTTTAGTATATCGCCTATACACATTAGTGGAGCTCTTAGGATCTTTGCTTGATTACCAGCGTTGTGATGGCAGTCACACTAGTGGGGCTGGGTAATCTATAAGCACATCCTTATGCAGGTCCCTGGTCGCAGGACTATCGAGACAGGGCATCGATACTCCGGAGTAGACTAGCGTGTGCGCTTCTCATCCCAGTATGGGAGATGGTCTATCCCACAGCCATCAGTACGTCGTACTTGAGAGAGTATGAATAATGAATTATCTAAAATGAATAATCAAGTGAAGTCTATCATGTTGCAACCATGGGTGAGTAAACCATTGTAGAGACTAAACTAGAGTTTAGGTTGATGGTTAGGTCAAAGAAAAAAACAAAATGGTTAGACTTTTCAAAGATGCTAAAAAGCATCATGAAGCTTCAAGCATAAAACAGAGAAAGCCACCATTTTATTTTTGCCAAAGTAAATAAAACAAATAAAACCCTAACCATTAACCTAAACATGGTGTAAGTTATACACACACCCAAGTTTGCATGTATCATCAATCATGATACAAACTAGTTCATTAACATATATCATATATACAACTTGTGCATATCAAGTGAGAAAATCAATCTTAAGTGAACAAATACTAGTTAATGTAAAGTAATATATCAAATATATAATTATACATTAAATCATTAAATCAATATTAATGATCCGGTCATATCGCATATAACCGACTAATATGTAGTGTATCAATATATCGAATCAACACTTGATTCGGTAACCCGGCTATATCACATATAACCGTCTGATGATACAAATCGCGAAAATAGAATACAGTATCACATACTGGTATTATTCTCGGTTCCGCACATATCTCATATGCGCTCCTATTTCGTTTCGCTTGAGCCAGGAAACCCCTGTGTAGGACTCTAAAGACTCGTCAATATGCCGGCAGTAGGTGATGATCATATCAAACAACTGTTAGTGTATATGCCCTAGAGGCCATTACTGTATCATACTAATTTGTATATTACTTAATGGAAGCTAGGGATATTCACCTTGTATATACAATCTTGCTCAAAATAGTAGTATGCTACTTGGTTTACTTCTACTTCAATGTGTACATGTGTTTATTTTAGTATATCGCCTATAAACATTAGTGGAGCTCTTAGGATCTTTGCTTGATTACCAGCGTTGTGATGGCAGTCACACTAGTGGGGCTGGGTAATCTATAAGCACATCCTTATGCAGGTCCCTGGTCGCAGGACTATCGAGACAGGGCATCGATACTCCGGAGTAGACTAGCATGTGCGCTTCTCATCCTTGTGTGGGAGATGGTCTGTCCCACAGCCATCAGTACGTCGTACTTGAGAGAGTATGAGGGTGCTCGTTGGGTTACGAGTACACTGGACAGGACTCGTCGGGAACTGACTAGTTGGTATTATGCCTATCGTCAGTTATCAGTTCCCAGGTGACATGAGTACAGCTTAGTCCGCTGACTTGACACTGTCACTTCGCCTCGAGTGTGTTCCCACTGTACTTTGATTACTACCCTACCACGGCTCAAAGGAGCCGTGCAAACAGGTAGTAGTTGGGTGCAGTCCCGAAGCACTTGGAGGCAGTGACGGTTAGACAGGATTCGTCTCTCCCGGTATTGGGGGTTGACATCGCGCTGTGTCTAGGAGAGCCATTACACGAGTAGTCCCTGGCCAGGGCAAACGAGATATACTGGTAGACTTCCAGTGTTATCTCAAGGTGTTTTGGGCTTCGCTCCGGCATGACTTGTACCGCTATTGGGGGACTGACGTTTACCGCCCCCTAGGCCCGCCATGCGATGTATCAGACGAACAGACCGGACTGTACGGAGAATGTCACATTCAGACTCAGTAGGAGTTCAGATGGGTTTCGCCTTGTCGGTCTTCTTGTCGGCATTACCTGGGACCGTTACGCACAGCTAGTGCCGCTTGCGGTCTGTGGTTAAACCCACTGTCAGCGTAGTGTCGAGTCTTTAGAGTCCCACACAGAAAGCTTTTCGCCTTTAGGCAAAAGAGTAGAGGTCGCATGGTTTTGCGACAGGTCGCATGGTTTTGCGACAGGGTTCGGTCACATCCGTGCACTTGTGCACGTACAGTGTCCGGACAGTTTGCACTAGCGGGCTTTGGTTTAAGCCAGATCCTAGTATACGTATTGGGATTGGATTTATCCAGTTTGCATTCGTTTTCCTCGGAACGCGGATGCGGGTGTGTATACACAGTTGACAGGGAGGCAGAGGCAGCGGATTCTCATTAGGGTTGTTGACAGTTGACCGTTGACTATTTGACTTTTTGCTCAACCCTAATGAGAATATGATATGTGATTAACTATTATATTAATTAAGTATTATGGAGACATGGTTGTTGACTTTTGTTGACTTTGTTGACTTGTTGACTTTTGTTGACTTGTTGACTTTGTTGACCGGTTGACTAGGCTTGACTAGTTGACCATCATGATAACCATAGCCATCATTTCATGGCAAAGACTTTTGCTTGCTTGCTCATTTGTGTAAAATGAGTGCATGAAATGATATGGTTATGGTTGCTTCAACCATCACATAACACTTGATTTGGTATAATGAGTTATGATGACTTTGGATTATGAGAAGGTGGAAGACAAAAGAGTTGCTCATTCTTTCTTGCTCATTCTCTCTCTTGTTCTTGAGCTCTCTTGTTTTGCTCTCACCCTCTTCCTCTTGCTCCCTCTCTTGACTCTATGGTTCTCTTGTCTCATGAGTTGAGAATCAAGAACCATAGATAAAATCCCATACAAACTCTTCTCTACTCACTCTAGTTCACAAGGTTTGGCAAACCGAGTGAACTAGTTTCTTCAAAGAACGAAGAAGGAGCCAAAGGTTGGAGCTTTCAGGTGGATCTATCTTCGGCGTACGGAGACGACGGGAAGAAGCCAATCCGGACCACCATCGGAGCTTGAAGATGAAGGAGTTCAAGAAAAGCAAGGTATAACCCCCTAACCGAGTAGCTAGAAACTCGTAGTTAGGTTGTTAGATAGATGTTTAACCAAGATCCGGGTTTTAGGTCCATGTTACCACCTCTATAAAAATCGTTTTGTACCAAATTCCGCATTCCCGAAAGTACCGGGAGAGGTAGCATGGTCTTACAACAACCACAAGCCGCAAGCGGTCTGCTAAACGTAACGGCCACCCGGGTATTGAGCGATCAGAAGATCAACGAGCAAGCCTGCTCACACTCCTGTGAATCCAACCAGTAACACTTACCGCATAGTCCGGTCTGTTCGTCTGATATATTGCATATCTCGCCTATGGGTGGTAAACGTCAGACCCCAGTAGCTTGATAAGTCATGCCGATGTAAGGTCCATAACAAGCATGAAACTATTGATAACACTTACCAGTAAATCAGTGCAACCATGGCCAGGTATTTCCAGTTATGGCCAGTCGAGCATAGCGCAACATCAACCCCCAATACCGAGAGAGACGAATCCTCTCCTATCGCTCATTGCCTCCATGTGAATCGGGACTGTACCAAAAAACCACCTGTTTGCACGACTCAATAGAGCCGTGGTAGGGTGGAAATCAAAGCACAGTGGGATACACACAAGACTCAATGACTATCTCGGGTCAACAGACTAAGCTGTACCAGTGTCACCAGAGAACTGCCATCTGACGTGAGGTATAATACCATCTGGGAGTTCTCGGCGAGTCCGTTCAGTGTACCCAGTCACCACTGACCACCCTTATACCATCTCTGATGTCAAACACCAATGGATATGGGATCATCCATCACCCATCACATGGGTCGAGAAGATATACGCTAGTCTACTCTGGAATATCGATGCCCCGTCTCGATATCCCCACGACTAGGAACATTGAAGGATGTACTCATTGACTACCCAGGCCCCACTAGTATGATCTACATCATAGTCCTGCAAGTCGAGTACACATCCTAAGGGCTTCATCAAAATGTAACAGAGAGACAGAAAGTATACATGTTAAGATAAAGAGCAACCAGATAGCGTACTATCATGTCGAGCAAGAAAGTCCTACCTATATATGTCCCAGCATCCACTACAATATACATCCCATGTACAGTAATAGCCTCTAGGGCATACATATAACTAACAATCTCCCACTTGCACTAGGGCCATCTGTAGCAGTGGTTGCAGTATCACATACTCAACCATCCCATAAAAGTCTCTCTTTGGGAAAAGGCCTTTGTGAGTGGATCCGCCGTGTTGTCCTCTGAGTCTACTCTCCTTACATCGATCACCCTGGAGATCAACTATCTCCATGATCAGGTGATGCTGCCTCAGAATATGTCTGGGTCACTGATGGGATCGGGGTTCTTGGGCCAAAGCCACACTTCCATTGTCACACAATGGTAGGAACCTAGTTCATCTCATGAACCAATATACACCCAAACTGCCTCTTTGGTAGTATCTTTAATAGCGTCCCTCCACTGAGGGTAAAGACAATGCCTGCGACTGACATTCAGTCGTCTTTATCACCCTGGAACCTTTCCAGTGATTCTCCTCAGGATCAACTGATACTATTTCTCTACAACTAGTGAGAATCCTAACATCCATTTAGATCTATCTCATAGATCCAAAAGCCAGGATTTAGGAGGTATCACCTTTATCCTATTGGAGAATCCTTGTGATAAGTGGAGATCGACTGTGTGTAGTATAGGAAACTCTTTTCCTATTAAGAGTATGTTGTCCACATACAATACGAGGATGACCAACTTCTCTACTACATTTTTGTATATACAAGGTTCATCTACCATTTTGATGAAGTCAAACTCTTTAACTATCGCATCAAAACAGACGTTCCAACTCCGTGATACCTGCTTTATTTTGTAAAGCAGCTTGCACACATTTCCGCTGCTCCCATTGTTTACGAAGCCCTCTGGCTGTGTTCTTATAGACGTTCTCTTCTAAATCATTATTTAGAAAAGTAGTCATGGCACCCAACTGCCAGATATCATAGTCATGGTATATAGCCGTGGCAAGTAGGATCCGGATGGACTTAAGCATAGCCACTTGGAAAAGGTTTCATCATTATCCACGCCTGGTCGATGACGAAAACCTTCAACAAGTCTAGCTTTGAAAGTCTCAACTTTTCCATCTACACCAAGTAATCTTCTCAAGATATACTTGCTTCTGATGGGGATTTAACCCTTCAGATATCGCAACCAAAGTCCATACTTTGTTGGTGTACATGGATTCCATCTCAGATCGCTAAGCATCCAGCCATTCTTATAGAGTCCCTACTCTCGATGGCCTGCTCGAAACTAGTTAGGTCATCATCTCATGATGCATTCCTCGCTCCCACTATCATCGAGAAACCGAAGTGTCTCTCAGGCGGATGAGGAACCCTTACCAGATCGGCGGAGATGCTGAGGTTCGTCGGGGACTATTGAATCCTTTGGTTCTGTCAAATCATTAGCTGTAGTTTGTATAGCTGGAACTTTTCCAGTTCTACAGAACTGACCTTGCCTCGATCTTGTCCGGATTTTGCTTTTGACATAGGCCGGACAATCCCAAATCTTAACTTACTTAGGAGATAGGCTCTTCGCATACCATATCTTATATGGAGTGGTAGGCACTGATTTGATTCGAATCCAATTCAATAGGTATGCAACTTCTCAAGTGCACAACCCCAAAAGGAAATAGGTAACTCAGTAGTACTCGTCATAGAGCACACTATATCTAATATGGTGCGATTGCTCCGCCCCGATACACCGTTGTGCTGTGGTGTATTCAGAGGAGTAACACCGAGAGAGAATCTCATTCTCCTTTAGAATAGTCCAGGAATTCTATGTACAAGTATTCTCCTCCCTGATCTCATCATAGGACATAATACTTATACCTGTATTTGGTTCTCTACTTCTATCTTATATTCTGTGAATATCTCAAAAACTTCAGACTTATGTTTCAACAGGAACATATGGCTGAATCTTGAGAGATCATCAGAGAATGTAATGAAGTACAAAGAACCGGTCCTGGCATGTGTAGACAGGGGACCTTGCATACATCACTATGTATCTGTCCCAAGAGTTTACTAACTCTTTCTCTGTTTCCAATAATCAGAGCTATGGTCATGTAATCTTTGTGACATGACTGGCAAGTTCCACAAGATGTAAATTCAAACTGATTTAAATATGCATCTAAATGTAACTTCAGCCAGTCGGGTCGCATTGATATGACCTAGTCTACAATGTCTCAAGAAGGATTCGTTCATTTCTGAACTCTTCCTCTTGTGCGTGTTCTGTATATTAGGAACTGTAGTTTGATTTAGAATGTCAATGCTTTTAGATAACGTGCATGAACCGATCAACTTTTGAAATAGGAAGTGTTCAAAACATTATCCAACAATACAAAATTATATCCATCTTTAATAAATAAAGAGATTGATATGATTTTGTATATCAGGTTCGGTATCTAATAGCATTTGTTCAGAATCAATGTATTAGTAATACAGGGTGACAGTGACCAACAGACTTGGCTGCAACACTTGCAACATTTTCTGTCTCATGAAACTTATCACCCGTTCTCAGTTCTCTACCTATTTTTAGCCCATGTAACTGATTACATATCTGGGATCCTGATCCGGCATCAAATACTTAGGACGTAGAGAATACAGAGAAACAGTTCTTTGTAGTGAACACACCCGAAGAAGATGCATCTCATGCACTTTCTTTGTTTGGGCGGCATGGGAATCTTGGTATTCCCCTATTTCCTGCTCTGTCTTATAACAATTATAAGTTGGAGCGGGACCAATGTTCCCCAGCTCAGTATAACAAGCGGGTTCGGTCAATACATCCATATTATTATCTTGATTTAAGGCGTGATATGGTCGCTACCTGGAGAGAGAGAGAAGAAAACACTCTGCGTGCGCTCTTGCAAGATTAGATTGGTTATAAATTTTATCTAATCAGGATGGCTCCCACAGTTTTTTATCAAATCTTCCTTCAAACCCTAAAAGGAAAGACTAGCCGGGATTAATTACACTCTACAAGTTGGCCAATCTTTCAGCCAGGCCAGTGTCGGTACTTTGAGGGAGGTTCCCCGTGCTTTCGCACAGACCTAATTAAAGTAAACCTCGTTTTCCCAGTGGCGTAACCCCGTTGACACCTTTCTAGACACCTACTTGATCGGCTAATTGTAAAGTGCAAAACTCTCCCAGGAGTAACAATTACTCGCAGTGCGTATCAGGATCCAACTATCATATAGAAGGTATGCAATCTCATTGCAAATTTCAACACCTGAAATTCCCGATAAAGGTTTTTACCCCTAGCACCTATGACCTTAACTATGGTCAACAAATCATAAGCACTAGTCAAGTTCTACCCGTCATTTCGTGATTAATTAGACCCACCCACATGACCCTTAACTAAGGTTAACAAAGTCACGCGACTGTTCTAACTAATCGCATCATATGCGGTGTAGGAAGACATCACTTAGCTACCGTACACTGTGCCTTGACTATGGTCAACAAACACAGCACGAATACTAAGTACTCTACATCCTAAAATGACGGAGGGTTGCGGATGGTTTTTAATAAAACCTTTAACGCTTTGAACTTGATCTCGTTGCGGAATCAAATGGTTTTTAAATGGAATGTTTTTGAGGCTTTTCTAGTTTTGCTAAAGGGGTCACTCCCGGTGAAGGGATCGTCGGCCCTTTCCTCATCGAATAAGGTGCAGAATATATCATATATACCGCTGTGCAAGTAAAAAACTATAAAAGCAATCAAAAGACAAACCGAGGGTTGTAGTATCTGCCAGTTATTGCTAAAGGGGTCACTCCCGGTGAAAGGATCTCGTCCCTTTCCTCAGCGAATAAGGTGCAAGATGTTCTACAGGGAACACCGCGATGCAAAGCAAGAACTGTAGCTACCTGTTTTATTTTGAAATTCGATTCCACAACATCTTTTAGGTTTATTTTCTTTCATTAATCTCATTAATGAATGTCCTATCATTTAAGTCCACCTAAACATCACAGATAAATATAACGTACGCTTATGCCATCCGCATTCATCTCGATGTCCCGTCTGCACCGTTAGGTTAGGTAACTAACGCCAGAGCGAGGCAGGGCTAGCGTGGGTGTAAAACATAAGCAACGTCTATATAATATATCATATATACTATATACAATATCTATCTGAACAAATCACATGATCACATCACAGATAACGCAGCAGAAAATATCATATGAAATATTGGATATACTAGGACATCCGTGTTTTTAATACGAGCCAGTATAAAACACGGATTCCACAGTCGCGAGGAATAGCCAATCCTACACCCCTAGACCCCTACGAGAGCGGCAAGTAACCCTACCAATTCTAGAGTTAGGAGACCCGGACTCGACTCCTCGAGATGGTCTCCCACTGGACCCAAGAACCCGGTTACTTGTGCTCCCCGCCTTGGGTCTATCCTAATGCGGAAAAGTAAATAATATACAAATGGTGACATCAACCGCAACCTGGAAGTGCCCCAATAAAAGAATATTACATACAAGTTTTTTACATGAATGAAAATGAAAAAACACTCATCTCACATAAAAAAAAACCCGGCTATTCAAACACGACGATCCAATATAACATATCCAGCAACACATAACATCACATGTCATCAACGTAAGTAAACATGCATATCCCAATTGTCGTTGACATATAGCAACGAAACCGGCGATATCACATATTACACTTACGGTCACAGAGAAGAAAGTGTAAAACTACAACAGTTGGAATCCGCAAACTCTTTAGACATCTCATGCCTAACCAAATGAATTCCTTAGACATCGCATGCCTAACAATTATAAACCCCGCATTTTAGTCTCATTATCAAAAACTCTTTTCAATATGAAGTCGGGCAATTCAACAAGATTCCCGATATCCAGAACGAATGCTCGTCGCAAACTTTAGTAGACGGCCGCACCCCCGATACCGTCGACGAAGTGCACTAAGGCGGAACACCGCTGCCGCGAGCACCCGAACGGATGCTTTCGGCGACGGGGTTCTCCTACAGTCACTTGGTCGGGGCTATGGGGTGTAGCTGTCTATTAAGTTTATCCGGGGAGTATTCTCGTACGCAACGTGATTGCGACGGACTTTTGATCACATCAAAATTCCGTGGCAACCGATCAAGTGAGACTAAAGTGCTATGTTTATAACATTCATTCAGTTATCTCATAACTACTTGTGGATTCCAAATATTGTATCACATTCGAGATAAATAGAAAATGTTAAACTTTCCGATCGAACAATCAAACACCTAAGTTTTCCCGAAACAGCTCAACACATGAAATAAGTTCAAAAACATCCATTTCATGCCACAGTACCAACGGTCCAGCCGTAGAAGGGTCAAGTCAACGCCTCACATGTGGCACGCCGTACTGCCCCAAACCCTAAGGTTCAAAGGGCAGTTCAAGACGGTCCCATAATCGAGTTAAGGTTTGTTGTCTTCTAGAGGGACCATCGCGTTACTTGCACTACTTAGAACGTTCTCAAACTACGGAAAAATCCAACAGTTGGAAATTTCCTGGCAGAGGAAAAATTGGGTATTTATATCCGGTCGAACTTTAAAACATGTTCTAAAATACCCGGAAAAACACATAGACGAAGTTAAACTTTCGATCGAAACAACGAACTCCCAATACAACCCAGAAAACTCAACTCTTGAGTATAATTTAAAAATTCCCAGAAAATTCAGCAATTACAGAAAGAAATTACTGTGCAAACCACGTGTGAAGATTCCCTATTATGGCCGCGGAACCGCCGCGAAAGCTAGGGTGGGGCCACGGTTCCGCGGCGCAATAGTCGATACAGGGGCACGTGCTGTACAACATTTCCTTAAAAACCCTGCTGATTTTTCTGCATATTTTTAATTCACAAAAATCACAGTTTTGAAAAATTGTACAGAGAAGGGTTTTTAATTAGGGTTTCGGGTTCGATCGGACTTCTAACATCGTCTACACTTCGCCTAAAGCTCTAGCTGGGCTCTGATACCACTGTAGGGTTACTAGGCACACTCATGAGGTTCCACAATGCATCAAGCATGCTAAAATCAAATTTTTGTGTGCCTAACAACTCTATGCAAGATCGTTGACTAGAGGTAAGGCGAAACTACAAGCAAGCAAACTACTTTGCTACTAAGTGAATGGGAATACAACCTTTGTAGATCCGGTCCTTCACTTCTAAAGCTCCGTGTTGACGTCCCTTCACTGCGATCATCGGGATCCCGAACCCTAGCGTTGGTTTCATCGGAGAAAAGAGCGGGCTAGGTCGTTGACTGCGAGGCCGAAGATGATCTACGTCGGGGAGACTCAAACTCAAGCTATTCCTTCACTTGGTCAAGAACTTTGTGAAGAGAACATCCTATACAACATGGTAAGTGGTAGAGGATGAAGAAATAGGAAGTGGGTTCACTTTGGATTTGGATTTCTCACTCTTTTTCTTCACTTGAAAATTTTCAAGAAAGCTTTCTTCACTTCAAGAAGAAGATGAAGAAGAAAAGAATATGAATAATGAATTATCTAAAATGAATAATCAAGTGAAGTCTATCATGTTGCAACCATGGGTGAGTAAACCATTGTAGAGACAAAACTAGAGTTTAGGTTGATGGTTAGGTCAAAGAACAAAACAAAATGGTTAGACTTTTCAAAGATGCTAAAAAGCATCATGAAGCTTCAAGCATAAAACAGAGAAAGCCACCATTTTATTTTTGCCAAAACAAATAAAACCCTAACCATTAACCTAAACATGGTGTAAGTTATACACACACCCAAGTTTGCATGTATCATCAATCATGATACAAACTAGTGCACAAACATATATCATATATACAACTTGTGCACATCAAGTGAGAAAATCAATCTTAAGTGAACAAATACTAGTTAATATAAAGTAATATATCAAATATATAATTATACATTAAATCATTAAATCAATATTAATGATCCGGTCATATCGCATATAACCGACTAATATTTAGTGTATCAATATATCGAATCAACACTTGATTCGGTAACCCGGCTATATCACATATAACCGTCTGATGATACAAATCGCGAGAATAGAATACAGTATCACATACTGGTATTATTCTCGGTCCCGCACATATCTCATATGCGCTCCTATTTCATTTCGCTTGAGCCAGGAAACCCCTGTGTAGGACTCTAAAGACTCGTCAATACGCCGGCAGTAGGTGATGATCATATCAAACAACCACAAGCTGCAAGCGGTCTGCTAAACGTAATGGCCACCCGGGTATTGAGCGATCAGAAGATCAACGAGCAAGCCTGCTCACACTCCTGTGAATCCAACCAGTAACACTTACCGCACAGTCCGGTCTGTTCGTCTGAGATGTTGCATATCTCGCCTAGGGGTGGTAAACGTCAGACCCCAGTAGCTTCATAAGTCATGCCGATGTAAGGTCCATAACAAGCTTGAAACTACTGATAACACTTACTAGTAAATCAGTGCAACCCTGGCCAGGGATTTCCAGTTATGGCCAGTCGAGCATAGCGCAACATCAACCCCCAATACCGGGAGAGACGAATCCCCTCCTATTGCTCATTGCCTCCATGTGAATCGGGACTGTACCCAAAAACCACCTGTTTGCATGACTCAATAGAGCCGTGGTAAGGTGGAAATCAAAGCACAGTGGGATACACACAAGACTCTATGACGATCTCGGGTCAACAGACTAAGCTGTACCAGTGTCACCAGAGAACTGCCATCTGACGTGAGGTTTAATACCATCTGGGAGTTCTCGGCGAGTCCGTTCAGTATACCCAGTCACCACTGAGCACCCGCGTACCAACTCTGATGTCAAACACCAATGGATATGGGATCATCCATCGCCCATCACATTGGTCGAGAGATATACGCTAGTCTACTCTGGAATATCGATGCCCCGTCTCGATATCCCCACGACTAGGAACATTGAAGGATGTACTCATTGACTACCCAGGCCCCACTAGTATGATCTACATCATAGTCCTGCAAGTCGAGTACACATCCTAAGGGCTTCATCAACATGTAACAGAGAGACAGAAAGTATACATGTTAAGATAAAGAGCAACCAGATAGCGTACTATCATGTCGAGCAAGAAAGTCCTGCCTATATATGTCCCAGCATCCACTACAATATACATCCCATGTACAGTAATGCCCTCTAGGGCATACATATAACTAACAGAATGTTGACCGGTTGACGAAAGCGGCTCAGTTCCTTCCAGTGAAGACCACTTTCGGGTATGCTCAGTACGCGCAGCTGTATATAGATGAGATTGTGCATTTGTATGATGTTCCCATATGTATAGTATCCGATATAGGCACCCAGTTTACTAGCCGTCTATGGCAGAAGCTTCAGGAAGCTATGGGTACCCGGTTGAGTTTTAGCACCGCTTTTCAACCGCAGACCGATGGTCAGTCGGAGCGGACTATTCAGACTCTGGAGGATATGCTCCGTGCATGTGTGCTCGATTTTGGTGGCAGTTGGGATCGTCATTTGCCGTTGATTGAGTTCTCCTACAACAACAGCTTTCAGGAGACTATTCAGATGGCGCCTTTTGAGGCTTTATATGGTAGGAAGTGTCGATCGCCGGTCTGTTGGGCCGAGCTTAGTGAGAGTCTGGTTTTGGGACCCCAGCTAGTTCATGAGACCACAGAGAAGATCCAGCTGATTCGGGACAGGATGAGAGCAGCCCAGTGCAGGGAGAAGTCTTATGCCGACTGTCGGCGTCGCAGACTTGAGTTCGCAGCGGGGGATCATGTATTCTTGAGGATTTCTCCGATGAAGGGCGTTATGCGATTTGGGAAGAGGGGGAAGCTCAGTCCCAGATTTATAGGTCCTTTCGAGATCCTTGAGCGAGTGGGTTCCGTTGCTTATCGTTTAGCGCTCCCGCCTAGTTTTCCGGATGTTCACCCCGTTTTTCATGTGTCGATGCTTCGTAGATACCTTCATGATCCTGCTCACATGATTCAGCACGAGACCGTTCATCTTGAGCATGATCTTTCGTTCACCGAGCAGCCGGTAGTTATTTTGGATCGGCAGGTGAAGAAACTTCGGTCAAGGGTCTTGCCGTCTGTGAAGGTTCTATGGCGTAGCCCTACAAGTGAGGAGATCACTTGGGAGTCCGAGAGCGAGATGCGGAAGAAATTCCCTCATCTCTTTGAAGGTACGCTTAGAAGTTAATTTTAATTCGAGGACCGAATTTCTATATGGGGCGGGGGGGGAGATTGTAATGTTTTAGAAATCGTTATGCGAATTTGTCCGTTTAAGGGTTAAATTGTCGGTATTTTCCGTTTTGACCTGACTGTGATCAAATGACCATATAGACTTGCCAGCACATATTTTAGCTAAAATAAAGCTAGTGCACAAGCTTTGGGGGTATATGGGACGTTTTAGTTCAATTTGAATTTTTCCCAATTTTAATGTTATTTTAATGCGGTATTCACATTTTGGGAAATTGCTCTAAGCGAACTTTTCTTTAATTTAAGTCGAGTTAATCCAAAACCTTCTCACATATCTAGATATTTGTTGTGAAATTGGATTAATGAAAAAGAAAAGAACAGAAAACGGATTTAGATGCATGCATGTGTGCATGTGTAGTGTGAATGCAATTAATTGCAATTATTGTTGGTTGTTGCTAGGAAATTCCTCTTAATTCCTCACCCACCTCACTTGGCCGAAATCCTCTCTCCCTCTACTGCCTATAATCTTTTTCCTTTCATTTCTTTTCAATCCAATCTCAAAAATTCTCCAAAGTTCCAAATATATCACAAATATACCATAAGTTCTTGATTTTTGGCTCTTGGATCACTTGGAGCTAGGGAAGCTAGGAGTTTGTGAGCAAAGTTGTTAGGTATAACCCCTATACTGTTAATTAGGAGTTTTTGTGTTATTTAGCTCGTTGTTTATGGTTTAGAACACTTGATATATCGATTAGTGCGATATCGTGTTTTTAGTGTCTTTTTAGAGACTTTGTACCTGCTGTGATCTGGAGAATTTAGTGTTTGACCAAACAAAATTTTAGAGATGTACTAGTGGACCTGAGACACCACCTGAGAGATGGGAACCACCCCACCGGCCGGGGCCGGCGACCCCTAAGGCTATGTCCGGCGACGCCGGCGAAGTAGGGAGCTGCTTAGGTAGGGCTTCTGTGGGTAGTTGTCTGCTGTTGGCTAGGGGTGTTTGGCACTGTTTACTTTTTTAGTAAATTCAGTATGCAAAATCTGGGATCGATTACCTATAATCTAGTGTTTTGAGTCCATGTGATGCGTATTGCGACACGAGTCGTGATCTGGTGCAGCTGCTGTGTTTGGATAGGTTTTGTGGTATCGTGACGCACGTTAGCCACCTGACGCACACTCGCGAGTTAGTTTAGTGTGTTGGTGCGTTTTTGAATACGTAGTTTTGTGTTATATTGATCGATTCTGAGATGTTCACATTATTTCTTGTGTTTGTGTAAATAAAGCGTCGCAAGCGGGGACTTCGGACGCTGCGAACAAGGGGAAGCAGGTGGTCGGATTTTCATAGCTGGAGACCATTGGTGAGTAGATTTAACATCGACGGGGAAATCGCCCGTATGGTGCTAAGCGTCGGGGATAGATATCATGTTATATTAGCCGTATGTTTATGTGCTTATATAGAGATATTGCATGATTGTCATTGCATATAGCTACTTGTTATGCCTGATTCTGTATCTTTTGTACACTGCACTATTATTGACAGCCCATGTTGCACGAGCACCAATGATATGCTACACACACTGTCGGTAATTGCCATGATACGCACAACACAAATGCTCATTTATATACTTTGCTATTGGTTAGCGTCATTGAAACAGTTATATTTGTGCGATAGCGCATATGACATATAACATACCTGTATACCTACATGCTTATATATATGCCATACTATACCTACATGTTCGCACATATACCTTGCTATTGTTACATGATCAGTTTTTATAGCATATATATCGGTGGTATGGGACGCTGTATATATATATGTATTCTGGATTTGGATTTTTGGGAACCGCAAGATATATTTAATGACTTGATGCATTTAAATAGCGGACTTTTCCCGTGATATGCTCATATTGATGTTTTATGTTGCATATGCTATTTTACAAGGATTTACGCATTTGAGATATGTTTTCATGCGTTATGGGAATTACAAGTGTCGATGTTAGGCACTTATATTCCGAGAAATATATGGATTTTGACAGACCGATACGTGGAACACAAGTGTCGAGATAGGATACTTGGGTTTCGAGGAACGTATGGATATCAGAAAGACCGATACGTGGAACACAAGTGTCGAAGTGGGATACTTGGGTTTTGAGGAACGTATGGATACGAGTATTTATGTGTCGATGTTAGGCACTGGTTTTCATGATGTTTTAGAGTGTCGATGTTTGACACTCAGGTTCCATGAGACGTACAGGATTTGAGAGCCGATCTGAGGGCCAATCTGAGTATTTTGGGATTTGAGGTGTTGTTGAGTTACACCGTGTTTTTCCATGCTTATGATTTGTGCATGAGATTATTTACTATCCCACACTCAGTATTCAGTTGATATGCATTGATTCATGTAGATATAGTACCCTGGTGGTGTACCCTGATCATGATAGTTGCATATTCATATTGTCATACTCATGCTACCAGCTTACATGTTATTGATCATTACTGTTGGTGCATACTTGCGATTTCAGTATGATGTTATTTACTATTCACGAGTTGGCAACTCACCCCCGTTGTACCACAGTGTTTTGCAGGACCTTCCCTCAGAGTAGTCGCGGCAGGGCGTCTTATCATCTATACTTTTGCGGATACCGCTACGTTTGGCTGTGAGGCCGTTGCTTTTAGGTGGGTTTGCGGTTATCTGTCTGTATATTGTATATCTTTTGTTTGGATCTAGTATTCTCCATCTACCACTGTTTGTATATGACTTAGAGACGACTTGTGAGGATTCTGTGTTGTATATTTCCGTGACTTTGGGTGCCGTGCTCGTGGGAGCCGGTTATGTTGGATAGTTTTACCTCTTTATGCAGTTTCTTTTGATATTTCTTCGCTTCGGCGTCGTATACTTGTTGTGGTGATTGTCTCCGCCGTTGGGCGTGATTTTGCTCCCATTTGTGATGCTTTATACATTATCTGTGTTGTACCCGTTTTCGGGGCTATTTTTACAAAGGTGGTGCTGCCGAAATTTTCAAGAAAGAAAATTAGAGTTATAGATTTTACTTGTGATTTTCTAAATGTTTTAATCTATGTTTTCTCCGTTGATCCAGTTTTGGGTGGTTTAGATTTCTGGGTTTTCGGCTTACTTGAGTTGCGTACGCCTGTTGACGTTACGTAGTTTAAGTGCCGGTTACGGGCCAAATTTGGGTCGTGACACACTATAACCTCAAATTCTCCTCCAAACCTGAAAGAAGAATTAGTCGGGATTACCCGAGGAGTAAACCAACTCATCAGTGGGAATCGGGATCCAACTATCATCGCATGATAATGTGATGGAATCCACTCACGTTATCACACTCCAGAAGGTATGTGATTTTTACCCCATGCTCTTATGACCTTGACGAAGGCCAACATATCATAAGTCACATGTCAAGTTCTACCCTTCATTATCCCACCTGTACATACCCTTGACGAAGGCCAAAATAGTAGTACGACCGTCCTAAACTAACGCATCTATCTATGCAGCAGAAAAGTAACAAATAACTACCATACACTATACCTTGACGAAGGCCAACATACATAGTATGAATGCTAAGTGCTTCCTTTCTGAAATGACGGAGGGCTATGAATGGTTTTTGGCGAAAAACCTTTAACATAATGAACTTGATATCGTTGAAGGAAGAAGATAGTTTTTTATAAATATATAGTGGCGAAAACCTTTGCTAAAGAGGTCACTCCCGGTGAAGGGATCTCAGCACTTTCCCCGTAGAATGAGGTATAGGATATTCCAACAGAATACCACGATGCTAAGCAAAAAGTAATCGACTATAGTGAAGTTATTACCCTGACGCAAACTTCTGTCTAAAGGGTCACTCCCGGTGAAGGGATCTCGTCCCTTGCCTCGTCGACTGAGGTGCTGGATATTCATAACCGAATACCACTGTGAAAAACAAAAGAAAACGTCCTTCCAATAACAACTTTTTGAAAAATGTTCCAACAACATCGAATAGGTTAATTTTTCTTGCATTGATCAGAATCAATGCAGTCCCATCAATTGATCACACCACAAAAGAACAAAAATATGCTGTACGTATATGCCATCCGCATTCGCCACTGGGTCACGTCATCACCCATTAGGTTACTTAACTAACGACAGAGCGGGGACTGGACTAGCGCGGGTGTAAAACATATACAACATCTACTAGTATATATATCAATATATAATAATCGCTCAAGGCATGATAAAATGCAACATCACAGAAATTTAATAAGCATCACAGAACAATACAGATAATATGGGAGCCCCGGGTTTCATAGAGCCGCAACTGAAACCCGACGTTCCCCTGGTCGTGTGGATAGCCTGTGCAATGAAATCCTAGACCCCTACGAGCGCGGCAAGTTACCCGCCAAAACCTAAAGCGAGGCAGCCCCTTTCAACAAAGTGAATGGACCATCCAGCACTTCACGGAATCCGGTAACTTGGGCACCCCTCCTTGGGTCAACCTATACCCCTTACGAGTGCGGCGAATAGCCCGCCAATTCTAGAGTAAAGCCCCCTCCGTCTCAAATCCATGAGATGCGGGCTCGTTGCCCTCTAGAACCCAGCTATACGTGCACCCCACCGCTGGGTAATCCTAGTACAGAAAGTAAAATATATATATACAAGGGGTACATCGATCTCAGCCGAGTCGTGCCCCAAAAGAATAATATACAACAGGCAGTGACAGCAGTCCACATGTCGGACGCTCGTCCCGCAATATCAAATGTACAAATATATCCAAACTATACTACCATTGCATCCAGGCTATCCACCACGACAAATCCGCAACATCACAGCACAATACATAACATCAACGTGAATGTCACGTTCGCAAATCCGTCTAAAAGAGCTATAACAATTAGACAAGATTTACCGATCAGATGACATTCACGGTCACAGATAGTAATGTAAGTACTGCGAACTAACTTATTTAAAATTTAGATCGACAAAATTTCCCGAAGTGGGCCCCAAGTACAATTCCAGCACTCAAAATAATCTGGGCCAAAACTAAAAATTCCAGAAACCACATTTTCACACAAAAGACCAACACAAGAAAAATGGTGCACTGAAGCCACATAACAGCGGCGGAACCGCGGCCATAACGTTGTTATTTCCGCGGTTCCACGGCGTTACTGTGGATTCATGATACCAAATTTCTACAGATGTCTTAAATGAGCCTGCCTGATTTTCTGACATACCCAAAATAATTTTTCGACCACAAAAAAATTTCGACAGAAACTCAGAAAATGGAAATGCGGCTTCGGAAATTTTGATCGATCGTTGTTTTAAACATGTTAGAACAAGCTAGTAAAGGTTAATGGCGTGGCTCTGATACCATGTCAGTCTACGGTAGCGTCCCGGCCGTCAATCCGAGGCTAAAATGCGGAAACAAATACTTTTTCATAAACTTGAAACTGGCGCTATCGTATACTTTCACCCGGATTGAACCATTAACACAAACTAGCTAACTAAAGAAGGGTTAGAAAGGCTATACCGATCGATCCGTGTCCTGCGGTCTTTGGCCACCATCCCAAGCTCCTCGCGGCATCTCCGATCTCCGGTCTTCTCGTCGGAAGGGCACCACATCAATAAGTCTTTTAACGGGCTCCCGCCTCTGAACCGAGGAAACTCGGACACGAAGTTTGCTAGCCGACGTGTCTAAGATTACTGTAGAATATACGTAGAACACTTTGTCTCAAGGGTTAATCGAAGTTGTCTTTTGGAGGTAGAATGGAAATTAGCAAGAGGAATGAACTTAGGATTTTTGTTGCAATGAAAATGAATCACCCAAAAATTTCTCAAAGATGGGGGGCTGCCTAATATGGGCTCGGCCAGGGAATTATTGAGGAGGAGGAGGTGAGTGCACGAGCAAGCAAGGTGACCATAAGCACAAGAAAACCTCACTTCCAATATCCAAGTCAATCCAATCACAATTAATGCAAACCTTGAACCAAGCACCTCTAGAACCCTCATGAAACATCCACGTGCTTCTGGAGAACCAGACACCATAGAAAAGCCCCTCCTTTACAAAATCCCACATTTGCAAATAAACCCCTCACATGCTAGAATTTCAGCCATGAGCAAAGGAATGAAAAATGGCCAAAACAGGAATGTAAACTGGCAACTTCAAAAAGTGATCCCGTAACAAATTACAGAATAACCCGCGACTGTATATACATACCCGCATTTTTATTCCGACCGAATACAAATGCAATGAGACAAAATCTACATAGTATAATACTAGGATCCGGCTTAAACCAAAGCCCGCTAGTATTATCCGTCCGAACCATGACACGTGCAAAAGTGCACGCGTATGTTCGAACCCTGCCATAAATCCATACGGCCTCTACAATATTTCGCCCGAAACATGAGAAACTGTCTGTGGGGGACTCTAAAGACTCGTCAATATACTGGCTGTGGGTTTAACCACTAGCATGTCAGCGGTACTAGCTGTATGTAACGGGCCACCAGGTATTGACTAAAAGGGAGGTCGATGAGCGAACTCATCCTGACACCCTACTGAGCTTGTCAGTGAAAATATTCGTACAGTCCGGTCCGTTCGTCTATGAGTATCGCATGTCGGGCCTAGGGGGTTGGTAAAAGTCAGACCCCCAAAAGTGGTACAACTCGTATCAGAGTGTAGCCCAGAACACCCTTAGATACTACTGCAATACCTACCAGTAAATCTCTTGCCTTGGCCAAGGACTTCGTGTAATGGTTCTCTGTCACGTCCCAAAAGTACGGAACATGACCGGCACTTAAACTACGAGACGTCTTGAGACGTCCGTAATCTAAGTAAGCCGAAATCCCAGAAATCCAAACCAAGAAAAGTAGTAGAGTGAAGGAAAAACCAATTTAAAACAATTAGTTTTAATAGCATAAGCCGAATTAGGCGGTTTTAAGAACATCAAAAATTTCCCGAAAATTTCGGCAGAGTCTCCTTTGTAAATACTGGCCCCCAAATGGGATACAACATGAATAGTATACGAAATCAATAAAAAGGCATCCCCAAGCGGGAGCTAGCTCTTCGTCAATCGACGGTCACAACCACACAAGCAATATAATATACAACGCCAAGGGCGAGGATCAAAATTCAAAAGGAAACTCAAAAACCACAAGAAAACCACATAAATACAACGCGCGACTCTAAGGTCGAAAGAATAAACATCACTGGTCTCTATCTCAAATAAATACATGTTTGGTTGATGGAACTTCTAGATACAACAGAATAATGATATACAAGATATATAATGGGGGTACGATACAAGTAAACCCACCTACTAGCAAATCACCCGAAGGAAACTATGCCCGCAAAGCCGTAATGAAACCTGTACGGCAAACCTGCAAGAAACTGGGGCACAACGGGTGTGAGTTGCCAACTCGTGAATAGAAAAATATCTACGCACAGAAATCGCATAAATAACGCAACCTAGGTCAATGATCATAATATATCCTCAAATATATGTATAACCTGCAGCCTATAAAAATGGCTAGGGTAATATCTAACCCGAGTGTTATCTCATATGCCCGTGTCAGTGCCTCAGGTAGCAATATATCATATGAATGAGGTATGAATGCACGGAACAGAATGCATGTACTTACGAAAACTGCTTTCATAAATCAGTGAGATTTCTGTATTTTTAAAGTGAGGTACCATAAATGAAATCAGCATAAAACAGTGCCCAGCATCGACACAAAACAAGTGTCCAAATATCTCGATATCTCTGTATCACAATCTCTGTACCTCAATATCTCAAAATCAATATCTAGGGTGCCGTCAATCCAGACCGGCCCCTACCATCCCTCTCAAGACTACGACAGTATCCTCTGGATATCCGACGCGTCGGGTAATATCACCGGTCGGTAGTGCTCCCCTGCCGGGCTCAACGTCAACAACACATTCCTCTTGCCCCGGGGTACCGCACCAGGCCCACCATATACCCGAAACGGTTCCTCCACTCCTCGAATCGGGTCTCGAAATCCATCAGCAAACTCATGGTGGACGACTCATACATCATGGGAAAACCGCACTTTTTATTTTAAAAGAGAGAAATGGTTTATTTATGTTTTTGCGGTTTTACTCCAAATCCAGAAAATCTCATGGGAATCCGAATCCAAAACCTCAATAACACGTAAAATAGTGAATATATGCATGAGAATCCATGAATGCGGCATAACAATGAATAACAGTATGCATGAAGTAGCAGGTAATAACCACATTGTCTAAACTATTAGCTAACAGGCAATATCAAGCAATAATATTTTCTAAGGTGTACGTGACATGGCAATTACCGATGAAGATGTGTGTGAGCCGGCAAGTAAGTGTACGTGGTACATACGCATCATCGGTAATGGTGCTGGTGTCCTAACAGCATGATATCAATAATGGAGTATGAAACATAATATAAGCATGCGATGCGAAGCGAACCACAATAATGAGCGGGAGCTGAATACTAGACGCAACTATAACTAATCTGCATTAATCTAACATAAGTCCTACAAATGGTGCCTTTTGAAATAACACGAATCATGGGGTTTTGGAAATAGGGGCTACGGTGTTTTTATGAAAAGATACGTCTTTTGAAATATCCGTAGGATCCCTTGGGCTGTCTTTTAAAATACCCACGATTCGTTAGTTTTTGAAATAGGTAAGAATCAAATTTAATCTAACAACTAAACTAAACTAAAGGGCTAAGCTAACAAGCTGGACTACAGGTAAGGAAGCCGCCTAACATCTGAGTCGATACATATACATACCTGTATATATATTAGTCGGTGATCCCGCCTCAATAATATCATATCCGATACCATATCTATAATCAGACATCCCAAGTCAAGAGTGCGGATCAATCATCAAAATATAGCTCGTACGTAAATCCGTCGTACGGCATCCCCAAATCTGGGTACGGGTTAATATCATATTCATCACACTATTCATCTAGTATCCTCTTTATCCAAGATCATAGTCCAGGGTACTAACCTATGTCTAGTACAATACTAATATCATCAATATAGTCATGATCTGACTACTGATCGACAGTCTCGTACAAACCGATATCACAACCACAAAACAAAACTCATCGACTCAGCTCAATCCCAAGTATCGTCCTCATATCCGTATGTGAACACATAGTCCCATACCCATGTGATCACATAACTATAAAGAATCCCATGAGCACATATAAATAGGAATGTATGCAAGTATGTATGTGTGTATGTGTAGTGCAACACTACCCTAGGGTTCGCAACACTAAAGTAATCCAACACACCAATATCCATCCTAACATCGTTAGTAGTCCCAAATAACATATACTAATTGTTGGTGTGTATACGCATCCGTATACACCACCACGGACTGCGGGGGTGCTATACGCCATCCACCCGACTTCTCCCCGTAGATATAAATCTACTCACCCGGTCCTCATTCGCCGGTGCCGACGTCGCCACACGCTTGCTTGTCGTCTCGAAATCCACATGGGGTACCTACATATCATAACGCACCATACCGCATTAAAATCCGACTCATGACCAAAACGACGCACGAATCCCACATAGGTCAAAACCTATGGTTGCTTTCGCAAATCGACCCAAAAACCCTCGACGTCGGCGTACAAACGCCAAACCATCGAGAAAACTCCCAACACACTCATTTGCACATTCACGAACACTAATTTTAATATAAAATAGGTTAAAATTCACAAAAACCCCAATTTCACTTAAAAAGTCATTTTTCCGAAAATCTAGCAAGCACAATTCGCCGTTTTTGTACAAAACATGATGTTTTAACAATTCTAGTGACCAAGATGATAACTTAATATCTTAATTATGCCATAGAAACCATTACGTAAATTTTAAACCCACAATTTAATTCGATTTCAAAAACCTAGTTTGCAATATTAACCAATTTTAACAATTTTATAGCAAAATGCACAAACTACAATCTAGCTTGGATTTTCATGAACTAAAGTATTAAAATACACTTAATAATGTTAATGAAGTCATGAAAAAACCTAATTATATTTTTCTCATAATCAAATTCATGGTTTACAAAAACCTAGCTAGCAATATAGCTTAAATATTACAATTCCAAACTAACAATTTGCAACTAGAAATTTGATTAGGTTTTCATTTCACAATATGAAGAACTACAATTGCAACCACAATTACATACACAAAAACCTAACTTGAATTTCATAAACCCTTACTAAGTTTTTCCAAACATACAATTAAACCCAAATTAATAACTAATAATGCTTGATTTAAGGTATTCAAACAACAATTTAACAAAAGGTCTTGATTTATACCTCACAAGATCAAGGATCTAGCATGAAATTTCTAGCCTCCAAAAGTAGCTTCCATGCTCCTAGATCCATGTAAGTTTGGCTAATGAGAAATGGGTAGGAGTAGGATTTGGATTTTGGGATTTATTTGATGGATTTTGAGGCAATTTTTGAAGCAAAAGAGATGGAAAATGGGGAAAAAAGATGGGGCTGTTGTAGCAGAATTTCGGCTGTGGAGGGAGTGGGGAGAGGTGTGGGGGAGTTGTGGAAAAGAATCCAAGTCAAAGCCCCTCCCAAATTACCATAATACCCCCACCTATTTTACTATATATAAAACCTTATTTTAACCCATTTCTCACATGATTTAAGGTCAAAAAGAGGGAAATAAAATTCTTGGGCTGCTACAATAGTGTGGGGCCGGCCAAGGGGAATGAGGGTGAGTGTGAGAGACTTTACAAAAAAATTCTATGCAAAAAGACCCCCCACAATACCATATTTGCAAGTTTTAGTTCAAAATAACTATATTTTTGTTTTCCATATAATAAATCAATTAAAACTTGAAATAAAATACTAAAAAATTATATTAAAACTAGATTTTAATTAACATGATTTTAAAGATTAAAATTAGCCCATTTAAATTTGTATTTATCGCTAATTTAATGTATTTTCTTACAGGCTTAAAATAATATTAAAATAATTAATTTCGGAAAAATTTTCAGAAAATTTGAAATTTCAGCAGTGGCTCAATAAACACCAAATACTAGCAATTACATAGCTAGAATATGTATATTTAATTTTATAATAAAGATATTTGCATTTTGACATTTTACAGAAAACCCCCTTAATTTACAGTTTTTTCGAAATTTCACTGAAACGATTTTCAAAACGTTACATTCTCCTAGACATAGCGCGATCTCACCCCCAATACCGGGAGAGACGAAACCCCTGCCGATCCACTCACTGCCTCCACGTGGCTCAGGACTGTACCCAACTAAAACCTGTTTGCATGACTCCTTTGAGCCGTGGTAGGATAGTAATCAAAGCACAGTGGGAACTCACACGAGACAAATGACGATCTCAGGTCGATGAACTAACCTATACACATGTCACCAGGGAACTGCTATCTGACACTGGGTATAATACCAACTAGCATGTTCCCGGCGAGTCCTATCCGGTGTACTCATAACCTAATGAGCACCTGTATACGTCTTAGGTGAACCAACTGACACCAATGGATTGTGAGACCAGCCACCGCCCCTCGTCGGGGTCTCAATCGTATACACTAGTCTACTAATGGAGTATCGATGCCCAGTCTCGAACCTCCTACGACTAGGGACATTTTAAGGATGTGCTTATAGACCCCAGCTTTCACGTATATGATTGCCATCATACTGCTGGCAGTCAAGCAAGAATCCTATGGGCTCTATCAACGCGTAATAGTGATCTGTAATGTCACCTAAAGCATGTACACGATGATAAAGGTAAACCAATTAGCATACTATTCTCTATCAACGTGTAATAGTGAACTGCAACGTCACTTCCAACATGTACACGATGATAAAGACAAACCATATAGTATACAATCCTCTCGAGTATGACTGTCCTACCGGTATAGGTCCTCCCTCAATCATTGCAATCACGTGCCTACGATCCAATAATTGACTTTGAGGGCACTATATCCAACACTGCAGAATTCAAAGTTCGCAACCTAGGGTTTGTCTAAGGTTTTAGTCCAATATAACATCACTACAGGGGTTGTATAGCCTCTACTAACCTCAATTTCACCTTTGGGTTCAACTCAAACCCTAATCCTCAACTTAAAGTTTTCAAAGTCCCCGAAACCACACAATATCGATTCTAAATTAACATGGATGCTAAAGAAATGGAAATTCTACACTAATGGTGGAATAATTACCTTATATTGCACTCAAGAATCCCAGTGCACCAAAATCAAATTTTGCTTGGTCCAAGGTGTTTGCCATGAGCTTGTGCACATACTTTTTGAAGTGGGGATGGGGTTTTAATGGGTTTATTGTGATGGATTGTGAGGAGGTAGAGAGGCAAAGGGAGAGAGGGCAGCAGCAGCAGCATGAGTGAGGGAGTGGAGAGAAAATGATGAAGAGATGAAGTAGGAATGGGAGCTTGGTCCAAGGTTTGACCCCTCACCCTCTCACTCTCTCTCATGCCCATCCCTCCATTCTTTATTCCATTTTCTTTTGTTTTCTTTTCCTTTTCTTTTCTCCTCTCACAAAACCAAAGCCATGAATGAAAAATGAAGAGAGAGCCATGTAGGAAAATGTAACACAAGTGTAAAAATGATATGGTGCATATTTTGCACAAAACAAGCTTAATGCGCGATTAGCGATATTTAATCGCGATTAGCACTAAAATAGTGTATAATAAATCATAATATTTCATAATTTACATAAATTATACAAAGCACCCTCATTTTAGTCATTTCCATAATTTTCAAAAAAAAATCCCAATTTATCGGTATTTAATTATACCACCCTATTAGAATATTCATATTTTATTATTAAATTATAAAAATTCCCAAAAATAATATTTTATTTTTCTGAAATGTTACAATCTCACAGTCAAAGGATCACTCTGCACTTGCTAAATTTTTTTTATGAAGCCTTTAAAAATTCGACAGAAACTGCAGTTTGGTTTCATTGTTACGGAGTTGTTTCAGTTTAGTTGTTTTAACATTGTTTAAATTTGCTAGTGTAGGATTTATGGGATGACTCTGATACCATGAAGGGTTACGCTAGCGCCCCGGCCATCTCTCGTGGCCAAATACGGAACAAAATTTTTACTACGATTAGAAACTTGGCGCTAGAATAATACTAAACCCGGATCTTAACCATAAACCTAACAAGCAAATAATGGTTCTAACTACTAAGATAGAAAGTATACCAAGAGGCTCAAGTCCTTCGGTTCTTCACTCCACTCCTTTAGTATGCTCCTTGTAGTGTCCATGATCAAGCTTGAACTTCGGCCTCCTTACGTCAAGGATGATCCACACGAGAGTGCCTACCAAGAGCTCCTACCTCCTAATTGAGGTAACTAGAATACTTAGCTTGCTAATCTAAGTAGACTAGAGTGTGTAGAGAATGATTATGGAATACTTTGTCTCACTAACCCTAGGTTTCTCAACTCATGAGACTATTAGGGTTAGTATTAGAAGAAGAGAGCAAGGAGAAGATGAGAGTGTAAAGTGAGCTTCAACCAAATGAAGAATGGCTAAGTGAATTAGATAATAATGCATGCCACAAAAATCTGACCACAAATATCTAGATATTTTCAAAAAATATCTACCATGTTAGAATAGTAAAACAATGAGTCACAACCTTAGCTATGCTTCATTTAATAAACTGCACACCTCATTTCTCCACCTCATTAATCCATTAATAAAAATGTTAAATCATAATAATGAGGTGTCTTCTTCTAGAAGTATCTTGCACAATTACAAGAATGCCCCTTACCATATATACATACCCATATCCGTATTCCGAAAAATACGAATACCAAAGAGACGAAAATAATCCATCAATGTAATACTAGGATCCGGCTTAAACCAAAGCGCGCTAGTATCACCCGCCCGAACATCATGCGTGCACAAGTACACGTATGTGGTCGAAACCTGCCGTAAAACCATACGGCCTCTATATCGTTTCGCCCGAAGCAGGAAAACCCTCTGTGTGGGACTCTAAAGAATCAACAGTACGCTGGTAGTGGGTTTAACCACAAGCACGTCAGCGGCACTAGCTGTACGTAACGGCTACCCTGGTACCTGTCGAAAAGGAAGGCCGACGAGCAAACTCGCCTGAACTCCTGCTGAGCCTATCCGTGACAATATCCGTACAATCCGGTCTCTTTGTCAAAGAGTATCGCATACCGGGTCTAGGGGTGGTAAACGTCAGACCCTAATAACCCGATAAGTCATGTTGATGTGGCTCAGGACCAATCCGGGAAACTACTGATCAGCCTATCTGTAAATCCCAACTGCCTTGGCCAAGGTCTTATGGTCCTGACTAATCGATCACAGTGCGATATCAACTCCCAATACCGGGAGAGACGAATCCCCAACAATCACTCACTGCCTCCATATGGCTCGGGACTGTACCCAACCAAAACCTGTTCACGACTCAGTAGAGCCGTGGTAGGGTAGTGATCAAAGCACAGTGGGAACTCACACGAGACAAATGACGATCTCAGGTCTGAAGACTAAACCGTACTCATGTCACGTGAGAACTTCCATCTGATGATAAGTATAGTACCATCTGGAAGTTCTCTGCGAGTCCGTCCAGTGTACTCATACCCAGTGAGCACCTGCATACGATCTTAGGTGCATCCGACCAATGGCTGCGGGACCAACCATTGCCCCTTGTCGGGGCTAGAAGCGCATACACTAGTCTACTCTGGAGTATCAATGCCTAGTCTCAATACTCACATGACTAGGGACCATTTAAGGATGTGCTTATGGACTACCCTGCTCCCACAAGTATGATCGCCATCACAACGTAGGTAGTTAAGCAAGATCCTACGGGCTTTATCAACATGTAACCTCAATATGTAATAACATGTATAACATATGCCATGTTAAGATAAAGACAAACCATAATAGTACACTACTGTATTGAGTCTTTATCAATATATGCAAGCTGGATAAAACATCAATAGAAATAAATACACATATCCTGACAAAGACCTCTCTAATAATATACTATATAACTGAGCAAGAATGTCCTGTACATACATATCCATAGCATCCACATGTATGCATATACAATAATGGTCTCTAGGGCATACATATCCAACAACATGGTGGACTTGGTATGGTACCCCGGGGCAAGAAGATCGTATTGAAAGACATTGAGCCTAACAGGGAAACACTACCTACCAGTGATAGTATTGGACTCGGCGGATATCTAGAGGATACCGACCGGAGTGATATTAGATAAATAGATATTAGAACCGATCTGATGAGACGGTGCCTAAGATATGAGGGCCGATCCGATGAGACGGTGCCTAAGATACGAGGATTTATGTGTCGATATTGGACACGAGATTTATGATGATTTTGAGTGTCGATACATGGCACTCAGGATTTTATGATGATTTGATGTGTCGTTGATGGACACACATTGGATGATACACACTCACAACACATATATACATATATATGACACAGATGATATTGTACCATATATTGACACATACATGATGTTATTATATATTTATATACATGTATACACGATCACCATCGATACCACACGATATGATATTACTATTACTGTACGACCTAGGATATCATTATACATTCGATTTCTAACTGATGATATCTTCTACTTACGAGTCGGCAACTCACCCATGTTGTGCCATAGTTTTGTTGCAGGATCAACCGCTCGGATCAGTAGCGGCTTGCCGGCACATTGTTTCTTTCGGATGATTTGCATTGGTAGGTGGGTTACAGTACAGAGCGTAACCACCATTGTATACTTTTATATTCTTTGTATCTAGTTAAAAGCTCCATCGACCAGATTATGTATATTTGGTAGACTCAAAGACCAGTTGTAAATTCTTTCGGACTTAGTGTCAAGACTTGTATTATTCTTTACATTAAGTTGGATGATTTTTTTGGTTTTATTTACTTTCTTTCTGTGTTTGATCTTTGTCTTGGGTGTCGTATATTTCATATTGCGTGGTAGTGATTCCGCCAATTGGCGAAGAGCTAGCTCCCGCTTGGGGCTTTCTATATTATTATTGTTATGTAATGGTTTTGATCAAAATTTACAAAAGAGATGCTGCCTAAATTTCAAATGACGAAAATATTTTAAAATTATGGTATATAATGTTGGGTTATGCGCTGGCAGTGGGTTTAACCACAAGCACGTCAGCGGCACTAGCTGTACGTAACGGCTACCCAGGTATTGAGAGAAAGGAAGGACGATGAGCAAACTCATCTGAATCCCTACTGAGCCTGTCTGTGACAATCTCCGTACAGTCTGGTCTGTTCGTCTAAGAGTATCGCATATCGAGTCTAGGGGGTCGATTAAGTCAGACACCTAATAACGCAATATTTCGTGTCGATATGAAGCCCATTACCAACTGAGAAACTACTGATCCAAATCTGTAATTCTCGACTACCTTGGCTAAGAATTTCTGGTGATGGCCACCCGTGCACTACACGACATCAACCCCCAATACCGGGAGAGACGAATCCCCGACGATCTGCTCATTGCCTCCATGTGGCTCGGGACTGTACGCAACTAAAACCTGTTTGCACGACTCTTTTGAGCCGTGGTAGGGTAGTAATCAAAGAACAGTGGAAACTCATACTAGACAAATGATGATCTCAGGTCGACAGACTAACCTGTACACATGTCACCTGGGAACTGCTATATGACAATAGGTATAATACCAACTAGCATGTTCCCGGCGAGTCCGTTCAGTGTACTCATAACCCAATGAGCACCTGTATACTATCTTAGGTGACTAACTGACACCAATGGATTGTGAGACCGGCCACCACCCCTCGTCGGGGTCTCGATAAGTATACACTAGTCTACTCTAGAGTATCAATGCCCAGTCTCGATACTCCCTCGACTAGGGACATTTAAGGATGTGCTTATAGACCACCCAGCTACCACGTATATGATTGCCATCATAATGCTGGTAGTCAAGAAAGAATCCTATAGGCTCTATCAACATGTAATAGTGATCTGTAATACCACATAATTCATGCACATGATGATAAAGACAAACCAGATAATATACTATCATTTTGACTAAGACCGTTCTGCCCGTATAGGTCCTCCCTAAATCATCATAATCACCTGACTGCGATTATAATAATTGTCTTGAGGGCACTATAGCCAACAATCTCCCACTTGCACTTAAGGCTAATTATTGCGGTGTCGCATACTCACAACCCGTGTGATACCGAACGCCCAACTTCTCTACTAATCAGTCTCACAAAGCTCATTTTGTGAAACTATTGCATTCGAGAAATAACCTTTGTGAGTGGATCCGTTCCCATGTTTCTATCTTTATCTCTCTCACTATATCTCAACTTCACGGAGAAAGACTTTCTCCCGAAATGAGCAATGCATGTCTTAGAATTTGTCTGGATATCTGATGGGACACAGTTCACAAATGAACTCCAAATCTAACAAACTTCTTAGACTGTATCATACACTGAATTTAATCAGTATCATATGCTATGCCTTCCTCTGTATCCGCTTGGACCACCTGTCCAACATACTTCCCCTCGAAAAAGGGAAAACAATAACTCTGACAGTCACTCTGTCATCCAGGTCACCTTGGAAGCCATAAATGATAACTGTCTCTTGAAGGAGGCTGCCATTACTATTTACCAAGAACATCCACTTATGTTAATAACTGCTTCCCAATGTTTCTCCAGGATTGGATTAATATATACTTATTGCAGCCTGTGCAAAATCAATATCTGGTGTTGTACTTGATATCTCATGATTGACTCAATTGCCTAAGAAAGTAATATGCCAATCATGCAAATCCCTCTCCTCATCAGTCTAAAAGACATCTCTTTAGAGAGGGTGACTCCATCACCTGCGGGTACACAACCACGCCAGGAGTCGCCCATTCTAAAACACTTTAGAATAGTGTCAAGTACCCGAATTGGGATACTTCACAAATCTAGATCTAAAACCATAGATCTAGTCATCAGAATCCCTGTTATTTTATCCATATCCTATGTGGAGAAACCACTTTTTGACAACCACAGTATAACCGATCGTAGTATTGGAAGGTCACTTCCTATTAAGTGCATGTCATCCAAATACCAGGACATCATTCTCTACTACCTTCTTACCAGATCCATCTTTTATTCTGATGAAGTCAAACGCTATGACTGTTACATCAAAAATAGATGATCTATATCCAATATACCTGCTTTAGTCTATAAATAGACATAAGCAGCTTGCCCACTATGCTTCTGTAACGTTTTGAAAATCGTTTCGGTGAAATTTCGAAAAAACGGTAAAATAATGGGGTTTTCTGTAAAAGTCAAAATGCAAATATCTTTATTATAAAATTAAATATACATATTCTAGCTATGTAATTGCTAGTATTTGGTGTTTATTGAGCCACTGGTGAAATTTCAAATTTTCTGAAATTTTTTCCGAAATTAATTATTTTAAGCCGTCACTAATACATTTAATTAGGGAAAATTACAAATTGGAATGAGTTGAAACAAATTTTGTGCACCATAAAACATTAAATAAAATTTTATCTTGTGGTTTTTGAAATGAAATCGTTTGCCAAAACTGTTTAGAAAATATTGAAGAAAAAGGCTTTTTTTTAGTGTAAATGGATATTTGGGGTAATGTAATTATCATTTCCATCACCCCACACCCATACCCACACTCACACACACCCATTTATTTCTTCCCTTGGCTGAATTCAGCAGCCCCCACCCATTTTCCCCACTTGAATTTCAAAGAAAAGAAAAGAAAGAAAGAAAAGAAAAGAAAAGAAATGAGAATGGATAAAAGAGTTGGTATTTGGTTGACTTTGACTTTTTCCCTCACCATACCTCACACCACACTCCCTCTCTCCTCTCCCCCACCTGCAATGGTCGAGCCCCCCCTCCAATTCAGCCCCTTCATTCTTCATCTCTTTCTCTTTAAAAAAGTTCATCAAAAATGCTTGAAAAATCCACAAAAAATCAAGCAAAAATCCAAATCAAAATCCACCTCCTACCCATTTTCCCTTGGCTACCATAGCATGGATCTAGGGATTTAGATTTCAATTTGGGAGGCTAAGTGTGCTTGTGGGATCTTCAAATTATTTTGGTATAAATTCTAACCTTTTTTCTTAATGTGTTGTTAATTGCTTAGGTTAGCTTAATTAATTGTTTAATTAGGTTTTTAATTAGTTCTAGGTGCATGATTTAAAATTCAAGAGAGGGGTTTGATTTCAAATTGTATTTTGGGTTGTGAGATTTAGTTTATGTGATATAATTGACATATTAATGTTATGCTAAATCCAATTTAAGTTGCTAGTTTGTATATTTGTTGATTTAAAAGTGATAATTATATAAATGGTAAACTAGGTTTTGAAAATAATTATATTCTTGTGAGATAAAATTCAAATTTAGGTTTCATGTTATTATAAAGATTATATTGAGTGGTTTAATGCATTTAGTTCATGAAAATCCAAGCTAGATTGTAGTTTGTGCATTTTTGCTATAAAATTGTTAAAATTTAGGTATTTTGTGAACTAGAATTTTAAGGTTTATGGAAATTAATGAGATTAAATTATGGGAATTGTTTTTATGACTTAATTAATATATTTAGTGAATATTGTGGCCGCTAGATTCGTTTATACATCGAGTTTTGTACTAAAACGGTTAATTTTACTTGCTAGATTTTCGGAAAAATAGCTTTTAAAGCGAGTTTGAGGTTTTTGTGAGTTTTAAGCTATTTTATATTATAATTAGTGCTTGTAATTGTACAAATGAGTGTGTTTGGGTTGTTCTCGATGGTTTGGCGTTTGTACGCTGACTTCGAGGGTTTTTGGGTTGATTTGTGAAAGCAACCATAGGTTTTGACCTATGTGGGATTCACGTGTCGTTTTGGGTCATGAGTCGGATTTTAATACGACAAGGTACGTTATGATATATAGGTAACCCATGTGGACTTCGAGACGACAAGCAAGCATGTGGCGACGTCGGAACTGGCTAGCGAGGACCAGGTGAGTAGATTTATATCTACGGGGAGAAGTCGGGTGGATGGCGTATAGCACCCCCGCAGTCCGTAATGTAGCTCATATATATATGTTTATATAGGTGTTTTATGATACGAGAATGTTTATTCATGTTATGATTATGTGTTCATGGATTAGCTTTGGGTTAGTTGCGAAACCCTAGAGTAGTTGTTATACCCACATACGCACACACAGACTTGCATACTTTACTTTCTTGTGCGCAGATTGGGATGTGTATACATGTATATATGCTTGGGTATGGGACTATGCATATGTACATTCATATACGCATGCATGGATAATGAGGATAGTACTTGGGATTTATGATGAGTCGATGAGATTTGATTTGAGGCCGTGAGATTGGTGATATAGCAGGGTTCGTATTTGAGATACGACATGACGTTGTAGCGGGTCCTTGACGTAGTGTTTCACACACGTGCATGCATACCTAGGCGGTATCAGTATTGTACTAGACGTAGATCAGTACCCCGATCATGATATTTGATAAAGAGGATACCAGGTGAATAGTATGATGAATGTGATATTAACCCGTACCCAGATTTGGGGATGCCGTACGACGGATTTACGTACGAGCTATATTTTGATGATTGATCCGCACTCTTGACTTGGGATGCCTGCTTATAGATATGGTATCGGATATGATATTATTGAGGCGGGATCACCGACTAATATATATACAGGTATGTATATGTATCGACTCAGATGTTAGACGGTTTCCTTACCTGTAGTCCAGCTTGTTAGCTTTGCCCTTTAGTTTAGTTTAGTTGTTAGATTAGATTCGATTCTTACCTATTTCAAAAATTAACGAATCGTGGGTATTTTAAAAGACAGCCCAAAGGATCCTACGGATATTTCAAAAGACGTATCTTTTTATAAAAATACCGTAGCCCCTATTTTCAAAACCCCATGATTCGTGTTATTTCAAAAGGCACCATTTGTAGGACTTATATTAGATTAAGGCAGATTAGTTATAGTTGCGTCTAGTATTCAGCTCCCGCTCATTATTGTGGTTCACTTCGCATCGCCTGCTTATATTATGTTTCATACTCCATTATTGATATCATGTTGTTAGGACACCAGCACCATTACCGATGATGCGTATGTACCACGTACACTTACTTGCCGGCTCACACACATCTTCATCGGGAATTGCCATGTCACGTACACCTTAGAAAATATTATTGCTTGACATAGCCTGTTAGCTAATAGTTTAGACATGATATTAGCGTACTTGCCTTATATGTTAGTTTAGACATTGTATTTATTACCTGCTACTTCATGCATACTGTTATTCATTGTTATGCCGCATTCATGGATTCTCATGCATATATTCACTATTTTACGTGTTATTGAGGTTTTGGATTCGGATTTCCATGAGATTTTCTGGATTTGGAGGAAAACCGCAAAAAGATAAATAAACCTTTTCTCTCTTTTAAAATAAAAAGTGCGGTTTTCCCATGATGTATGAGTCATCCACCATGAGTTTGCTGATGGATTTCGTGACCCTATTCGAGGAGTGGACGAACCGTTTCGGGTACATGGTGGGCCCGGTGCGGTATCCCGGGGCAAGAGGATCGTGTTGTTGACGTTGAACCTGGCAGGGGAGAACTACCGACCGGTGATATTACCCGACGCGTCGGATATCCGGAGGATACCGTCATGGTCTCGAGAAAGATGGTAGGGGCCAGTCTAGATTGACGGCGCCCTAGATATTGTGATTGAGATATTGAGATTTTGAGATATTGAGGTACAGAGATTGTGATACAGAGATATCGAGATATTTGGACACTTGTTTTGTGTCGATGCTGGGCACTGTTTTATGCTGATTTCATTTATGGTACCTCACTTTTAAAATACAGAAATCTCACTAATTTATGAAAGCAGTTTTCGTCAGTACATGCATTCTGTTCCATGCATTCATACATCATCCATATAATACATTGCTACCTGAGGCACTGGCACGGGCACATGGAATTACACTTGGATTAGATATTTACCCTAGTCATTGTTATAGACTGCTGGTTTTATTTGAGGATTATATATATTGATCGTATGACCTAGGATTGCGTTATACATGCGATTTCTTTTCGTAGAAGTTTTTCTATTCACGAGTTGGCAACTCACCCCCGTTGTGCCCCAGTTTCTTGCAGGTTTCGCCGTACAGGTTTCTTTACGGCTTTGCGGGTACAGTTTCGTTCGGGTGACTTGCTAGTAGGTGGGTTTATTTGTATCGTACCCATAATTATACATTGTATATTATTATTCAGTTGTATCTAGAAGTTCAATCAACCAAACATGTATTTACTTTGAGATAGAGACCAGTGATGTTATTCCTTCGACCTTAGAGTCGCGCGTTATTTTTCTGTGGTTTTCCTGTGGTTTGAGTTTCCTTTTGAGTTTTGATCCTCGCCGTTGGCGTTGTATATTATATTGCTTGTGTGGTTGTGACCGTCGATTGACAAAGAGCTAGCTCCCGCTTGGGGATGCCTTTTTTTTGATTTCGTAGACTATTCATGTTGTATCCCGTTTGGGGGCCAGTATTTACAAAGGAGACTCTGCCGAAATTTTCAGGAAATTTTTGATGTTTTTAGAATCCCGCATAATTCGGCTTATGCTATTGAAACTACTTGTTTTAAATTGGTTTTCCTTCACTCTACTACTTTTCTTGGTTTGGATTTCTGGGGTTTCAGTTTACTTAGATTGCGTACGCCTCGAGACGTTCGTAGTTTAAGTGCCGGTCTTGTTCCGTACTTTCGGGACGTGACAAAGTTGGTATCAGAGCGTTAGGTTTTACCTTCGGAGCGTAGGATAACCCTTGGTTGATGGAATAGGTGACTAAAGTAGAGTGGCGTACCGTAGGTATGTTCCGCGGCATATTTACGATACGCTACTCCACTTAAGGAGCTTTAGGATGTACATTTCTTTGCTCAGTATTATATTCATTCCGATCTAGCCTCATCAGTAGCAGTTATGGTTTTGCTGCCACGATTACGGGCAGGGAGAGCTACGGCTAGAGTTGCGGTCTGCATGAGCTCGTCAAGAACGAGGACTGACCAGGGCATGATTCCGGCGACACACAATTGCAAAGATGTGTCTTTTCATTGTGTCTTCACGCCACGAGCGTTGGGTGGATTGCTGTATGAGATTACTCGGACGTGCCGATTTGCACTAGAGGATTGAGCCACTGATAGAGGCCAGCCATATTTTGATGACCATTGAAGTGTTGCTTACTCCTGATGATTGAGGCACCGTTCAGCGTGCAGACGAGCGAGCCAGTTATTACTGTGAACGACGAGATATTGCCCCAGATGCTGGAGTTAGTGCAGAATGAGTTGTACTAAGAGATGATAGAAGGTCGCTAGTCATCGAGGATGAATGACTAGGACATGTGGATCATTCGCCTACCCCGATGCGAGGTCATCAGATAGATTGATTCCAGCTAGAGACGACTTCACGCGGAGACGTTGAGAGTCGACAGAGACGATCGAATGTCAGAAACCTATTATTCCAAGTTTAAAGTAGTCGGAAAGACATGCAGGCAATTCTATGGACCCTCTAGAAGAATGAAACCCTAACTCGACATAATGACCGTGTGAAAGCCTTTGAACCTTCGGGTTTGCGGCAGTTCCACGGCGCCATTAGTGAAGCTTGGGTTTGCCCTTCTACGGCTGGACCACCGATGCTGTGGTATGTACTCGATACTATTAAACTGTGCCCAAGATGTTGAGCCCTTGGGGGATTATGAGGTTTTGACAATCGATTGGATGGTTCGACTTAATTCGGATGCTAGGTGGTGAGATGCATTTCTTGGGAGACTCCCGATACGAGGATAGCCGTTGGAGCTCAGTCCATGCAGCCACGACGAGACGAGTCCGAAGCGGTCGACATTAGAGAAAAATGGAGTAAGAGGTTCGTACAAGATCTGGATATGATGACGTTCCCCTCCTCCGACATCAGAGATGCGATGCGCATGCCGAGACAGAGTACTGGATATACCTTCCAGAAGGAGTCGCGATGGGTATGCAGCCGTTCCAGAGCAAGATGCAGATATAGGAAAGGACGATGACTTCCGGACAGTTGGCAGAGACGAGACATGGAAGAGACCGTGAGCAGGATTCCTTCCAGGACACTACTGCAATGATACTTGCACCTAGGATCAGATGTGTCACGTACATTCAGAGAGCCAGAGGCCGACGCCAGTGATATGCTGTCTTACGAGTGGTCGCGATGATTGACCGGGAGATGAAAAGAGACGTGCCAGAACGGGATCATCCCCGTTGGCACACCTGACAGGGCCGATGAGCCGATGGACCGAGAGATTGGTAATTCACAGTGAAGACCTTGACCCAGGAGTGGTCATTGTTACGCACACCAGCAGGCCAGAGTTCATGATCATCGACGAGACGTCCCACTAGTGACCGCGACAGTTGGCCCGAGATTCTTAGAGGATGCGCTTGAGCGGCACTATTCCGCCATTATTGATTTCGATGTTTTGGGTGATTTATTCGCCTGATTTGATTTTGATGATTGAGGATTTACGATCTTTGCACAGTGTTGCACTTGATATCATTTTCGTGCTTGGGTTTCATATGTTTGTGATTTTACGGTTTTAGACATTTGAGTTGATTTTGTGCGTATGCACGCACACGATTTGGTTCCTGCACTCTGTATAGTTTATATATGCTTGCAGTGCAGTGATACGGCTTTTGTGCACTTAGATGCACTGGACTTCGATTTCGATTGTGATACTTGATATTTGTTTTGTGCACCTTGTGCACCTGATTTGATTTTGCGCATGTTCGGCGCTTGATATTAGATTTCATGATTTCGTGCATGATGGATGCCCCTGGTTTTGAGTTTTCGCGCATGTTGAGCGCATGTCTTGAGATGCGATTTCGGTGCACACTAGATGCACTAAATCGAGATTTTTTTCGTGCATGTCAGATGCACCTGATTTTGCTATCAGGCACACACGTTGCCTACGACAGATGCTTTGTGCACACCCGATGCACTTAGATCTTGTTTCTGTGCACTTGTATGGCACGTATATGGATTTTGATTGTCGTGCGCACCAGACGCACGTAGTATTCATACGCATATTTTGGGATTGATTTCTTATAGAGCAGTACGTTTTTTTTATGATAATTGCGATGTGTTTTCGTACTAAGCAGGACTAGTCAGAGGACAGTACCTGAATGTATTTTTCATGCATTGATAGCTATTGAAGGGAATTCCAAAAAGCGAGCTATAGTCTCAGTATTTACCTACGTGTCTGATATGACGCGAAACGTTTAAAACAAGGAAAACCCTTCTAAATTGTCTCCCAAAATGGTGGAACGTACATTTCAAACAAAAGTATATATGTATATAGTTATTTTCTTATAATACACGTCCGCCACTGTGCAGTGTTATGTGCATTGCACAGCAACTTACAGGATTTGGCATGCATTTCCTCCTGATATTTGCATGCATAGTTCCGATTTATAGCATATCGGTCTTGCTTGAGATTTGGCATTCGTGTCTTCACCTTGACTCCGATGATTGCGGGATGCTTGACAGAGTTTTGATTTCGAGTTATCTACTCATTACTCATGCGCATGCATTGCGCTATGATGTGTTTATGTATTTATGATTTCGGAGACCCGGCGATTTGATGGTTTTGGCTGAAATATTTTAGTATTTGGGGGGGGAGTTTTAATTTAAATTCGGTGACCAAATTTCTTTAAGTGGGGAAGATTGTAACATTTTGAAAATCGTTTCGGTGAAATTTCGAAAAAACGGTAAAATAAGGGGGTTTTCTGTAAAAAGTCAAAATGCAAATATGTTTATTATAAAATTAAATATACATATTTTAGCTATGTAATTGCTAGTATTTGGTATTTATTGAGCGACTGGTGAAATTTCAAATTTTCTGAAAAATTTTCCGAAATTAATTATTTTAATATTATTTTAAGCCGTCACTAATACATTTAATTAGGGAAAATTACAAATTGTAATGAGTTGAAAAAAAATTTGTGGATCATAAAACATTAAATAAAATTTTATCATGTGGTTTTTGAAATGAAATCGTTTGCCAAAACGGTTTAGAAAATATCGAAGAAAAATGCATTTTTTTAGTGTAAATGGATGTTTATGGTATTGTAATTATCATTTCCATCACCCCACACCCATACCCACACTCACACACCCCCATTTATTTCTTACTTGGCTGAATTCAGCACCCCCCACCCATTTTCCCCACTTGAATTTCAAAGAAAAGAAAAGAAAGAAAGAAAAGAAAAGAAAAGAAATGAGAATGGATAAAAGAGTTGGTATTTGGTTGACTTTGACTTTTTCCCTAACCATACCTCACACCACACTCCCTCTCTCCTCTCCCCCACCTGCAATGGCCGAGCCCCCCCTCCAATTCAGCCCCTTCATTCTTCATCTCTTTCTCTTTAAAAAAGTTCATTAAAAATGCCTGAAAAATCCACAAAAAATCAAGCAAAAATCCAAATCAAAATCCACCTCCTACCCATTTTCCCTTGGCTACCATAGCATGGATTTAGGGATTTAGATTTCAATTTGGGAGGCTAAGTGTGCTTGTGGGATCTTCAAATTATTTTGGTATAAATTCTAACTTTTTTTCTTAATGTGTTGTTAATTACTTAGGTTAGCTTAATTAATTATTTAATTAGGTTTTTAATTAGTTATAGGTGCATGATTTAAAATTCAAGAGAGGGGTTTGATTTCAAATTGGTATTTTGTGTTGTGAGATTTAGTTTATTTGATATAATTGACATATTAATGTTATGCTAAATCCAATTTAAGTTGCTAGTTTGCATATTTGTTGATTTAAAAGTGATAATTATATAAATGGTAAACTAGGTTTTGAAAATAATTATATTCTTGTGAGATAAAATTCAAATTTAGGTTTCATGTTATTATAAAGATTATATTGAGTGGTTTAATGCTTTTAGTTCATGAAAATCCAAGCTAGATTGTAGTTTGTGCATTTTTGCTATAAAATTGTTAAAATTTAGGTATTTTGTGAACTAGAATTTTAAGGTTTATGGAAATTAATGAGATTAAATTATGGAAATTGTTTTTATGACTTAATTAAGATATTTAGTGAATATTGTGGCCGCTAGATTCGTTTATACATCGAGTTTTGTACTAAAACGGTTAATTATGCTTGCTAGATTTTCGGAAAAATAGCTTTTAAAGCGAGTTTGAGGTTTTTGTGAGTTTTAAGCTATTTTATATTATAATTAGTGCTTTTAATTGTACAAATGAGTGTGTTTGGGTTGTAATCGATGGTTTGGCGTTTGTACGCCGACTTCGAGGGTTTTTGGGTTGATTTGTGAAAGCAACCATAACTTTTGACCTATGTGGGATTCACGTGTCGTTTTGGGTCATGAGTCGGATTTTAATACGACACGGTACGTTATGATATGTAGGTAACCCATGTGGACTTCGAGACGACAAGCAAGCATGTGGCGATGTCGGCACCGGCTAGCGAGGACCAGGTGAGTAGATTTATATCTACAGGGAAAAGTCGGGTGGATGGTGTATAGCACCCCCGCAGTCCGTAGTGTAGCTCATATATATATGTTTATATAGGAGTTTTATGATACGAGAATGTTTATTCATGTTATGATTATGTGTTCATGGATTAGCTTTGGGTTAGTTGTGAAACCCTAGAGTAGTTGTTATACCCGCATACGCACACACAGACTTGCATACTTTACTTTCTTGTGCGCAGATTGGGATGTGTATACATGTATATATGCGTGGGTATGGGACTATGCATATGTACATTCATATACGCATGCATGGATAATGAGGATAGTACTTGGGATTTATGATGAGTCGATGAGATTTGATTTGAGGCAGTGAGATCGGTGATATAGCAGGGTTCGTATTTGAGATACGACATGACGTTGTAGCGGGTCCTTGACGTAGTGTTTCACACATGTGCATGCATACCTAGGCGGTATCAGTATTGTACTAGACGTAGATCAGTACCCCGATCATGATATTTGATAAAGAGGATACCAGGTGAATAGTATGATGAATGTAATATTAACCCGTACCTAGATTTGGGGATGCCGTACGACGGATTTACGTACGAGCTATATTTTGATGATTGATCCACACTCTTGACTTGGGATGCCTGCTTATAGATATGGTATCGGATATGATATTATTGAGGCGGGATCACCGACTAATATATATACAGGTATGTATATGTATCGACTCAGATGTTAGGCGGTTTCCTTACCTGTAGTCCAGCTTGTTAGCTTAGCCCTTTAGTTTAGTTAAGTTGTTAGATCAGATTCGATTCTTCCCTATTTCAAAAACTAACGAATCGTGGGTATTTTAAAAGACAGCCCAAGGGATCCTACGGATAATTCAAAAGACGTATCTTTTCATAAAAACACTGTAGCCCCTATTTTCAAAACCCCATGATTCGTGTTATTTCAAAAGGCACCATTTGTAGGACTTATATTAGATTAATGCAGATTAGTTATAGTTGCGTCTAGTATTCAGCTCCCGCTCATTATTGTGGTTCACTTCGCATCGCCTGCTTATATTATGCTTCATACTCCATTATTGATATCATGCTGTTAGGACACCGGCACCATTACCGATGATGCGTATGTACCACGTACACTTACTTGCCGGCTCACACACATCTTCATCGGTAATTGCCATGTCACGTACACCTTAGAAAATATTATTGCTTGACATAGCCTGTTAGCTAATAGTTTAGACATGATATTAGCGTACTTGCCTTATATGTTAGTTTAGACATTGTAGTTATTACCTGCTACTTCATGCATACTGTTATTCATTGTTATGCCGCATTCATGGATTCTCATGCATATATTCACTATTTTACGTGTTATTGAGGTTTTGGATTCGGATTTCCATGAGATTTTCTGGATTTGGAGGAAAACCGCAAAAAACATAAATAAACTTTTTCTCTCTTTTAAAATAAAAAGTGCGGTTCCCATGATGTATGAGTCGTCCACCATGAGTTTGCTGATGGATTTCGAGACCCGATTCGAGGAGTGGAGGAACCGTTTCGGGTACATGGTGGGCCCGGTGCGGTACCCCGAGGCAAGAGGATCGTGTTGTTGATGTTGAGCCTGGCAGGGGAGCATAACCGACCGGTGATATTACCCGACGCGTCGGATATCCGGAGGATACCGTCGTGGTCTTGAGATAGATGGTAGGGGCCGGTCTGGATTGACGGCGCCCTAGATATTGTGATTGAGATATTAAGATTTTGAGATATTGAGGTTTAGAGATTGTGATACAGAGATCTCGAGATATTTGGACACTTGTTTTGTGTCGATGCTGGGCACTGTTTTATGCTGATTTCATTTATGGTACCTCACTTTTAAAATACAGAAATCTCACTAATTTATGAATGCAGTTTTCGTCAGTACATGCATTTTCTTCCATGCATTCATACATCATCCATATGATACATTGCTACCTGAGGCACTGGCACGGGCACATGGAATTACACTTGGATTAGATATTTACCCTAGTCATTGTTATAGACTGCTGGTTTTATTTGAGGATTATATATATTGATCGTATGACCTAGGATTGCGTTATACATGCGATTTCTTTTCGTAGATGTTTTTCTATTCACGAGTTGGTAACTCACCCCCGTTGTGCCCCAGTTTCTTGCAGGTTTCGCCGTACAGGTTTCTTTACGGCTTTGCGGGTACAGTTTCGTTCGGGTGACTTGCTAGTATGTGGGTTTATTTGTATCATACCCATCATTATACATTGTATATTATTATTCAGTTGTATCTAGAAGTTCCATCAACCAAACATGTATTTACTTTGAGATAGAGACCAGTGATGTTATTCCTTCGACCTTAGAGTCGCGCGTTATTTTTCTGTGGTTTTCTTGTGGTTTGAGTTTCCTTTTGAGTTTTGATCCTTGCCGTTGGCGTTGTATATTATATTGCTTGTGTGGTTGTGACCGTCGATTGACGAAGAGCTAGCTCCCGCTTGGGGATGCCTTTTTTTGATTTCGTATACTATTCATGTTGTGTCCCGTTTGGGGGCCAGTATTTACAAAGGAGACTCTGCCGAAATTTTCAGGAAATTTTTGATATTTTTAGAAACCCGCATAATTCGGCTTATGCTATTGAAACTACTTGTTTTCAATTGGTTTTCCTTCACTCTACTACTTTTCTTGGTTTGGATTTCTGGGGTTTCGGTTTACTTAGATTACGTACACCTCGAGACGTTCGTAGTTTAAGTGCCGGTCTTGTTCCGTACTTTCGGGACATGACAGCTTCTGCTGCTCCCACTGACTACAACAACCCTCTGGCAAAGTCATATACACGTGCACTTCTAAAGCTAATTTAGAACGACGTTATATTCATCCTCCTGCCAGATCTCATAGTCTAGAACAACAGCAGTGGAAAGTTTGGGTAATCATAAACCTTCCAACCACCTTCTCTGAGGAGACCGATGTACCTCTCGAGTGCCTGAGGTTACCCACCTAATCTACAGAGTGGCTAATAGATCGTTGAAACCATTTGAATCTTTAGGTTCTACTAAATTTTCAGTAATTATTTGTGGTTCTGGAATAACTTCCAGTTCTACCATTCTCCCACTAATGTTTTCTGAAAAGAATCCATTTTACTAAAATTGGTGGCGAGTTAAGAACAATATAACTATTGATCTTCCAGATGGTAGAATGTTAACCCTCGTCGAAGCCCGGGATAACCCACACACTGCCATTACTGAAACGTGCCTTGAGTTTGTCCAGATTCTGGTTTTAAGCATCAGCCGGACAACTACATATACCTTAACATCATTAAGATATGAATCCATTCTATATATCCAATATAGAAACAAGAGTACTAATTTAATTGGAACCGGATTCAAAAATCATGCAGCTCTTTCCAGTGCATTTCAACCAAATGGAAGGAGGCCAAGCAGCATTACTCATCAAGGAATGCATCCACCTATGAGTTACCTGAAAGAGAAGCAATTTCTCAAAACCATTACTTACAACGGAATACCTTAAACAAGTATCTACATCATTGATCACCTTGAAAAATCCTGATACTTGCAACATTTGGTTCTCTACTTTATTCTTATACCTATATCTTCTCAATATCTTGACCTTGTATTTCAACGAAACACTTGTCTAGAACTGGAGAAGCCATGAGTAAAAAGAATATAGTACGAGTACCAACCCCTTTTTCCTAACGGACATTGGACAACATACAATACTTTGTATAAGTCTACTGAATTCAATAACTCAAACCTTGTGCGTCGTAGGTTGAAAACTGTACTATGGTTAAGAAGAATTACACCGTTATTAAATGCAACTTACCTAACCATCAACTGATAGGTACATAATTTCAAAAGGTTATATCTCACTTTATTAAATAAACGTACAAATATATCAGTTTGAAATTGGTGCATAACAACGGATATTCAAAACCAAATATTTGTCGTCAGGCAAAACCCAGGTGATTTCCTCAAATATGATCAATTACAAAGAATTCCGATATATATAAAGGATTTAATCACCCAACTCCCAATATCTTACTCCCACTCCCCATCTGTAACGCTATACAGATGTGAGAATCAAAGGTGGTAAATACATACCATGAAGTTAGAATCTAATTTGGAAAACAGTTTTCAATTAACACCGCACAGTAAAACTGAAACATGAAAATATTTCGAAGGGGTAGCCTGGTATTCCTAGTAATGCCTCTTCCACTCTCCTGATTCATGACTGTAACCTTATATTTCCTTGCCATCACTCCAATCCTTTTATATGTCTTTACTTATTACCTTCTGTACACCACACTTAGGCTAATTGATTTTCTTCCTTCCCTACCCTTCGGCACCAGCCTAAGGTTTGGAAGAAGACTATCTAACGAGCGTAATAGGTGTACTCTCCTAATACTAGTGGAGGGTGTTTTTCGTCAACCCATTGAGATGGGAATACGCACGCGGTTGTCAGGCGTACAATAGATTCCTCCTGCCTAGGGTAGGCGGGGGTTTATTGATTGTGGGAATCCGAATCTCCGTCAGCCGCGGGCTAATCTGCCGTTAATAATCCTTCGACTTTGGAGCGAAGGAACCTCCGATTGACGGGTCAAACTGGTTATGCGAACTCAATGTCCAGCGCCCCATTAGAAATTATTTTTAACGGGGGAAGTGTTGTGGAGTGTGTATGTATATATAAAAAAAGGAAAATAGCATCCAATGGACGCGTGAGCGCCGGCGCCCCACTTGTCTGTCACACGGGCACGGGCGCCGGCGCCCCACGTGCTTGGCACGCGGGTGCTAGGTGTCAGCAGGAAAAGGGGCTTAGCCCCTACACTGGGAGTTGTACTCCCGATTGACTTTTGGAGTTGAACTCCCGACAAAGAGGACAAAAGGGCATAGCCCTTGCACTAAGAATTTTACTCCTAAAAAGAAAGATCTATTATTATATATATATATATATTGTTTTGAGGAGTTAAACTCCTAAGATATTTTTGGAGCTGATGAAAGGGGACCCTTTCTTCTCCCTTGAGCCTTGGATCTTTCCCAAAGTGGGATTTTTTTGGGGTGGGTCTCCTTCCTCCTCTCTATTGGCTTGATCTTGGAGAAAAGAGGGTGAGATTTTAAAATCTCCCCTTCTTGAGATCTGATGGAAGATCTGAATTCCTCTTTAAGGGTTTGATAGTGAAAAGCTATTTATTTTTTGGAAAAGGAAGAGTTGAACTCTTGATTTAATTCAGAAAAGGGGAAGAAGGTTTAGAACCTAAAGGAAGGGGAAGGAGGCACAAGCCCTAGCTTTTGAAGGGAATGAAAAAGTATCCTTTATTTTATTATCATGTTACCTTTTATAGGCTTACAAATTTACATATAGCCCCTTAGGCTTTACAAAGTGGCATTTTTTCCCATCTCATGCCTCATTTGCTCATTTCTTTTGCACATGAGCCATAGGATTTACAAGAATTTGTCTTTATGCCTATTTATCATACATTTATTCATAAAAATTATTTCAAAATTATTTATTACATAATTTTTATATTTGCATGGGGGAGGCTGGCCGTGGGGCTCGACTTGGGCATGGGCCCACTTGACCTGGGCTTGGGCCCGCTTACTTGGGGTTGACTTCAACTTCGACTTGGTCAACCGGGGTGTAATTTTTGACCCCAACAAATAGGAGCTCTCGCAACCTGAGAGAGGGTAAAGGGAAAAGACAACTGAATAATCCTATTCTATTTCTCCAGAACCAAAAACCATTCTCAAACTGGAACAAGTTCTTTCGAGTTCGTATGAAACTATACGATAGCATACCCAAGCAATATGGATCTTTGTAGTGATACAGAGTGTTATGGAGAAATGCAAAGGTGATATAGGAGTAGCAGGGGTATACGCTGTTTCTTCATGTATGATAGCAGTCGCAATTTCCTTTGCCCTTTATCTAATCCCTTTATATGTCTTTAATTATTACCTTCTGTACACCATACTTAGGCTAATTGGTTTTCTTTCTTCCCTACCTTTCGGCACCTGCCTATGGTTTGGAAGAAGACTATCCAATAAGCGCAATAGGTGCACTCTCCTAATACCAGGAGCCCTCGCAACCTGAGAGAATGTAAGGATAGAAGACAACCGAATAATCCTATTCAATTTCTCCAGAACCAGAAACTATCCTCGAACTGGAACAAGTTCCTTCGAGTTCATATGTAACTGTACGATGTCATATCCAAGAAATGTAGATCTTCGTAGTGATACGGAGTGTTCTGGAGAAATACAAAGGTGATATAGGAGCGGCAATGATATATGCGACTAAATGACAATCCAAAAGCCAAAGTGTTTTTAAGAAGGTTCGGTTAACTTGGTTCGTGAGTATTTAAGGTCAGGACATGGTCGCTGCCAGAGAGAGAGAGAGAGAGAGAGAGAGAGACTCAGGGTTCACTATAACATAGATTAGATTGGTTAATCACTTTATCTAATCAGGATGGCTCCCACTGTTTCCTCGAATTCTCCTTCAAACCCTAAAAGGAGAATTAGTTGGGATCATCTAAAATCACCCGAGGAGTAACACCTACTCATCAGTGGGAATTGGGATCCAACTATCATCTCATGATAACTTGATTGAATCCACTCAAGTCACCACATTCCAGAAGGTATGCGCATGCCTGGCAAGTTTCCTGTATATATGAAACCCCCGATGTGATTTTTACCTCTAGGACCCAAGTGACCTTGACACAGTCAACGTATCAAAGGGTCCTAGTCAAGTTCAACCCGTCATTATCTTGATTGCATTAAAGCCACCCGTATAATACCCTTGACACAGTCAATATGGTTACACGGCTGTCCTAACCAAGCCACATATCCATGCGACAGAAAAGCATTACATAGCTACCGGACACTACGCCTTGGCAATGCATGATATACGTAGCACGAATACTAAGCAATACTAATATGAAACGACGGAGGGCTACGGCTTGTTTTTTTGGTGAAAAACCTTTAATGTAATGAACTTGATATCGTTGAAGGAACCGAGTGGTTTTACAAATATATAGTGGCGCAAACTTTTGCTAAAGAGGTCACTCTCTGTGAAGGGATCTCGGCTCTTTCCTCATCGAATGAGGTGCAGGATATTCTAAACTGAATACCATGATGCAAAGCAAAAGAATCGACTATAGTGAAGTTATTACACTAACGCAAACTTTATCCCAAAAGGCCACTCCCGATGAAGGGATCTTGGCTCTTGCCTCGTCGAATGAGGTGCGGGATATTCCTAACTGAATACCACTGTGCAAAACAAAAGGAAACGTTTGTATTGTCTGTTTTTAAAAAACTTGGTTCTAACAACATCATATATAGGTTTATTTTCCTTGCATTAATCAGAATTAATGCAGCCCCATCAGTTAATCCATATCACAGTAGAAAAGAACGAAAATACAATGTACGTATATGCCATCCGCATTCGCCATGGGGTCCCGTCATGCACCATTAGGTTACTTAACTAACGGCAGAGCGGGTGCTGGACTAGCGCGGATGCAAAACATATACAACATCTACTAGTATATAGATAAATATATATAGCATTCGTCCCATGCATGATATAAGCAACATCACAGAATCTCAGCAAGCATCACAGAATGGTGGATAATCTTGGAGCCTCGGGTTTCATTTGAGCCGCAAATGAGACCCGACGTTCCCTGTCGTGTGGATGACCTGTGCAATGAAAACCTGGACCCCTACGAGCGCGGCAAGTTACCTGCTAATCCCAGAAGTGAGGCAACCCTAATCAACAAAGTGAATGGGACACCCAGCACTTCACGGAATCCGGTAACTTGAGCACCCCTCCGTGGGTCAACCTGTACCCCCTACAAATGCGTCGAATAGCCCACCGATTCTAGAATAGGCCCCCTCCGTCTCAACGCCATGAGATGCGAGCCCGTTGGCCTATAGAACCCGACTATTCGAGCACTCCTCTGCGGGGTAATCCTGATACAGAAAAAGAAAATATATGTACAAGGGTGACATCGACCTCAACCCGGTCGTGCTCCAAACAAATAATATACAAGCTGGCAGAGACGGCAGTTCACATATCGGACGCTCACCCCGCAATATCAAATGTTGTAACATTTCAGAAAAATAAAATATTATTTTTGGGATTTTTATAATTAAATAATAATTATATTGAATATTTTAATATTGCGGTATAATTAAATACCGATAAATTGGGAAAAATTTAGGAAATTGGGGAAATTACTAAAAAGAGGGTGGTTTATTGGATTTAAGCAAATTATAAAATTTTATGATTTATTTGACACTATTTTAATGCTTATCGCGATTAAATATCGATAATCGCGCATTAAGCGTGTTTTATGCACATGACACGCACATGTCATTTTTGGTATTTTTACATTTTTCCTAGCATGGCTTTTCTTCATTTTCAAGCATGTTTTGGTTTAAATGAAAAGAAAAGAAAAGAAATGAAAAGAAAAGGGAATATAATATAGAAGTATGGGCATGAGAGAGGAGAGAGAGGTGAGGGGTCAAACCTTGGTCTTGGCCCTTTGTTTCATTCATCATCTTCATCCTTCCTTCTCACTCTCCTCTCTAGGGCTGCTGCCCTTACTCCCTCTCCCTCTTCAAGATTCAAAATACCCCCAAAATCAAATCAAAACTCCATCTCCATTTCACAAAAAACATGCACAAGACCATTACAATCACCTTTGACCAAGAAAATTTGTATTTTGGAGACTTGGGGCAACTCAAGAAAATTCTTGAGTTGCCAAATGAGGTAATTCCTATACCATTAACATAGTATTTCAATTTCCTTAGCACCCATGTTAGTTTATAAACCGATATTGCGTAGTTTAGCGAACTTTGAAATTTCTAGTTAGGGTTTTGTTGAATCTTGAGTAGTGAAGGTGTAATTGAGTGTACTAGTGACTACAACCCCTGTAGTGATGTTATACTAGACCCTAACCATATACTTAAACCCTAAATACGAACTTAGAAACCCCGATATCGGAAAATTGTTGGATTTGTGATAGAATTTGGTGATCTGCTAACACCCGGGTGACCTGAAAATTATTTAGCAAACACAGAGTGATGTGCAGGCAACCAGGATGCTACCACAGAGACCCGAGCCCCAATACCCTCCACTTGGCCGCAATTTTATTCATCCTGGCCGCAACTTGCGGCCAGGTTAGGATGGTTTGGCCCATGGTTTCTTCTGTAGCTCCTAAATCAGTTAAATAGACCGTTTACATATGCAAAATTGGATAATTGTCACCTGAGGAAAATCTGGAAGTGTTTTACATAGTTTCTGAAATTGTAGTGCGGCTTTTAATGAATTTGAATTTGGTATTGTGTTTCCGTCGTGTGGCGTTTGAACGAAAACTCCAGGGTTATTAGTCGTGTTTTGCATGCTAGGCTATAGGTTTTAACCTATGAGAGAAACGTGTGCCGTTTTGGTTTTCCGCCTTGATTTTAATACGCATTTCGATTGTTTTATATGTGTAGATAACCTCGCGTGGACTTCGGACGATGAAGAAGAGGATGGCTACATCGACTTCGGCGAGAAAGATCAAGGTGAGTGGATCTATATCCACGAGGGAAGTCGGGTGGATGGCGTATAGCACCCCCGCAAGTTTTGATGGAAACCGATTCATAGTTTATGGTTAAGGAAACCTTTAATAGAAAACGAGGGTTAGAATTAAATGATAGTTAGAGAAAACATATTATAAACTAGAAGATAGTTAGTGATGATTGAATATATTTTGGGATATGAGTTGGAGGCTTTAAGGAAAGGAAAAAGCGAATTGTGAATAACGACTTATAGCTATGTAATTACCCTAGAATCAGTATGAGTTTAAATATCATGACCTTTGATGTATAGTGTAGATTGCATATATTAAATGACTTATTGTGAGATATAAAATGCGATGAAAAGAGAATACGATTTGATATGTGATCCGATGATATGTTGGTATACGGATGTGAGTCGATTGAGATGATTGATACCTTTCCGGTCCCCTGATATGAGATTGTTATGGATGTGACCTGGGACATAGGTATATATAGATATATATATTGTGGTGCATCGTGAGTGATATGTCGTACATGATATTAGGTCCGTACCCCTTATTGTCTTATAGGTTAATAGGATCCCTATTGGTTTAATGCCGCCGTACGATGATTTTCCGTACGTGATGAGTTTGACTTGAGGATTGATTCATACCCTTGGCTAGAGGATGCCGTACGTTGGTTATACCGTACGTGATGTGTGAGGCTGGATGCCAATTGTTGTGAGGCTGGATGCTGACTAATAGATTCACCGACTCGGTCATACTAGTTACGTACACCTGTCAGCATTTGCATATGATTTACCTTATGCTGCATTCATGTTATTCTCATTGGATTGAATATACCTGTGCTAGTACACTTACACCATTATCGATGATGCGTATGTTACACGTACACAGATTTGCCGGCTCACACACTTAATCATCGATAATTGCCATGTCACTACACGGTAGGATTTGCTGCATTATGATATGACTCCTTGCAGGATTTACTTGCTATAGTGCATATGCACCTTTATACGATGTTGCATTGGACTTGGGAGAATTTGGGAACCGCAGGATATATTTTAAAAACTGGATTCATTTAAAAGAGCGGTTTTCCCTCGATATGTGCATATTACTGTTCCATGTTGCATGATATATGGATATGCTTACATTTCTGTTATATGCGACATACATCACGCTTTACGATTTTACGCATTGAGATATGATGTTTTCTTGAGATTTCTGAATTTGAGAACCGTGGTCATTTTAAAAAGGAAGTATATATTGTTTTAAAAAAAAACCGGGTTTTCTTGATATGATATTTCAGTGCGTCCACCATGCATTTTCTCGGTTCTGAGACGTGTGACAGTGATACCCGATTCGAGGAGCTGGATGAGGCCGATTACGGGTACATGGTGGACCCGGTATAGTACCCCGGGGCAAGAACGGATTTGCTTTGCAGTAGAAGGTGAGCCTGGCAGAGGGACTACTACCTACCGGTGATTGGTTGGACACTCAGGTCCCATGATTTTGATGTGTCGGGAGGGACACACGTTGATTTATATCCTCATACTTTCATGCATCTTCTTTTATAATATTTACATGCATGATGTTGTTGTGTCATTGGTTGACACATGGACGAGATCCACATGCATATTGACATTGATTATATGGTTGGATGTTATCCGCATGCTTTTAGACATTGAGTATTTTGTTGGTACTTATACCGTTACGGTCACCCTAGATATCATAGTATTACCTTTATGATACAGCTGACCTAGGAGTCGTAGTTTATTCGATTTCTACTTGTTGATGTTTTTCTACTCATGAGTTGGCAACTCACCCCCGTTGTGCCACAGTTCTTGCAGGTTGACCGCATGGATCAGTAGCGGCATTGCTGGTACACAGCTGCTTTCGGGTGATTGCTTTGGTAGGTGGTACATATTGGATCGTACCCCTCTTGTATTTATTATTCATATTGTATCTAGTCAACTCCATCAATCAAACTAGTATTTGTATGAGTAATGAGACTTAGTGAGACTTGTGGTTGCGAGACTTAGAGCGAGGGGTTTTCCGCTACTTGTGGTTTTGATGGCTTGCTTTCCTTTATCTTTGGTGTGGATCTTCGCCGTTGGGCGTCGTATACTTATATTTACTGTCTTGCGTGGTTGTGATCCGCCGATTGGAGAAAAGCTAGCTCCCGCTTAGGGATGCCTTTTATATTATCATGTATTGTGGCTTTGGATCAAAAAAATACAAAGGAGGTGCTGCCCAAATTTTTAAAAGACGAAACCTGTTTTCAAACTGGTAAATTTCACTTGCATTATTCATGTTCCTTTTCTATGCATGTAAGAAAACTGGATTTTATTATGCCTTTATTTCAAAACTTCACCTCTTTTATTTTCATTGAAAAGGTTTAGATTTATGGGTTTCAGCTTACTTGAATTACGTTACGCCTTTAGACGTTGCGTGATTTAAGTTCTGGTCACGAGCTAATATTTCGGGTCGTGACAAATGTACAAATGAATCTGAACTGTACAACTATCATTGCACCACTGGCTATCCACCACGACAATCCAACCACAACCTCAGCACAGACACAGAACATCAACGTGAATGTCATGTTCGCAAACCCGTCTAAAAGAACATATAGCAGTTAGACGAGTTATACCGCTCTAATGATATTCACCGTCGCAGATAGTAATGTATGTACTGAAAACTAATAAACAGTGTTAAAATAACGACTTCGAAATACTTCGTATTGCCCCAAACCATGAGATGAAAGAATATGCAGTCTGGGCAAAAACAAACAACACCTGAAAACCAATATTCAAGAGACCAGAACACCCAAAAAAAATCAAGTCCCAAATCCTCTGTACAACCGGCCGGGCCGGGAATTTTCTCCATCTCGCCGGCCAAGTTATGGAATTTGGGGCTCGTATTTTGAGGGTGTTCTAGATACAACATAAATAGCCTTCTGCAATTGTTTAAATTTTTATTAGAAGACTCTGAAAATTCGACAGCAACTTGAATATTTTTCGTATTGTTTCGGTTTCGTTACTTTATACATCGTTTAAACTGCTAGCTAAGGGTTTATGGGTTGGCTCTGATACCATGTTGGATTATGCTAGTGCCCTGGCTATCTACTGTAACTGTTTGCGGGACAAACAATATCAAAACTACCGCTAGAACAACTCGATAACCCGGATCTACCATAAACCTAAAGCTAGCAAACTATAAAGGAGTTTAGAATGGTTATACCGAATGATCTGATTTCTTCGGTCTTCTACCATCTTCCTAAGCTCCTAGAGGCCACTATGATCAAGCTTGATCGCCGCTCTCCCTCCATCGAAGATGATCCACCTGAGGATTTGTAGTTTGAGCTCTAACCTCATAGCCGAAGTAATTAGGGTACCTAGTTTGCTAAACTAGATAGCCTAGAGGATGTAGAATCTAATGATGGATTAATTTGTCTCCAAACACCCTAGGTTTCTCAACACATGAGACTTTTAAGGTGGAGTTAGGAGAATAAGCTTGAGGAGATGAGAGTGTGAAGCATGAAGCAACCAAAGAAAATGGCTAAGTGTTGTGAACAAAGAATGAATCATCCCTCACAAAAATATCTCACAACAACAAATATCAAGCATGCCACAATAGTAACTCATGACTCACCCCATGAGTCACCAAGTGAGCCATGCTTCCATAAATGCCATGTCATACCTCATCCTCCACCTCATTAACCATTTATTAAAATGGTTATAAACAAAAATGAGGTGGCATCTTCTAGAAGCACCTTGTAATAAATTACAAGAATACCTCTCATCCGTATATACAGACCCGTATCCGTATTCCGAAAAATACGAATACATAGAGACGAAAATAATCCAATAATATAATACTAGAATTCGGCTTAAACCATAGCCCACTAGTATTATCCGTCCGAATCATGAAACGTGCACAAGTGCACGTATATGATCGAACCCTGCCGTAAAACCATATGGCATCTACATCGTTTCGCCCGAAGCAGGGAAACCCTCTGTGTGGGACTCTAAAGACTCATCAATACGCTGGCAGTGGGTTTAACCACAAGCACGTCAGTGGCGCTAGCTGTACGTAACGGCTACCCAGGTATTGAGCGAAAGGAAGGCTGACGAGAAAACTCATCTGAATCCCTACTGAGCCTATCCAAGACAATCTCCATACAGTCCGGTCTGTTCGTCTAAGAGTATCGCATATCGAGTCTAGAGTGGTGGATAAAGCCAGACGCCTAATAACGCGATATTTCGTGTCGGTATGAAGCCCATCACCAACTTAGAAACTACCGATCCAAATCAGTAATTCTCGACTACCTTGACCGAGGATTTCTGGTAATAGCCACCCGTACACTACACGACATCGACCCCTAATACCGGGAGAGACGAATCTCCAACGATCCGCTCACTGCCTCCATGTGGCTCGGGACTTTACCCAACTAAAATCTGTTTACACGACTTCTTTGAGCCGTGGTTGGGTAGTAATCAAAGCACAGTGGAAACTCACACGAGACAAAAGACGATCTCAGGTCGACAGACTAACCTGTACACATGTCACCAAGAAATTGCTATCAGATAATAGGTATAATACCAACTAGCATGTTCTCGGCGAGTCCGTCCAGTGTACTCATAACTCAATGAGCACCTGTATACTATCTTAGGTGACTAACTGAAACCAATGGGTTGTGAGACCGGCCACCTCCCCTCGTCGGGGTCCCGATAAGTACACACTAGTCTACTATGGAGTATCAATGCCCAGTCTTGATACTCCCTCGACTAGGGACATTTAAGTATGTGCTTATAGACCACTCGCTCCCACGTATATGATCACCATCATAATACTGGTAGTCAAGTAAGAATCATATGGACTCTATCAACAGGTAATAGTGATCTGTAATACTATATAATGCATGTACATGATGATAAAGACAAACCAGATAGCATACTATCATTTTGAGTAAGACTGTTCTACCCGTATAGATCATCCCTCAATCATCATAATAACCTTCTTGCAATTACAATAATTTCCTTGAGGGCACTATAGCCAACATATAATCCACTTGTATTTCAAACGAACATTATTTATACTTTAAAAGAAAGAACTTGATTTTATTATACCTTTATTTCAAAACTTCACCTCCACTATTTTCTTTAAAAGTTTTAGATTTCTGGGGTTTCGTCATACTTGGGTTATGGTGGGGTCCTATAGACTTCATGTGATCCAAGTGCAGGTCACGTGCCATTTCTGGGTCATGACATTTTGGATTATCCAGGCCTCAATATTATGTTCTCCATTATAATCCTGGTAATCCAGCAATGATCTTATGGGCTTTATCATTATGTGTTAGCGATACGTAATAATAAGTAAAACGTATACACACGAATTATAAAGATAAACCAGATAGCATATTATCGTCTCGAGAAAAATTTCTCTATCCATATAGGTCCTCCTACAATTACAATAATTGCCTTGAGGAAACCAATATCTAACAATCTCCTACTTGCATTTAAGGCCAATTATTGCGATATCGCATACCAACTTCTCTAATAGCAGTTTCAAAAACCTTATTTGAGAAACATCCTCAATGAGTGGATCCGCTTAATTTTTTCTAACTTCTTCTCTCTTTATCGCAATCTTGCGGAGATCAACTATCTCCCGAATCGAGCAATATCTGCCTTAGAATTTGTTTAAACAGCTGATGGGACCAAGTTCAGTAATGAACATTTTTATCCAAACAGTTTCTTAGGTTGTATCCTTCCGCTGAATCATACTCAGCAACCAAAATCATGTCTACCTCAGTATCTTGCTTGGAACCCTTTCTACTGTACTGCTCCTCAGAAGAGGGTAAATTTATCACCCGCGACAGCCACTCTGTTATTCATATCACGTTGGAAGCCAGAATTGGTAACCGCCTCCATTTGGAGGCTACCATTACCACACTCCACGAACATCCTCACATGTTCTATACTGCTATCCTATGTTTCTCCAGTATTGGACTGATATCTGCTTACTACAATAAGGGTATAAGCAATATCTAGTCTGGTACTTGACATCGCATGATTGACCCTAATGCCGAAGCATGTAGAATGTAATTCATGCGAGTCCCTCTCCTCATCAGTCTGAAAGACATCTCTTTAAAGAGGGTGACTCCGTATCATGCGAGTATACTACCACACTTAGAGGCGTCATTCTAAACCACTTTAAAATGGTGTCATAGTACCCGGATTGGGACACTCTCTAAATCTTTCTAGATCTAGTCACCAAAACTCCTGATAAATTATCCAAATTCTATATGGAGAAGCATCTGTGAAAACCATGGTTTGACCAAATTGTAGTATATGAACATCACTTCTTATTAGGAGGATATCATCCACATACCATATAAGGAATATTACAGTACTCCCTACATTCTTCTTACAAATTCCAGATTCATCTATCATTTTGATGAAGTCAAACACTTTGACCGTAATATCAAAGAAGATAATACATCTCCGCTATGCATGCTTTAGTCTATAAATAGACTTAAGCAACTTGAATACTTTCCTCTGCTCCCACTGACTACGATAACCCTCTGCAGAGTCATATACACGGACACTTCTATATCACTATTTAGAAAGACGTTATAGTCATACACCTGCCAGATTTCATAGTCATAAAAAGCAGCGGTAGCAAGTAATATCCATATAGACTTCAGCACAGAAACTGAAGTAAAACTTTCATTACAATCCACACCGGGTATTTGATGAAAACCTCTTACTGCAAGTCTAGTTTTTTTAGATTAATACATTTCCATCTGCATTGATCCGTGAAATATAGGCTTGCTCATAATGGGTTTTACTCCTTCAGAAGTATCCAAAAAGGTCCATACTTGCTTGGAGTGCATGGAGTCTAACTTGGATACCTGGGCATGTTGGATATAGTGCCCTTAAGACAATTATTGTAATTGCTAGTAGGCGATTATAATAATTGAAAGATGACCTATACAAGTATAACAGTCTTACTCGAGATGATAGTATGCTATCTGATTTGTCTTCATTATTGATGAACCCGTAGGATTGTAGCTTGACAAGCAACGTGATGATGGAAATCATATATGTGAGAGCTGGGTTTTCCATAAGCACATCCTTAAATGTCCCTAGTGATGAGAGTATCGAGACTGGGCATCAATATTCCAAAGTAGACTAGTGTATACGTTTCTGGACCCCGATAAGGGGCGGCGGCTGGTCTCAAAAGCCATTGGTGTTTGGTCACCTAAGATAGTATACATGTGCTCACTAGAGGTGAGTACACGGGGCGGACTCGCCGAGAACTTCTAGATGGTATTATATCTATCGTCAGATGGAAGTTCTCAGGTGGCATGAGTACAGGTTAGTCTTTTGACCCGAGATCTTCATTTGTATCGTATGAGTTCTTACTGTACTATGATTACTACCCTACCACGGCTCAAAAGTGTCATGCAAACAAGTTTTAGTTGGGTACAGACCCGAGCCACATGAAGGCAATGGTCGATTTTCAGGGATTGGTCTCTCCTGGTATTCAGAGTCGATGTCGCGCTTTGTTCAGTTGGCTATCACTAAAAATCCGTGGCCACGGTGGATGATTATAGATAGTCGATCAGTAGTATCTCTGTTGGTGATGAACTTGACTCATACACGACTTATCGGGTTAGTAGGGGTCTGACGTTATCAACCACTAGGCCCGATATGCGATACTCTATGACGAAGAGATCGGACTGTAGGGTTCCCTGGTTCTTGCGGCGCAAAGGAAGCACGAATTGCGAAGAAAAATTTCAAGCAAACACGAAGGAACCCCGAACCTAGAATCGATCCAAACTCCTAAACAAGCAAACCAAGCATGTAAAGATACAGAATAATACCTTCGACGCGTGTCCACCCAATTGTGGAAGAACCTTCCTATTAGGGTTCCTATCGCCCTGGCCTTCGACCGCGGCCGTTGCGGAACGAAAAATTTTGGAGTTTAAAAACTTGGCGTTAGAAACAAATACCTAGAATCGAAACCAAACATGAAACTAGCAATCTAAAAGAGTCATCTACTGTGATAGAAGTTTTTTACCAAAAGATCTGTGTCTTTCGGTCTTCTACCCTCTTCCTTAGAACATTGAGGTCTCCTTGATCGAGCTTGACTGCCGGTCTTCTGTTAGTTATATGTATGCCCTAGAGGCCATTACTATACATACGATGTATATTGTAGTGGATGCTTGGGCATATATAGGGAGGACTTTCTTGCTCGACATGATAGTACGCTATCTGGTTTCTCTTTATCTTAAATGTACTCTGATTGTCTCTATGTTACATGTTGATAAAGCCCTTAGGATGATTACTTGACTACCAGGACTATGATGCGGATCATACTAGTAAGGACAGTGTAGTCGCCAAGTACATCCTTTAAATGTTCCTAGTCGTGGGAGTACCGAAACAGGGCATCGATACTCCAGAGTAGACTAGCGTATGCGCTTCTTGACCCATATGATGGGCGATGGATGATCTCATATCCATTGGTATTCGACATCAGAGAAGGTATACGGGTGTTTAGTGGAGACTGGGTACACTGGACGGACTCGCCAAGAACACCCAGATGGTATTATACCTCACGTCAGATGGCAGTTCTCTGGTGACACTGGTACAGGTTAGTCTGTAGACCCGAGATCGTCATAGAGTCTTGTGTGATTCCCACTGTGCTTTGATTTCCATCATACCACGTCCAAGAGGGCGTGCAAAAAGGTGTCTTTTGGGTAAAGCCCCGAATCACATGGAGGCAATGAGCGATAGGAGGGGATTCGTCTCTCCCGGTATAGGGAGTTGATGTTGTGCTGTGTTCGATTGGCTATAACTGGAAGTCCCTGGCCAGGGTTGCTGAGATTTACTGGTAAGTGTTATCAGTAGTTTCTCGAACTGTTATAGACCTCATATCGACGCGACTTATCAAGCTACTGCGGTCTAACGTTTACCACCCCTAGGCGAGATATGCGACATATCAGACGGAGAGACCGGACTGTAGGAGAAGGTTACTGATTGGATTCGCGGGTGAATGTACATGCTTGCTTGTTGATCTTCTGATCGCTCAATACCTGGGTGGCTATTACGTTTAGCTGACCGCTTGCAGCTTGTGGGTGTTTAATATGATCATCACCTACTGCCGGCGTATTGACGATTCTTTAGAGTCCTACATAAAGGTTTCTTGACTCAGGCAAAACGGAGTAGGGGCACATATATGATATGTGCGGGACCGAGAACAATACGTGTATGTGATACCGTATTAGATTTTCGCAATATGAGATATCGGCCGGGTATATGTGATATAGCCAGGTCATCGGATAAAGTGTTGGTTCGATGAACTGATACGGATTATATTAGTCGGTTATTTGTGAAATAGCCCGATTATCGGATCAAGTGTTGATTCGATAATTTAATGTATAATTATAAATTTGATATATTAAATTACATTAACTAATATAAGCTCACTTAAAGATTCTTTTTTCTCACTCAGGTAATACATTGATATATATGTGATATATGTTAATAGTATTATTTTATTTTGTTACAATAAATATTATATATGTGATATATAATATTGTAACATGTTATGGTTATAAATGCAACATATTTTGTGGAGTTTAATTGAGGTTATGGTTTGGATTAGGGTTAAGTCTTCATGAAGCTTTCAAGAAGCTTTGACTTTGACTTGGATATTTTGCATAGATATTTCCTTAACCCAACCCAACCCTTTACCCTAGTTAAATCTCTACATGGGTTAAGTCTTCATACTTAACCCATGGCTGCAATTCTAACCACACTAGAGTTTCATTATTCATCACAAAAGGATTCTTCTTCTTCTTCCTTGAGTTCTTGATGGAAAAGCTTACTAGCTTTTTCATTAGTGATGATTTTGAGTGAGATTAAGAAAACAAATGAGAGCATAAATCCTACTTCATCATCCTAATCTATCCTAGCCATTTAGATTAGGGTGTTCACTTCATTTAGTGAGTGAGAGCTTGTGTTAAAGAAACTTCAAGGTAGATCATCTTAGTTATCGAAGATCGAAAGCAAGCTTGCATCTTTCTCTTCGTGGAGCCTCTCTAGAGTCCGGGAACATGATGATCGCAGCGAAGAGACCTCAACACGGAGTTTTAGATGTGAAGGACCGGACTACAAAGGTTGTAACCCCAAACTCTTAGTGTTAAAGTGTTTAACATACTTTGTTTCGCCTAATCTCTAGTTTAAAGATCTTGGTTAGGATTGTTCGGCACGTCTAAATTTTAAATCGGGCAGGGTTGATTCCTTATAGACTCTTGTGAGAGTGCCAAGTAACCCTGCAGTGGTATCAGAGCCAAACTAGAGCTTTAGGCGAAGTCTAGGCGAAGTCTAAAGTCCGATCAAACCCCGAAACCCCATATTTTACCCTTCTCTGGAAATTTTCTAAAAATGTTGATTTTTCCATTTTAAAAATACTCAAAAAAAACAGCAGGAAATTCTAAGGATTCCCCTAAAATACGACACCCTAACACCGTGAAGGCGCCGCGGAACCGCGGCAGGAGCATGCTTCCCGCGGCGGTTCCGTGGCCGTACTTGGGAGTTATGGTGTCGTATTGGCAGGGTTGATCCGTAGGTACTTCCTGATGCTTCTGGTTATTTTTAATTTTACTCAAGTGTTGAGTTTTCTGTGTTGTATTGGGAGCACGTTGATTCGATCGGAAAGTATAACTTCGTTTATTTTGTCCGGGTAATTTTTTAGAACTTGTTAAAAAGTTCGAACGGATATCAATAACTCACTTTTTCCCCTGCCGGAAAATTTCCAAGTGTTGGATTTTTCCGTAGTTTAAGAACGTTCTAAGTCGTGCAAGTAACGCGGTGGACCCTCTAGAAGACAACAAACCTTAACTCGATTATGTGACCGTCTAAACCGCCTCTAAACCTTAGGGTTTGTGGCAGTACGGCGTTGCCACATGTGAGGCGTTGGCTTGACCCTTCTACGGCTGGACCATTGGCACTGTGGCATGTGATGGATGTTTTTTAAATTAATTTCAAGTGTTGAGAACCTTTTGGGAAAACTTGGGTGTTTGATTATTCGATAGGAAAGTTTAACATTGTCTATTTATCTGGAATGTGATACAATATTTGGAATCCACAAGTAGTTATGAGATAACTAATTTAAATGTTATAAATATAGCAGTTTAGTCTCATTTGATCAGTTGCCACGGGATTTTGATGTGATCAAAAGTCCGTCGCAATCACGTAGCGTACGCGGATACTCGACGGGTAAACTTAATAGATAGCCACACCCCATAACCCTGACCAAGTGACTGTAGGAGAATCTCGTCGCCGAAAGCATCCGTTCGGGTGCTCGCGGCAGCGGCATTCCGCCTTAGTGCACTTCGTCGACGGCATCCGGGGGTGCGGCCGTCTACTAAAGTTTGCGACGAGCATTCGATGAGGATGTCGAGAATCTTGTTGAATTGCTCGACTTGATATTGAAATATTTTTCGATAATGAGACTAAAATGCGGGGTTTATAATTGTTAGGTATGAGATGTCTAAGGAATTCATTTGGTTAGGCATGCGATGCCTAAGAAGGTTGCGGATTCCAACTGTTGTAGTTTTACACTTTCTTTTCTATGACCGTAAGCATAGTATGTGGTGTATCGCAAGCTTCATTGCTATACATCAACGAAAATCGGGATACGCATACTTGCGTACGTTGATGATATGAGATATTATGTGTTGTTGTGATATGTTATATTGGATCGTCATGTTCTGAATAGCTAGGGGTTTTATGTGAGATGAGGGTTTTTTCTTTTTCATTCATGTAAAATTCATTGTATGTAATATTCTTTTATTGGGGCACTTCCGGGCTGAGGATGATGTCACCATTGTATATTATTTACTTTTCCGCATTAGGTAGACCCAAGGTGGGGAGCACAAGTAACCGGGTTCTAGGGTCCAGTGGGAGACCATCTCGAGGAGTCGAGACCGGGTTTCCTAACCCTAGAATTGGCAGTGTTGCTTGCTGCTCTCGTAGGGATCTAGGGATGTGGGTTTAGCTATTCATTGCGAACATGGAATCCGTGTTTTATACAGGCTCGTATTAAAACACGGACATCCTAGTATATATAATATTTCATATATGTTCTTCTGCTGGAATGTTATGTGATGAGATCATATTACTGCCTGAGACGAATGTTTATATTATATATATGAGATATATGTTATATTGCAGATTTCGTTTCAAATGTGATGCTTGTGAAGCATAATAAAATGGGACTTCATTAATGAGATTAATGAAACTAAAAGAAACCTAAAGATCTTATAGAAACTTGTTTAAAAACCGGTAGCTCTAGTTCTTGCTTTGCATAGCGGTGTTCCTTGTAGAACATCCAGCACCTTATTCGATAAGGAAAGAGCCGAGATCCCTTCACCGGGAGTGACCTCTTTAGCGAAACTAGCAGATGCTACAAACTCGGTTTGTCTTTTGATTGTTTTTATAGTTTTTGCTTTGCATAGTGGTATTTGTGAAATATCCTGCACCTTATTCGATGAGAAAAGAGCCGACGATCTCTTCACCTGGAGTGACCTCTTTAGCAAAACTAGAAAAGGCCTCAAAAACATTCCTATTAAAATCACTCGATTCTACAACGATATCAAGTTCATTACGCTTATGGTTTTCTTCAAAACCTGCGTAGCCCTCCATCATTTCAGATAAAGACTGTTTAGTATACGTACTACGTTTGTTGGCCTGCGTCAAGGCGTAGTGTGCGGTAACTAACTAGTACTTATCTGTTGCATACGATGCGATTGGATTAGGGTAGTCGTGCGACTTTGTTGGCCTGTGTCAAGGGTCGTGCGGGTGGGTTTAATTCAATCAGGAAATGTACGGGTTGAACTTGACTAGCGGACTATGTTTTGTTGGCCTGCGTCAAGGTCATAGGACGCTAGGGGTAAAATATTATTGGGAATTTCAAGTGTTGAAATTTGCAATGAGATTGCATACCTTCTATGAGATAGTTGGATCCCGATACCCGCTGCGAGTAAGAGTTACTCTTGGGAGAGTTTTACACATTACAATTAGCCGATCAAGTAGGTGTCTAGAAAGGTGTCAACGGGGTTACGCCCCTGGGAAAATGAGGTTTATTTTAATTAGGTTCGTGCGAAAGCACGGGGAACCTCCCTCAAAGTACCAGCACTGGCCTGGCTGAAAGATTGGAAAACTTGTAGGGTGTAATTAATCCCGGCTAGTCTTTCCTTTTAGGATTTGAAGGAGGATTTGACTAAAACAGTGGGAGAAATCCTGATTAGATAAATTGATATCCAATCTAATCTTGTAAAAGAGCACGCTGAGTGTTTTCTTCTCTCTCTCTCCTGGTTACGACTATGTCACGCCTTAATAAAGATAATAATACGGATGTATTGACCTAACCCGCTTGTTATACTGCGCTAAGGAACGTTGGTCCCGCTCCAACTTATAATTTTTATAAGACAGAGCAGGAAATAGGGGATTAACAGAATTCCCGTACCACCCAAACGAAGAAAGTGCATGCTGATGCATCTTCTTCGGGTGTGTTCATTACCGAGAACTGTTTCTCAGTTTCCTTTACGTCCTGGGTATGAGATACCGGATCAGGATCCCGCAAATGTAATTTGTTACATGGGCTACAGATAGGTGGAGAACTGAGAACGGGTGTTAAGTTTCAAGAGTTGGAAATGATGCAAGTGTTGCAGCCAAGTTTGTTGGCAATTATCACCCTGTATTACCAGAATACATTAATTCTGAACGAATGTTATTAGATACCGACCCTGATATACAACATCATAGCAGTCTCTTTATTAGTAAAGAAGGATATAATTTTGTATTGTTGGATAATGTTTAGAACATTTCCTATATCAAGAGTTGATCGGATCATGCACGTTATCTAAAAACATAAACGTTCTAAATCACACTACAGTTCTTAGTATACAAAACACATACAAGAGGAAGAGTTCAGAAATGAACGAATCCTTCTTGAGGCATTGTAGACTAGGTCATACCAATGCGACCCGGCTAGCTAAGTTACATTTAGATGCATATTAAAATTAGTTTGAATTTACATCTTGTGAAACTTGCCGGTCATGTCACAAAGATAAGATGACCATAGCTATGTTCATTGGAAACAGAGAAAGAGTTGGTGAACTCTTGGGATTGATACATGCTGTATGAAGGTCCCCTGTCTACACATGCCAAGACCGGTTCTTTGTACTTCATTATATTCACTGATGGTCTCTTAAGATTCGCGCATGTATTCCTGTTGAAACACAAGTCTGAACCTTTTGAGAAATTCAAGGAATATGAGTTAGAAGTAGAGAACCAAAAATGGGTATAAGTATTATGTCCTTTGATGAGATCAGGGAGGAGAATACTCGAGCATGGAGATCCTGGACTATTCTAAAGGAGAATGAGATTCTCTCTCAGCATTACTCCTCCGTATACACCATAGCACGATGGTATATCGGGGCGGAGCAATAGCACCCTATGTGATATGGTGTGCTCTATGATGAGTACTACTGAGTTTCCTATTTCCTTTTGGTAGTTATGCACTTGAGAAGCTGCATACCTATTGAATAAGGTTCAAATCAAATCAGCTTCCTACCACTTCATATGTGATATGGAATGAGAAGAGCCCATATCTTAAGTAAGTTAAGATTTGGGGTTGTCTGGCCTATGTCTAAAAGCAAAATCCGGACAAGCTCGAGGCAAAGTCAGTTCTGTGGAAGTTTGTTGGATATCCCAAGCATACGCAAGGGAATATCTTCTACCTAACCGACGAACAAAAGATGTTTTGTTTCTCAGCATGCCACCTTTGTGAAAGGGAATTTCTTGTGAAGAAATTAGTGGACATGAGGTAGAACTGGAAGGAGTTCCAGCTATACAAACTGCAGCTGATGATTTGGTAGAACCAAAGGATTCAATAGTTTCCAACGAACCTTAGCATCTCCGCCGATCTGGTAGAGTTCCTCATCCACCTGAGAGATACTTCGGTTTCTCTATGACAGTGGGAGCGAGGATTGCATCATGGGATGATGACCCAACTAGTTTCGAGCAGGCCATCAAGAATGGGACTCTGTAAGAATGGCTGGATGCTTAGCGATCTGAGATGGAATCTTTATACACCAACAAAGTATGGACTTTGGTTGCTTTATCTGAAGGGTTAAATCCCCATCAGGAGCAAGTATATCTTGAGAAGATTACTTGGTGTACATGGAAAAGTTGAGAGTTTCAAAGCTAGACTTGTTGCAAAGGGTTTTCGTCAACGACCAGGTGTGGATTATGACGAAACCTTTTCTCCAGTGGCTATGCTTAAGTCCATCCAGATCGTATTTGCCACTACAACATACCATGACTATGATATCTGGCGGTTGGGTGTCAGGACTGCTTTTCTAAATATTGATTTAGAAGAGAGCATCTATAAGTACACAGCCAGAGGGCTTCGTAGACGGTCGGAGCAGCGGAAACGTGTGCAAATTGTTTTATGAGATAAATCAGGCATCGCGGAGTTGGAACATCTGTTTTGATGTGATAGTCAAAGAATTTGACTTCATCAAATTGGTAGATGAACCTTGTCTATAAAAAAAGGTAGTAAGAAGTATGGTGGTGATCCTCGTAGAGTACGTGGATGACATACTCTTGATAGGGAAGGAGTTTCCTATGCTACGCTCGGTCAATCTCCACTTATCTCAAAGATTCTCCATATAGAATCAAGGTGATACCTCCTAAATCCTGGGTTATGGATCTATGAGATAGATCTAATTGGATGTTAGGATTCTCACTAGTTGTAGTGAGATGGTATCAAACGATCCTAGGAAGAATCAATGGAAAAGTTCCAGGGTGATAAGGACGACTGAATGTCAGTCGCAGGCATTGTCTTTACCCTCAGTGGAGGGACGGTATGTTGGAAGAGTTCCAAGCTAGATACCGTAACTTACTAGACGATTAAAGGCAAGATACATCGTTACCAAGGATACTACCAAAGAGGCAGTCTGGATATATATAAGTTCATGAGATGAACTTCGTTCCTACCATTGTGTGACAATGGAGTTGTGGCTTATGCCAAGGAACCCCTGTCTCATCAAAAATCCAGATATAATTCTTAGGCAGTATCACCTGATCATGGAGATGGTTGATCTCCAGGGAGATCGAGGTTAGGAGAGTAGACACAGAGAACAACAGCGCGGATCCACTCACAAAGGACTTTTTCCCAGTAGAGACTTTTATGGGATGGTTGAGTATGAGATACTTCAACCACGGCTAATTGTTGGGTATGTGATACCACAACAGATGGCCCTACTGCAAGTGGGAGATTGTTAGTTATATGTATGCCCTAGAGGCCATTACTGTACATACGATGTATATTGTAGTGGATGCTTGGGCATATATAGGGAGGACTTTCTTGCTCGACATGATAGTATGCTATCTGGTTACTCTTTATCTTAACATGTACTCTGATTGTCTCTATGTTACATGTTGATAAAGCCCTTAGGATGAGTACTTGACTACCCGGATTATGATGCGGATCATACTAGTGAGGACAGTGTAGTCGCCAAGTACATCATTTAAATGTTCCTAGTCGTGGGAGTACCGAGACAGGGCATCGATACTCCAGAGTAGACTAGCGTATGCGCTTCTTGACCCATATGATGGGCGATGGATGATCTCATATCCATTGGTGTTTGACATCAAAGAAGGTATACGGGTGCTCAGTGGAGACTGGGTACACTGGACGGACTCGCCAAGAACTCCCAGATGGTATTATACCTCACGTCAGATGGCAGTTCTCTGGTGACACTAGTAAAGGTTAGTCTGTAGACCCGAGATCGTCATAGAGTCTTGTGTGATTCCCACTGTGCTTTGATTTCCATCATACCACGTCCAAGAGGGCGTGCAAAAAGGTGTCTTTTGGGTAAAGTCCCGAATCACATGGAAGCAATGAGCGATAGGAGGGGATTCGTCTCTCCCGGTATAAGGAGTTGATGTTACGCTGTGTTCTATTGGCTATAACTGGAAATCTCTGGCCAGGGTTGTTGAGATTTACTGGTAAGTGTTATCAGTAGTTTCTCGAACTGTTATAGACCTCATATCGACACGACTTATCAAGCTAATGGGGTCTGACGTTTACCACCCGTAGGCGATATATGCGACATATCAGACGGAGAGACCGGACTGTACGGGAGTGTTACTGATTGGATTCGAAGGAGAATGTACAGGCTTGCTTGTTGATCTTCTGATCGCTCAATACCTGGGTGGCTATTACGTTTAGCTGACCGCTTGCAGCTTGTGGGTGTTTGATATGATCATCACCTACTGCCGGCGTATTGACGATTCTTTAGAGTCCTACACAGAGGTTTCTTGACTCAGGCAAAACGGAGTAGGGGAACATATATGATATGTGCGGTACCGAGAACAATACGTGTATGTGATACCGTATTAGATTCTCGCGATATGAGATATCAGCCGGGTATATGTGATATAGTCGGGTCATCGGATCAAGTGTTGGTTCGATGAACTGATACGGATTATATTAGTCGGTTATTTGTGAAATAGCCGGATTATCGGATCAAGTGTTGATTCGATAATTTAATGTATAATTATATATTTGATATATTAAATTACATTAACTAATATATGCTCACTTAAAGATTCTTTTTTCTCACTCGGGTAATACATTGATATATATGTGACATATGTTAATAGTATTATTTTATTTTGTTACAATAAATATTATATATGTGATATATAATATTGTAACATGTTATGGTTATAAATGCAACATGTTTTGTGGAGTTTAATTGAGGTTAGGGTTTGGATTAGGGTTAAGTCTTCATGAAGCTTCCAAGAAGCTTCTTGAAGCTTTGACTTTGACTTGGATATTTTGCATAGATGTTTCCTTAACCCAACCCAACCCTTTACCCTAGTTAAATCTCTACATGGGTTAAGTCTTCATACTTAACCGATGGTTGCAATTCTAACCACACTAGAGTTTCATTATTCATCACAAAAGGATTCTTCTTCTTCTTCCTTAAGTTCTTGATGGAAAAGCTTACTAGCTTTTTCATTAGTGATGATTTTGAGTGAGATTAAGAAAACAAATGAGAGCATAAATCCTACTTCATAATCCTAATCTATCCTAGCAATTTAGATTAAGGTGTTCACTTCATTTAGTGAGTGAGAGCTTGTGTTAAAGAAACTTCAAGGTAGATCATCTTAGTTATCGAAGATCGAAAACAAGCTTGCATCTTTCTCTTCGTGGAGCCTCTCTAAAGTCCGGAAACATGATGATCGCAGCGAAGGGACCTCAACACGGAGCTTTAGAAGTTAAGGACCGGACTACAAAGGTTGTAATGCCAAACTCTTAGTGTTAAAGTGTTTAACATGCTTTGTTTCGCTTAATCTCTAGTTTAAAGATCTTGGTTAGGCTTGTTCGGCACGTCTAAATTTTAAATCGGGCATGGTTGATACCTTATAGACCCTTGTGAGAGTGCCAAGTAACCCTACATCTTCCTCCGTCGAAGATGATCCACCCGAGAGATGTGGTTCATGTCTCTTGCTCCACACTAAAAATCTAGTAGAGCAACTAGGGACTCTAGGTTGCTAATCTAGAGTGTCTTGGATGTAGTGAGTTGTTCTTAGTGTATTTCTATATTTCTTCCACCCTTGATTCTCAACTCATGAGATGATAGGGTGGAAGATCAAGAAGAAGGAGGAGGAGCTCAAGAACGGCAAGTGAGGAGAGATGAGGAAAATGGTGAGAGTGATTTTCATCCAAAAAACTAACCAAGTCTTCATCCAACCAACAAATAAGAGTATGATATGAAGCATGGTTTTGTAAAAATCATTTTCTAAATAAAATAAAGCAACCATACTTGAATAGTTTGCACAAATGAATTTTCAATTCATTTGTCAACACTATTCATGGTTCTCACCATTCTCTCTTCACTACCATCACACCTCATTTTCCATTTAAATTAATAAATGGATAAACTAAAATGTGGTGTCCACCTTCAAGAATGTTTTCCATATAAATACAAAATACCCTCAACTATATATACATACCTATATTCGTATCAAAATATGAATACCCAAAGAGATAGAATAACACAAAGAACATAATACTAGAATATACATATCGAAATATATATACGTAAATTATTAAATCAATACCTAATTTAATAATCCGGCTCAATCCAAAGCCGGCTTGTATTATCAACCATCCGATCGAAAGTCCGGGTAACTAGTACAATCCTTTGATCGGAACCCTGCATGTATCAAAATACGGCTACTACATCATTTCACATGAACCAGGGAAACCCTCTGTGTGGGACTTTAAAGAATCGAAAGTACGCCGGCAGTAAGTTATTGGATAAATCCATAACCACAAGCACGTCAGCAGCACTAGCTGTATGTAACGGCTACCTAGGTACCTGTCGAAAAGAAAGGCCGACGAGCAAACTCATACGGATCCCTACTGAGCCTATCTGTGACAATCTCCGTACAGTCTGGTCTCTTTGTTTAAGAGTATCACATATCAGGTCTAGGCGGTGGATAAAGTCAGACTCCTAATAACGTGATATTTCGTATCGGTGTGAAGCCCATCACCCACTGAGAAACTACTGATCCAAATCTTTAATTCTCGTCCACCTTGGCCAAAGATTTCTGGTGATGGCCACCTGTGGGGAGCGCGACATCAACCCCCAATATCAGGAGAGTCGAATCCTCGACGATCCGCTCACTGCCTCCATGTGGCTCGGGACTATACCAAACTAAAACATATTTGCATGACTCCTTTGAGCCGTGGTAGGGTAGTAATCATAGCCAAGTGGGAACTCAAACGAGACAAATGCCAATCTCAGGTCGAAGGACTAACCTGTACTCATGTCACCTGAGAACTACTATCTGACAATAGGTATAATACCATCTAGCATGTTCCCGGCGAGCCCATCCAGTGTACTCACCCCAGTGAGCACCTGTATACGATCTTAGGTGCGAAAGAACAATGGCAGTGGGACCAACCAATTCCCCTCGTCGGGGTCTAGTAATGTATACACCAGTCTACTCCGGAATATCGATGCCCAGTCTCGATACTCCCACGACTAGAGACATTTAAGGACGTGCTTATGGACTACCCAGCCCCCATATGTATGATCGCCATCACAATACTGTTAGCCAAGTAAGAATCCTATGGGCTCTATCAACATGTAATAGTGATCTGTAATACCACATAATGAATGTACATTATGATAAAGACAAACCGGACAACATACTATCATTTTGAGTAAGACTGTTCTACCCATATAGGTCATCCCTCAATCATCACAATCGCGTGCCTGCGATTACAATAATTGATTTAAGGGAAATATATCCAACAATCTCCCACTTGCACTTAAATCTAATTATTGCGGTGTGCATACTCACAGCCCGTGTGATACTGAACACCCAACTTATCTACTAATCAGTCTCGCAAAGCACGTTGGTGAAACTATCGCGTTACAGAAATAGCCTCAGTGAGTGGATCCGCTCCAATGTTTCTATCTTTATCTCTCTATATCTTAACATTGCGGAGAAAGACTATCTCTCAAAATGAGCGATACATGTCTTAGAATTTGTCTGGATATCCGATGGGACCAAGTTCACAAATGAACTCCAAATCCAACAAACTTCTTAGACCGTATCTTCCACTGAATTTAATCAGTATACCGCGCCATGTCTTCCTCAGTATGCGCTTGGACCACTTGTCCAACATACTGCCCTTCAAAATAGAGAAAACTATTAACACTGACAACCACTTTGTCATCCAGTTCACCTTGGAAGCCTGAAATGATAACCGCCTCCTGAAGGAGGCTGTCGTTACTATATACCAAGAACATCCACTTATGTTCATAATGGCTTCCTAATGTTTCTCCAGGATTGGATTAATATATGCTTATTGCAGCCAGTACAAAAGCAATATCTGGTGTGGTACTTGACATCTAATGATTGACTCAATTACCTAAGCAAGTGATATGTCAATCATGCAAATCCCTCTCCTCATCAGTCTAGAAGACATCTCTTCAGAGAGGGTGACTCCATCATCTTGTTAGGGTTCCTAGCGCCCTGGCCATCTACCATGGCCGATTGCGGAACAAAAATTTTCTGCGTTTAAAGAACTTGGCACTAGAAACAACTACCTAGAATCGAATCCAAACATGAAACTAGTAATCTAAAGGAGTCTAACTACTGAGATAGAGTGTTATACCGAACGAACTATGTCCTTCGGTCTTCCACCATCTCCCTTAGCTCCTTGAGGTCCTTTGGATCGAGCTTGGCCGCCGGTCTTCCTCCGTCGAAGATGATCCACCCGAGTGATGTAGCTCATGGCTCTAACTCCACATAAAAGATCAAGTGAAGCAACTAGTGATTCTAGATGGCTAGTCTAGAATGCCTAGGATGTAGTGGAGTGTTCTAAGTGTATCTCTTTCTCACCTCCTCTCTTGATTCTCAACACATGAGATTGTAGAGAGGAGGTTGAAGATGAAGGTGGAGGAACTCAAGAAAAGAAAGAGGAGAGTGAAGCTAATAGTGAGAGTTTTTTTTCTCATCTCAAAAATAATTAACCAACCATCCTAGAGAGCAAACCATGAAGCATGGTTTTATCAAAACCCCTTTTTCCAATTTTAAAATGCAGCCATACTTGAATAGTGAGCACAAATGAAATAACAATTCATTTGTCAATACTATTCAAGCATGGTTCTCACCATACTCTCCTTGTTCCTTTTCCACCTCATTACCCATTTATGATAAATGGATAAATCCAAAGTGAGGTGTCCCCTTTCTAGAATGTTATCTGTAAAAAATATGGATTACACTCTACTGTATATACATACCTGTATTCGTACCGAAATATGAATACCCGAAGAGATAGAATAACAAAAAGAACACAATACTAGAATATACATATCGAAATACATATACGTAAATTATTAAATCAACACCTGATTTAATAATCCGGCTCAATCCCGAGCCGGCTAGTATTATCAACTGTCCGATCGAAAGTCCGGGTACATAGTACAATCAATCGATCGGAACCCTGCACGTATCCAATACAGCTATTACATCATTTCGCTTGAACCAGGGAAACTCTCTGTGTGCGATTCTAAAGACTCGTCAATACGCTGGCAGTGGGTTTGACCATAAGCACGTCAGCGGCACTAGCTGTACGTAACGACTACCCAGGTATTGAGCGAAAAGAAGGCCGACGAGCAAACTCATCCGAACCCCTACTGAGGCTGTCCGTGACAATCTCCATAAAGTCTGGTCTGTTCGACTAAGAGTATCGCATATTGAGCCTAGGGGGTGGATAAAGTCAGACCCCTAATAACGCGATATTTCGTGTCGGTATGAAGCCCATCACCCACTGAGAAATTTCTGATACAAATCAGTAATTCTCGTCTACCTTGGACAAGGATTTCTGGTGATGGCCATCTGTGCAATGCGCGACATTAACCCCCAATACCAGGAGAGAAGAATCCCCGACGATACGCTCATTGCCTTCATGTGGCTCGGGACTGTACCCAACTAAAACTTGTTTGCACGACTCCATTAAGCCATGGTTAGGTAGTAATCAAAGCACAGTAGGAACTCACACGAGATAAATGACGATCTCAGGTCGACAGACTAACCTGTACAATATCACCTGGGAACTGCTATCTGACAATAGGTATAATACCAACTAGCATGTTCCCGGCGAGTCCGTGCAGTATACTCATAACCCAATGAGCACCTGCATACTATCTTAGGTGACTGACTAACACCAATGGCTTATGAAACTGGCCACCGTCCCTCGTCTGGGTCTCGATAAGTATACAATAGTCTACTCCGGAGTATCGATGCCCAGTTTCGACACTCCCTCGACTAGGGACATTTAAGGATGTGCTTATAGACCACCCAGCTTCCACGTATATGATCGCCATCATAATACTGGTAGTCAAGCAAGAATCCAATGGGCTCTATCAACATGTAATACTGATATGTAATACCACATATTGCATGTACATGATGATAAAGGCAAACCAGAGAGCATACTATTATTTTGAGTAGGACTGTTCTACCAGTATAGGTCCTCCCTCAATCATCACAATCACATGCCTGCGATTATAATAATTGACTTGAGGGCACTATAGCCAACACACTTGCGGGTACACCACCACGCCAGGAGTCGTCCATTCTAAAACACTTTAGAATAGTATCAAAGTAACTAAATTAGGACACTTCCCAAATCTAGATCTAAAACCATAGATCTAGTGACCAGAATCCCTGATATTTTATCCAGATCCTATGTGGAGAAATATCTTGTGACAACCATAATATAACCGATCGTAGTATAGAAATATCACTTCCTATAAGGAGTACGTCATCTAAATACCAAGACATCACACCCTACTCCCTTCTTACCAGGTCCATCTATTGTTATGGTGAAATCAAACTCTATGACTGTCACATCAAAAATAGACGATATATCTCTGCTATACTTGCTTTAGTCTATAAATAGACATAAGCTACTGGCCTACCACGCTTCCGCTACTCCTATTGACTATAACAACCCTCTGACAGAGTCATATACACATGCACTTCTAAAGCTGATTTAGAATGACGTTATATTCATCCACCTGCCAGATCTCATAGTCTAGGACAACAGTAGTAGCAAGGTTGGGTCATCAAAAACCTCTTTGTTACCGTCTTTGAGGAGACTGAAGTACATCTCGGGTGGCTGAGGTTACCCGCAATATCTGCGGAGTGGCTAATGGATTATCGAATCCAATTGAATCTTTAGGTTCTACTAAATTTTCAGTAATCGTTTGTGGTTCTGGGATCATTTTCGGTTCTACCATACTCCTACTTGTGTTTTCTGAAAAGAATTCATTTTACTAAAGAGGTGGCGAGTCAAGAACAATATAACTATTGATCCTCCAAATGGTAGAATGTTAACCCTCGCCAAACCCCGGGATAACCCACAAACTGCCATTACTGAAACATGCCTTGAGTTTATCTAGATTCTGGTTTTAAGCATACGCCGGACTACTCCATATACCTTAACTTCGTTAAGATATAAATCCATTCTATATCCAATTTAGAAACAAAGGCACTAATTTAATTAGAACCAGATTCAGAATACAGGCAGCCGTTGGCAGTGCATATCGACTAAATGGAAGAAGGCCAAGTAGCATTACTCATCAAGGACCGTACTCACGGATGAGTAACCTGAGAGAGAAACAAGTTCTCAAATATATTACTTACGACGGAATACCTAGCACAAGTATCTACAACTTCGATCACCTCGAAGAATTCTGATACTTGCAATATATGGTTCTCTACTTTATTCTTATACCTATAATTTTTCAAAATTTGGACCTTATATTTCAACGAAATGCGTGTCTAAAACCAGAGAAGTCATAAGTAAATGGAATATAGTACGAGTAACAACCCCTTTGTCCTAATGGACATCGGACAACATACAATACTTTGTATAAGTCCTCTTAGTTTAATAACTCAAACCCTATACGTAGTAGGTTGAAAACCGTGTCATGGTTAAGAAGAATTACACCGTTGTTGAATCCACCTTACCTAACCATCAACCGATATAGGTAAATGTCATAAACATAATTTCAAAAGGTTATATCTTACTTTATAAAATAAAAGTACATATATATAAGTTTGAAATTGGTGCATAAAAACGGATATTCAAAACCAAATATTTTCCGTTAGGAAAAACCCAGGTGATTCCCTCATATATCACCAATTACAAAGAATTATGATATATTGGAGAATTTAATCACCCAATTCCCACTATTCTACTCTCACTTTGCATCAGTAATGCCATACAGATGTGAGAATAAAGTCTGGTAAATACATACCCGCAGTCAGAATCTAATTGAGAAAGCAGTTTTCAATTAACACCACACAGTAAGACGGAAACATGAAAATGTTTCGAGGGGTGGATGGGTATTCCTAGTAATGCCTCTTCCACGATCCAGATTCATGACAGTAGTCGCAATTTTCCTTTCCCTCACTGCAATCCTTTTATTTGTCTTTACTTCTTACCTTCTGTACACCATACTTAGGCTAATTGGTTTTCTTCCTTCCCTACCCTTTGACACATGCCTATGGTTTGGAAGAAGACTATCCAATAAGCGTAATAGGTGTACTCTCCTAATACTAGGAGCCCTCGCAACCTGAGAGAAGGTAAAGAGAAAAGAAAATTGAATAATCCTATTCAATTTCTCTAGAACCGGAAACCATCCTCGAATTGAAACAAGTCTTTTTGAGTACATATGTAACTATACGATGGCATATCCAAGCAATATGGATCTTCGTAGTGATATGTTCATCTCAGAAACTGAATTTTAATACCGCTCATTCATTATCTATTTTGTTATATATCGGTGCTATTAACCAGTGTCTGCTCAGTAAATACAGATTACAGGTATTCGTGATCAAATACCGGTAACATACTAAGTATCACAGATATAGCGTTTGAGAGCCGACACTGCAATCAGAACAAAGAACTGACCGATATCGAAAGAGCTCTTTTTCAATAAACAAGTGTGCACACAATTTTTGGTCCAACACAATACATGTGTGACACTAGCTCTCTGACATGGACCATATGGGGGCTGCCCTTGCACAATTTATGCAAGTGGGCACATGTGTGGTGTGATGGGTAATAAATACAAAAAATTCGATGTGATATTGGCATCAAGTTTCCCTCCATGTCTCTGAATGCAAACCTGGTTTAAACAGATAAATCAAACATCATCAGAGTGATTGTGGAGAGCACACAAGTGCACAATGCCAAGACGAGCTCATTTGCTCAGAAATTTGCCGGCGAGACCCCATGAAAAACCGGTCTCACCAGTCCTATTTGCTCTAATTTATCCCATTTTTCTTCTAGCACTTTCTAAGCATCACATCATCCATTTTATATTGTTTGTTTATTCTATTTTGATGCCTATAAATACCTGAACAGATTTGAGCCAAGGGATACCATGTAATATATACCCATTTTCTTGTTCTTGTTTGTTTTTGGTTTAGGATTGAGAGTTGTGTGAGCTTTACTTGGTCTCTTCTTCTTCTTCCATCTTGAAGCTTTCTCTTGAGAGCTTCATTATGGAGGTTGAACAAGTTACCAATATCTCGTATCTCAACTTCAAGTGTTAATATATATTGCTTTGTTTATTTGCTTTCCTTTCTTTACTTGCTTTTCATTTCTTTTCTTTTCATTATGTTGTGTAACTAATCTTCTTTGGTTGTGGTGATGGTAAGGAAGTGAGATGAAAGGCCTTGCCTTCCTCCTCCTCTTGTTTATGTTTAATATGCTTAATATGATTCTAACTTAGAGATTGTTTTATGTATTGATGTGATATAGTATTTTGAAACCATGGTTACTTTGTAACCTCTTCATATACCATATTCACTCCCTTTCCCCATTTCACAATGTTTAAGTTGAAATCAATTTGGTGTTAAGTTTGCTAAGTTTGGATGTGGGATTTTGTGATTAAGTGACTTGACAAATCTCTTGGTTTCATATACCATATACCATCATAAATACTTAGCACACTTAACACGGAAATCATTTGCTCTCACTCACTAATTTGTGTTTTTGATGTTGTGGTATGCTTGCTAACCCTTGTGCTTAGTGTTGATACCCCAAGCTTGGACATACAAACCGTAAGTGAACAAAATAGACTCGTTTCGTGTTTGCGTCGAATATCGGCAACTTGACGACTTGTGCCTCGCCACCGCCTTGACAAGTCATACTTTGGCGTCGGGATCGATACAAGGACGTACAATTCATGAACAAGGGAGCGTCGAAGGAATCGTCGCGATTTGACCATCCGAGCCTAAGCCACAGCCAATTTCTTCCTTGCTTGTTTTTCTTATTTTTGTATTCTATATTTTTGTGACAAACAAACCATTCTTATTTGTTGAACCTTAAACGACAAAATCTAATATACAATTCCCTGCAGATCGACCTGTACTTGCCGGCTCACTACAACGTGTCGTGCACTTGCAGTTTATAAATTTTAAAACGAGAAAGATCTCGCGTGCGCATCTTATTTCCTTAAAATCATATCTGTTTCCAAAACATACACGTTTGCACACGCGGGTGAACTCCCAACAAGTTTTTTGCGCCGTTGTCGGGGAGTTGGTAGTCATTAGGTATTGTTATTTCTGGTTCTTTCTAACAAACTAACGACTAACTCAAAAAAAATTGAAAACTAACCAAACGAAATTTTTTCTAACTTGTTCTCTGTCCTTAAAACCTGCAATTATCCTGAACTTAATTTAAAAACTCAAAGTATACTAGTAGACTACTAATATAGCCTGGAAGATCCACACAAAATTCGAGCACCAATACTCTGCATTTGGCCGGCGATATTGATGAAATATCCGATCTCGCCGGCCCAATCAGGGTATTTTTGATTTTTTTTTTTCTGTTATCTCCAGTGCCTTGTCAGTAATCTATTGGTATTGTTTGATTTTTGTAATTTTTTGTGTACAGGAATTGGGGCATATATATCGCTTTTTTACACTAAATATCGTATTTCCTACATTTCAGTTTTTAAGGAATTACGCCCAGCGATCGTGCGGAGCGAGGCTCAAATTCAATTGCAAAACATTAGTGGAGTACAGTGCCAAAGATCCTGGTAGTTTGACCTGAGCAAGCGAACATTCAAATACCCGTAATCACTTCAAAGGGGTTTCTTAACCCAAACCGCATCGGTACGTATTTCCTAACACATTCTTCTCGAATCCGACGCATTCCAATATTTCTATCTTCTGCAGGATTTTTCGTACAAACTTACCACCGATTACACAGAGAACTAGCCGTATTTGTTGCAGCGCTTAAACTTAAACAGAAAAAGAATTGCTTAGTTGCTTGATTTCTTAAATTCTTTTATTGATTGCACATTTGCATCTTAATACGGATATAAGGGCATGACCAAACAAGATACGGTAAAGGAGTTCATCACCTTTCTCCATAGCCTACAAATCACAAAACTGCATTCTTGCATACCTACAGTAATTTAAAATCAACTAGAACTTTGACTTTAAGGACTTTGCGCTTATTAGGAGAAGTTTACTGTGTTTAGAACACCGCTTAACGGTATATCGTTCACGGGGTGTCTAGGCAAGTGTTCATGAGAAAGGGTTATTCTAATTAAGGAATTTCACGAAAGCGTTGGATAACCTCCCCTTATCTCTGCACTTACCTGGCTTCATGATCCATATATCTTGAGCCCTTTTCTCGACATGGTTTTACTTCGACAATCAGGTTCTTGAGCAGGTCTAGTTGACAGAGCATAACATAAACTGCTAGGGATGTGATATTCTTTGTTTTTGTGATATTTGGGAATTCTTGTTAATATGGGTGATACAAGATTTAATTCAATTTTTCACGATTCTTAATCCTCTATTTATACTCAGTCCCAATTCTTTGTTCAAATTGCCAGGATTCTTCCCACATTCATGAAAATTATCCTTCTCTAGGGGGTGACCAACCGTCCTAGATTTTTGATAATGGTCACCCACCTAACACTCTTGAACCCAGTCCCACTTCAATCAGAAACCTAATGATTGAATATTTAAAGGAAGAGGTCGACAGATTGACTGCTTTAGCATCACCACCATCACAACCCTCCTTATATGAAACAACTGACACATCATTAGGGTATGATAGTGAGAAGGATGCTAGGTTGACCTTTTTAGAGAAAGGTATTGAAGTGATGATTGCGGTCGATAATCAAACAGCTGCTACGCTAGCCCTGTGTATACAGCAGTCTGAGCAATTGTTTCAAGCTCAAGCTCAATCTTTTGCTAGAATTGAAGAGCATGTAGCTGTCGTGATTCTAAAGAGTGAACACGGTCAATTAGAACCACATAGTGTCAATATCTATCATCTAGGAAGTCACCCAAGTAAGATAAACGACAAATTGAATTTTGATGGTTTCAAATATGACGATACAACTGAATTAACCAAGTATTATCAGGACACACAGGAAAACCTTCTAAGTCAGTCCTCCACTAACCTTCAGGTACCCACTGAACCTCCTGTCACTTGTGGTTTTGAGGTTGATTTAACTGAAATATCACTTGAAAAAGAAATTCATGAACTGACTGATTTTTGCATTCCAATTTTAGAGGATGAAGATTGTGATTTTGACGGGTATGGTTTGGATAGATTGTTAGAAGAGATCAATGATCAAGAACCCACAATTTTTGTATCACCTAATAATATTATTTCGGAAGAAACGCTATTGTGGGAACCTAGCTTTTTAGAAGTTATGAACCTACCCAGATCTGAATGTGAGGAAGGAGAACTCGTTTTGGGAATTGTGAGCTATAGCAGTGAGTATAAGATTGTGCAGGATTATAGGGAGGAAGGCAACCTTGATAAATATTCTTTCATGCAAAGTTTTGAGGAGTTATTTGTGGATGAACTTGAGATTCTTGATGAGTTTGAGTCAGAATCAATTTGGGAACATCCTAAGAACCTTTCTTTTGCTGAACTTTTTGAGGATGAACTCCAGTTTTTGAACGAACTTGACTTTGGAACTCAACACATGCTTTTTGAACATTCAATTCATTCAGGAAACAATTCTTTAACCTCTTCAAAACTTCATCTTTACTTTCAACGTCTTTCGATCCCTACTTTTACACACCCATGCCCTTCACTAGCAACTAACATATACATTTTTTTTTCTTTTTCTTTTTTATATACATATTCTTTTACCAGCCCTTGCACTATATTGACAAAAAATTTAAATGGATGGTATTAATTTCTGGACTAACCCAATCTTTTAACTTGTATACGCTGTAATTAGTCTTAGGTTTTTTTCTTTTTCTGTGAATAAAATTCTCACCCTGATATCTAAGTCTAGCTACTGAAGACGGGGGCAACGATGAGGACATCATAAAACTCAGGTTTTGGGGTGAGCTCTGCGTTTATTTTGTTGCATCATGTATATATTCTGCATTGCATACATGTTAAAAAACCCATAAAAATTGAAAATTTTCTTCAGAAAACATAAAAAAAAAATCATGTTAGCTAGCGGGGGAACATAGACTCAAAATCTGACGGTTCGGTTGATAAGATAGAAGCAACTAAATCCTTTTCGTGAGACCGACGACCCGAAAGATAACCCTCCTTTGTGTTTAACTATAGCTGATATACGTCTTTTATAACACTTTACATGTGTCGTATATTTTTGAGAATTTGATAAAAGTCTGACATGTCTGTAAAACTTTTAAAATTGATAAACATCTTTACGATCAATCAAGTTTGTTCTCAGTTAAGTAATATCAAGAATAGTTCATAAAGTAAGGTGAATATGAAGGGTATTATTGAGGTTTTAATATAAGCTATAATTCTGAAAAATAACCCATCTGGAACCTTGTTGGAGTAATTACACACCTTATCCACATGTAATGTCTTCGGATTTAAAAGAAATGCTGGCTATATCTCCGTTTTCAGTAAGTTCAGAATATTTTAAATAAAATGAGTCTTTTGTTTTGTGGCCTTGGTAACTTGGGTAATTAAGTCCTTGGGGTGTCTCCACACCTAAATGCCCTAAAACCATCTGGTTTGGGAGTCATTGATCCAAAGCTCCCTAAGTTTCCAATCGCCAAATAAAGCAAGCTAAGCAAGTGTACTCTCCGAGTTAAAAGTCTTCATGGTTCTTTGTGGGAGAATAATCTTGGCGGAAACGAGTTTTCTATTAAAACAGTTTTTTCATGAAGATATGAAGGTATATTTATAAAAGAAGTTTTGCACGATAACTTGGGTGTGTATGAACAAAAACAAATGAAAAGTAGGAGTGAAGAATAAGACTTAGGTTCTCTGTTAAAAACAATAGAAATTCTGACTTGAAACCTAACTTGAGAACAAAAACTTGAGAAAATCTTAACTCCTTACAAACTCATATAATCCTTTAGAAGTTTATCCTGGTCCGTATTTATGACATAATAACCCTAATCATGTTCTTACAAACTTGTGGACATTATCCGCACAATCACGTAAAGATGCGTATAAGCTTATGTGAAACAAATTCTGAGGAGTGAAAAATAGGGTTTGATGTTTCTAACTTGGATAATAGAACTTCTAGCTTTAATTCTTAACCTTAAGATTGGAATCAACAGTTTCTCCACGACGCTAACTTGACTGGATTTTATGGGTGTAATCCGCTGAAAACTCTCAGGAGACAACACTCCTCCTACTAGGGACACCTAGAGATTTAACGGATTGTTGCACGTGCTCAGTGCAATCGCGTTCCCTGCGAAAGTGAGGCTAGGATTTTTTTTTTGCTCGGGACGAGCAAAAGATAAGTTTGGGGGTATTTGTTCATCTCAGAAATCTGCATTTTAATACCACTCATTCATTATCTATTTTGTTATATATCGGTACTATTAACCAGTGTCTGCCAATTAAATACAGATTACAGGTATTCATGATAAAATACCGGAAACACACTCAGTATCACGGATATAGCGTTTGGGAGCCAACACTGCAATCAGAACAGAGAACCGACCGATATCCAAAGAGCTCTTTTTCAATAAACAAGTGTGCACACAATTTTTGGTCCAACACAATACATGTGTGACACTAGCTCTTTGACAAGGACCATATGGGGGCCGCCCTTGCACAATTTATGCAAGTGGGCACATGTGTGGTGTGATGGGTAATAAATGCAAAACGTTTTGATGTGATATTGGCATCAAGTTTCCCTCCATGTCTCTTAATGCAAACCAGGTTTAAACAGATAAATCAAATAGCATCAGAGTGATTGTGGAGAGCACACAAGTGCACCATGCCAAGACAAGATCATATGCTCGGAATTTGGCCGGCGAGACCCCATGAAAAACCGGCCTCACCGGTCCTATTTGCTCCAATTAATCCCATTTTTCTTCTGGCACTTTCTAGGCATTACATCATCCCTTTTATATTGTTTGTTTATTCTTTTTTGATGCCTATAAATACCAGAACATATTTGAGCCAAGGGATACCATGTAATATATACCCATTTTCTTGTTCCAGTTTGTTTTTGGTTTAGGCTTGAGAGTTGTGTGAGCTTTACTTGGTCTCTTCTTCTTCTTCCCTCTTGAAGCTTTCTCTTGAGAGCTTCATTATGGAGATTGAACAATTTACCAATATCTTGTACCACAATTTCAAGTGTTAATATATATTGCTTTGTTATTTGCTTTCCTTTCTTTACTTGTTTTCTTTTCTTTTCATTATGTTTTGTAACTAATCTTCTTTGGCTGTGGTGATGGTAAGGAAGTGAGATGAAAGGCCTTGCCTTCCTTCTCCTCTTGTTTATGTTTAATATTCTTAATATGATTCTAACTTAGAGATTGTTTTATGTATTGATGTGATATGGTATTTTGAAACCTTGGTTACTTTGTAACCTCTTCATATACCATATTCACTCCCTTTCCCCATTTCACAATGTTTAAGTTGAAATCAATTTGGTGTTAAGTTTGCTAAGTTTGGATGTGGTATTTTGTGATTAAGTGACTTGACAAATCTCTTGGTTTCATCTACCGTATACCATCACAAACACTTAGCACACTTAACACGGAAATCATTTGCTCCCACTCACTAATTTATGTTTTTGATATTGTGGTATGCTTGCTAACCCTGGTGCTTTGTGTTGATACCCCAAGCTTGGATATACAAACTGTAAGTGAATAAAACAGACTCATTTCGTGTTTGCGTCGAATATCAGCAACTTGACGCCTTGTGCCTCGCAACCGCCTTGACAAGTCATACTTCGCGTCGGGATCGACACAAGAACGGACAACTCATGAGCAAGGGAGCGTTGAATGAATCATCGCGATTCGACCATCCGAGCCAAAGCCACAGCCGTTTTCTTCCTTGCTTGTTTTTCTTATTTTCTTATTCTATATTTTTGTGACAAACAAACCATTCGTTATTTGTTGAACCTTAAACAACAAAACCTAATACACAATTCCCTACGGATCGACCCGTACTTGCCGGCTCGCTACAACACGCTGTGCACTTGCGGTTTATAAATTTTAAAATGAGAACGATCTCACGTGCGCATCCCATTTCCTTAAAATCTTATCCATTTCCGAAACATACGCGTTTGCGCTCGCGGATGAATTCCCAACACGATACGTAGTGTTCTGGAGAAATTCAAAAGGGAAGTAGGAGTGGCAGGGATGTATGCGGCTTCGGCGTGAATAATGGTAGTCGCAATTTCCTTTGCCCTCACTCTAATCCCTTTAACCTTCTGTACACCATACTTAGGCTAATTTGTTTTCTTCCTTGCCTACCTTTCAGCACCTGCCTAGGGTTTGGAAGAAGACTATCCAATAAGCGTAATAGGTATACTCTCCTAATACTAGGAGCCCTCATAACCTGAGAGAAGCTAAAAAGAAAAGACAACGGAATAATTTATTCAATTTCTCCAGAACCGAAACCATCCTCGAACTGAAACATGTTTCTTTGAGTTCGTATGTAACTATATGTTGGCATACCCAAGCAATATGGATCTTCATAGTGATACAGAGTGTTCTTGAGAAATGCAAAGGGAATGTTGGAGTTGCAGGGATATATGAGAATTTATCGTGAATCATGACAATCCAAAAATCAAAGTGTTTAAGAAGGTTCGGTTAACTTGATTTATAAGTTTTAGTTTAAGGTCAGGTCATGGTCGCTGCCAAAGAGAGAGAGAAAAGAAACACTTAACGTGCACTCTAACCTAAATTAGATTGGTTAATCACTTTATCTAATCAGGATGGCCACTGTTTCCTCGAATTCTCCTTAAAACCCTTATAAAAGAATTAGTCAGGATTAATCGCACCCTATAAGTTCGCTTATCTTTCGGCCAGGCCAGTGTTGGTACTTCGGAGGGAGGTGCCCCGTGCTTTCGTACGGACCTAATTAAATAACCTCGATTTCCCAGAGGCGTAGCCCTGTTAACATCTTTCTAGACACCTACTTGATTAGATAATTGCTAAGTGAAAAATTCACCCGAAGAGTAGCGGATACTCACAGTAGGATCAGGACACAACTATCATTGTGTGATAATTTTGAAGGAAGCCTACCAAAAATACCACACTCCAGAAGGTATGCAACACTAGCAAGTTTCCTGTATATTTGAAACTTGCGATGTGGTTTTTTCCCCGAGCGCTTATAACCTTGACGAAGGTCAAAACATCATAAGTCGCAAGTCAAGTTCAACCCGTCATTATCCAGATTAATCTAGACCCATTCGTACAAGCCTTTGGCGAAGGTCAAAAAGCTATACGCCTGTTCTAGATTAATGCATCTATCTATGCTATAGATAAGCATCCACTAGCTACGAAACACAATGCCGTGGCAAAGGTCAAAACACATAGCATGAATAACAGTAGATACCTATCTGAAATGACGGAGGGCTACGGCTGGTTTTTGGTGAAAAACCGTTAACGTAATGAACTTGATATCTTTGAAGGAACCGAATAGCTTTGAAAAGGAGTGGTTTAGGCTCCGCCTTTTTAAAAACTAGTGGTTTTGAAGAAAAAAAGTAATCTATAGTATCATAAACTTTTGCTCAAGAGGTAACTCCCCGTGAAAGGATCTAGGCTCTTACCTCACAGAATGAGGTGCTGGATATTCCTGAACGAACACCACTATGCAAAGCAAAAGAATGAAACTATAGTTTTTCGAAATTTGTTTCGAAAACATATTTTAGGTTTATTTTCCTTACATTAATTATAATTAATGCGGTTTCATCAATTAATCCCCATCACACCAGAAAAGAACGAAAATACAATGTACATATATGCCATCCGCATTCACCTTGGGGCCCGTCATCCACCGTTAGGTTACTTAACTAACGGCAGAGCGGAGGATGGACTAGCACGGATGCTAAACATATACAACATCTACTAGTATATTTATAAATATATAACATTCGTCCCAGGCATTATATAAGAAACATCACAGAAAAGCGATAAGAAACACAGAATAACGGATAATCTAGGAGCCCCGGGTTTCATTTGATCCACAAATGAGACCCGACGTTCCCCGGTCATGTGGATAGCCTGTGCAATGTATAACCAAGACCCCTACGAGTGCGGCAAGTTACCCGCCATCCAGAAGTGAGGCAACTCCAATCATCAAAGTGAATGGGCTACCCGGCACTTCACGATATCCGGTAACTTTAGCACCCTTCCGTGGGTTATCTTATACCCCCTACGAGTGCGGCGAATAGCCTGCCAATTCTAGAGTGAGGACCCTCCATCTCAAGGCCATGAGATGCGAGCCCATTGCCTTTTAGAACCCGGCTACTCGAGCACTCCACCACGGGGTAATCCTATACAGAAAAGAAAAACATATATACAATGGTGACATCGACCTCAACCCGTTCGTGCCCCAATAAAAGAATATACAAACTGGCGGAAACGGCAGTCCACATGTCAGACGCTCGCCCCGCACTAATAAATATACAAATGAATCTAAACTGTACAACTATCATTTCATTAAGGGCTATCCAACATGAAAATTTGAACATTCCATCACAAATATCAATATCACAGTAGTATAAGTAAGTATGTGCAACCTTGTCTAAATGACATATAGCAAATAGACGATGTTTGAAAAACACATACACCACATCATAGATATAAACGATGCAAAATTTCAAGGTTTGAAACTTTCCAAGTTTCCCCCAAGGTAAAGACAACACTAAGTGAAAGCTGGGAAAATCAAACAAGACCAAAAACACCAATTTACAAAACCCAAGACACTGGATGAAAACGAGGTACAAAAGTGAATAGTAAAAAGGAAAAATCGGGATATTTTGGGTTTTGGCCGGCCAAGATTTAATGGAATGCCCTTATTTTCATCGTGTGTCACATACATGTCTAGACTAAGTCTCTATGCTTATTTAAAAAAAATTTAGAGACCAAAAATTTTTTAGAACAGAGAGTGGGTTTTGAAATCGAAATTTTTTGGTTTTGAAACTATTGCATCGTCTACTACTAGTTTCTAATGTTTGGGTGGCTCTGATACCATATTGGGGTTCCTAGTGCCCTGGCCGTCGACCGCGGCCGTTGCGGAATGAAAATTTTTGGTGTTTAAACACTTGGCGCTAGAAACAACTACCTAGAATCGAAACCAAACATGAAACTAGCAATCTAAAAGAGTCTATCTACTATGATTGAAGTGTTTTACTAAAACATCCGTGTCCTTCGGTCCTCTACCCTCTTCCTTACATCCTTGAGGTCTCCTTGATCGAACATAACCGCCGGTCTTCCTCCGTCGAAGATGATCCACCCGAGAGATGTGATTCATGGCTCTAGCTCCACAATAAAAATCTAGTGGAGCAACTAGTGACTCTAGTTTGCTAATCTAGAGTGTTTAGGATGTAGTGAGTTGTTCTTAGTGTATTTATATCTCTCTTCCAACCTTGATTCTCAACTCATAAGATGGTAGGGTGGAAGATCAAGAAGAAGGAGGAGGAGCTCAAGAAAGGCAAGTGAGGAGAGATGATGCAAATGGTGAGAGTGATTTTCATCTAAAAAACCAACCAATTCTTCATCCAACCTCCAAATAAGAGTATGATATGAAGCATAGTTTTGTAAAAACCATTTTCCAAATAAAATAAAGCAACCATACTTGACTAGTTTGCACAAATGAATTTTCAATTCATATGTGAACACTATTCAAGCATGGTTCTCACCATTCTCCGTTAACTACCTTTACACCTCATTTTACATTTAAATTAATAAACGAATAAACTAAAATGAAGTGTTCACCTTCTAGAATGTTTTCCGTATAAATACGGAATACACTCAACTATATATACATACCTGTATTCGCATCAAAATACGAATATCCAAAGAGATAGAATAACACAAAGAACATAATACTAGAATATACATATCGAATTATATATACGTAAATTATTAAATCAATACCTGATTTAATAATCCGGCTCAATCCTAAGCCAGCAAGTATTATCAACCGTCCGATCGAAAGTCCGGGTAACTAGTACAATCATTCGATCGGAACCTTGCACATATCAAAATACGGCTACTACATCATTTCGCATAAACCAAGGAAACCCTCTGTGTGGGACTCTAAAGACTCGACAGTACGCCGACAGTGAGTTACTGGATAAATCCATAACCACATGCACGTCTGCGGCACTAGCTGTACGTAACGGCTTCCTAGGTACCTGTCCAAAAGGAAGGACGACAAGCAAACTCATTTGGATCCCTATTGAGCTTATCTGTGACAATCTCCGTACAGTCCGGTCTCTTCATCTAAGAGTATCGCATATCGGGTCTAGGGGCGGATAAAGTCAGACCCCTAATAACGCGAAATTTTGTGTCAGTGAGAAGCTCATCACCCACTGAGAAACTACTGATCCAAATCAGTAATTCTCGTCCACCTTGGCCAAGGATTTCTGGTGATGGCCACCCGTGCACAGTGTGACATCAACCCCCAATGCCGGGAGAGACAAATCCCCGACGATCCGCTCACTACCTCCATATGTCTCGGGACTGTACCCAACTAAAACCTGTTTGCATGACTCCTTTGAGCCGTGGTAGGGTAGTAATCAAAGCACACTGGGAACTCACACCAGAAAAATGACGATCTCAGGTCGAAGGACTAACCTGTATTGATATCACCTGGGAACTGCTATCCGATAATAGGTATAATACCATCTAGCATGTTTCCGGCGAGTCCGTCCAAGGTACTCACCCCAGTGAGCACCTGTATATGATCTTAAGTGCGAAAGACAATTGGCTGTGGGACCAACCATCGCTCCTCATCGCGGTCTAGAAACGTATACACCAGTTTACTCCGGAATAACGATGCCCAGTCTCGATACTCCCACAACTAGGGACATTTAAGGATGTGCTTATAGACTACCCAGCCCCCACATGTATGATCGCCATCATAACGCTGGTAGTCAAGCAAGAATCCTATGGGCTCTATCAACATGTAATAGTGATCTGTAATACCACATAATGCATGCACATGATGATAAAGACAAACCAAACATCATACTATCATTTTGAGTAAGACTGTTCTACCCGTATAGGTCCTCCCTCAATCATCACAATTGCGTGCCTGCGATTACAATAATTGACTTTATGGCACTATATCCAACACCTCCAACCTCCGTTTATACTGTCTGGATCAAGCTTGAGTGGTGACCGCCCCTGCCGAAGAAGATCCACCTGAGGGAAACAGATCCAAGCTCTGGCTTCACCTAGTGACGCGATCGACGCACCAAGCTCGCTACGAATGGAGAGTGAAGATGTAGGTATATTTTCACTATCTTTTCCTCTCTTTTTTATGCTCATGTGAGCTACCAAGACGAAGGAGGAGGAGGTGAAGAAGAAGAAGCCATGGAAAAATGGCTAAGGCTTTTTTTTGTGAAGAAAAAAACTAGCAAGCATAGAAGAGAGAATGGCTTCATTATTTAGCAACCATCCAAGAATGGTATTCAAAAATGAAAATATTATATGATAATCAATCCATATCTCTCTACCATACTACAAAAACACCTCATCCTCTACCTCATTTTTGATTTTCTATAAAAGAAAAATCAAGAAATGAAGTGTCCATCTTCTAGAACAAATTCTGTATAAATACGGAATACAACCCGGTATACGTATCGAAATACATGTATGCGTATTCATAAAAAAAATACGAATAGCCAAGAGGGAGAGAAAATTAATAGTGAACAATAATGCTAGAATATATATATTTTATATATATATATATATATATATAAATTATTAAATCAAAACCTGATTTAATAATCCGGCTTAATCTTAAGCCGCTAGTATTATCAACCGTCCGATTAAAATCCGTGTAGCCTATACACATATTTAATCAGACACTCTGTATGAAACAACATATATCATCTACATCATATCGCCTGAACCGGGAAAACCCTCTATGTGGTACTCTAAAGACTCGAAAATACGGTTTCAGTGATTTACTGGATAAATCCAATAACTACAAGCACGTCAGCGGCATTAGCTGTACGTAATGGCTACCCAGGTATCTATCGAAAGGGAGCTCGACAATCAAGTTCGTCTATACCCTACTGAGCCTGATTGTGACAATCTCCATACAGTCCGGTCTCTTCGTATGAAAGTATCGCATACCGGGTCTAAGGGGTGGAAACATCAGACCCCTAATAACCTGATATGTCGTGTCGGAGTCAAGATCATCACCAACCGAGAAACTACTGAACTCATATCAGTAAATCTCATCCACCGTGGCCACGGATTTAAGGTGATAACCAACCGAACACAGAGCGACATCGACTCCTAATATCAGGAGAGACGAATCCCCGACAATCGCTCACTGCCTCCATATGGCTCGGGACTGTACCCAACTAAAACCTGTTTTCACGACTCCTTTGAGCCGTGGTAGGGTAGTAATCAAAGTATAGTGGGAACTCACACGAGACAAATGACGATCTTTGGACAAAAGACTAACATGTACTAATTCCACTCAAGAACTTCCATCTGAAGATAGATATAATACCACTTAGAAGTTCTCGGCGAGTCCGTCACCTGTATACTAACCTCCCGTGAGCACCTGTATACTATCTTAGGTGATATACACCAATGGCTTGTGAGACCGGCCACCGCCCCTCATCAGGGTCTCGAAACATATACAGTAGTCTACTCCGGAATATCGATGTCCAGTCTTGATACTCCCATGACTAGAGACATTTAAGGATGTGCTTATAGACTACCCAGCTCTCACGTATATGATCTCCATCATAATGCTGGTAGTCAAGAAAGAATCTTACGGGCTTCATCAATATGTATTAGCGAGACATAATAATAAGTAAAACGTGTACATATCAATGATAAAGACAAACCAGATAGCATACTATCGTTTCGAGTAAGATTGTTCTATCTGTATAGGTCCTCCCACAATTATCATAATCGTGTGCCTGCAATTACAATAATTGCTTTGAGAGCACTATATCCAACAATCTCCCACTTGCACTTAAGGCTAATTATTGCGGTATCGCATACCCACATCCCGTATGCTATCGAATACCCAATTTCTCTACTAATCAGTTTCTCAAATCTCGTTTGAGGAACATCCGTGTTCGAGAAATAGTCTCAGTGAGTGGATCCACTATAATGTTTCAACTTCCTCTCTCTATATCTCAAATTCGCAGAGATGAACAATCTCCCGAAATGAGCGATACCCCGCCTCAAGAATTTTGTCTGGATGCAAGATGGGACCAAGTTCATAAATTAACAACCTTATCCTACAAACTTCTTAGGCTGTATCCTCAGTTGAGTCATAACCAGCATCATGAACCATGCTTACCTCAGTATCCCTATTTGAACCCTATCCAATATACCGATCCTCTGAAGAGGAAAAACTCAAAACTTTGATAGTATCTCTGTCATCCAGGTCACCTTGGAATCCTAGACCGATAACCTCCTTACGGAGGAGGCTGCCGTTACCAAATACTAAGAACATCCTCTAATGTTCATAACTGCTTCCCTTTGTTTCTCCAGGATTGGATTAATATCTGCTTACTATAACAAGTGTATAAGAAACATCAGGTTTTGTATTATACATTGCATGATTAACTCATTTTCTTAAGCAAATGATATTTCATTCATGCCAGTCCCCCTCCTCATTAGTCTGAAAGACATCTCTTTAGAGAGGGTGACTCCATCACCTGCGGGTACACCACCATGCTAGGAGTTGTCCATTCTAAAATACTTTTAGAATGCATTCTAAGTACCCGAATTGGGATACTTCCCAAATCTAGATCTAAAACCATAGATCTAGTCACCAGAATCTCTGATATTGTATCCATATCCAACATGGAGAAAACACTATATGACAATCAAAGTTTGACCGATTATAGTTTAGAAAAATCACTTCCTATCTGGAGTATGTCATCCAAATCCCAGGACAGTACTCCCTACACCTTTCTTACTAGGTTCATATATTATTTTGATGAAGTCAATCACTTTGACTGTCACATCAAAAACAGATAATCCGTCTCCGCTATACATTTTTTAGTCTACGAATAGACATATGCAACTTGCACACCTTCCTCTTCTCCCACTGACTACGATAACCCTCTAGTAGAGTCATATACACGTGAACTTTCAAATTCACATTTAGAAAGACGTTATAGTCATCCTCTTGCCAGCTATCATAGTCTAGAGCAGCAGTAGTGCTAAGTCATATCCGTATGGACTTTAGCATAGAAACTGAAGTAAAAGTCTCATCACAATCCACAACGGGTATTTGATGAGAATAATTACAACAAGTCTAGCCTTATTAGGTTAATACATTTCCACTTGCATAGATCTGGAAAGATCTACTTGCTCCTAATAGGTTTACCCTTTAGGAGCATCCCGCAAAGTCTAAAATCCAATATTTGCTGAAGTGTGTGGAGTCTAACTTGGATATGAAGTATCTGGTCACCTGGAAGTTACCACTTCCTATGACCTACAGATAACTAGTAAGGCCATCATAACTATGATGTCGACCTCCCTGTCACCTTCTCCAAGAAAACCGAAGTATCTCTCGAGTGGCTGACCTCACCTACTAAAATCTGCGGAGTGGCTAACTGATTGTCAAGTCCAATTGAATCCTTAGGTTATACTAAATTTTCGGTAACCGTTTGTGGTTCTGGAATCGCTTCCAGTTCTACCATACTCCTACTAGTTTCTTTTGCAAAATGATACCTTTCATAAAAAGGTGGCGAGTCAAGAACAATATAACTATTGATCTTGAAAATGGTAGAAGCAAAACCCTAACGAATACTTGAGATAATCCATAAACAGCCATTACCAAAGTGTTCCTTGAGTTTGTCCAGATTCTGCATTTAAACAGGAATCGGATAACTCCATGTCTTTATAACCTCAAGATATGTAACCAATCTATGTCCATATAGAATCAAAGGCACTAATTTAGATGGAATCGGATTAAAATATCATGCATCTATTTCCAGTGCATATCACCTATGGAAAAAGGCTAATATAGCATTACTCATCAAGGCGCGAACCCGTGGATGTGTAACCTTAGAGAGAATCAAGTTCTCAATATTATTATAATGGAATACTGATCAGACGAAAATACTGCATTTTTAACACGACAATTTCCCTATCATTTGCACTCATCTAGAAGTGTTCGGTATTCATATTGCACATATTAGCAAAACATCCCTGAAATACCAGATTGCATGTGTTATACTCTAAAACCGGCATTTCGAGGGAAATTTTATGTTTATCATGACATTGCATCATCCCTGTATTACGCAACACTTGTTTCGAGATCTGTGCAGGAGATTTCAGGGACCAAGCCAAAATCATCAAAGAGCTGATCAAAATTGCGCCAACTCGAAGATTTAAGATCTGGTAGCAATCTAGAGGGAAATATTAAATTCAAAATATCAGAAAAAGGCCCAAGTATTAGCCCAAAGCAGAACCAGAAGTCCCAAGCCCCAAGCCTCCAACATGGCCGCGGTTCCGCGGCAGGAGCCGGCTTGCGCCGCGGTTCCGCGGCGGTTATGCCACGTCAGCACTTCAGCTTTGCTTCATTATTCCTCTCTCAAGGCCTACAGCTCAGAAAGACACGTCAAATTCCAGAATTCTCTCGAAGCTTCTTCCAGATCAGCAAAGATGATTAATTAAGCTAATCCTAATTAAGCTCCTAACAAACTATTTATAGAAGCTCCCTCCTAACTAACCTCTTCTAGAAGCCTCTCTAGCTAACTAACTTTTGGAGGGAAATTCAAATCTCCTCAACAAACTTTTGGAGGGAAACATAAAATTCAAATCCTAGATCTAGGGTTTTGGGAAATCTATAAATAGAAGCTTAGACCTAGGGTTAAAGTTCTTACAAAAAAATCATTAGTTCATAACTTCCTCATTCTTCAACATCTATCTCATCTTCTTCCACAAGTTGAGTGACACGACTTGTGCGAAACCCTAACCCTAATTCCAATCCAAATTCAAGATCCCGAGTAACAAATCAAGGGAGAAGCCTTCAACCTGTTAGTTATATGTATGCCCTAGAGGCCATTGCTATACATAGGATGTATATTGTAGTGGATGCTAGGACATATATAGGGAGGACTTTCTTGCTCGACATGATAGTATGCTATCTGGTTGCTCTTTACCTTAACTTGTACACAGATTGTCTCTCTATTACATGTTGGTAAAGCCCTTAGGATATGTACTTGACTACCTGGACTATGATGCGGATCATACTAGTGGGAACATGGTAGTCTATAAGTACATCCTTCAAAGTCCCTAGTCGTGGGTGTATCGAGACGGGGCATCGATATACCAGAGTAGACTAGCGTATACCTTCTCGACCCATAAAGATGGGCGATGGATGATCCCATATCCATTGGTGTTTGACATCGGAGATGATATACGGGTGCTCAGTAGACACTGGGTACACTGGACGGACTCGCCGAGAACTCCCAGATGGTATTATACCTTACGTCAGATGGCAGTTCTCTGGTGACACTGGTACAGAGTAGTCTGTTGATCCGAGATCGTCATAGAGTCTTGTGTGGTTCCCACTGTGCTTTGATTTTCACCTTACCACGTCCAAGAGGGCGTGCAAAATGGTGGCTTTTGGGTACAGTCCCGAATCACATGGAGGCAATGAGCGATAGGAGGGGATTCGTCTCTCCCGGTATAGGGAGTTGATATTGCGCTGTGTTCGATTGGCTATAACCGGAAATCCCTGGCCAGGGTTGCTGAGATTTACAGGTAAGTGTTACCAGTAGCTTCTCGAACTGTTATAGGCCTCATATCGACACGACTTATCGAGCTATTGGGGTCTGATGTTTACCATCCCTAGGCGAGATATGCGACATATCAGACGAACAGACCGGACAGTACGGTAAGTGTTACTGGTTGGATTCACAGGAGGGTGAGCGGGCTTGCTCGTCGATCTTCTCATCGCTCAATACCCGGGTGGCCGTTACGTTTAGCAGACCGCTTGCGGCTTGTGGGTGTTTGATATGATCATCACCTGCTGCCGGCGTATTGACGAGTCTTTAGAGTCCTACACAGAGGTTTCCTGGCTCAAGCGAAACGAAATAGGAGCGCATATGAGATATGTGCGGGACCGAGAATAATGCGTGTATGTGATACCGTATTCTATTCTCGCGATGAATGTATCGATTGGTTGTATGCGATATAACCTAGTTATCGAATCAAGTATTGATTCGATAAGCCGATACATAGGATACTAGTCGGTTATATGCGATATGACCGGATCGTTAAATCAAGTGTTGATTTAATGATTTAATGTATAATTATATATTTGATATATTACTTTGCATTAACTAGTATTGGTTCACTTTAAAGGATTTTCTCACTTGGATGTACAAGTTGTATATGTGATATACTTTTTGTGCAAATGATTGTATCATGTTTGATGATACATGTTTACTTGGTTAAGTGTAAAGAATTAAACCATGGTTAAACTAATGATTAGGGTTTTCATTTTCTTATTCATTTATTTATTTATTTATTCTTTTTGGAAAATGATAAGCATTAAGAGAAAATGGTGGCTTAATTTGTTTTCTAGTTAAAGCTTCATGAAGCTTTGGCCAAAGTGACCATTTTGTCTCATGCTTAACCCTAACCACTCCTTTTAACCCTAGTCTATTCTCTACACTTGACCATGGTTGCATTATGATAAGTATTCTTTTTATTTTCCTTTTTGGAATAATACTTATCATATTATTATCATCTTCTTCTTCTTCATCTTCAAAGAAGAAAAGCTTGCCTCATCAATGGCAAGTGATGAAATCATGTGAGAAATCCAATTCTAAAGTGAACCCACTTCCTATTTCTTCATCCTCTATCTCTTGGCAAAAAGTATAGGGTGTTTCCTTCACAAGTTTTCAAGGCTTGGTGAAGGTGGAGCTTGATCTAGTGATGCCTCGACGTAGATCATCTTCGGCACGAAGCCGACGACCTTGCCCGCCCATTTTTCCGATGAAGCCGACGCTAGAGCCCGGGATTCCATTTGGACAGCGAGGAGACTTCATTGCGGAGCTATGGAGGTGGAGGACCGGATCTACAAAGGTTGTATTTCCGTTCTTTATTAGTAAAGTTGTTTACTAGTTATTGTTTCGCCTACACTTCTAGCCAACGGTCCGTATTAGGGTTTCTCGGCACCTCTATTTTTTGAAATTGGCATGGTTGATGCCTTGTGAGACCTCATTGGCGTGCCAAGGAACCCTACAGTGGTATCAGAGCCTAGCTAGAGCCTTAGGCGATGCGTATACGAAGTTTGAAACCCGAACGAACCGAAACCCTAACACAAACCATGCTCTCTGGACTTTTTCTGAAAAAGCGGTTTTTTCCAAATTAAAAATTCTTAAAAAATTCAGCAGGAAATTCTAAGAATTACGGTGCAAAAATTACCTAATGATCTGTCTAAAGCACGGCGGAACCGCGGCATTAGCCGCCTATTGCGGCGGTTCCGCGCTCATTTAGTCTCTTCATGCATTGAATTTTGCACAGTAACTCCTACTTTGCAGTGCTGGTTTTCATGGGAATTTTTAATATTTATTCAAGAGTTGAAATTTCTGGGTTGTGTTGGGGAATTCGTGGATTCGATCGGATTATCAAGTTTTGTCTATGTGGCTTTCCGGATATTTTGGAATATGTTAAAAAGTTCGACCGGATATAAATACCCACCTTTTCCCCTGTCGGGAAATTTCCAAGTGTTGGATATTTCCGTAGTTTAACGACGTTCTAAGTAGTGCAAGTAACACGATGGACCCTCTAGAAGACAACAAACCTTAACTCGATTATGTGACCGTCTTGAACTGCCCTTTGAACCTTCGGGTTTGGGGCAGTACGGCGTGCCACATGTGAGGCGTTGGCTTGACCCTTCTACGGCTGGACCGTTGGTACTGAGGCACGAAGTGGATGTTTTTAAACTTGTTTCATGTGTTGATCTGTTTTTGGAAAACTTGGGTGTTCGACTGTTCGATCGGAAAGTTTAACATTTTCTGTTTATCTGGAATGTGATACAATAATTGGAATTCACAAACAGTTATGAGATAACTGAATGAATGTTGTAAACATAGCACTTTAGTCTCACTTGATCGGTTGCCACGGAATTTTGATGCGATCAAAAGTCCGTCGCAATCACGTAGCGTACGCGGATACTCGCCGGATAAACTTAATAGACAGCCTCACTCCATAGCCCCGACCAAGTGACTGTAGGAGAACCCCGCCGCCGAAAGCATCCGTCCGGGTGCTCGCGGCAGCGGTGTTCCGCCTTGGTGCACTTCGTCGACGGTATTTGGGGTGCGGCCGCCTACTAAAGTTTGCGACGAGCATTCGATCAAATTTTCGGGAATCTTGTTGAATTGCCCGACTTTATATTGAAAAGTGTTTTCGATAACGAGACTAAAATGCGGGGTTTATAATTGTTAGGCATGTGATGTCTAAGGAATTCATTTGGTCAGGCATGCGATGAATGAGGAGGTTGCGAATTCCAACTGTTGTAGTTTTACACTTTCTTTTCTGTGACCGTAAGTGTAATATGTGATATCGCCGGTTTCGTTGCTATATGTCAACGACAATTAGGATGGACATATTTACTTACGTTGATGACATGTGATGTTATGTGTTGCTGGATATGTTATATTGGATCGTCATGTTTGAATAGCCGGGGGGTTTTTATGCGAGATGAGTGTTTTTCATTTTCATTCATGTAAAAACTTGTATGTAATATTATTTTATTGGGGCACTTCCAGGTTGCGGATGTTGTCACCATTTGTATATTATTTACTTTTCCGCACTAGGATAGACCCAAGGAGGAGGGCACAAGTAACCGGGTTCTGGAGTCCAGTGGGAGACCAACTCGAGGAGTCGAGTCCGGGTCTCCTAACTCCAGAATTGGTAGGATTGCTTGCCGCTCTCGTAGGGGTCTAGGGGTGTGGGTTTGGCTATTCATCGCGACCGTGGAATCCATGTTTTATACTGGATCGTATTGAAAACACGGACGTCCTAGTATATCCAATATTTCATATGTTTCTTCTGCTGCGATATCTGTGATGTGATCATGTGATATTCTGTGATAGATACAGTATATAGTATATATGATATATTATATAGACGTTACTTATGTTTTACACCCGCGCTAGCCCTGCCCCGCTCTGCCGTTAGTTACCTAACCTAACGGTGCACGAGGGGACATCGAGGCGAATGCGGATGGCATAAGTGTACGTCGTATTTATCTGTGATGTTTAGGTACTTAAATGATGGGACTTCATTAATGTGATTAATGAAATAAAAGAAACCTAAGATGTTGTGGAATCGAATTTCAAAATAAAACAGGTAGCTACAGTTCTTGCTTTGCACAGCGGTATATTTGATATATCCTGCACCTTATTCGATAGGGAAAGGACCGAGATCCCTTCACCGGGAGTGACTCCTTTAGCAATAACTGGCCGATGCTACACATTCGGTTTGTCTTTTGATTGCTTTTAAGTGTTTTTGCTTTGCACAGCGATATATATGATATATCCTGCACCTCATTCGACGAGGAAAGGACCGACGATTCCTTCACCGGGAGTGACTCCTTTAGCAAAACTAGAAAAGCCTCAAAAGCACTCCATTTCAAAAATCATTTGATTCTACAACGATATCAAGTTCATTACGCAATAGGTTTTCATAAAAACCTGTCGTAGCCCTCCGTCATTTCAGATAAGTACTAGTTAGTATTCGTGATGCGGTAGTTTGGCATTCGTCAAGGCGTAGTGTACGGTAGCTAACTAGTATTTATCTGCTTATGCATATGATGCAGATTGGATTAGGGTATTCGTACGGCGTTGTTTGGCATTCGTCAAGAGTCGTGCGGGTGGGTTTAATTCGATCAAGAAATGTACGGGTTGAACTTGACTAGTGGACTATGGGTTGTTTGGCATTCGTCAAGGTCATAGAACACTAGGGGCAAAATTATCGGGAATTTCAAGTGTTGAAATTTGCAATGAAATTGCATACCTTCTATGAGATAGTTGGATCCCGATACCCGCTGCGAGTAAGAGTTACTCCTGGGAGAGTTTTACACATTACAATTAGCCGATCAAGTAGGTGTCTAGAAAGGTGTTAACGAGGTTACGCTTCTGGGAAAACGAGGTTTACATTAATTAGGTTCGTGCGAAAGCACGGGGGACCTCCCTCAAAGTACCGACACTGGCCTGGCTGAAAGATTGGCGAACTTGTAGTGTGTAATTAATCCCGGCTAGTCTTTCCTTTTAGGGTTTGAAGGAAGATTTGATAAAAAGCAGTGGGAGCCATCCGGATTAGATAAAATAATAACCAATCTATTCTTGCAAGAGCGCACGCTGAGTATTTTCTTCTCTCTCTCTCCAGGTAGCGACCATGTCACGCCTTAATCAAGATAATAATACGGATTATTGACCGAACCCGCTTGTTATACTGAGCTGGGGAACGTTGGTCCCGCTCCAACTTATAATTGTTATAAGACAGAGCAGGAAATTGGGGAATACCAGATTTCCCGTGCCGCCCAAACGAAGAGAGTGCATGCTGATGCATCATCTTCGGGTGTGTTCATTACAAAGAACTGTTTCTCAGTATCCTCCGAATCCTGGGTATATGATACCGGATCAGGATCCCAGATATGTAATCTGTTACATAGGGCTACAAAAGGGTAGAAAAACTGAGAATGGGTGATAAGTTTCATGAGGCAGAAAACGGGGCAAGTGTTGCAGCCAAGTCTGTTGGTCACTGTCACCCTGTATTATAATACATTGATTCTGAACGAATGTTATTAGATATCGAACCTGATATACAAAATCATATCAGTCTCTTTATTAGTAAAGAATGATAAAATTTTGTATTGTTGGATAATGTTTTGAACATTTCCTATATCAAAAGTTGATCGGTTCAGGCACGTTATCTAAAAACATTAATGTTCTAAATCAAACTACGGTTCTTAGTATATAGAACACACGCAAGAGGAAGAGTTCAGAAATGAACGGATCTTTCTTGAGGTATTGTAGACTAGGTCATATCAATGCGACCCGACTAGCTAAGTTACATTTAGATGCATATTTAAATCAGTTTGAATTTACATCTTGTGAAACTTGCCAGTCATGTCACAGAGATAAGATGACCATAGCTCCGTTTACTGGAAACAGAGAAAGAGTTATTAAACTCTTGGGATATGATACATGTTGATGTATGTAAGCTCCCCAATCTACACATGCCAAGACCGGTTCTTTGTACTTCATTACATTCTCTGATAATCTCTCGAGATTCAGACATATGTTCCTGTTGAAACACAAGTCCGAACCTTTTGAGATATTCACAGAATATAAGTTAGAAGTAGAGAACCAAAATACAGGTAAAAGTATTATGTCCTTTGATGAGATCAGGGAGGAGAATACTTGAGCACAGAAATCCTGGACTATTCTAAAGAAGAATGAGATTCTCTCTCAGCATTACTCCTCTATATACACCATAGCACGATGGTATATCGGGGCGGAGCAGATACACCCTATTTGATATGGTGTGCTCTATGATGAGTACTACTGAGTTACCTATTTCCTCCTGGGGGTTATGCGCTTGAGAAGCTGCATACCTATTGAATAGGGTTCCAATCAAATCAGTTGCCTACCGCTTCATATGTGATATGGAATGGGAAGAGCCCATGTCTTAAGCTAGTTAAGATTTGGGGTTGATCGGTCTATGTCTAAAAGCAAAATCCGGACAAGCTCGAGGCAAGGTCTGTTATGTAGAACTGGAAAGGTTCCAGCTATACAAAATACAGCAGATGATTTGGTACAACCAACGGATTCAGTAGATACCAACGAACCTCAGCCTCTCCGCCGATCTAGTAGGGTTCCTCACCCACCTGAGAGATACTTCGGTTTCTCTATGACAGTGGGAGCGAGGATTGCATCATGAGATGATGACCCAACTAGCTTCGAGCTGGCCATCAGGAGTAAGACACTGTAAGAATGGCTGGATGTTTAGTGATCTGAGATGGAATCCTTATACACCAACAAAGTATGGACTTTGGTTGCTATATCTGAAGGGTTAAATCCCCATCAGGAGCAAGTATATCTTGAGAAGATTACTTGGTGTACATGGAAAGGTTGAGACATTCAAAGCTAGACTTGTTAAAGGTTTTCGTCATTGACCAGGCGTGGATAATGATGAAACCTTTTTAGTGCCTATGCTTAAGTCCATCCAGATCCTACTTGCCACGGCTACATACCATGACTATGATATCTGGTGGTTGGGTGTCTTGACTGCTTTTCTAAATGATGATTTGGAAGAAAGTGTCTATAAGTACACAGCCAGAGGGCTTCGTAGACAGTGGGAGCAGCGGAAACGTGTGCAAGATGTTTTATAGGATAAAGCAGACATCGCGGAGTTGGAACGTCTGTTTTGATGAAGTAGTCAAAGAGTTTGACATCATCAAAATGGTAGATGACCCTTGTATAAACAAAAAGGTAGTAGGGAGTATGGTGGTGATCCTCGTAGAGTACGTGGATGACATACTCTTAATAGGGAAGGAGTTTCCTATGCTACGCTCCATCAATCTCCGCTTATCACAATGATTCTCCACATAGGATCAAAGTGATACCTACTAAATCCTGGATTTTGGATCTATGAGATAGATCTAAATGGATGTTAGGCTACTCACTAGTTGTAGTGAGATGGTATCAGTTGATCCTGGGGAGAATCACTGGAAGGGTTCCTAGGTGATAAAGACGACTGAATGTCAGTCGCAGGCATTGTCTTTACCCTCAGTAAAGGGACGGTATGTTGGAAGAGTTCCAAGCTAGATACCGTGACATACTAGATGATAAAGGCACGATACATCGCTACTTAAGATGCTACCAAAGAGGCTGTTTGGATGTATAATGGTTCATGAGATGAACTATGTTCCTGCCATTGTGAGACAATGGAGTTGTGGCTTATGCCAAGGAACGCCGGTCCCATCAGTGATCCAGACTTATTCTAAGGCAGTATCACCTAATCATGGAGATGGTTGATCTCTAGGGTGATCGAGATTTGGAGAGTAGACTCAGAGGACAACACGGCGGATCCACTCACGAAGGTCTATTCCTAGAGAGAGAATTTTATGGGATGGTTGAGTATGAGATACTACAACCACTGCTATCAGATGGCCCTAGTGCAAGTGGGAGATTGTTAGTAATATGTATTCCCTAGAGGCCATTGCTATACATAGGATGTATATTGTAGTGGATGCTGGGACATATATAGAGAGGACTTTCTTGCTCGACATGATAGTATGCTATCTGGTTGCTCTTTACCTTAACGTGTACACAGATTGTCTCTCTATTACATGTTGGTAAAGCCCTTAGGATATGTACTTGACTACCTGGACTATGATGCGGATCATACTAGTGGGGACATGGTAGTCCATAAGTACATCCTTCAAAGTCCCTAGTCGTGGGTGTATCGAGACGGGGCATCGATATACCAGAGTAGACTAGCGTATACCTTCTCGACCCATAAAGATGGGCGATGGATGATCCCATATCCATTGGTGTTTGACATCGGAGATGATATACGGGTGCTCAGTAGAGACTGGGTACACTGGACGGACTCGCCGAGAACTCCCAGATGGTATTATACCTTACGCCAGATGGCAGTTCTCTGGTGACACTGGTACAGAGTAGTCTGTTGACCCGAGATCGTCATAGAGTCTTGTGTGGTTCCCACTGTGCTTTTATTTTCACCTTACCACGTCTAAGAGGGCGTGCAAAACGGTGGCTTTTGGGTACAGTCCCGAATCACATGGAGGCAATGAGCGATAGGAGGGGATTCGTCTCTCCCGGTATAGGGAGTTGATGTTGCGCTGTGTTCGATTGGCTATAACCGGAAATCCCTGGCCAGGGTTGCTGAGATTTACAGGTAAGTGTTACCAATAGCTTCTCGAACTGTTATAGGCCTCATATCGACACGACTTATCGAGCTATTGGGGTCTGACGTTTACCACCCCTAGGCGAGATATGCGACATATCAGACGAACAGACCGGACTGTACGATAAGTGTTACAGGATGGATTCACAGGAGGGTGAGCGGGCTTGCTCGTCGATCTTCTCATCGCTCAATACCCGGGTGGCCGTTACGTTTAGCAGACCGCTTGCGGCTTGTGGGTGTTTGATATGATCATCACCTGCTGCCGGCGTATTGATGAGTCTTTAGAGTCCTACACAGAGGTTTCCTGGCTCCAGCGAAACGAAATAGGAGCGCATATGAGATATATGCGGGACCGAGAATAATGCGTGTATGTGATACCGTATTCTATTCTCGCGATGAATGTATCGATTGGTTGTATGCGATATAACCTAGTTATCGAATCAAGTATTGATTCGATAAGCCGATACATAGGATACTAGTCGGTTATATGCGATATGACCGGATCGTTAAATCAAGTGTTGATTTAATGATTTAATGTATAATTATATATTTGATATATTACTTTGCATTAACTAGTATTGGTTCACTTTAAAGGATTTTCTCACTTGGATGTACAAGTTGTATATGTGATATACTTTTTGTGCAAATGATTGTATCATGTTTGATGATACATGTTTACTTGGTTAAGTGTAAAGAATTAAACCATGGTTAAACTAATGATTAGGGTTTTCATTTTCTTATTCATTTATTTATTTATTTATTCTTTTTGGAAAATGATAAGCATTAAGAGAAAATGGTGGCTTAATTTGTTTTCTAGTTAAAGCTTCATGAAGCTTTGACCAAAGTGACCATTTTGTCTCATGCTTAACCCTAACCACTCCTTTTAACCCTAGTCTATTCTATACACTTGACCATGGTTGCATTATGATAAGTATTCTTTTTATTTTCCTTTTTGGAATAATACTTATCATATTATTATCATCTTCTTCTTCTTCATCTTCAAAGAAGAAAAGCTTGCCTCATCAATGGCAAGTGATGAAATCATGTGAGAAATACAATTCTAAAGTGAACCACTTCCTATTTCTTCATCCTCTACCTCTTGCCAAAAAGTATTTGGTGTTTCCTTCACAAGTTTTCAAGGCTTGGTGAAGGTGGAGCTTGATCTAGTGATACCTCGACGTAGATCATCTTCAGCACGAAGCCGACGACCTTGCCCGCCCATTTTTCCGATGAAGCCGACGCTAGAGCCCGAGATTCCATTTGGACAGCGAGGAGACTTCATTGCGGAGCTATGGAGGTGGAGGACCGGATCTACAAAGGTTGTATTTCCGTTCTTTATTAGTAAAGTTGTTTACTAGTTATTGTTTCGCCTACACTTCTAGCCAACGGTCCGTATTAGGGTTTCTCGGCACCTCTATTTTTTGAAATTGGCATGGTTGATGCCTTGTGAGACCTCATTGGTGTGCCAAGGAACCCTACACAACCTTTTAGGAGCGGAGCCGATCTTCAACCGAGCAAGCGATCCAAGCCGATCCACGACTCACTTAGACGAGCGAAGCCAAATCGACGATCGAGTTCTTCCTCTTGTAGTTCTTGAGCGATTGTAATGAAATTGTTGATATAAATAAAATGTGAAATTCTTTAATCTTGCTTTCTTTAAATTCTTGCATCATGATTCGATCTCAATTTGTAATTGTAGTTCTTGTTGTGATGTTTGAGTAAAACTCCGCTCGTCAAGGAGTCGAGAAGATCAATAGAATGATGATGTAACAAATCTTAAAACGATTCTTAAGTCCTAAGAGTTTTGTAAACCCTAGCAAGTTCAGGAATCGATGACCTAGTTTCGTTGTGATGCTTTCTTGATTGTTATCGCTCGAAATTAGGGATCTACGATCGTTTCTTGAATTTACTAGAGGCTAGAATGTGAATGATATCGACGAAGGAACAAGGGATAAATGATGAAACCCTGGTTTCACTAGAAATCCCTAATTCTCGTCGATCATCATCGATCTAGTATCAATTCATCGAAAGATAAGAATACGTCATCATGAGATTGCATCACATCTATAGATCCGATCGATTCCTTCGAGCCTCATTTAGATTCTTGATATTTGGTTGGAAAAATCATCAAACTCTCAATTCTTGATTCTATCTTTTACTTTTATTAGATCTAGATTTTCTAATTCTTGAAATTCAAATATAAATCATGAATTGTTTTCTTTTCTTTTCTTTAAAGTTTCGACTCATCTATTTCAAAAGACGAACGATTACACTTTCCCTGAGGACGATCCGCACTTATTAACGCTCTACATTCCACATCGTTATTGATTGCGGTCAAAATATTTTTGGTTGTGATTTCTACACATAATTTTCTAAATACTAACACATCCTAAAAATCATTCAATCAAATACCTAGCACAAGTATCTATATCTTCGATCACATCGAAGAATCCTGATACTTCCAACGTATGGTTCTCTACTTTATTCTTATATCTATAAACTTCTCAAAATCTTTGGACCTTGCATTATAACGAATGCGTGTCTAAAACCAGAGAACTAATAGGTAAACCTGAATGAAGTAAGAGTACCAATCCTTTGTCCAGAAGGACACAGGACAACATACATTTTCATGTATAAGTCCAAAGAGTATACTAACTCAAATTCCATGTGTTGTAAGTCAAAAACTGTATTTTGGTCGAGAATGTCTTACACCGTTATTCAATGCACCTTACCTTATCCTCAATTGATAAAGGTAAATGTTTGGAACACAATTTTTAAAATTTATATCTCACTTTATTAAATAAAGATACATATATTTCATTTTAAAAATTGGTGCATAACAACGGTTATTCGAAACCAAATATTCTGCCGTTAGGAAAAACCAGACGATTTAATCCAATATCACCAATTACAACGAATTCTGATATTGAGGATCAGATCGCTCATTTCCCAATATTCTACTCCTTCTTAGCATCTGTAACGCCGTACGGATGTGAGATCCAAATCCGGTAAATACATACCCTAGAGTGAGAATTAATTGGAACAGTTTTCATTTATAAGTACATAGAAAATCTGAAACATAAATGTTTTAAGGGGGCGGCTGGTTATTCTAAGTAATGCCTTTTCCCAATCCAGATTCATGACAAAAGTAGCAATTTCGTTTTCCTTCGCTTCAATCCTTTTATATGTCTCTACATCTTACCTTCTGTACACCACAGTAACGCTAACTGGTTTTCTTCTTTCCCTACCTTTCGGCACTAGCCTAAGTTTTAGAAGAAGACTACCGAATAAGTGTAATAGGTGTACTCTCCTAATACAAAGAGCTCTCGCAATTTGAGAGAAGGTAAAAAAAGAGACAACTGAATAATATAATCTAAATTCTCCAGAATCAGTGACCATCCTCGACCAAAAAAATTTATTCGAGTTCATATGTAACTATACGATGGCCATTTCCAAGCAATATGGATCATCGTAGTGATACAGAGTGTTCTGGAGATATTTGCGACTTTGTCGTGAATCATGACAATGTAAACCAACGTGTGTAAGAAGGTTTGGTTAACTTGGTTAATGAGGTTTAGGTAAGTCATGGGTCGTTGTTGTAAGTCCATGTCACGCACCCCACGAACTTGCGGGGAGGCGGAATATATGAAAAACGATTATCAATGCTTCGTAACACGGACTTGAGCGCATGAAGCGTATCTAAACCGTGACTAGCAAACTACGAGAGGTTTAACTACTCGGATTCGAAGTTATACCTCATGTTACTTGTCCTTCGGGTCTTCATCGCTGTCCTCCACTCCTCGTAGGCTCCTTGGAACATCGGCACCTCAACGACCTCCTCGAGTCAAAGACGATCCACCCGAGAGCTCCTACGCCAAGCTTGATCTCTAACTTGAGATAACTAGATTTCTCAAAGTGCTAATCTAAGCTACCTAGGAGATATAGAGTGAGGTTATGGATGTATTAGTCTAGCTAACCATTGATCTCAACACATGAAAGGTTAGGGTTAGGGTTTGAAGAGAGAGAGCTTGAGGAGAGAGAATGTGAGAATGAGAATCCTTTTGGATGAATGAAATCATTTGTGTATATATGAAACATATGATAATATTAAGTAAATAATAAATAATGAATTATCACCATGTTTCATTAATACACTAAGTGTTTCATCACATGAGTCATATAAAACATTAAATGAATCATTAACTCAATGTATGAATCACTACATGACTCATTAATCCAATTAATACATATGCCACCTTAACCCCCAAGTCACCATGCTTCTAGAAGCTTCCCGGAAAATTACGAGAACGCCCCTCCAATCCGTGAAAACACGGAAAAACTTTAGACTGTATAAATCCAATAACCTGATACTAGAATCTGGCTTAAACCAAAGCCGACTAATAAAAACTGTCCGAACGTCATACGTGCGTAAACACACGTATGCGTCCGAACCCTTATCGTAAAACCATACGACCTCTATATCGTTTCGCCTGGAGCAGGGAAACTCTCTGTGTTGGACTCTAAAAGACTCGACACTACGCTGGCAGTGGGTTTAACCACAGACCGCAAGCGGCACTAGCTATACGTAACGGTCCCCGGGTAGATGTCGATAAGAAGGCCGATGAGGAAACCCATCCGAACTCCTACTGAGCCTGATGTGACAATCTTCGTACAGTCAGGTCTGTTTGTCTAAGACTATCGCATATCTAGCCTAGGGGGCGGCAAGCGTCAGCCCCCTAATAGCGGTATAAGTCGTGTCAGCGTAGCCCATTACACCCTGAGAAACTACTGGAACCTACCAGTAAATCTCACTTGCCCTGGCTAGGGACTTTGCGTAATGGCTCTCTGACACAGCGCGATATCAACTCCCAATACCGGGAGAGACGAATCCTTTCTAACCGCCACTGCCTCCAAGTGCTCGGGACTGCACCCAACTGCTACCTGTTTGCACGACTCCTTTGAGCCGTGGTAGGGTAGCAATCTAAGAACAGTGGGACACACTCGAGGCGAAGTAGCAGTGTCAAGTCTGCGGACTATGCTGTACTCATGTCACCTGGGAACTGTTAACTGACGATTGGTATAATACCAACCAACAGTCTCCCTGCGAGTCCTGTCCGGTGTACCCGTAACCTAACGAGCACCTGTATACTATCTCCACTACGACGTACTGATGGTTGTGGGACAGACCATCTCCCCAACTAGGATGAGAAGCGTACACACTAGTCTACTCTGGAGTATCGATGCCCAGTCTTGATAATCCTACGACTAGGGACAAGTATAGGATGTTTCTTATAGACTACCCAGCCCCCACTAGTGTGACTGCCATCACAACGCTGGTAATCAAGCAAAGATCCTATGGGCTCTACTAATATGTATAAGTGATATGTTACAAGAAACATATGTACATATTAAAGTAGACACAAACCAAGTAGCATACTACCATTTTTAGAAAGACTGTATATACAACTGCGAATATCCCAAGCTTCCATTAAGTAATATACATACAAGTATGATACAATAATGGCCCCTAGGGCATATACACTAACAATCTCCCACTTGCACTAGGGCCATGAGCTGGCATATCGTAAACCTATCATCTCGAATAGCCTCTCGAACTGCGTCTGAGCAATGGCCTTTGTGAATGGATCAGCAATGTTATTCTCTGTCTCTACTCTCTTTATCTCGATCTCCCGGCGATCTGCAATCTCCCTGATCAGGTGATACCACCTTAAGATGTGTCTGGACTTCTGATGGGACCTGGGTTCATTTGCTAAAGCTATAGCGCCGTTGTTTGTCACAATACAGAGGTATTTGATCAACACTGGTAGGAACCATCTGAAGTTCTGTGAGGAACTTCTTCATCCAGACAGCTTCTTTTGTGGCATTGCAAGCAGCTATGTACTCCGCTTCCATCGTTGAGTCAGCAACGGTCTCCTGTTTGGAACTCTTCCAACAGACCACCCCTCTATTGAGGGTAAAGACATAACCCGACATGGACTTGGAGTCATCTTTGTCACTCTGGAAGCCGGAGTCGGCAAAGGCCTCAATCTGGAGGTCTTTTCCGCCATACACCAAGAACATATATTTAGTCCTCCTCAGGTACTTAAGAATGTTCTTTACTGCAATCCAGTGCTTCTCCTCTGGGTTTGCCTGATACCGGCTTACAACGCTTAATGCTTATTCTACATCTGGTCTGGTACATAACATCGCATACATTATAGAGCCTATCGCAGAAGCGTAGGGTATAATCGACATGCGATCCCTTTCCAAATCAATCTTGGGAGAAATCTCTTTGGAGAGGGTGATTCCGTGACAAGCCGGTAGGTTCCCGCGCTTAGAATCATCCATACTGAATCTCTTCACTTTGGTGTCTATGTACCTGGACTGTGAAAGTCCCAACATCCTTTTTGATCTATCATGATAGATCCGGATCTCCAGAATGTAGGTGGCATCACCTAGGTCTTTCATGGAGAATTTCTGTGATATGAATCTTTTGACTGACTGTAACATAGGAATATCATTTCCCATTAGGAGAATGTCATCCACGTATAAGACGAGGAATACTACAGCTCTCCCTACAATCTTACTGTATATGCAAGGTTCATCTGGATTTTTGATAAAGTCGAATTCTTTGACAGCATCATCAAAACAGATGTTCCAACTCCGCGATGCTTGCTTTAGTCAATAAATGGACTTAAGCAACTTGCATACTTTACCGCTGCTCCCACTCTGAATGAATCCCTTTGGCTGATCCATATAGACGCTCTCTTCCAAATTACCATTTAGAAATGCCGTCTTTACGTCCATCTGCCAGATTTCATAATCATGGAAGGCAGCAATAGCAAGAAGGACCCGAATTGATTTAAGCATAGCCACTGGAGAAAAGGTTTCGTCATAGTCCAAACCAAGTCTTTGACGGAAACCTTTTGCAACAAGTCTAGCCTTATAGGTTTCAACCTGTCTATCTACACCAATCTTCTTTTTGAAGATCCATTTGCATCCTACGGGTTTTACCCCATCTGGAGCAATGTCCAAAGTCCATACTTTGTTAGTGTACATGGACTCCATTTCGGTCCGCATTGCATCCAGCCATTTTACTGAGTCACCGCTCTGAATGGCTTGCTGGAAGCTAGTAGGCTCATCATAGTCAATAGTGCAATCCTCTCTATTCCCGTCTATGAGAAAACTGTAGTATCTCTCGGGCGGATGAGACAGCCTACTACTCCTGCGGAGTGGCGTCGGGATGTCCCTTTCTTCTGAAACCTCAGGTTCTACCATACTTTCAGTAGCAGTTTGTGGTTCTGGAATTTCTTCCAGTTCTATTTCGCTCCCACTTGTTTCCTTTTCTAAAATCTGATATTCTAGAAAATGGGCATTACGAGAAACAAAAACTTTTTGTTCCTCTGTGTAATAGAATAGATACCCCTTGGAGTTCTTTGGATATCCCACAAATTTACAATGTACTGATCGTGCCTCGAGCTTGTCCGCATACTGCTTTTTAACAAAAGCCGGACATCCCCAAATCTTCAGATACTGAAGATAGGGTTTCTTCCCACTCCACATCTGATATGGTGTGGTAAGCACAGTCTTGGTAGGAACTAGGTTCAAAAGATATGCAGCTGATTCTAGTGCACATCCCCAGAATGATCGCGGTAACTCAGCGTTACTCATCATGGAACGAACCATATCCAATAGGGTTCGATTCCTCCTTTCCGATACACCGTTGTGTTGTGGTGTGTATGGAGGACTAAGCTAAGAGAGAATTCCATTCTCTTTTAAGTAACCCAGGAACTCGGCACTTAAGTATTCACCACCTCGATCAGATCTCAGTGTCTTTATACTCTTGCCTGTTTGTTTTTCCACTTCATTCTTGTATTCTTGGAATTTCTCAAAGGCCTCGGATTTATGTTTCATTAAGAAAACATATCCATACCTAGAGAAATCATCTGTAAAAGTAATGAAGTAGGAATAACCACCTCGCGTATGTGTAGACATTAGACCGCACACGTCACTGTGTACGAGTCCCAAGAGCTCGCTTGCTCTTACTCCGTGTCCAGTAAACGGAGTCTTTGTCATCTTTCCTATGAGACAAGATTCATAAGTAGCATAAGATTGATATTTGAACGGATTCAAATATCCTTCTCTATGTAACTTAGTCAACCTTATCTCATTGATGTGACCTAGTCTACAATGCCATAAGAAAGCCTGATTTAATTCTGGAGACTTTCTTTTAAGTGTATTCTGGATATTGAAAACCTGAGCTTGACTTAATACGTATATACCGTTATCTAATGTACCTGACCCAATCAGAACTTGATTTAGGTGGATGTTAACTACAACGCTTACGAATGTAAAATCATATCCCTCTCTCGAAAGTGAGGACACTGATATGATATTACAAGTCATACTAGGTATATATAAACAGTTACGTAAAATCAATATATGCCCACTTGTCAAACCTAGGCGATATTCTCCCACGGATTCAGCGTCCACGCTTATTCCGTTTGTAACTCTGAGAGACAAATCACCTACCTTCATAACTCTACGGTTTCTCAAAGCATGTAATGAATTACAGATATGAGATCCTGCACCGGTATCTAGTACCCAGGAAGTAGAGTTAATTGACAAACAGTTCTCAATTACTAATACACTTGAGGCCGAAGCCACAACATGCTTCGTATCCTGGCTACTGGCTTCTAAAGCCCTGCAATCTTTCTGCCAATGCCCAGTCCCATAACATTAGGAACGTTCCTCTTTTACTACATTCAGTCCCGAAACTTTTGTCCTTCTCTTTCTTTCTTCTTCCCTGGTTTTCTTCAGGGTAGAAGGCAGAGACTGTAGAATCATGTCAGTATCTGACTTGTTTTCCAACGTGGTCTCCAGGTCCTTGAGCTCATCAATATAGCTAGTCATTGTAAGGACATTGTCTCCTTCAAATGACCTGACGGCCAACCTCGCTTGAATTAATTCGGTCGAGGTCTCATATCTTGCGATATGAGATTGCTCTCCATATAAATCTTTGTTATGGAGAAAGATGGAAACTGAGTCCATCTTCTCGTGCTGCTTCTGGTATACACCATCAACTGAAGCTAACACGAGGCACTTAGCTTTCACTTTATCCTTTTCCCTTGTCTGATGGATATTCATATCCATGACAGTGGAAACTGGACCTGGGACGGCGGGATCTTGAGTAGTAATAGGGTGGTCCAGCTTGTTATAGGCAATGGACATCTGGACAGACCTTTGCCAGTCATATAAGTCAGATTCAGTCAATTTGTTATTTAGATGTAACCTAGTCGTGGTCACAAGGTTGCTGCAATTAAAAGAGAGAGAAGAAAACGCTTTTAGCATGATGCTCTTGCAAGTTTAGAGTGGTTTTTAATTTATCTAAACAGGATGGCTCCCACTGTTTCTCGAATCCCTCCTCAAACCATAAAAGAAGAATTAGCCAGGACTATTCTCACCGTACAATTCTTGCTTTAACCGTTCAGCCAGGTCAGTGTCGATACTTCGAGGGAGGTTTTCCAACGCTTTCGCGAAGTTCCTTAATTAAAGAACCTCTTTTCTCTCGGGGCGTAGCCCCACTGACACTTTTCTAGGCACCTACTTGGTTTATAGCATTGATCGTTAAGTGACGAATCTCCTGATAAGTAGTATATACTCACAGTAGGATCGGGATCCAAAATATCATCGTATGATAATGTTGAAGGAATCCTACCAACATTCATCAAACTCCAAAATGGTATGCTCTCTCTGCAAATTTCAGTTTCTTTAGAAATTCCCGATATAAATTTTTGCCCCATGCTCTTATGACCTTGGCGTTGGTCAAAATATCATAAGTCACATGTCAAGTTCTACCCATCATTATCCTTGTTAATTTGAACCCATCCGTACATATCCTTGACGTTTGCCAAAATGATAATATGACTGTCCCAAACTAACCCATCTATCTATAAAACAAATGAATATCCAGCTGCTACCAAACATTATGCCTTGGCGTTGGTCAAAATATATAGCTTGAATACTACTGAATACCCAAATGAAATGACGGAGGGCTACGAATGGTTTTGGAAAAAACCGTGAACGTAGTGAACTTGATATAATCGAAGGAACCTGATACTTTTTAAAAGGAGTGGTTAAAGCTCCGCAATTAAAAATTCTGATCTTTTAAAATAACCGAGTGGTTTCTTTTAAATTTGTTCCAACGATTAAACTATGGTTTATTTTCTTTGCATTATAATAATGCGTCCCATCATTTATCCTATCATTGCAGAAAACAACGAAAATGCCACGTCCTCTTATGCCATCCGCATTTGCCACGGGATCCCGTCATCACCCGTTAGGTTACTTAACTAACAACAGAGCGGGGGCTGGGCTAGCACGGGTGTAAAACATAAGTGACGTCTAATAGCTATCATATATAGATATTGTACATTTGTCAGACGCAATAATAGGCATTCCAGATCACAGATGAACATTATTGGATATGCGAGCAATCCGCGTTTGTTTTGAGCCTGCAACAAAAGACGGATTACACAGTTGTGATGAATAACCCTTACCCCACCCTAGACCCCTACGTGTACGACAAACTACCCGCCAAGTACCCGAAGTGAAGCGGTCTCCCCCAACAAAGTGAGTAGGCCACTAAACACTTCAAAGTACCCGGTAGTTTGTGTACCCCGCCGTGGGTCTATCCTAGGAGCAAAATCAGTAAAAAGAAATAATACAACGGTGGCTACAACCGCAACCTGGATGCGCCCCGCAAAAGAATATTACATCATATTACATTTACATCGAATGAATGAATATTAAACCCATCTCAAACCCCGGCTAATCATCACAACACTCCAATCAAGTCCATATACACAAACAGTAAACATCACAGAAATGTGCAACCCCCTGCCAACCGACATACTAGCAGTTAGGGGAGGTTTACGAACACATTAAACATTACAGATAAAAACCCAATTAGCAAATAACTTAGATCATCTATCGACAACCTTTATCCGTGTCTACCCCAAAAGCAAACTTGCACTGAAGTAACCTGGGCAGAAACAGAACATTCTGGAAAACAGAAAACCATAAAATATGAATTACAGAGGAAATTCGAGTCAACTCGTTGTTGACTCGGCGGCGGATCCGCGGCCAAAAGCACCTTCTTGCCGTGTATCTGCGGCCGTCTTGCCGAGTTAAAGGCTCGTATTTTCCCAGTATTCTTATATTTCCCTGCTGTGAATTTTAAGGCATATCAAATAATTTTTTAGACATTTTTAAAATTAACAGAACTGTTAGAGTAAGGTTTTTCGTTTTTCGCATTTTTCCGTCGATCGAACTTCTAATTAGTTGCTAACAAGCTAGTAATGGTTTAGTTGGCTCTGATACCACTGTAAGTCTATGTCACGCATCCCACGAACTTGCGGGGAGGCGGAATATATGAAAAACGATTATCAAAGCTTCGTAACACGGACTTGAGCGCATGAATCGTATCTAAACCGTTACTAGCAAACTACGAGAGGTTTAACTACTCGGATTCGAAGTTATACCACACATTACTTGTCCTTCGAGTCTTCATCGCTGTCCTCCACACCTCGTAGGCTCCTTGGAACATCGACACCTCAACGGCCTCCTCGAGTCAAAGACGATCCACCCGAGAGCTCCTACGCCAAGCTTGATCTATAACTTGAGATAACTAGGTTGCTCAAAGTGCTAATCTAAGCTACCTAGGGGATATAGAGTGAGGTTATAGATGTATTAGTCTAGCTAACCCTTGATCTCAACACATGAGAGGTTAGGTTTAGGGTTTGAAGAGAGAGAGCATGAGGAGAGAGAAGGTGAGAATGAGAATCCTTTTGGATGAATGAAATCATTTGTGTATATATGAAACATATGATAATATTAAGTAAATAATAAATAATGAATTATCACCATGTTTCTTTAATACACTAAGTGATTCATCACATGAGTCATATAAAACATTAAATGAATCATTAACTCAATGTATGAATCACTATATGACTTATTAATCCAATTAATGCATATGCCACCTTAACCCCCAAGTCACCATGCTTCTAGAAGATTCCCGGAAAATTACGAGAACGCCCCTCCAATCCGTGAAAACACGGAAAAACTTTAGACTGTATAAATCCAATAACCTGATACTAGAATCTGGATTAAACCAAAGCCGACTAGTAAAAACTGTCCGAACGTCGTACGTGCGTAAACACACGCATGCGTACCCTTGTCGTAAAACCATACGACCTCAATATCGTTTCGCCTGGAGCAGGGAAACTCTTTGTGTTGGACTCTAAATGACTCGACAATATGCTGGTAGTGGGTTTAACAACAGACCGCAAGCGGCACTAGCTGTACGTAACGGTCCCCAGGTAGATGTCGATAAGAAGGCCGATGAGGAAACCCATCCGAACTCCTACTGAGCCTGATGTAACAATCTTCGTACAGTCCGGTCTGTTCGTCTATGACTATCGCATATCTATCCTAGGGGGCGGCAAGCGTCAGTCCCCTAATAGCGGTATAATTCGTGTCGGAGCGTAGCCCATTACACCCTGAGAAACTACTGGAACTTACCAGTAAATCTCGCTTGCCCTGGCCAGGGACTTTGCGTAATGGCTCTCTGACACAGCGCGATATCAACTCCCAATGCCGGGAGAGACGAATCCTTTCTAACCGCCACTGCCTCCAAGTGCTCGGGACTGCACCCAACTGCAACCTGTTTGCACGACTCCTTTGAGCCATGGTAGGGTAGAAATCTAAGAACAGTGGGACACACTCGAGGCGAAGTAGCAGTGTCAAGTCTGCGGACTATGCTGTACTCATGTCACCTGGGAACTGTTAACTGACGATTGGTATAATACCAACCAGCAGTCCCCATGCGAGTCCTGTCCGGTGTACCCATAACCTAACGAGCACCTGTTTACTATCTCCAGTACGACGTACTGATGGTTGTGGGACAGACCATCTCCCCAACTGGGATGAGAAACGTACACACTAGTCTACTCTGGATTATCGATGCTCGGTCTCGATAATCCTACGACTAGGGACAAGTATAGGATATTGCTTATAGACTACCCTGCCCCCACTAGTGTGACTGCCATCACAACGCTGGTAATCAAGCAAAGATCCTATGGTCTCTACTAATATGTATAAGTGATACGTTACAAGAATCATATGCACATATTAAAGTAGACACAAACCAAGTAGCATACTACCATTTTTAGCAAGACTGTATATACAACTGCGAATATCCCAAGCTTCCATTAAGTAATATACATACAGGTATGATACAATAATGGCCCCTAGGGCATATACACTAACAGTTGTACCAGAGAGAGAAAAGAAACACTCAGTGTGCACTCTATCAAGATTAGATTGGTTATTACTTTATCTAATTAGGATGGCTCCCACTGTTTCTCGAATTCTCCTTCAAACCCTAAAAGGAGAACTAGTCAAGATCATATATATACCTTACTAATTTGCTAACCGTTCAGACAGGTCAGTGTTGGTACTCTGCGGGAGTTCCCCCGTGCTTTCGCACGGACCCAAATAATAACCCCATTTCTTTAAAGACGGAACCTCATTAACACTATCTAGACATCTAATAGGTTAACTAATTGTGAAGTGAAAAATCTCCCGAGGAGTAGTACCTACTCATCAGTAGAAATCGGGACCCAACTATCATCGTATAATAATTTTGACGGAAGCCGACCAAAATTACCACACTCCATAAGGTATATGCATGCATGGCAAGTTTCTTTTATATTTCAAACTCCCGATATGGTTTTTGCCCCAAGCGCTTATGACCTTGACAAAGGTCAAAACATCATAAGTCGCAAGTCAAGTTCAACCCATCACTGTCCTGATTAATCTAGACCCATTCGTACAAGCCCTTGACGAAAGCCAAAACAGCTGTACGCCTGTCCTAGATTAATGCATCTACCTATGCTCCAAACAAGTATCCCCTAGCTACTAAACAATATGCCTTGGCGAAGGTTAAAATACATAGCATGAAAACTAGTTGATACTCATTTGAAATGACGGAGGGCTACGGTTGGTTTTGGCGAAAAACCTTTAACGTAATGAACCTGATAACGTTGAAGGAACTCTAGTGGCTTTGAAATGGAGTGGTTCAGGCTCCGCATATTAAAACTAGTAACATAAACTTTTGTTTAAGAGAGAACTCTCTATGAAGGGATCAAGGCTCTTCCCTCATAGAATGAGGTGCATGATATTCCTAACCGGATACCTCAATACAAAGCAAAAGAATACGACAGTTGTTTTGAAGAAAACCGAGTAGTTTTAAAAATTGGTTCTGACAATATCAATTTGGCTTGTTTTCCTTTGCATTAAAGATATAATGCAGTCCCATCAAACCTAGATTCTAAGCCACAACAGAAACAACCAAAATAACATGCTTTTATATGCCATCCGCATTCGCCAAGGTCACTTAAGTTACGGCAGGGCAGGGACAGGGCTAGCGCGGATGCAAAATATATATAAGCATATACTATATATATATATATATATATATATATATATATATATATATCAACATCGCAGGCAGATAATAGTCATCACAGGCAGAGAAGAATCATCACACGTGCGAACAAACATGGACCCCCGCGTTTCATCTAAGCCGTAAAAAACGCGACGTTCCCCTGTCGTGTGGATAGCCCAAGTTGGGTTTTGCTAGCACCCTGGCCATCTACCGTGGCTAATGCGGAACAAAAAAACGGTGTTTAAAAATTTTGGCGCTAAAAAACCCATCCTAGAATCGAACCATAAACCGATACTAGCTACAAAAGGAGAACTTATCTACAAGGTTCGAAGTTGTATACCGAATGATACATGTCCTTCGTTCTTCTACCCTCTTCTTTGGCTCCTTGAGGTCTCCTCGATCGAGCTTGGCCGCCGGTATTCCTCCATTGAAGATGATCCACCCGAGGGATGCAGCTCATGGCTCTAGCTCCACATTAAGAATCTAGTGAAGCAACTAGGGACTCTAGATTGCTAATCTAGAGTGCTTAAAGATGTAGTGAGTTGCTCTAAGTGTGTATCTATCTCTCTTCTACCCATGATTCCCAACACATGAGATGGTAGGGTAGAAGATGAAGAAGAAGGCGGAGGAGCTCAAGATAGATAGTGAAGAGAGACGAAGCAAAATGGTGAGAGTGTTTACAAAATCCAATCATGCCAAACACTCAAGTGAAGAAAACCCAAGTGAGTAAAAAATCAAGTGGAAGAACAAGTGAGCAAAAACTAGTGAGAGAAAAACTTCAAGCATGGTTTTGTAAAACACATTTTCCAAATATAATATAGCAACCATACTTGAATAGTTAGCACAAATGAATTAACAATTCATTTGCCATCACAATTCAAGCATGGTTCTCTTCATCACCTTTACACCTCATTTCCATTTAAATAAGTAAATGCATAATCCAAAATGAGGTGTCCACCTTCAAGAATTTTTCCGTATAAATACGGATTACACTCAACTGTATATACATACTTGTATTCTTACCAAAATACAAATACCCAAAGAGATAGAATAACACAAAGAATATAATACTAGAATATACATATCGAAATACATATATGTAAATTATTAAATCAATACATGATTTAATAATCCGGCTCAATCTCGAGACGGCTTCTATTATCAACCGTCTGATCGAAAGTTCGGGTAACTAGTACAATCATTCAATCGGAACCCTGCACATATAAAAATATGGCTACTACATCATTTCTCCTGAACCAGGGAAACCCTCTGTCTGGGACTCTAAAGACTCGTTAATACGCTGGCAGTGGGTTTAACTACAAGCACATCAGCGGCACTAGCTGTACGTAATGGCTATCCAGGTATTGAGCGAAAGGAAGACCGAGGAGAAAACTCATCCGAACCCCTACTAAGCATGTCTGTGACAATCTCCGTACAGTCCGGTCTATTCGTCTAAGAGTATCTCATATCGGACATAGGGGTGGATAAAGTCAGGCCCCTAATAACTCGATATTTCGTGTTGGTATGAAGCCTATAACCCACTGAGAAACTACTGATCCAAATCTGTAACTCTCGTCTACCTTGGCTAAGGATTTCTGGTGATGGCCACCCGTGCACAGCACGACATCAACCCCCAATACCGGGAGAGACGAATCCCTGACGATCCGCTCACTGCCTTCGTATGGCTCAGGACTGTACCCAACTAAAATCAGTTTGCACGACTCCTTTGAGCCGTGGTAGGGTAGTAATCAAAGCCTAGTGGGAACTCACACGAGAAAAATGACGATCTCAGGTCGACATACTAACATGTATTCATGTCACCTGAGAACTGCTATCTGACAATAGGTATAATATCATCTAGCATATTCCCGGCGAGTCCGTCCAGTGTAACTCATAACCCAATGAGCACCTATATACTATCTTAGGTGACTAACTTACACCAATGGATTTTAAGACCGGCCACCGCCCCTCGTCGGGGTCTCGAAATGTATACACTAGTCTACTCCGGAGTATCGATGCCCAGTCTCGATACTCTCTCGACTAGGGACATTTAAGGATGTGTTTATAGACCACCCAGCTCCCACGTATATGATCGCCATCATAATGCTAGTAGTCAAGCAAGAATCCTATGGGCTCTATCAACATGTAATAGTGATCTGTAATACCACATAATGCATGTACAAGATGATAAAGACAAACCAGATAGCATACTATCATTTTGAGTAAGACTGTTCTACCCGTATAGGTCCTCTCTCAATCATCACAATCGTGTGCCTGCGATTACAATAATTGAATTGATGGCACTATAGCCAACAATCTCCCACTTGCACTTAAAGCTAATTATTGTGGTGTCTCATACTCACGCCCCATGTGATACCGAACACCCAACTTCTCTACTAATCAATCTCGCAAAGCCCGTTTGTGAAACTATTGCGTTCGAGAAATAGCCTCAGTGAGTGGATCCGCTCCAATGTTTCTATCTTTATCTCTCTATATCTCAACTTTGCGGAGAAGGACTATCTCCCGAAATGAGTGATACATCTCTTAGAATTTGTCTGGATATCTGATGGGACACAGTTCACAAATGAAATCCAAATCCAACAAACTTCTTATATCGTATCTGTTAGTTATATGTATGCCCTAGAGGCTATTACTGTACATAGAATGTATATTGTAGTGGATGCTGAGACATATATAGGTAGGACTTTCTTGCTCGACATGATAGTACGCTATCTGGTTCCTCTTTATCTTAACATGTATACTTTCTGTCGCTCTATTACATGTTGATAAAGCCCTTAGGATATGTGCTCGACTTCCAGGACTATGATGCAGATCATACTAGTAGGGTCTGGGTAGTCAATGTGTACATCCTTCAATGTTCCTAGTCGTGGGAATATCGAGACGGGGCATCGATATTCCAGAGTAGACTAGCGTATATCTTCTCGACCCATGTGATGGGCGATGGATGATCCCATATCCATTGGTGTTTGACATCAGAGATGGTATGCAGGTGCTCAGTGGTGACTGGGTACACTGAAGGGACTCGCCGAGAACTCCCAGATGGTATTATACCTCATGTCAGATGGCAGTTCTCTGGTGACACTGGTACAGCTTAGTCTGTTGACCCGAGATCGTCATAGAGTCTTGTGTGTCTCCCACTGTGCTTTGATTTCCACCCTACCACGGCTCTACTGAGTCGTGCAAACAGGTGGTTTTTGGGTACAGTCCCGATTAACATGGAGGCAATGAGCGATAGGAGGGGATTCGTCTCTCCCGGTATTAGGGGTTGATGTTGCGCTATGCTCGACTGGACATAACTGGAAATCCCTGGCTAGGGTTGCAATGATTTACTGGTAAGAGTTATCAGTAGTTTCATGCATGTTATGGACCTTACATCGGCATAACTTATCAAGTTACTGGGGTCTGACGTTTACCACCCCTAGGCGAGATATGCGACATATCAGACGAACAGACCGGACTGTACGGTAAGTGTTGCTTGTTGGATTCACATGAGTGTGATAAGATCAGGGAGGAGAATACTTGTGCATGGAATTCTTGGACTATTCGAAAGGAGAATGAGATTCTCTCTCGGTGTTACTCCTCTGAATACACCACAGCACAACGGTGTATCGGGACGGAGCAATCGCACCATATTAGATATGGTGTGCTCTATGATGGGCAATACTGAGTTGCCTATTTCCTTTTGGGGTTGTGCACTTGAGAAGTTGCATACCTATTGAATTGGATTCGAATCAAATCAATGCCTACCATTCCATACAAGATATGGTATGGGAAGAGCCCATCTCTTAAGTAAGTTAGGATTTGGGATTGTCCGGCCTATGTCAAAAGCAAAATCCGGACAAGATCGAGGCAAGGTCAGTTCTGTAGAACTGGAAAGGTTCCAGCTATACAAAACTGCAGCTGATGATTTGACAGAACTAAAGGATTTAATAGTCCCCGACGAACCTCAGCCTCTCCGACGATCTGATAGGGTTTCTCATCCTCCTGAGAGATATTTTGGTTTCTCGATGACAGTGGGAGCAAGGATTGCATCATGAGATGATGACCCAACTAGTTTCGAGTAGGCCATCAAGAGTAGGGACTCTGTAAGAATGGCTGGATGCTTAACGATCTGAGATGGAATCCATGTACACCTACAAAGTATGGACTTTGGTTGCTATATCTGAAGAGTTAAATCCCCATCAGGAGCAAGTATATCTTGAGAAGATTACTTGGTGTAGATGGAAAAGTTGAGACTTTCAAAGCTAGACTTGTTGAAGATTTTCGTCATCAACCAGGCGTGGATATTGATGAAACCTTTTCCAAGTGGCTATGCTTAAGTCCATCCGGATCCTACTTGCCACGGCTACATACCATGACTACGATATCTGGCGGTTGGGTGTCATGACTGCTTTTCTAAATAATGATTTAGAAGAGAACGTCAATAAGTACACAGCCGGAGGGCTTCGTAAATAGTGGGAGCAGCGGAAACGTGTGCAAGTTGCTCTACAGAATAAAGCAGGCATGGCGGAGTTGGAACATCTGTTTTGATGTGCTAGTCAAAGAGTTTGACTTCATCAAAATGGTAGATGAACCTTGTATATACAAAAGGGTAGTAGAGAGTAAGGTGGTGATCCTTATAGAGTACGTGGACAACATACTCTTGATAAGAAAAGGGTTTCCTATGCTACGCTCGGTCAATATCCTCTTATCATAAGGATTCTCGAATAGGATAAAGGTGATACCTCCTAAATCCTGGGATTTGGATCTATGAGATAGATCTAAATGGATGTTAGGGTTCTCACTAGGTTTAGTGAGATGGTATCAATCGATCCTGGAGAGAATCACTGGAAAGGTTCCAGACTGATAAGTACGACTGAATGTCAGTCGCAGGCATTGTTTTTACCCTCAGTAGAGGGACGGTATGTTGGAAGAGTTCCAAGCTATATACCGTGGCAGACTAGACGATAAAGGCTGATGACATCGCTATTAAAGATACTACCAAAGAGGCAGTTTGGGTGTATATTAGTTCATGAGATGAACTAGGTTCCTACTATTGTGTAACAATTGAAGTGTGGCTTTGGCCCAGGAACCCAGATCCTATCAGTGACCCAGACATATTCTGAGGCAGCATCACCTGATCATGGAGATAGTTGATCTCCAGGGTGATCGAGGTTAGGAGAGTAGACTCAGAGGACAACACGGCGGATCCACTCACAAAGGCCTTTTCCCAAAGAGAGACTTTTATGGGATTGTTGAGTATTAAATACTGCAACCACTGCTACAGATGGCCCTAGTGCAAGTGGGAGATTGTTAGTTATATGTATGCCCTAAAGGCCATTACTGTACATAGGATGTATATTGTAGTGGATGCTGGGACATATATAGGTAGGACTTTCTTGCTCGACATGATAGTACGCTATCGGGTTGCTCTTTATCTTAACATGTATACTTTCTGTCTCTCATTACATGTTGATAAAGCCCTTAGGATATGTGCTCGACTTCCAGGACTATGATGCAGATCATACTAGTGGGGCCTGGGTAGTCAATGAGTACATCCTTCAATCTTCCTAGTCGTGGGAATATCGAGACGGGGCATCGATATTCCAGAGTAGACTAGCGTATATCTTATCGACCCATGTGATGGGCGATGGATGATCCCATATCCATTGGTGTTTGACATCAGAGATGGTATGCGGGTGCTCAGTGGTGACTAGGTACACTGAACGGACTCGCCGAGAACTCCCAGATGGTATTATACCTCATGTCAGATGGCAGTTCTCTGGTGACACTGGTACAGCTTAGTCTGTTGACCCGAGATCATCATAGAGTCTTGTGTGTCTCCCACTGTGCTTTGATTTCCACCCTACCACGGCTCTACTGAGTCGTGCAAACAGGTGGTTTTTGGGTACAGTCCCGATTCACATGGAGGCAATGAGCGATAGGAGGGGATTCGTCTCTCCCGGTATTAGGGGTTGATGTTGCGCTATGCTCGACTGGACATAACTGGAAATCCCTGGCCAGGGTTGCAATGATTTACTGGTAAGAGTTATCAGTAGTTTCATGCGTGTTATGGACCTTACATCGGCATGACTTATCAAGCTACTGGGGTCTGACGTTTACCACCCCTAGGCAAGATATGCGACATATCAGACGAACAGACCGGACTGTACGGTAAGTGTTACTTATTGGATTCACAGGAGTGTGATAAGATCAGGGAGGAGAATACTTGTGCATGGAATTCTTGGACTATTCGAAAGGAGAATGAGATTCTCTCTCGGTGTTACTCCTCTGAATACACCACAGCACAACGGTGTATCGGGGCGGAGCAATCGCACCATATTAGATATGGTGTGCTCTATGATGGGCACTACTGAGTTGCTTATTTCCTTTTGGGGTTGTGCACATGAGAAGTTGCATACCTATTGAATTGGATTCGAATCAAATCAATGCCTACCATTCCATACAAGATATGGTATGGGAAGAGCCCGTCTCTTAAGTAAGTTAGGATTTAGGATTGTCCGGCCTATGTCAAAAGAAAAATCCGGACAAGATCGAAGCAAGGTCAGTTCTGTAGAACTGGAAAGGTTCCAGCTATACAAAACTGCAGCTGATGATTTGACAGAACCAAAGGATTTAATAGTCCCCGACGAACCTCAGCCTCTCCGCCGATCTGATAGGGTTTCTCATCCGCCTGAGAGATATTTTGGTTTCTCGATGACAGTGGGAGCGAGGATTGCATCATGAGATGATGACCCAACTAGTTTCGAGTAGGCCATCAAGAGTAGGGACTCTGTAAGAATGGCTGGATGCTTAACGATCTGAGATGGAATCCATGTACACCAACAAAGTATGGACTTTGGTTGCTATATCTGAAGGGTTAAATCCCCATCAGGAGCAAGTATATCTTGAGAAGATTACTTGGTGTAGATGGAAAAGTTGAGACTTTCAAAGCTAGACATGTTGAAGATTTTCATCATCAACCAGGCATGGATAATGATGAAACCTTTTCCAAGTGGCTATGCTTAAATCTTCCTAGTCGTGGGAATATCGAGACGGGGCATCGATATTCCAGAGTAGACTAGCGTATATCTTATCGACCCATGTGATGGGCGATGGATGATCCCATATCCATTGGTGTTTGACATCAGAGATGGTATGCGGGTGCTCAGTGGTGACTGGGTACACTGAACGGACTCGCCGAGAACTCCCAGATGGTATTATACCTCACGTCAGATGGCAGTTCTCTGGTGACACTGGTACAGCTTAGTCTGTTGACCTGAGATCGTCATAGAGTCTTGTGTGTCTCCCACTGTGCTTTGATTTCCACCCTACCAAGGCTCTACTGAGTCGTGCAAACAGGTGGTTTTTGGGTACAGTCCCGATTCACATAGAGGCAATGAGCGATAGGAGGGGATTCGTCTCTCTCGGTATTGGGGGTTGATGTTGCGCTATGCTCGACTGGCCATAACTGGAAATCCCTGGCCAGGGTTGCAGTGATTTACTGGTAAGAGTTATCAGTAGTTTCATGCGTGTTATGGACCTTACATCGTCATGACTTATCAAGCTACTGGGGTCTGACGTTTACCACCCCTAGGCGAGATATGCGACATATCAGACGAACAGACCGGACTGTACGGTAAGTGTTAGTGGTTGGATTCACAGGAGTGTGAGCGGGCTTGCTCGTTGATCTTCTGATCGCTCAATACCCGGGTGGCCGTTACGTTTAGCAGACCGCTTGCGACTTGTGGGTGTTTGATATGATCATCACCTACTGCCGGCGTATTGACGAGTCTTTAGAGTCCTACACAGAGGTTTCCTGGCTCAAGCGAAACGAAATAGGAGCGCATATGAGATATGTGCGGGACCGAGAATAATACCAGTATGTGATACTGAATTCTATTCTCACAATTTGTATTATCGGACGGTTATATATGATATAGCTAGGTTACCGAATCAAATGTTGATTCGATATATTGATACACTTGATATTAGTCGGTTATATGTAGTATGACCGGATCATTAAATCAAGTGTTGATTTAATGATTTAATGTATAATTATATAGTGGATATATTATTTTACATTAACTAGTATTTGTTCAATTAAGATTGATTTTCTCACTTGATGTGCACAAGTTGTATATGTGATATATTTTTGTGCACTAGTTTGTATCATGTTTGATGGTACATGCAAACTTAGGTGTGTGTATGCTTTAAACCATGTTTAGGTTAATGGTTAGGGTTTTAACTTATTTATTTATTTCATTTATTTATTTTTGGCAAAAATAAAATGGTGGCTTGCTTTGTTTTATTCTTGAAGCTTCATGAAGCTTTGAAAGTCTTAACCATTTTGTTTTTTCCTTAACCTAACCATTATACCTAAACCCTAGTTTATTCTCTACATGTGTTTACTTCACCCATGGTTGCATTATGATAAGATTCACTTGATTTATTATTTTCAAGATAATTCTTTTTCTCTTCTTCTTCATCTTCTTCCAGTGAAGAAACCATTCTTGAAAATTTCCAAGTGATGAAATCAAGTGAGAAATCCAAATCAAAAGTGAACCCACTTCCTATTTCTTCGTCCTCTACCACTTGCCATGTTGTATAGGGTGTTTTCTTCACAAGTTTCATGACCTAGGGAAGATGGAGCTTGAGTTTGAGTCGCCTCGACGTAGACCATCTTCGGCATCGAAGTCAACTACCTAGCCCGGTCATTTCTCCGATGAAACCAACGCTAGAGTCCAGGATCCCGATGGTCGCAGCGGAGGGACGTCATCACGGAGCTTTGGAAGTGGAGGACCGGATCTACAAAGGTTGTAGTCCCTTTCACTTTTAGTTAAAGTTGTTAACTTGCCATAGTTTCGCCTATCCTCTAGTTAACAATCTTCATTAGGGTTTCTCGGCACATAAATTTTTGATTTTGGCATGGTTGATGCCTTGTGTAACCTCTTGAGTGTGCCTAGGAACCCTACAGTATCATCTACTAAATTTAATTAGTATCTTGTGCCATTCCTTCCTCAGTATCCATTTGGACCACCAGTCCAACATACTGCCCCACAAAAGAGGGAAAACTATAACTCTGACAGTCACTCTGTCATCCAGGTCACATTGGAAGCCTAAAAAAAGATAACCGCCTCCTGAAGGAGGCTGCCGTTAGCATATACCAAGAACATCCTCATATGTTCATAACTGCTTCCCAATGTTTCTCCAGGATTGGATTAATATATACTTATTGTAGCCAGTGCAAAAGCAATATCTGGTGCGGTACTTGACATTTTATGATTAACTCAATTGCCTAAGCAAGTAATATGCCAATCATGTAAATCCTTTTCCTCATCAGTCTAGAAGACATCTTATTAGAGAGGGTGACTCCATAACCTATGGGTACACCACCACGCCAGGAGTCGTCCATTCTAAAACACTTTAGAATAGTGTCAAAGTAACTAAATTGGGACACTTCCCAAATCTAGATCTGAAACAATTGATCTAGTGACCAGAATCCCTGATATTTTATCCTGATCCTATGTGGAGAAACACCTTATGACAACCACAGTATAACCGATCCTAGTATAGGAATACCACTTCCTATTAAGAGCATGTCATCCAAATACCAGGACATCACTCCCTACTACCTTCTTGCCAGGTCCATCTGTTATTCTGATGAAATCAAACTCTATGACTGTCACATCAAAAATAGATTATCTATCTCCGCTATACTTGCTTTAGTCTATAAATAGACATAAGCTATTTTCCCACCATGCTTCCGCTGCTTCCATTGACTACAACAACTCTCTAGCAGAGTCATATACACATACACTTCTAAAACTAATTTAGAATGACTTTATAGTCATCCACCTGCCAGATCTTATAGTCTAGGAAAGTAGTAGTGGAAAGCTTAGGTCATCAAAACCTTCCTGTCACCGTCCTTGAGGAGACCAATGTACTTCTCGGGTGGATGAGGTTACCCACCATATATGCGGAGTGGCTAATGGATTTTCGAATCCAATAGAATCTTTTGGTTCTACTAAATTTTCAGTAATCGTTTGTGGTTCTGGAATCACTTCCAGTTCTACCATACTCCCACTAATGTTTTCTGAAAAGAATTCATTTTACTAAAATGGGTGGCGAGTCATCCTCCAAATAGTAGAATGTTAACCCTCGTCAAAGCCTGGGATAACCTACAAACTGCCATTACTGAAACGTGCCAAGAGTTTATCCGGATTATGGTTTTAAGCATAAACCGGACAACTCCATATACCTTAACATCGTTAAGATATGAATCCATTTTATATCCAATATAGAAACAAAAGAACTAATTTAATTGGAACCGGATTCAAAATACATGCAATCGTTTCCAGTGCATATCGACTAAATGGAAGAAGGTCAAGCAGCATTACTCATCAAGGAGTGTACTCGCGGATGAGTAACCTGAGAGAGAAATAAGTTCTCAAATATATTACATACAATGGAATACATAGCATATGTATCTACATCTTCGATCACCTCAAAGAAACCTGATACTTGCAATATATGTTTCTCTACTTTATTCTTATACCGAGAACTTCTCAAAATTTGGACCTTGTATTTCAACAAAATACTTGTCTAAAACCAGAGATGTCATAAGTAAACGGAATATAGTACGAGTACCAACCCCTTTGTCCTAACGGATATCGGACAACATACAATACTTTGTATAAGTCCTCTGAGTTTAATAACTCAAACCCTGTGCGTCGTAGGTTGAAAACTGTGTTATGGTTAAGAAGAATTACACCACTGTTGAATGCTCCTTACCTAACCATCAACTGATATAGGTAAATGTCATAGACATAATTTCAAAAAGTTATATCTCACTTTATAAAATAAACGTACAAAAATATTACTTTGAATTAGGTGCATAACAATAGATATTCAAAGACAAATATTTTCCTTTAGGCAAAACACAGGTGATTTCCTCAAATATCACCAATTACAAAGAATTCTGATATATAGAGGATCTAATCACCCAATTCCCAATATATTACTCCCACTCAGCATCTGCAACGCCATACAGATATGAGAATCAAGTCTTGTAAATACATACCCCGGAGTCAGAATCTAATTAGGAAAACAGTTTTCAATTAACACCGCAGAGTAAAACTGAAACATGAAAATGTTTCGAAGGGGTTGCCGGGTATTCCTAGTAATACCCATTTCACTATCCAAATTCATCACAACAACCGTATATTTCCTTGCCCTCACTCCAATCCCTTCATATGACTTTACTTCTTACCTTCTGTACACCATATTTAGGCTAATTGGTTTTCTTCCTACCCTACCTTTCGGCACCTGCCTTTGGTTTGGAAGAAGACTATCCAATAAGTGTAATAGGTGTACTCTTCTAATACCAGGAGCCCTCGCAACCTGAAAGAAGGTAAAGAGAAAAGACAACCGAATACTCTTATTCAATTTCTCCAGAACCGGAAACCATCCTCGAACAGAAACAAGTTTCTTCGAGTCTGTATATAACTATACGATGGAATACCCAAGCAATATGGATGTTCGTAGTGAAACGGGGTGTTTTGGAAATGCAAAGGGGAAGTAGGAGTGGCAGGGATATACGCGGCTTTGTCGTGAATGATAGTTGTCGCAATTTTCTTTACCCTCACTCTAATCCCTTTATATGTATTTACTTATTACCTTCTGTACACCATAGGTAGGCTAATTGGTTTTCTTCCTTTCGTACCTTTAGGCACCTGCCTATGGTTTGGAAGAAGACTATCCAATAAGCATAATAGGTGTACTCTCCTAATACTAGGAGCTTTCGCAACCTGAAAGAAGGGAAAAAGAAAAGACAACCGAATAATCTTATTCAATTTCTCCATAACCGGAATCCATCCTCGAACAGAAACAAGTTTCTTCGAGTTCCTATATAACTATACGATAGAATATCCAAGTAATATGGATCTTCGTAGTGATACAGAGTGTTCTGGAAAAATACATAGGGAAAATATGAGTGGCAGGGATATATGCAACTTCGGGACAATCCAAAAGCCAAAGTGTTTTAAGAAGGTTCGGTTAACTTGGTTCATGGGTTTTAGTTTAGGGTCGGGTCATGGTCTCTACCAAAGAGAGAGAGAGAAAAGAAACACTCAGCGTACACTCTAACCTAGATTAGATTGGTTAATCATTTTATCTAATCAGGATTGCTTCCACTGTTTCATCGAATTCTCTTTCAAACCCTAAAAGGAGAATTAGTCGGGATCATCTGAAAATCACCCAAGGAGTAACACCTACTCATCAGTAGGAATCGGGACCCAACTATCATCGCATGATAACTTGATGGAAGCCACTCAAGTTACCACACTCCAGAAGGTATGCACATGCCGGGCAAGTTTCCTGTATGTTTGAAACTCCCGATGTGGTTTTTTCCCCAAGCGCTTATGATCTTGACTTTGGCCAACAAATCATAATACGCAAGTCAAGTTCTACTTGTGATTATCCAGATTAATTTAGACCCACCCGTACACACCCTTGACTTTAGCCAACAAAGTGGTACGACCGTCCTAAACCAATGCATGTATATATGCTCCGGATAAGCAACACACAACTACCATTCAAGATACCTTGACTTTGGCCAACAAACACTGCATGAAGACTATGTGCTACTTATTCGAAATGATGGAGGGCTATGGCTGGTTTTTGGCGAAAAACCATTAACGTAATGAACTTGATATCGTTGAAGGAACTCGAGTGGTTTTACAAATATATAGTGACGTAAACTGTAACATTTCAGAAAAATAAAATATTATTTTTGGGAATTTTTATAATTAAATAATAAAATATTGAATATTTTAATATGGCGGTATAATTAAATACCGATAAATTGGGAAATTTTTTGAAAATTACAGAAATTACTAAAAAGAGGATGCTTTATGTGATTTATGCGAATTATGAAAATTTATGACTTGTTTGACACTATTTTAGTGCTAATCGCGATTAAATATTGCTAATCGTGCTTTAAGCTGGATTTGTGCACATGACATGCACCGTGTCATTTTTAACACTTGTTACACTTTTTATCATGGTTTCCCTCTTCTTTCATGAATGGCTTTGTATTTGAAAGGAAAAGAAAAAAGATAAAAGAAAACAAAAGAAAAGGAAAAGGGATTAAACAAATAAGCATGGGGGGTAGTTAGGAGGCATGGTGCTTTGACCTTGGACTCTCTCTCTCTTTCCCTCACTCCCTCTAAGCTCCAGCAGCAGCAGCCCCTCCCATTCCCCTTCTTCTTTTTCTTCTTCTTCTCTTCATTCAAGCTTCAAACATCACCCAAAGTCCATCCCCACTTCACAAAATATGTGCAGAAGCTCATGGCAAACACTTTGGACCAAGCAAGATTTGATTTTGGACACTTAGAGCAACTCAAGAAATTTCTTGAGTTGCCAAATGAGGTAATTTCTACACGATTAGTTTAGCATTTCAATTCCTTAAGTATCCATTCAAGTTTAGAATCGATATTGGATAGTTAGCGAACTTTGAAAATTCCAAGTTAGGGTTTAGGGCTTGAATTGATTCCAAAGGTGCAATTGAGGTGTAATTATGGACTACAACCCCTGTAGTGATTGATTGGAGACCTAAACCAGAGACTTAAACCCCAGAATACGAACTTAGAAAACCCGATATCGGAGAATTTTTAATTCTGTGAGGGTATAATGAAAACTGCTAACACCCGGAGCCTCTGAAATTTATTTAGCAAACACAGTGAGTAGTGCAGGTGACCTAGATGATACCATTGAAACCCTGGACCCCACCTCAACCTTCAGGCCGCAAATAATTTCCTTCTGGCCGCAAATTGCGGATAGGACTTCACCTGGGTGCTTCGTGTTTGGTTCATTCCTCCTACGTCCTGTAAATAGACTCTTAACATATGCAAAATTGTCTGATTTTACCTAGGGTAAAATCTGTGACCATTTTCAAGAGTTGTTGTTTTGATTCGGGGTTTCGTTTCTTGTATTTTGAATTCTGGATTTTAGTATCTGTGTTTTACCTTGATCACTTGACATTTATACGACGATATCCAGGGTTGTTTGGTGGTTTTGAAGGCGTGGTCCATAGGTTCTAACCTATAGGCCTTAGCGTGCCGTTTTGGTTTCCGACTTGATTTTAATGTGCATTACGATTGTGTTATCTATGTAGGTACCTTCACATGGATTTCATACGATGAAGAAGAGGATGGCGACATCGACATCGGCAAGCAAGAATCGAAGTGAGTAGATATATATCTACGGCGGAAGTCGGGTGGATGGCGTATAGCACCCCCGCAGTTCGTGGTGATGTATACGAATACGTACACACACACACACACATATATTAAATGTTGATATGAGATTATTGATGTTTGAGATAGATTCTAGGTGTTCATGGATTAGTTAGTGTTAGTTGTGAAACCCTAAAGTAGTTGTTACACCCACACACGTACACACACACGCATACATTTATTTTTACTTATGCGTATATGGGAATATGTATATATATATATACACACATGGGTATGGGACTATGTATACACACACACAGACACACACATGGATTATTAGGATAGTACTTGGGATTGGAGATGAGTCGATGAGTTTGGGCTTGAGGCCGTGAGATCGGTGATGTGACATGGTTCGCATTTGAGGTACGACATGATGTTTTAGCGGGTCCTTTCGACATGGTGTCTTCATACACACACATGCATTTACATATATGGTATCAGTATTGTACTAGACGTAGATCAGTACCTGGATCATGATATTTGATAAAGAGGATACCAGATGAATAATGTGATAGATGTGACATTTGACCCGTACCCAGATTTGGGATGCCGTACGACGGATTTACGGTATGAGCTATACATTGATGATAGATCTGCACTATTGACTCGAGCATGTCATATTATATTTGGCTATCGTATGGGATACTATTGAGGCGGGATTACCGACTATTATATATATATATTTGTCGACTCAGATGTTAGGCGGTTTCCTTACCTTTCGATCAGCCTGTTTAGTTTAGTCCGGTAGTTCACATGTAAATGATAGATTAGACTCGAGCCATACCTATTTGAAAACTAACGAATCATGGGTATTTTAAAGACAGGCCAAGGGATTCTACGGATATTTCAAAGAACGTATCTTTTCTTAAAAACACTGTACCCTTATTTTCGAAACACCACGATTCGTATTATTTCAAAAGGCAAACACTTTTGACATATATATAGTATTGTAGATTCCTTATTGTTGTGTTATATTCAGCTCCCGTACATTATTGTTGTTCGCGTCGCATCGCTTGCTTATTTTGTGTTTTCATATGTTAATATTGAAATCACGCTGTCAGGACACCAGCACCATTACCGATGATGCGTATATCCCACATACACTTACTTGCCGGCTCACACACATCTTCATCGGTAGTTTCCATGTCACGTACACTTTAGAGAATATCATTTCATTGACTTAGCTTGTTAGCTGATAGTTTCGACATGATATAGTGTACTTGCTTTATATGCCAGTTTAGACATTGCAGTTATTACTTGCTACTTCATGCATATTGATATTCACTGTTCACTCTCTATTGATGATTAGATTTCGGATTTTCATGAGCTTTCCTGGATTTGGGAGAAAACCGCAAGAATATATATAAACTTCTCTCTCTCTCTGTTTTTAAAATGAAAAATGCGGTTTTCTCGTGATGTATGAGTCGTCCACCATGATGTTTTCTCGGTTATAAGATTGGATTTCGAGCCCCGATTCGAAGAGTCGTATGAACCGTCTGCGGGTACATGGTGGACCCGGTGAGGTACCCCGAGGCGAGATTGATTTCATAGAGGATGATGAGCCAGGCAGGGGGCACTACCTACCGGTGATATTTTTGGACTCGTCGGTTATCCGGAGGATACCGACCGGAGTCATGAGATGGATATAGGGTGATCCGTTCTGCCGGAGCCCGCGGGCCGATCCCGCAAATGATACGGATGCCTGAGATATTGAAATTTGAGACACTGAGATTTTGAGATTTGATGATACAGGCCAGTCCGGGTAGCCGAGCCTGAGATATTGAGATATTGGGATTTATGTTTTGTGTCGATGCTTGACACGGATTTCTCTATTGATTTCATGATGATACTCGATTTATATACATACAGAAATCTCATTTAAATAAAAGAAAACAGTTGTCTCACTCATTTCATTACATTACATTCATACCTCATACATATGATATATTTCTACCTGAGGCACTGACACGAGCTCTGGGATTACACCTTGTATAGATGTTTACCCTTACCACCTTTTCATGGTTCAGACATATCATTTTGAGGTTATATATTTATATTGATCATATTGACCTAGGATTGTATCATACGTACGATTTCTGCTCGGTGATGTTTTCTACTCACGAGTTGGCAACTCACCCCCGTTGTGCCACAGTTTCTTGCAGGTTTTGCCGTTCAGGTTTCGTTACGTCTTTGCTGGCACACTGCTTCTATTCCGGGTGATTTGCTTTGGTAGGTGGGTTTCACTTGCATTGTGACCACCATTGTACTTTATTACATTCAATTGTATCTAGAAACTCCATCAACCAGACATATATATTTATTTCAGACTTAGAGACCAGTGTTGTATATTATTTCGACCTTAGAGTCGCGCATTGTATTATTATGGTTTTCATTGATGTTTTGAGTTTCCTTTTGAGTTTTGATCCTTGCCCTTCGGCGTTGTATATTATATTGCTTGCGTGGTTGTGACCGTCGATTGACGAAGAGCTATCTCCCGCTTGGGGATGCCTTTTATCATTTCGTATACTATTCATGTTGTATCCCGTTCAGGGCCAGTTTTTACAAAGGAAACTCTGCCGAAATTTTCAGAAAGGATTTGTGACTTTAAAAATGCATATTCGGCTTATGCTATTAAAACCACTCGTTTTAAAATATGTTTCTTCTTACCTAAAATGGTTTTAGGTTTCTGGGCTTTTGGCTTACTTGAATTAGATGGGGTCCTATAGACTTCATATGATTCAAGTGCCAGTCTCGTGCTATTTCGGGTCGTAACAAAGTTGGTAACAGAGAGCTAGGTTAAATTTGGTTCGAGTCTATGTTTGACTATGCAGAGCCTAGGGCATTTATATATATACGGAATCTAGGCTTGACTTTACGGAACTTAAACTTAGTCGAGGGGGTATTAGGACCGAACATTCGTCGCGTAGGTTGACCTTGGTTGATGGAGTGGGTGACTTAAGGAGAGTGATGTACCGTGTGTATGTTCCGCGGCATACTTACGATACGCTACTCCGCTTAAAAAGCCTTAGGATGTACATTTCCTTACACAGCATTATATTCATTCATGATCTATCCTCTTCGATATCGGTTTGTGGTTTGGCTGCCACGATTACATGGGCAGAAAGAGCTACGGCTAGAGTTGCGGTCAGCACGAGCTCTTCACGAACGAGGGCTGACAAGGGCGTGATTCCAAGGATATACGATTGCATAGAGCGGCGTCGCTTTATTGTGTTTTCGCGTCGTGAGCATTTGATGGATCGTTGTTATGAGATTACTCGGACGTGCAGATCAGCACCAGAGGATTGAGCCACTGATAGAGGCCAGTCAGAATATGATGGCCATTGATGTATCGCTTATTCATGATGATTGAGGCACCTTTCAGCGTGCAGACGAATGATCCAGAAGTCGCTGCAAACGACGAGATATCGCCCCAGATGTTGGAGCTACTGCAGTACGAGTTGTACTTAGAGATATGTTACATGGTCGCTAGTCATCCGAGGATGAATGACTAGGACATGTGGTTCGTTTGCTTACCCCGATGCGAGGTCATCAGATAGATTGATTACAGCTAGAGACGACTTCACGCAGGTACGTTGAGTATCGATAGAGATGGTCGAATGTCAGAAACCCATATTCCATGTTTAAAGTATTCGGAAAGACATGCAAGAAATTCTATGGACCCTCTAGAAGAATGAAAACCCTAACTCGACATAATGACCATGTGAAAGCCTTTGAACATTAGGGTTTGCGGCAGTTCCGCAGTGCCATTAGTGAGGCTTGGGTTTGCCCTTCTACGGCTGGTCCACCAGTGCTGTGGTATGTACTCGATACTATTAAATTGTACCCAAGGTGTTGAGCTCTTGGGGGATTATGAGCTTTTGACGAATCGATCGAATGGTTCGACTTCATTCGGATGATATGCGATGGGATACATTTCTTGGGAGACTCTAGATACGAGTATAGCCGTTGGTGCACGGTCCATGCAGCCACGATGAGACGAGTCCGAAGCAGTCGACAGTAGAGAAAAGTGGAGTAAGAGGTTCGTACGAGATCTTGATGAAAGAACGTTCCACTCCGCCGACATCAGAGATGTGACACGCATATAGAGGCGTTACATATGGATATATCTTTCAGAAGGAGTCGCGATGAGTATGCAGCCGTTCCGGAATAAGAAACATATATAGTGAAAGATGATAACTTCCGGGATGTTCGGCAGGAACGAGATTGGGAGAGACCTCGACAGTACCTTTCAGGAATATTATACGAGAAGACTTGGACCCAGGAGTGGTCATTTTATGCACACCCAGCAGGCCAGAGTTCGGCATCGTCGACGAGACATGTTATGAGTGACCACGACAGTTGGCCAAAGATCCTTAGAGGATGTGCTTGAGCGGGACTATTCTTCCATACTTGATTTCGATATTTTTGGCGATCTACTCGCATGATTGAGTTTTGATGATTGAGTTTTATGATATTTATTTTCGTGCACCATGGTTGCACCTACTGAGTAGTTATGTTTTGTGCACAGTTATTGCACCTGATATCATTTTGTGCCTTGGATGCACATGTTTATGATTTCATGGATTTCATACAGTTGAGTTGATTTTGTGCTTATGGTACGCACACGATTTGGGTTTTGCACTCAATATAGTTCACATATGCTTGCAGTGCATTGATACGTATTTTGGATACTACAGTTGCACAGGACTTCGATTTGATGTTATTTGAGATATTGATTTTGATTCTATGCCTAGGGCATGCATATGATTTGACTTATGCTTTCGGCATAGATTTCATGCACTTTTAGTATATTGATTTGCTTTTGTGCATGTGGTTGCACATGGTTATGAGACTAGATACCACGGTATACCTGATTTGGATTTGAGATGTGTTATATACCGTCGATTTCGATTGTGATACTCGATATTTGTTTTGTGCACCTTGTGCACCTGTTTGGATCCTTGAGCATATTTGATGCGCTTGGATTGGATTTTGCGCATGTTCGGCACTTGACATTGGATTTCGTGATTTCATGCATATTGGATGCACATGAGTTAAACTTTATTGTGCATGATGGATGCACCTGTTTTGGATTTTCGCGTATGTTGGGCGCATGTTATGAGATGCGATTTTGGTACACACCAGATGCACTAAATCGGGATTCCTTGTGCATATCAGATGCACCTGACACTGCTGTCAGGCACACCGTTGCCTCTTATAGGTGTTTTGTGCACACCTGTTGCACTTAGATATTGTTTCTGTGCACATGTATGGCACATTCATGAATTTTGATTTCCGTGCGCACCAGACGCACGTGGCATTCATATATACATTAGGATTGATTTCTTATAGAGCAGTACGTTTTTATGATATTTACTATTTGTTTCGTACTGAGCAAGGCTAGTCAGAGGACAGTACCTGGATATATTTTGCATACATTGATAGATATCGAAGGGATTTCCAAAGAAAGAGCTATAGTCTCAGTATTTACCTACGTGTCCGAGATGACACAACAAATGTTACAGGAAACCCTTCTAAATTATTTTCAAAAACGGCGGGACGTATATATTAAACAAAGGATATGTCACGACCCGAAATATTAGCTAGTGAACAGCACTTAAATCACGCAACGTCTAAAGGCGTAACGTAATTCAAGTAAGCTGAAACCCAGAAATCTAAACCTTTTTAAGAAAATAAAAGAGATGAAGTTTTGAAATAAAGGTATAGGGAAATGAAGTTTTCTTAATGCATAGAAAAGGGACATAAAAATGCAAGTGAAGATTTCTAGTTTGAAAACATGTTTCTTCTTTTAAAAATTTGGGCCGCACCTCCTTTGTATTTTTTGATCCAAAACAACAAATACATAATAATAATAAAGGCATCCCTAAGCGGGAGCTACCTCTTCGCCAAACGGCGGATCACAACCACGCAAGACAGTATAAATAAGTAAACGACGCCCAACGGCGTAGCTCACCACAAAGATAAAGAAAAGCAAGACATAAAAACAACAAGTAGCGGAAAACCCCCCGCTCTAAGTCTCGCAACCGCAGTCCCACTAAGTCTCATTACCTATACAATTTACTAATTTTGATTGATAGAGTTGACTAGATACAATATGAAATATAAATACAAGAGTGGGTACGATACAAATGTCCCACCTACCACTGCAAAACACCCAAAAGAAGCTATGTGCCGGAGATGCCGCCACGGATCCATGCGCTCAACCTGCAAGAACTGTGGCACAACGGGGGTGAGTTGCCAACTCGTGAATAGAAAAACATCTACAAGAAGAAATCGAATAAACAACGACTCCTAGGTCAACTATATCATAAAGGTAATACTATGATATCTAGGGTGACCGGGTCGTATGTGTGCCAACAATGTAATCAATACCTATATGTATGCGGATATAATCCATCAATAATCAATGTATGTATGCATGTGGATCTCGTCCAACCATGTAATCAATGTCTGTGTGCATGTAAATATCATAAAAGAGTGTGCATGAAAGTATGAGGATATAAATCAACGGTGTCCCTCGCAACACATCAAAATCATGGAACCCGGGTGTCCAACATCGACACCCGAAAACATCATGAAACCCGTGTCCAGCATCGACACGTAAATCCTCATATCTCGAGCTCCGTCAGTCCGGATCGGCCCACGGGCTCCGTCAGTCCGGATCGGCCCATATCATCTTTCGACTCCGGTCGGTATCCTCTGGATATCCGCTGAGCCCAAATACTATCACCGGTAGGTAGTGCTCCCCTATCAGGCTCATCGTCATCCACACAAAATCTCTCTCTCGGCCCGGGGTACCATACCGGGTCCACCATGTACCCGCAAACGGAATCATCCGCCTCTTCGAATCGGGTTTCACATGTCACTCTCAGAACCGAGGAAACACATGGTGGACGCACTGAAATATCGTATCAAGAGAAACCGGGTTTTTTAAAACAGTACATACTTTCTTTTGAAATAGCCACGGTTCTCAAATCCAGAAATCTCATGAAAACAACATATCTCAATGCGTAAAATCATAAAGCATGATGTATGCGACATATGATAAAAATGTAAGCATGTCCGAATATCATGGGACATGGAACAGTGATATGACATATTTAAGGGAAAACCGCTCTTTTAAATGGATCCAGTTTTGAAAATATATCATGTGGTTCCCAAATCTCCAAAATCGAATGCAATATCGTATAAAGGTGCATATGTTTATATACGCAAGTATGGACCTACAAATGTGTATGTCCGCAAGTATGGTGTGCAATATGTATGTCATGATGCAGCAACCCTACTGTGTAGTGACATGGCAATTATCGATGATGAAGTGTGTGAGCAGGCAAATCTGTGTACGTGTAACATACGCACCATCGATAATGGTGCAGGTGTACTAGCACAGGTATTAGCAATGCAATGAGAATAATATGATTGCAGCATAAGGTAAATCATATGCAAATGCTATAAGGTATACGTGTCTACAAGACCGAGTCGGTAAATCTATCAATCGGCATCCAGCCTAACAACATCGCGTACGGTATAATCCATCGTACGGCAACCTCTAGTCAAGGGTATGGATCAAACCTCAAGTCAAACTCATCACGTATGGAAAATCATCGTACGGCAGCATTAAGCTATCAGGGATCCTATCATCCTATAAGACGAGGAGGGTACGGACCTAACTTCTCGTACGGATATCACTCACGATTTACAACATCTATAAATAGCTCTATATACCTATGTCCCAGGTCACATCCGCAATAATCTCATATCAGGGGACCGGCAGGGTATAATTCATCTCAATCGACTCGCATCCGTACACCAACATATCATCAAATCATCATATCGCGTCATATATTCTTTTCATCACATTTATATCCCTCATCAAGTAAATTTTACAAATACATTCTACCTTTACTAGAAGCAAATGTATCTAATCTAACATACACACCCGAACCATACAATCAGCTTTTAAAAGACGCGAATCGTGGTTTTGAAAGTAGGGGTTACGGTGTTTTTAAAGAAAGATATCATTACAAAATCCGAAACGTCCCTCAAGGTATCTGTTTAAAAGATGCATATGATTCTTTAGTTTGGAAATAGGTATGGTTCGGATGACACATCTACGTCGGCTATCTAGTCCTATAGTACCCTAAACGGCAATATCATCAAATCACATCCTCAAGTCCCGTCATCACACACTAGTCGTATCATATCACTTCTAACTATCCTTAGTTTCTAATATGGTTTCTAAAGCTATCTTTTAATTATAACCTTAGTTTTCTACTCTAGGTTTTCTTAACCATATGCTACAAATCGGTTTCCACCAAAAGTTTGCGAGGGTGCTTTACGCCATCCACCCGACTTCCCCCGTATATATAGATCTACTCACCTGGTCTTCGCTTGCCGAAATCGATGACGCCATGCTCCGTCGCCTCGGAATCCATGCGAAGGTACCTACAATAATAACACATATCGCAACGCTATTAAAATCGAATCCGGAAAACCGATACGGCACACGGTGCGCTCATAAGTTTGAACCTATAGCCTACGCGTGTAAAAACAATCAAACCACCCTTGTCGTTGATGTACAAACATCCAACAACGAAATACAACATCAAATTCTAAAACCAAGAATTCCAAAATACGGAAAACATAGCCAAAAACACACTAAAGTGCTCCCAGATTTTGACTAAGGTCAAACTAGCCAATTTTGCATATAGGGTTGCTCTAGATATCACCTAAGGGACTCACCGACCAAAATTCAACGCATTTCCTCCAGACATGGCCGAAAATTGAGGCCCAAATGAATAAATCTGCGGCCAGAATGTGGGGGTAGGGGCTCATGTTTTCAGGGTACACTCCAGGTTGCCTGCTTATCTCTCAGTCTTCGCTAAATAATTTTCCAGGTCCCCGAGTCGCTCCAGATTCCTAAATACCATCACAATTCTCCTAATTTTCCGACGTCGGGTTTCTAAGTTTAGGGTTTGGGGTTCTATATCTGGTTTTAGTCCATGAAACTAACTCTAGAGGATATATAGGGTCTCTACTAATCTCAATTTCATCTTTGGATTCAATTCCAACCTTAACCTCTTCTAGAAATTTCCAAAGTTCACATATCCATACCAATCGATTCTAAACTTAAGCTAGAATATAACAAACTAAAAACTAAATAAATTGGTAGAGATTATACCTCAATGATGCAACCAAGTAAAACCCTAGAAGTCCCAAGTCATCAAAATCCCACTTTTCTTGGTCTAATGTGATGAGGGTGAGAAGGTGATCATTTTTTATGAAAGGGGTATAGGGTTTTGAGGAAGGGTTTGAGATGGGCCATGAGGGTAGAGGAGGTGGAGGAGGAGTTGAAGAAGAAGAAGAAAACAAAAGGGAATGGGGAATGAGGCAGCCCCTCTCTCTCTCCCACACTTATTCTCACTCCCTTTTCTCTCTCATAGCATCCTCATCTCATCATTATGTCCCCTCTCTCACTCCTCAATCATTTCTCTTTTCTTTTCTCACCCAAAATCCCAACCGTAACATAAAACAACACAAATGAAATAACATGTAACATGTCATGGTGCACTAACCATGAAAACTGTAGAAACACGGATTTGGCCTAATCGCGATTAGTAGTACACTAATCGGGTTTTTATCGAAACTACATATAAATAATTTTAAAAATACCAAATCCTTTAAATATATTATTAAATGAATAAATCATTTTAATTTCCAATTATTTCATAATTATTGGTATATATTTATACCCTTTTTCGAAAACCCCAATTTCGCAAATCGGGCAGTTTTCGGGAAAGTATATTGTTTTAATATTAAATTCCAAAAATAATATTTTATATTTTCTGAAATGTTACAATCTTCCCCCCTTAAATAAATTCGGTCCCCGAATTTAAATTTAAACCCCCAAAATCTAAAACATTTCAGTAATCAGCTCAAATCAACGGGGCTCCGAAATCACGGAAGATATAGAATAACACAACGCGTCAGTGCCGAGTACAAAAACTCAAAAATCGAACTCCGTCATGCGTCACGCAAATCATCAGGTTTGCATGCATATCATCGAAGTTATAATGGAGATACAGATCTCGAAATCCAAATGCTGAAATCCAATATACACTAGTCAAATACTATAACATGCATATAGTACGCATACTTGAAAAACTTTCAAGAAATAAATAAAACTCATGAAAAAATCTTTCTAAATCGCCGCTTGAATGCGTAACTCACGGCATAAGTGACGGACGATCATTTTAAAATAATAATATACGTCCATATATGTTTTCCTAAATACACGTTCCGTCGTTTTTAAAATATCCCAAAAGGTTTTCCCTTATAAACGTTCGTGTCGCTCACGGACACGTAGGAAATAGCAAGACTATAGCTCTTTTTCAAAACCTCTTGGTAGCTTTTAATGCATGTGAAGTACTCAGGTACTGTCCTCAGATCAATCCTGCTTGGCTGCTACACAATATAGTGCCCAATATGAAAACAAAGTGCTCAAAAGCAAAATCTGCCTCAAAAGGCGTATCCAATAATCAGAAGTGTCTGGTGCGCATGGAAATCAAATCCAAACACAGGTGCCACTATATGCAAAAAGAAAAACTAAGTGCAACGGGTGTGTACAAAAGCATCTGTCCACTACAACGGGTGTGCACGACAACAATACCCGGCGCATCTATTATGCACGAAAACAACATCTGGTGCATCAAATGCACGAAATACAATCAATAACTCAAACGCATGAAAAGAAACACCGAGTGTACCAGGGTGTATAAAATCGTAAACGCGTGCAACTGCGTGCACAAAACACGTATCAATGCACTGCAAGCACATGTAAGCTATACCGAATGCAAAAATCAAATCGAGTGCGTACCATACGCACAAAATCAAATCCACTGTATGAAATCCACGAAATCATAAACATGTGCAGCCAAGGCACAAAATTGAAATCAAATGCAATGGATATGCACAAATCGCAAATCGACACACGGTGTATAACTTATATATCAAGTGCAATAACTATGCGCAAGATGTAAATACCCAGTAGGTGCAGCCATGGTGCACGAAAACGATATCATGAAACTCAACCATCAAAACTCAAATCCAAGCGATATAACCGTGATACTCGGATCACAAACGCAAATCGCAATAAATGACACAGAGGTACACCTCCTACAAGGTCGAAAAATGTCGGTGTGCCTAAAACCGGCAGAACAAGAACATCTGCCCGCCTCCTGTTCACGGCCTGGCGTCTTCTATCTCCGGGTCCTCATTTCTTTTTGGATTCACCAATCTCGCAATCCATCGGCTCATCGGCCCGGTCAGGTGTGCTAATGGGAACGATTCCGCTCTAGCACTTCTCTGGTCATCTCTCGGCCAATTATCATGACCACTCGTAAAGCAGCACGTCACTGACGTCGACCTCTGGTCCTCTGAATACACGTGACACGACTGATCCTAGGTGCAAATCTCATTGCAGCAGTGTCCTGGAAGGAATCCTGCTCAAGGTCTCTTCTGATCTCGCCTATACCGAACTGTACGGAGACTGGAACTCTTACATAATCCTTTCTCGTTTTCTGGACATCTGCGTTCTCAGCATAACATCTCCTCGGGAATTGGCTGTATCTCAACGCCTCTGTATACACATCAGATCTCTAATCTCGACGGGGAGTAGCAACAGCTCGTCAGCATCGCGCATGAACCTCTGGCTCCATTCGTCTTTATCATTGTCCGCTTCAACGTCACGTCTTGTTGTCTGCGTACTGCTACTGTCCTCGGCCACGGTCAATCCGAAGTCTCTCACACAGACTCGAAGCCACGAACTCGGTATCTTCATCACTCTGTAGAAGATCTCTAGCCGAACATGTCCTCGGGAACTCGTTCCAACCATCGGAGGAATACTCAATACTCGCCCGTTCTCGATTAACTCACAACGCATCTGGGTGAGGTCCTCTATCTGAAGCTGGTCATCTTACTGGTCTCCTATCACATGGTAGCCGGACAGCGTTAAACTTTTCGATCGAGTCATCGAGGTCCCAAAATTTCCCGAAGGCTCAACACCTGAGCATAGTCTAAAATATCTGGTACATACTACAGTACCTCTGGACCAGCCGTAGAAGGGAAAACCCAAGCCTCACTGATGGAACCGCTAAACTGCTGCAAACCCTAAGGTTCAAAAGCGGTTCCATGGTCATCATGTCGAGTTAGGGTTTCATTCTTCTAGAGGGTCCACAGAATCACTTGCATGTTCCTCCGAACACTTTATACTTTGGAAAATGGGTTTCTGACACTCGCTCGAACTCTTTAACTTCTCCTTGGCAACATGCGAATACCCTTCGCCCGCATGCTAAACAATGCCTCAATCCTCCAGGAAATGCGATACATCAACGGTCATCTCTGGATCGGTCTGCTCTAGATCTGAGTAAGATTCTCTCCACACTGGAAATCTTCAACTCAACTGGGCCTACGTCGGCGTATCAATCTGACGAATCGCCTTCGTCTCTCAACTCAAGATGGACTAGCTATCATCTATCACATCTCCGCCTGGAAGCTCCAGCGATCTTGTCCCGTAAAGTCTGGAAGCGACATCCTATCAATCTCAGCAACAGCTGGTTCATCTGTCTGCACGGTAAGCGACATCATAATCTCTGAGATATGATGTACATCAACAGTCCTCTCGCAACTGGCAGCTCTAACAGTGGCCCGATCATCCGGTGTAAAACCAAGCACTCTCCTCCACAAGAGGTCACAACACAACACTACATCAAGACGTTCCCATGTCACCAGAAAACACAATGGTCAGCCCTCGTACCAGACGAGCTTGCTCTGACCGTAACACTAGCAGCAGCTCAAACTGAGCTCAAACCATGGTGATAGGAACCGCAATCGAGTATCGATAAAAACAGATCAAAGGCATGAAAGGAACGACAGATCCAGAATGGATATATGATCATAAAAAGGAACATCATCAATGAGGGTATGATCATGGAAACGAACAGAATCAAGGATCTCAAATGGATGTATAATCAAGAGAAAAAGGAGAATCACAGATCTTAAAATATGTACATCTTAAGGTTTCTTAAATTGAGTATCGTATCGTAAATATGCCGCAGAACATACGTATAGTACGTCACTCTACTCAAGCTACCAACTCCATCAATCAGGGTTAGACTATGAAACGAAAGTTCGGGTCTAATACCCCCCCACCCCCCGTTCAAGTCTAAGTTCCGTAAGGTCAACCCTAGGTTCCGAAATACATACCCGCCCTAGACTCTGCTTAGTCAAACATAGACTCGAACCAAGGTTAAACCTAGCGCTCTGATACCAACTTTGTCACGACCCGAAATATTAGCTCGTGACCAGTACTTAAATCACGCAACGTCTAAAGGCGTAACGTAATTCCAGTAAGCTGAAACCCAGAAATCTAAACCTTTTTAAGAAAATAAAAGAGGTGAAGTTTTGAAATAAAGGTATAAGGAAATCAAGTTTTCTTAATGCATAGAAAAGGGACATAAAAATGCAAGTGAAAATTTCTAGTTTGAAAACATGTTTCGTCTTTTAAAAATTTGGGCAGCACCTCCTTTGTATTTTTTGATCCAAAACCACAAATACATAATAATAATAAAGGCATCCCCAAGCGGGAGCTAGCACTTCGCCAAACGGCGGATAACAACTACGCAAGACAGTATAAATAAGTATACGACGCCCAACGGCGAAGCTCACCGCAAAGATAAAGAAAAGCAATACATAAAAACCACAAGTAGAGGAAAACCCCTCACTCTAAGTCTCGCAACCACAATCTCACTAAGTCTCATTACCTATACAATTTACTAATTTTGATTGATGGAGTTGACTAGATACAATATGAAATATAATACAAGAGTGGGTACGATACAAATGTCCCACCTACCAGTGCAAAACACCCAAAAGAAGCTATGTGCCAGAGATGCCGCTACGGATCCATGCGGTCAACCTGCAAGAACTGTGGCACAACAGTGTGAGTTGCCAATTCGTGAGTAGAAAAACATCTACAAATAGAAATCGAATAAACAATGACTCCTAGGTCAACTATATCATAAAGTTAATACTATGATATCTAGGGTGACCGGGTCGTATGTGTGCCAACAATGTAATCAGTACCTATATGTATGCGGATATAATCCATCAATAATCAATGTATATATGCATATGGATCTCGTCCAACCATATAATCAATGTCGGTGTGCACGTAAATATCATAAAAGAGTGTGCATGAAAGTATGAGGATATAAATCAACGGTGTCCCTCGCAACACATCAAAATCATGGAACCTGGGTGTCCAACATCGACACCCGAAAACATCATGAAACCCGTGTCCAGCATCGACACGTAAATCCTCATATCTCGGGCTCCGTCAGTCCGGATGGGCCCACGGGTTCAGTCAGTCCGGATCGGCTCATATCATCTCTCGACTCCGGTCGGTATCCTCCGGATATCCTTCGAGCACAAATACTATCACCGGTAGGTAGTGCTCCCCTGTCAGGCTCATCGTCATCCACACAAAATCTCTCTCTCTCCCCCGGGTACCATACCGGGTCCACCATGTACCCGCAAACGGAATCATTCGGTTCCTCGAATCGGGTTTCACATGTGTTAGTTATATGTATGCCCTAAAGGCCGTTACTGTACATTCGATGTATATTTTAGTGGATGCTGGGACATATATAGGTAGGACTTTCTTGCTCGACATGATAGTACGCTATCTGGTTGCTCTTTATCTTAACGTGTATACTTTCTGTCTCTCTATTACATGTTGATAAAGCCCTTAGGATGTGTGCTCGACTTCCAGGACTATGATGTAGATCATACTAGTGGGGCCTGAGTAGTCCATTAGTACATCCTTCAATGTTCCTAGTCATGGGAATATCGAGACGGGGCATCGATATTCCAGAGTAGACTAGCGTATATCTTCTCGATCCATGTGATGGGCGATGGATGATCCCATATCCATTGGTGTTTGACATCAGAGATGGTATGCAGGTGCTCAGTGGAGACTGGGTACACAGAACGGACTCGCTGAGAACTCCCAGATGGTATTATACCTCACGTCAGATGGCAGTTCTCTGGTGACACTGGTACAGCTTTGTCTGTTGATCCGAGATCCTCATAGAGTCTTGTGTGTCTCCCACTGTGCTTTGATTTCCACCCTTCCACGGCTCTACTGAGTCGTGCAAACAGGTGGTTTTTGGGTAGAGTCCCGATTCACATGGAGGCAATGAGCGATAGGAGGGGATTCGTCTCTCCCGGTATTGGGGGTTGATGTTACGCTATGCTCGACTGGCCATAACTGGAAATCCCTGGCCAGGGTTGCACTGATTTACTGGTAAGTGTTATCAGTAGTTTCGTTCTTTTTATGGACCTTACATCGGCATGACTTATCAAGCTACTGGGGTCTGACGTTTGCCACCCCTAGGCGAGATATGCGACATATCAGACGAACAGACCGGACTGTACGGTAAGTGTTACTGGTTGGATTCACAGGAGTGTGAGCGGGCTTGCTCATCGATCTTCTGATCGCTCAATACCCGGGTGGCCGTTACGTTTAGCAGACCGCTTGCGGCTTGTGGGTGTTTGATATGATCATCACCTGCTGCCGGCATATTGACGAGTCTTTAGAGTCCTACACAGAGGTTTCCTGGCTCAAGCGAAACGAAATAGGAGAGCATATGAGATATGTGCGGGACCGAGAATAATGCGTGTATGTGATACCGTATTCTATTCTCGCGATGAATGTATCGATTGGTTGTATGCGATATAACCAAGTTATCGAATCGAGGATTGATTCGATAAGTCGATACATTGGATATTAGTCGGTCATATGCGATATGACCGGATCGTTAAATCAAGTGTTGATTTAATGATTTAATGTATAATTATATATTAGATATATTACTTTACATTAACTAGTATTTGTTCACTCTAAATGGATTTTCTCACTTGATGTGCACATTGTATATGTGATATATTTTTGTGCACTTGATTGTATCATGTTTTGATGATACATGCAGGCTTGGGTGTAGGTTTACTTTAAACCATGTTTAAGTGATTGGTTAGGGTTTGATTTATTTACTTATTCATTTATTTATTTTAGGGAAAGAAAAGATATGGTTGCTTATTTTGTTTGTTTCTTTGAAACTTCAAGAAACTTTGACCATTCTTGTTTCTTTCCTAAACCTAACCATTCACCTAACCTTGGTTCATTCTCTACACTTAACCATAGTTGCTGTTATGATAAGAATGAATGGGATTTTCTTTTTAAGATAATTCCTTTTATTCTTTCATGATATATTCTCTTCTTCTTTTTCAAGATGAAGAAGCTTGCTACCAACAATGGTGCCTTGAGAAAAAGAGTGAGAAATCCAATTCTAAAGTGAACCCACTTCCTATTTCTTCATCCTCTACCACTTGCCATGTAGTATAGGGTGTTTTCTTCATAAGTTTCATGACTTGGTGAAGTTGGAGTTTTATCTTGAGTTGCCTCGACGTAGATCATCTTCGGCATCGAAGTCGACGACCTAGCCCGCCCTTTTCTCCGATGAAGCCGACGCTAGAGTCCGGATTCCGATGGGTACAGCGGAGGGACGTCATCACGGAGCCAAGGAAGTGGAGGACCGGATCTACAAAGGTTGTAGTCACTTTCCTTTAGCAATAATGTCGTTTACTTGCTTGCATCGCCTTATCATCTAGTTAACGATCCGTATTAGGGTTTGTAGGCACATGAAATTTTTTGAATTGGGCATGTTTGATCTGTTGTGAGACCTCATTAGTGTGCCTAGGAACCCTACAGTGGTATCAGAGCCTAGCTAGAGCCTTAGGCGATGCGTAGACGGAGTTAGAAGTCCGATCGAACCGAAACCCTAATGCAAAATTACTCTCTGTACATTTTTTGAAATCGGGGATTTTTGAGAATTAAAAATATGCAGAAAAATCAGCAGGAGTTTCTATGAATTACTGTGAAGCACGTGCACATGATTGAATCAAAGCGCGGTGGAACCGCGGCATTAGCATGGCTAATGCGGCGGTTCCGCGGCCATTTAGTCTCCTCTTTCATTTAAATTTACACAGTAATTCCTATTTTATAGTGCTGGTTTTCCTGGGAATTTTGAATCTGAACTCAAGAGTTGAGTTTTCTGGGTTGTATTGGGAGTTCGGAGATTCGATCGGACTGTCTAATTTTGTCTGTGTTTTTTTCGGGTAATTTTAGAATATGTTAAAAGTTCGACCAGATATAAATACCCACTTTTTCCCTTGCCGGGAAATTTCCAATTGTTGGACTTTTCCGTTGTTTAATCACGTTCTAAGTAGTGCAAGTAATGCGATGGTCCCTCTAGAAGACAACAAACCTTAACTCGATTATGTGACCGTCTAGAACTGCCCTTTGAACCTTAGGGTTTGGGGCAGTACGGCGTGCCACATGTGAGGCGTTGGCTTGACCCTTCTACGGCTGGACCGTTGGTACTGAGGCACGAAGTGAATGTTTTTAAACTTATTTCATGTGTTGAGCTGTTTAGGGAAAACTTGGGTGTTCGATTGTTCGATCGGAAAGTTTAACATTTTCTATTTAGCCGGAATGTGATACAATATTTGGAATGCACAAGTAGTTATGGGATAACAGAATGAATGTTATATACATAGCAGTTTAGTCTCACTTGATCGGTTGCCACGGAATTTTGATGTGACCAAAAGTCCGTCGCAATCACGTAGCGTACGCGGATACTCGCCGGGTAAACTTAATAGACAGCTACACCCCATAGCCCCGACCAAGTGATTGTAGGAGAACCCCGTCGCCGAAAGCATCCGTTTGGGTTCTCGCGGCAGCGGTGTTCCGCCTTGGTGCACTTCGTCGGCAGCGTCGGGGGTGCAGCCGTCTACTAAAGTTTGCGACGAGCATTCGATCAGGATGTCGGGAATCTTGTTGAATTGCCCGACTTGATACTGAAAAGAGTTTTCGATAATGAGACTAAAATGCGGGGTTTATAATTGTTAGGCATGCGATGTCTAAGGAATTCATTTGATTAGGCATGCGATGTCTAAAGAGATTGCGGATTCCAACTGTTGTAGTTTTACACTTTCTTTTCTGTGACCGTAAGTGTAATATGTGATATCGCCGGTTTCGTTGCTATATGTCAACGACAATTGGGATGCGCATATTTACTTACGTTGATGACATGTGATGTTATGTGTTGCTGGATATGTTATATTGGATCGTCGTGTTTGAATAGCCGGGGTTTTTTTTTTGAGATGAGTGTTTTTCATTTTCATTCATAAAAAAAAACTTGTATGTAATATTCTTTTATTGGGGCACTTCCAGGTTGCGGATGATGTCACCATTTGTATATTATTTACTTTTCCACATTAGAATAGACCCAAGGAGGGGAGCACAAGTAACCGGGTTCTGGGGTCCAGTGGGAGGCCATCTCGAGAAGTCGAGTCCGGGTCTCCTAACCCTAGAATTGGTAGGGTTGCTTGCCGCTCTCGTAGGGGTCTAGGGGTGTGGGATTGGCTATTCATCACGACCGTGGAATCCGTGTTTTATACTGGCTCGTATTGAAAACACGGACGTCCTAGTATATCCAATATTTCATATGATATTTTCTGCTGCGTTATCTGTGATGTGATCATGTGATTTGTTCAGATAAATATAGTATATAGTATATATGATATATTATATAGACGTTGCTTATGTTTTACACCCGCGCTAGCCCTGCCCCGCTCTGCCGTTAGTTACCTAATCTAACGGTGCAGACGGGACATCGAGGCGAATGCGGATGGCATAAGCGTACATTATATTTATCTGTGATATTTAGGTGGACTTAAATGATGGGACATTCATTAATGAGATTAATGAAAGAAAATAAACCTAAAAGATGTTGTGAAATCGAATTTCAAAATAAAACAGGTAGCTACAGTTCTTGCTTTGCATCGCGGTGTTCGTTGTAGAACATCCTGCACCTTATTCGATGAGGAAAGGGCCGAGATCCCTTCACCGGGGGTGACCCCTTTAGCAATAACTGGCAGATGCTACACACTCGGTTTGCCTTTTGATTGCTTCTATAGTTTCTGCTTTGCACAGTGATATATGTGATATATCCCGCACCTCATTCGACGAGGAAAGGGCCGACGATCCCTTCACCGGGAGTGACCCCTTTAGCAAAACTAGAAAAGCCTCAAAAACACTCCATTTAAAAACCATTTGATTCCGCAACGAGATCAAGTTCAAAGCGTTAAAGGTTTTCATAAAAACCATTCGCAACCCTCCGTCATTTTAGGAAGTAGAGTACTTAGTATTCGTGCTGTGTTTGTTGACCTTAGTTAAGGCACAGTGTACAGTAGCTAAGTGATGTCTTCCTACACCGCATATGATGCGATTAGTTAGGACAGTCGCGTGACTTTGTTGACCTTAGTTAAGGGTCATGTGGGTGGGTCTAATTAATCACGAAATGACGGGTAGAACTTGACTAGTGCTTATGATTTGTTGACCATAGTTAAGGTCATAAGTGCTAGGGGTAAAAAAAAAACATTTATCGGGAGTTTCAAGTGTTGAAATTTGCAATGAGATTGCATACCTTCTATATGATAGTTGGATCCCGATACCCACTGCGAGAAATTGTTACTCCTGGGAGAGTTTTGCACTTTGCAATTAGCCGATCAAGTAGGTGTCTAGAAAGGTGTCAACAGGGTTACGCCTCTGGGAAAACGAGGTTTACTTTAATTAGGTCCGTGCGAAAGCACGGGGAACCTCCCTCAAAGTACCGACACTGGCCTGGCTGAAAAATTGGCGAACTTGTAGAGTGTAATTAATCTCGGCTAGTCTTTCCTTTTAGGGTTTGAAGGAAGATTTGATAAAAACAGTGGGAGCCGTCCTGATTAGATAAAATAAATAACCAATCTAATCTTGAAAGAGCGCACGCAGAGTGTTTTCTTCTCTCTCTCCAGGTAGCGACCATATCATGTCTTAATCAAGATAATAATATGGATGTATTGACCGAACCCGCTTGTTATACTGAGCTGGGGGAACGTTGGTCCCACTCCAACTTATAATTGTTATAAGACAGAGCAGGAAATAGGGGAATACCAGAATTCCTATGCCGCCCAAACGAAGAAAGTGCATATGATGCATCTCTTTCGGGTGTGTTCATTATACAGAACTGTTTCTCAGTATCCTCTGCGTCCTGGGTAGTTGATACTGGATCAAGATCCCAGATATGTAATCCGTTACATGGGCTACAGAAAGGTAGAGAACTGAGAACGAGTGATAAGTTTCATGAGACAGAAAATGGGGCAAGTGTTGCAGCCAAGTCTGTTGGTCACTGTCACCCTGTATTACTAATACATTGATTCTGAACAAATGCTATTAGATACCGAACCTGATATACAAAATCATATCAGTCTCTTTATTAGTAAAGAAAGATATAATTTTGTATTGTTGGATATTGTTTTGAACATTTTCTATATCAAAAGTTGATCGGTTCAGGCACGTTATCTAAAAGCATTGATGTTCTAAATAAAACTACAGTTCCTCGTATACAGAACACATACAAGAGGAAGAGTTCAGATATGAACGAATCCTTCTTGAGGCATTGTAGACTAGGTCATATCAATGCGACCCAACTGGCTGAAGTTACATTTTAGATGCATATTTAAATCAGTTTGAATTTACATCTTGTGAAACTTGCCAGTCATGTCACAAAGATTAAATGACCATAGCTCTGTTTATTGGAAACAGAGAAAGAGTTAGTAAACTCTTGGGACTGATATATGATGATGTATGAAAGATCCACCGTCTACACATGCCAAGACCGGTTCTTTGTATTTTATTACATTCTCTGATAATCTCTCAAGATTCAGACATATGTTCCTGTTAAAACACAAGTCCGAACCTTTTGAGATATTCACAAAATATAAGTTAGAAATAGAGAACCAAAAACTGGGTATAAGTATTATGTCCTATGATATGATCAGGGAGGAGAATACTTGTGCATAGAATTGCTGGATTATTCTAAAGGAAAATGAGATTCACTCTCAGTATTACTCCTCTGAATACACCACAGCACAACGATGTATCAGGGCGGAGCAATAACACCTTATATGATATGGTGTGCTCTATGATGAGTGTTACTGAGTTACCTATTTCCTTTTGGGGTTGTGCACTTGAGAAGATGCATACCTATTAAATTAGGTTCGAATCAAATCAGTGCCTACCACTCCATATGAGATATGGTATGGGAAGAGCCTATCTCTTAAGTTAGTTAAGATTTGAGGTTGTCCGACCTATGTCTAAAAGCAAAATCCAGACAAAATCGAGGCAAGGTCAGTTCTGTAGAACTGGAAAGGTTCCAACCATACAAAACTGCAGCTGATTTGTATGGAACCAGAGGATTCAATGGTCCCCAACGAACCTCAGCCTCTCCGCCGATCTAGCAGGGTTCCTCACCTGCCTGAGAGATACTTCGGTTTCTCGATAACAGTGGAAGCGAGGATTGCATCATGAGATGATGACCCAACTAGTTTCGAGCAGGCCATCGAGAGTAGGGACTCTGTAAGAATGGCTGGATGCTTAGCGATCTGAGATGGAATCCATGTACACCAGCAATGTATGGACTTTAGCTGCTATATCTGAAGGGTTAAATCCCCATCAGCAGCAAGTATATCTTGAGAAGATTACTTGGTGTAGATGGAAAAGTTGAGACTTTCAAAGCTAGACTTGTTAAAGGTTTTCGTCATCGACCAGGCGTGGATAATGATGAAACCTTTTCCAGTGCCTATGCTTAAGTCCATCCGGATCCTACTTGCCATTGCTACATACCATGACTACGATATCTGGTGGTTGGGTGCCATGACTGCTTTTCTAAATAATGATTTAGAAGAGAACGTCTATAAGTACACAGCCAGAGGGCTTCGTAAATAGTGGGAGCAGTGGAAACGTGTGCAAGTTGCTTTACAGGATAAAGCAGGCATCGCGGAGTTGGAACATCTGTTTTGATGTGGTAGTCAAAGAGTTTGACTTCATCAAAATGGTAGATGAACCTTGTATGTACAAAAGGGTAGTATGGAGTATGGTTATGATCCTCGTAGAGTACGTGGATGACATACCCTTGATAGGAAAGGAGTTTCCTATGTTACGCTCGGTCAATCTCCAGTTATCGCAAGGATTCTCCATACAGGATCAAAGTGATACCTCCTAAATCCTGGGATTTGGATCTATGAGATAGATCTGAATGGATGTTAGGATTCTCACTAGTTGTAGTGAGATGGTATCAGTTGATCCTGGGGAGAATCACTGGAAAGGTTCCAGCGTGATAGGGACGACTGAGTGTCAGTCGTAGATATTGTCTTCACCCTCGGTAAAGGGACGGTATGTTGGAAGAGTTCCAAGCTAGATACCGTGGCAAACTAGACGATAAAGGATGGTAACATCGCTATCAAAGATACTACCAAAGAGGCAGTTTGGGTGTATAGTAGTTCATGAGATGAACTAGGTTCCTACCATTGTGTGACAATGGAAGTGTGGCTTTGGCCCTGGAACCCTGGTCCCATCAGTGACCCAGACGTATTCTGAGGCAGCATCACCTGATCATGGAGATAGTTGATCTCCAGGGTGATCAAGGTTAGGAGAGTAGACTCAGAGGACAACACGGCGAATCCACTCACAAAGGCTTTTTCCCAGAGAGAGACATATATGGGATGGTTGAGTATTAGATACTACAACCACTGCTACATATGGCCCTAGTGCAAGTGGGAGATTGTTAGTAATATGTATGCCCTAGAGGCCATTACTGTACATTGGATGTATATTGTAGTGGATGCTGGGACATATATAGGTAGGACATTCTTGCTCGACATGATAGTACGCTATCTGGTTGCTCTTTATCTTAACGTGTATACTTTCTGTCTCTCTATTACATGTTGATAAAGCCCTTAGGATGTGTGCTCGACTTCCAGGACTATGATGTAGATCATACTAGTGGGACCTGAGTAGTCCATGAGTACATCCTTCAATGTTCCTAGTCATGGGAATATCGAGACGGGGCATCGATATTCCAGAGTAGACTAGCGTATATCTTCTCGACCCATGTGATGGGCGATGGATGATCCCAAATCCATTGGTGTTTGACATCAGAGATGGTATGCGGGTGCTCAGTGGAGACTGGGTACACAGAACGGACTCGCCGAGAACTCCCAGATGGTATTATACCTCACGTCAGATGGCAGTTCTCTGGTGACACTGGTACAGCTTAGTCTGTTGACCCGAGATCGTCATAGAGTCTTGTGTGTCTCCCACTATGCTTTGATTTCCACCCTACCACGGCTCTACTGAGTCGTGCAAACAGGTGGTTTTTGGGTACAGTCCCGATTCACATAGAGGCAATGAGCGATAGGAGGGGATTCGTCTCTCCCGGTATTGGGGGTTGATGTTGCGCTATGCTCGACTGGCCATAACTGGAAATCCCTGGCCAGGGTTGCACTGATTTACTAGTAAGTGTTATCAGTAGTTTCGTGCTTGTTATGGACCTTACATCGGCATGACTTATCAAGCTACTGGTGTCTGACGTTTACCACCCCTAGGCGAGATATGCGACATATCAGACGAACAGACCGGACTGTACGGTAAGTGTTACTGGTTGGATTCACAGGAGTGAGAGCGGGCTTGCTCGTCGATCTTCTGATCGCTCAATACCCGTGTGGCCGTTACGTTTAGCAGACCGCTTGCGGCTTGTGGGTGTTTGTTATGATCATCACCTGCTGCCGGCGTATTGACGAGTCTTTAGAGTCCTACACAGAGGTTTCCTGGCTCAAGCGAAACGAAATAGGAGCGCATATGAGATATGTGCGGGAACGAGAATAATGCGTGTATGTGATACCGTATTCTATTCTCGCGATGAATGTATCGATTGGTTGTATGCGATATAACCTAGTTATCGAATCGAGGATTGATTCGATAAGTCGATACATTGGATATTAGTCGGTCATATGCGATATGACCGGATCGTTAAATCAAGTGTTGATTTAATGATTTAATGTATAATTATATATTAGATATATTACTTTACATTAAATAGTATTTGTTCACTCTAAATGGATTTTCTCACTTGATGTGCACATTGTATATGTGATATATTTTTGTGCACTTGATTGTATCATGTTTTGATGATACATGCAAGCTTGGGTGTAGGTTTACTTTAAACCATGTTTAAGTGATTGGTCAGGGTTTGATTTATTTATTTATTCATTTATTTATTTTAGGGAAAGAAAAGATATGGTTGCTTATTTTGTTTGTTTCTTTGAAACTTCAAGAAACTTTGACCATTCTTGTTTCTTTCCTAAACCTAACCATTCACCTAACCTTGGTTCATTCTCTACACTTAACCATAGTTGCTCTTATGATAATAATGAATGGGATTTTCTTTTTAAGATAATTCCTTTTATTCTTTCATGATATATTCTCTTCTTCTTCTTCAAGATGAAGAAGCTTGCTACCAACAATGGTGCCTTGAGAAAAAGAGTGAGAAATCCAATTCTAAAGTGAACCCACTTCCTATTTATTCATCCTCTACCACTTGCCATGTAGTATAGGGTGTTTTCTTCACAATTTTCATGACTTGGTGAAGTTGGAGTTTGATCTTGAGTTGCCTCGACGTAGATCATCTTCGGCATCGAAGTCGACGGCCTAGCCCGCCCATTTCTCCGATGAAGCCGACGCTAGAGTCCGGATTCTGATGGGTACAGCGGAGGGACGTCATCACGGAGCCAAGGAAGTGGAGGACCGGATCTACAAAGGTTGTAGTCACTTTCCTTTAGCAATAAAGTCGTTTACTTGCTTGCATCGACTTATCATCTAGTTAACGATCCGTATTAGGGTTTGTAGGCAAATGAAAATTTTTGAATTGGGCATGTTTGATCTGTTGTGAGACCACATTAGTGTGCCTAGGAACCCTACAACATGTCACTCTCAGAACCGAGAAAACACATTGTGGACGCACTGAAATATCATATCAAGAGAAACCGGGTTTTTAAAAAAGTACATACTTTCTTTTGAAATAGCCACGGTTCTTAAATCCAGAAATCTCATGAAAACTGCATATCTCAATGCGTAAAATCATAAATAATGATATATGTAACATATGATAAAAATGTAAGCATGTCCGAATATCATGTGACATGGAACAGTGATATGACATATTTAAAGGAAAACCTCTCTTTTAAATGGATCCAATTTGGAAAATGTATCATGCGGTTCCCAAATCTCCAAAATCGAATGCAATATCGTATAAAGTTGCATATGTGTATATACGCAAGTATGGACGTACAAATGTGTATGTCCGCAAGTATGGTGTGCAATATGTATGTCATGATGCAGCAACCTTACTGTATAGTGACATGGCAATTATTGATGATGAAGTGTGTGAGCCGGCAAAATTGTGTACGTGTAACATACGCATCATCGATAATGGTGCAGGTGTACTAGCACAGGTATAAGCAATGCAATGAGAATAATATGAATGCAGCATAAGCTAAATCATATGCAAATGCTATAATGTATACGTGTCTACAAGACCGAGTCGGGGAATCTATCAATCGGCATCCAGCGTAACAACATCGCGTACGGTATAATCCATCGTATGGAAACCTCTAGTCAAGGGTATGGATCAAACCTCAAGTCAAACTCATCACGTACGGAAAATCATCGTACGGTGGCATTAAGCTATCAGGGATCCTATCATCCTATAAGACGGGGAGGGTACGGACCTAAAGCCTCGTACGGATATCACTCACGATTCACAACATCTATAAATAGCTCTATATACCTATATCCCAGGTCACATCCGCAATAATCTCATATCAGGGGACCGGCAGGGTATAATTCATCTCAATCGACTCGCATCCGTACACCAACATATCATCAAATCATCATAGCGCGTCATATATTCTTTTCATCGCAATTATATCCCTCATCAAGTCAATTTTACAAATACATTCTACCTTTACTATAAGCATACATATCTAATCTAACATACACACCCGAACCATACAATCAGCTTTTAAAAGACGCGAATCGTAGTTTTGAAAGTAGGGGCTATGGTGTTTTTAAAGAAAGATATCATTAGAAAATCCGTAACGTCCCTCAAGGTATCTGTTTAAAAGATGCATACGATTCTTTAGTTTGGAAATAGGTATGGTTCGGATGATACATCTACATCGGCTATCTAGTCCTATAGTACCCTTAACGGCAATATCATCAAATCTCATCCTCAAGTCCCATCATCGCATACTAGTCGTATCATATCACTTCTAACTATCCTTAGTTTCTAATATGGTTTCTAAAGCTATCTTTTAATTATAATCCTAGTTTGCTACTCTAGGTTTTCTTAACCATATGGTACAAATCGGTTTCCACCAAAAGTTTGCGGGGGTGCTATACGCCATCCACCCGACTTCCCCCGTAGATATAAATCTACTCATCTGGTCTTCGTTTGCCGAAATCGATGACGCCATGCTCCGTCGCCTCTGAATCCATGCGAAGGTACCTACAATAATAACACATATCGTAACGCTATTAAAATCGATTCCGGAAAACCGATACGGCACACGGTGCGCTCATAGGTTTGAACTTATAGCCTACGCGTCCAAAAACAATCAAACAACTCTCGTCGTTGATGTACAAACATCCAACAACCGAATACAACATCAAATTCTAAAACCAAGAATTCCAAAATACGGAAAACATAGCCAAAAACACACTAAAGTGCTCCCAGATTTTGACTAAGGTCAAACTAGCCAATTTTGCATATAGGGTTGCTCTAGATATCACCTAAGGGACTCACCGACCAAAATTCAACGCATTTCCTCCAGACATGGCCGAAAATTGAGGCCCAAATGAATAAATCTGCGGCCAGAATGTGGGGGTAGGGGCTCATGTTTTCAGGGTACACTCCAGGTTGCCTGCTCATCTCTCAGTCTTCGCTAAATAATTTACCGGTCCCCGAGTCACTCCAGATTCCTAAATACCATCACAATTCTCACAATTTTCCGACGTTGGGTTTCTATGTTTAGGGTTTGGGTTCTATATCTGTTTTCAGCCCATGAAACTAACTCTAGAGGGTTTATAGGGTCTCTACTAACCTCAATTTCATCTTTGGATTCAATTCCAACCTTAACCACTTCTAGAAATTTCCGAAGTTTACATATCCATACCAAATCGATTCTAAACTTAAGCTAGAATATAACAAACTAAAAACTAAATAAATTGGTAGAGATTATACCTCAATGATGCCACCAAGTAAAACCCTAGAGTCCCAAGTCATCAAAATCCCACTTTTCTTGGTCTAATGTGATGAGGGTGAGAAGGTGATCATTTTTTGTGAAAGGGGTATAGGGTTTTGAGGAAGGGTTTGAGATGGGTCATGAGGGTAGAGGAGATGGAGGAGGAGTTGAAGAAGAAGAAGAAAACAAAAGGGAATGGGGAATGAGGCAGCCCCTCTCTCTCTCTCCCACACTTATTCTCACACCCTTTTTTCTCTCATAGCATGCTCATCTCATCATTATGTCCTCTCTCTCTCTCCTCAATCATTTCTCTTTTCTTTTCTTTTCTTTTCTCACCCAAAATCCCAACCATAGCTTAAAACAACATAAATGAAATAACATGTAACATGTTATGGTGCACTAACCATAAAAACTGTAGAAACAGGGATTTGGCCTAATCGCGATTAGTAGTGCACTAATCGGGTTTTTATCGAAACTACACATAAATAATTTTAAAAATGCCAAATCCTTTAAATATATTATTAAATGAATAAATCAATTTAATTTCCAATTATTTCATAATTATTGGTATATATTTATACCCTTTTTCGAAAACCCCAATTTCGCAAATCGGGCAGTTTTCTGGAATGTATATTATTTTAATATTAAATTCAAAAAATAATATTTTATATTTTCTGAAATGTTACAGGATATATATATACATATAGTTATTTTCTTATAATAGACGTCCGCCACTGTGCCGCGATACACGTATCGCATAGCAACATGAAGGATTTGGCATGCATTTCCTTCAGGTGTTATATGTATAGTTTTGACATATATATCATGTTGATTTCGTTTTGGATTTGACATTGATGTCTTCCCCATGACTCCAATGATTGAGGGATGCTTAACAGAGTTTTACTTTTGATTGATATACTCGTTTCTATGCGCATGCATTGCGCTACGATGCGTTTTATGTATTGATGATTTCGGAGCCCTGACGACTTGGACTTTTATTGAAATGTTTTAGTATTTGAGGGGTTTGCATTTAAATTGGGGGACCGAATTTCTTTAAAGAGAGAAGATTGTAACATTTCAGAAAAATAAAATATTATTTTTGGGAATTTTTATAATTAAATAATAAAATATTGAATATTTTAATAGGGCGGTATAATTAAATACCGATAAATTGGGAAATTTTTTGAAAATTACGGAAATTACTAAAAAGTGGATGATTTATTTGATTTATGCGAATTATGAAAATTTATTACTTTTTTGACACTATTTTAGTGCTAATCGCGATTAAATATTGCTAATTGTGCTTTAAACCGGATTTTTGCACATGACATGCACCGTGTCATTTTTAACACTTGTTACACTTTTATCATGGTTTCCCTCTTCTTTCATGCATGGCTTTGTATTTGAAAGGAAAAGAAGAGAAGAGAAAAGAAAAAAAAAAGAAAAGGAAAAGGGATTAAACAAATAAGCATGGGGGGTAGTTAGGAGGCATGGTGCTTTGACCTTGGACTCACTCTTTCTTTCCCTCACTCCCTCCAAGCTCCAGCAGCAGAAGCCCCTCCCTTTTCCCTTCTTCTTCTTCTTCTTCTTCTTCTTCTCTTCATTCAAAGCTTCAAACTTCACCAAAAGTCCATCCCCACTTCAAAAAATATGTGCATAAGCTCATGGCAAACACTTTGGACCAAGCAAGATTTGATTTTGGACACTTGGGGCAACTCAAGATATTTCTTGAGTTGCCAAATGAGATAATTTATGCACCATTAGTTTAGCATTTCAATTCCTTAGGTATGCATTCAAGTTTAGAATCGATATTGGATAGTTAGCGAACTTTGAAAATTCCAAGTTAGGGTTTAGGGCTTGAATTGATTCCAAAGGTGCAATTGAGGTGTTATCAGGGACTACAACCCCTGTGGTGATTGATTGGAGACCTAAACCAGAGACTTAAACCCCGGAATATGAACTTAGAAAACCCGATATCGGAGAATTATGGATTCTGTGAGGGTATAATGAAAACTGCTAACACCCGAAGCCTCTGAAATTTATTTAGCAAACACAGTGAGTAGTGCAGGTGACCTAGATGATACCATTGAAACCCTGGACCCCACCTCAACCTTCATGCCGCAAATAATTTCCTTCTGGCCGCAAATTGTGGCCAGGACTTAACCTGGGTGCTTCGTGTTTGGTTCATGCCTCCTATGTCCTGTAAATAGACCCTTAACATATGCAAAATTGTCTGATTTCACCTAGGATAAAATCTGGGACCATTTTCAAGAGTTGCTGTTTTGATTCAGGGTTTCGTTTCTCGTATTTTGAATTCTGGATTTTAGTATCTGTGTTTTACCTCGATCACTTGATGTTTGTACGACGGTAGCGAGGGTTGTTTGGTGGTTTTGAAGGCGTGGTCCATAGGTTCTAACCTATAGGCCTTAGCGTGCCGTTTTGGTTTCCGACTTGATTTTAATGTGCATTACGATTGTGTTATCTATGTAGGTACCTTCATGTGGATTTCATATGATGAAGAAGAGGATGGCAACATCGACATCGGCAAGCAAGAATCGAAGTGAGTAGATATATATCTACGGGGAATGTCGGGTGGATGGCGTATAGCAACCCCGCAGTTCGTGGTGATGTATACGAATATGTATACACACACACACACACACAAATATATATATATATATATATATATATACATATATATATATATATATATATAATATGTTGATATGAGATTATTGATGTTTGAGATAGATTCTAGGTGTTCATGGATTAGTTAGTGTTAGTTGCGAAACCCTAAAGTAGTTGTTACACCCACACACATGCATACATTTATTTTTATTTGTGCGTATATGGGAATATGTATATATATATACACATGGGTATGGGACTATGTATATATATATATACGTATACATATATATGGATTATGAGGATAGTACTTGGGATTGGAGATGAGTCGATGAGTTTGGGCTTGAGGCCGTGAGATCGGTGATGTGATATGGTTCCTATTTGAGGTACGACATGATGTTTTAGTGGGTCCTTTCGACATGGTGTCTTCATACACACACATGCATTTACATATATGGTATCAGTATTGTACTAGACGTAGATCAGTACCCGAATCATGATATGTGATAAAGAGGATACCAGATGAATAGTGTGATAGATGTGACATTTGAACCATACCAGATTTGGGAAGCCGTACGACGGATTTACCGTACGAGCAATACATTGATGATAGATCCGCACTCTTGACTCGAGGATATCATATTATATTAGGGTATCGTATAGGATACTATTGATGCGGGATCACCGACTATTATATATATATATATATATATATATATATATATAGATATATATATATATCGACTCAGATGTTAGACGGTTTCCTTACCTTTCGATCAGCTTGTTTAGTTTAGTTCGGTAGTTCACTTGTAAATGATAGATTAGACTTGAGTCATACCTATTTCAAAACTAACGAATCGTGGGTATTTTAAAGACAGGCCAAGGGATTCTACGGATATTTCAAAGGACGTATCTTTTCTTAAAAACACCGTAGCCCTTTTTTTCAAAACACCACGATTCGTATTATTTCAAAAGGCAAACAGTTTTGACATATGTATAGTATTGTAGATTCCTTATTATTGCGTTATATTCAGCTCCCGCACTTTATTGCTGTTCGCATCGCATCGCTTGCTTATTTTGTGTTTTCATATGTTAATATTGAAATCACGCAGTCGGGACACCAGCACCATTACCGATGATGCGTATGTCCCATATACACTTTCTTGCCAGCTCACACACATCATCATCGGTAATTGCCATGTCACGTGCACTTTAGAGAATATCATTTCATTGAAATAGCTTGTTAGCTGATAGTTTCGACATGATATAGTGTACTTTATTGATATGCCAGTTTAGACATTGCAGTTATTACTTGCTACTTCATGCATATTGATATTCACTGTTTACTCACTATTGATGATTAGAATTCGGATTTTCATGAGATTTCCTGGATTTGCGAGAAAACCGCAAGAATATATATAAACTTCTCTCTCACTCTTTTTAAAATGAAAAATGCGGTTTTCTCGTGATGTATGAGTCATCCACCATGATGTTTTTTCGGTTATGAGATTGGATTTCGAGACTCGATTCGAGGAGTCGTATGAACCGTTTGCGGGTACATGGTGGACCCGGTGAGGTACCCCGAGGCGAGAGTGATTTCATGGAGGATGATGAGCCTTGCAGGGGGAACTACCTACCAGTGATATTTTTGGACTCGTCAGTTATCCGGAGGATACCGACCGGAGTCATGAGATGGATATAGGCTGGTCCGTTCGGCCGGAGCCCGCAGGCCGATCCCGCAGATGATACGGATGCCTGAGATATTGAGATATTGGGATTTATGTTTTGTGTCGATACTTGACACGGATTTCTCTATTGATTTCATGATGAATCTCGATTTATATACATACAGAAATCTCATTTAAATAAAAGAAAACAGTTGTCTCACTCATTTCATTACATTACATTCATACTTCATACATATGATATATTGCTACCTGAGGCACTGACACGAGCACTGTGATTACACCTTGTATAGATGTTTACCCTTACCACATTTTCATGCTTCAGACTTATCATTTTGAGGTTATATATTTATATTGATCGTATTGACCTAGGATTGTGTCATACATACGATTTCTGCTCGGTGATGTTTTCTACTCACGAGTTGGCAACTCACCCCCGTTGTGCCACATTTTCTTGCAGGTTTTGCCGTACAGGTTTCGTTACGGCTTTGCTGGCACACTGCTTCCATTCCGGGTGATTTTCTTTGGTAGGTGGGTTTCACTTGCATCATGACCACCATTGTACTTTATTACATTCAGTTGTATCTAGAAACTCCATCAACCAGACATGTATATTTATTTCAGACTTAGAGACCAGTGTTGTATATTATTTCGACATTAGAGTCGCGCGTTGTATTATTATGGTTTTCATTGATGTTTTGAGTTTCCTTTTGATTTTTGATCCTCGCCTTTCGGCGTTGTATATTATATTGCTTTCGTGGTTGTGACTGTCGATTGACGAAGAGCTAGCTCCCTCTTGGGGATGCCTTTTATCATTTTGTATACAATTCATGTTGTATCCCGTTCGGGGCCAGTTTTTACAAAGAAAACTCTGCTGAAATTTTCAGAAAGGATTTGTGACTTTAAAAATGCATATTCGGCTTATGCTATTAAAACCACTCGTTTTAAAATAAGTTTCTTCTTACCTAAAATGGTTTTAGATTTCTGGGCTTTTGGCTTACTTCAATTAGATGGGGTCCTATAGACTTCATATAATTCAAGTGCCAGTCACGTGCTATTTCGGGTCGTGACATAAACTTTTGCTAAAGAGGTCACTCCCTGTGAAGGGATCTCGGCTCTTTCTCATCGAATGAGGCGCAGGTTATTCCTAACTGAATACCATGATGCAAAGCAAAAGAATTACTATAGTGAAGTTATTACAATGACGCAAACTTTTTCCTAAGAGGTCACTCTCTATAAAGGTATCTCAGCTCTTGCCTCGTCGAATGAGGTGCTGGATATTCATAACTGAATACTGTCGTGCAAAGCAAAAAAGAAACGTCTGTAATAACAGTTTTCAAAAATTGATTCCAACAACATCATTTTGGTTTATTTTTCCTTGCATTAATCAAAATTAACGCAGTCCCATCAATTAATCCATATAATACCAGAAAAGAACGAAAATACAATGTGCGTATATGCCATCTGCATTCGCCAAGGGGCCCCGTCATGCACCGTTAAGTTACTTCACTAACGGTAGAGCGGGGGCTGGACTAGCGCGGATGCAAAACATATACAACATCTACTAGTATATATAAATATATATAACATTCGTCCCAGGCATGATATAAGCAGCATCACAGAGAAGCGATAAGCAACACAGAATAACGGATAATCTAGGAGCCTCAAGTTTCTTTTGAGCTGCAAATGAAACCCGGCGTTCTCCGGTCGTGTCGATAGCCTGTGCAATGTATAACCATGACCCCTATGAGTGCGGCAAGTTACACGCCAATCCCATAAATGTGGAAACCCCAATCAAAAAAGTGAATGGGCCACCCCACTTCACGGAATCTGGTAACTTGAGCACCCCTCCGCAGGTCATCCTATACCCCCTACGAGTGCGGCGAATAGCCTGCCAATTCTAGAGTAAGGCCCCCTCCGTCTCAACGCCATGAGATGCGGGCCCGCCCTATGAAACATGGCTACTCGAGCACTCGACCGCGGGGTAATCCTAGTACAGAAAAGAAAAGAATATATGCAATGGCGACATCGACCTCAATCCAGTCGTGCCCCAATAAAAGAATATACAATCTGGAAGAGACGGCTGTCCATATGTCGGTCGCTCGCCTCGCAATAATGAATATATAATCTGAATCTGAACTGTACTACTACCATTGCACCATAGGCTATCCTACATGACAATCCATCCACAATATCAGCACAACACAGAACATCAACGTGAATGTAATGTTCGCAAACCCGTCTAATTGAACATATAGCAATTAATCAGGTTATACCGCTCAATGATATTCACGGTCGCATATATTAACAAATGCACTGATAAACACATATTCAAAATTTTGATAGACTAAAGCTTTTCCACATTGACCCCAAATGCAAATCAACACTCAAACAAATCTAGGACAAAACCAAATATCCTAAAAATCAAATTTCCAAGAACTAGAGCCCCAGAAAAATTTTGGGGCACTGTAGCCCAAAAAGGGCCGCGGTTCACCCCCAAAATATGCCATTTTGCTTCTGTTCCACGGTCGTTTTTTGGGATTAGGTGCCTCAATTTTTTTCTTAGCTCTAGTTTTGCCTGCACATAATTTTAATACAACCAGAAAAATTTTTTTAACAATTTTGAAATTCGTACAGCCAGCAACAGTTTTGAAAATACGATTCGGAAAATTCCGTCGATCGAAACTATAAACTTGTGTAAACTAGATAATAAAGGTTTATGGGGTAGCTCTGATACCATGTTGGGTCAGTCAACACAGCAGAAACTGGCAATGGTGCTCATAGGTTTCTCAGTAGCTACTTTTTACGTAATCCCCTCACGACGGACTACAACCCGCCGGACAATATAACTGCACGGGGAACCCTGGGGGTAAAAGCATGCGCTTCGCCACTACTGTCACCACAGTGAGAACCCCCCATGGGTCGGCATCGCTGCCTTGTTGCTCTTCTACCATGTTGGGTTTTGCTAGCATCCTGGCCATCTACCATGGTCGATGCGGAACAAAAAAAGAGTGTTTAAAAATTTTGGCACTAAAAACCCCGTCCTAGAATCGAACCATAAACCGATACTAGCTATAAAAGGAGAACTTAACTACAAGGTTAGAAGTTGTATGCCGAATGATACGTGTCATTCGGTCTTCTACCCTCTTCTTTGGCTTCTTGAGGTCTCCTAGATCGAGCTTGGTCGCCAGTCTTCCTCCGTCGAAGATGATCCACCCGAGAGATGTAGCTCATGGTATTAGCTCCACGCTAAGAATCTAATGAAGCAACTAGGGACTCTAGGTTGCTAATTTAGAGTTCGTAGGGATGTAGTGAGTTGCTCTAAGTGTGTATCTATCTCTCTTCTACCCATGATTCTCAACACATGAGATGGTAGGGTAGAAGATGAAGAAGGGGGAGGAGCTCAAGAAAGGTAGTGAATAGAGAGGAAGCAAAATGGTGAGAGTGTTTACAAAAACCAACCAAGCTAAACTCTCAAGTGAACAAAACTCAAGTGAGTAAAAACTCAAGTGGAAGAAAAAGTGAGCAAAAACTAGTGAGTGAAAAACATTAGGCCTGGTTTTGTAAAACACATTTTCTAAATATAATATAGCAACCATACTTGAATAGTTAGCACAAATGAATTAACAATTCATTTGTCATCACTATTCAAGTATGGTTCTCACCATTCTCTCTTCATCACCTTTACACCTCAATTCCATTTAAATAAATAAATGGATAATCCAAAATGAGGTGTTCACCTTCTTGAATGTTTTCCGCATAAATACGGATCACACTCAACTGTATATACATACCTATGATCGTACCAAAATACGAATACCTAAAGAGATAGAATAACACAAAAAATAATACTAGAATATACATATCGAAATGCATATAGGTAAATTATTAAATCAATACCTGATTTAATAATCCGGCTCAATCCCGAACCGGCCAGTATTATCAACCGTCCGATCGAAAGTTCGGGTAACTAGTACAATCATTCGATCGGAACCCTGCACGTATCAAAATACGGCTACTACATCATTTCGCCTGAACCAGGGAAATCCTCTGTGTGGGACTCTAAAGACTTGTCAATACGCTGGCAGTAAGTTTAACCACAAGCACGTCAACAGCACTAGCTGTACATAACGGCTACCCAGGTATTGAGCGAAAGGAAGGCCAACAAGCAAACTCATATGAACCCCTACTGAGCCTGTCTGTGACAATCTCCGTACAGTCCGGTCTGTTCGTCTAAGAGTATCACATATCGGGCCTAGAGGGATGGATAAATCAGACCCCTAATAATGCGATATTTTGTGTCGGTATGAAGCCCCTCACCCATCGAGATGTTAGTGATATATGCCCTAGAGGCCATTATTTTATCATACTGGAATGTATATTACTTAATTGGAGCTTAGGATATACACGGATATAGTAACAGTCTTGCTCAAAATGGTAGTATGCTACCTGGTTTGTTTCTACCTCAATATGTGTATGTGTTTTCTTAGCATATCGCTTATACATATTTGTAGAGCCCTTAGGATCTTTGCTTGATTACCAGCGTTGTGATAGCAATCGCACTAGTGGGGGCTGAGTAGTCTATAAGCGCATCCTATACAGGTCCCTAGTCGTAGGATTATCGAGACGGGGCATCGATACTCCACAGTAGACTAGTGTATACGCTTCTCATCCCAGCAGGGAGATGGTCTGTCCCACAGCCATCAGTACGTCGTACTGGAGATAGTATACAGGTGCTCATTAGGTTATGAGTACACTGGACAGGACTCATCGGGAACTGTTGGTGGGTATTATACCTATCGTCGGGTAGCAGTTCCCAGGTGACATGAGTACAGCTTAGTCCGTCGACTTGACACCGCTACTTCTCCTCGAGTGTGTTCCCACTGTACTTTGATTACTACCCTACCACAGCTCAAAGGATTCGTGCAAACAGGTAGTAGTTGGGTGTAGTCCCGAAGCACTTAGAGGCAGTGGCGGTTAGATAGGATTCGTGTCTCCCTGTATTAAGGGTTGATATCGCGCTGTGTTCGGAAGGCTATTACACAAAGTCCTTGGACAAGACAAGCAAGATTTATTGGTAGGTATTCCAGTAGTTTCTCAAGGTGTATTGGGCTACTCTCCGACACGACTTATTACGCTATTAGGGGTCTGACGATTACCGCCCCTAGGCCCGATATGCGATACTCTTAGACGAACAGAACGGACTGTATAGAGATTGTCATATTCAGGCTCAGTAGGAGTTCGGATGGGTTTCCTCATCGGCCTTCTTATCGATATCTACCTGGGGACCGTTACGTGCAGCTAGTACCGCTTGCGGCCTGTGGTTAAACCCACTTCCAGCATAGTGTCGAGTCTTTAGAGTCCCACATAGAGAGTTTCCCTGCACCGAGCAAAAGGTGTAGCGGCCGTATGGTTTTACGGCAGGGCTTCGATCACTTACATGCACTTGTGTGCATATGATGTTCGGACGGATAATACTGGCGGGCTATGGTTTAAGCCGGATCCTAGTATTATATTGATGGATCAGTTTCGTCACTTTGTTTTCGTGTTTCTCGGAACACGAATGAAGGTATGTATATACGGATGAGAGGGGCATAGAAGGAGACGCCTCATTAGGGTTTTGACCATTGACTTGATTAAAACAATTATGAGGTGGAGGAAAGTATTTGTTATTTTTGTAAATGATAATTGAGGCATGGCTACTTGTTTTGACTACGTGACTTTGTTTGACCATTTGACTTGGTTTGACCACTTGACTTGGTTTGACTCTTTGACTAGATATTTCTTGTGAGATATTTTGTGGCACTAGATATTTTGGGTGAGATATTTTTCTTACTATGCTTGTAGTCAAGTCAAGGGAGCCATCTCTTTTATCATGATCATTATCAAAAATCATTTCACTTTCCTCAAGTGAGCTCTCTTCTTCTTCCTCTCAACTAAAACCCTAAAAGCTCTCATGTGTTGAGAATCCTAAGGTTCAATGAGACAAAGCACTCCATCTTCACACTCTACAACCTCTAGGACTTCTAGTTTAGCGAACTAGAAGCCGTAGTTACCTCGGAATTGAGGTAGGAGCTCGGACTATAGACTCTCGGGTGGATCGTCTTTAACTCGAGGAGGCCGTCGAGGTAGCTACGATCTGTTACGATCCTTGGAGCCGACGACGAGTGGAGGATAGCGATGAAGACCCGAAGGACTTGAATCATGAGGTATAACTTCGTATCATATTTGTTAAACCTCATGGACGATCCTTGGTTCTAGTCGGTATTGCGAAGCCCGTAAAAATCATTTTTTCCAAATTCCGCCTCCCCGCGAACACGTGGGGTGTGAGACATCGACTTACAAGTAGTATCAGAGCCTCTCATAAACCTTAGATAGCTTGTAGCGATGTTAGAATTCCACTGTTTTTGTCGCGGAAAAACTGGAGAAAAAAACAGTTTTCAAAATTGAAGTTTTGAGTTGTTTGCACACCCCGCGGGCTCACGGTTTGAACCGAGAAGCTGCGGGACGAAGCGTGCGCACCCCAGGGATACCCCAGTGGGGACCAACGGCCGGGACCATCCCGTAAGACCACCACTTGGCGGCCTTGGGAGCTGGTGACCCGAGAGCACCAAGAACTGGTGCTCTCGGGTCTGCCTCCCTTTGAGGGCCACCTTGTGGTGGTCCCCCAGGGGTGGGTACCACCCTGATGCCCCCAGTTCGATAGTAATTCATGTTTCTTCACCTCCGTGAAGATTCGGGCGGGTTTTGAGTTCGTTTCGACTCCCTGATTGGCTCAAAACTATTGCTTTTGGAACTTTAGCTCACTGGATTTTCATGTCTTGGAAAATTGTTTAAGTTTGCTAATTGCGTGTGGAATTCTAATGCCGTAGTTACTTTACAAGCTTTGTGATGTATATATGTGTTTGGAAACGTCGACTAATTGCTATATGTCTATTAGTCGGGGTTGCACATATCTGTGATGTTGTTGTGATGGTTTGTGTATATGAACTTTCTGGATCGTCGTGGATGAATAGCCGGGGATGTGAGATGAGGGTTTTCATTCTTTCATTCAATGTAAATTAGTAAAGTGATGTAATATTATTTTGCGGGGCACATCTGGGTTGAGCTTGTAGCCACCGTTGTATTATTTCTTTTACTTTTTTTGATCCTAGGATAGACCTAAGGTGGGGTGCAAAAACTACCGGGTACTTTGAAGTGCCGAGTGGCCTGCTCACTTTGTTGAGGAAGGTTGCTTCACTTCGGGTATTTGGCGGGTAGTTTGCCACACCCGTAGGGGTCTAGGGTAGGGTTTTGGCTATTCATCACGACCGTGGAATCCGTCTTTCGTTACAGGCACAAACGAAACGCAGAATTCCTAGAATATCCAATGCGTTCATCTGTGATCTGGAATGCCTATCATTGGGTCTGACAAATGGATATTATTATATATGTATTATATAATAGACGTTGCTTATGTTTTGCATCTGCGCTAGTCCATCCCCCGCTCTGTCGTTAGTTAAGTAACCTAACGGGTGATGACGGTGCCCCGTTGCGAATGCGGATGGCATAAGCGTACGTTGTATTTTTGTTGTTTTCTGCAATGGTAAGTTAATTGATGGGACTACATTACATTAATGCAAAGCAAACAAACCAAAGCTGAATCGTTGGAACAAATTTTAAAACCACTCGGTTATTTTAAAACAGGAGACTTTTAAATGCGGAGCTTAAACCACTTCTTTTAAAAGTTATCAGGTTCCTTCGATTATATCAAGTTCACTACGTTCAAGGTTTCGCCAAAACCATTCATAGCCCTCCATTATTTAATATGAATATTCAATAGTATTCAAGCTATGTTTGTTGGCCTTAGTCAAGACATAGTGATTGGTAGCTGCTGGGTATTCATATGTTGCATAGATAGATGCGTTGGTTTGGGACAGTCGTGCTACTTTGTTGGCCTTAGTCAAGGGTATGTACGGATGAGTTCAAATTAACCTGGACAATGACGGGTAGAACTTGACATGTGACTTATGATTTGTTGGCCTTAGTCAAGGTCATAGGAGCATGGGGCAAAAATCCACATCGGGAGTTTCTAAAGAAACTGATACTTGTTAGTGCTGCATATCATTTGGAGTTTGACAATATTGGTTGGATTCCTTCAGCATTATCATACAATAATATTTGGGTCCTGATCCTACTGTGAGTATCTGCAACTCCTCGAGAGATTCTTCACTTAACGATCAATGCTATAAACCAAGTAGGTGTCTAGAACAGTGTTAACGGGGCTACGCCTCCAGGGAAAAGAGGTTATTTAATTAAGGAACTTCGCGAAAGCGTCGTAAAACCTTCCTCTAAGTACCGACACTAGCATGGCCGAACGGTTAAGCAAGAATTGTACGGTGAGATCAATCCTGACTAATTCTTCTTTCTTGGTTTGAGAAAGGATTCGGGAAACAGTGGGAGCCATCTGTTTAGATAAATTAAAAACGAATCTAAACATGCAGGAGCGTCATGCTGAGTGGTTTCTTCTCTTTCTCCTAATTGCAGCGACCAGGTGACCAGATTAGGTTACAGATAGATAATAAAATGACTGAGTTATACTATATTTACTGGCAAAGGTTTGTCCAGATGTCCATTACCTATAACAAGCTGGACCACCTCATTACTACTCATAGCCCCCGCCGTCCTAGGTCCAGTTTCCACCGTCACGGATGTTGATATCCATAAGACAAGGGAAAAAGACTGTGCGATTGCCAAGTGCCTCGTGTTGGCCTCAGTTGATGGTGTATACCAGAGGCAGCACGAGAAGATGGACTTAGTTTCTATCTTCTTCCATAACAAGGTTTTATATGGAGAGCAATCTCGTATCGCAAGATATGATACCTCGAAGGAATTGCTTCAAGCGAGCTTGGCTGTCGGATCATCTGTAGAGGACCACGTCCCTACAATGATTAGCTATATTAAAAGGCTCACGGACCTGGAGACCACATTGGAGAACGAGTCATATGTTGACTTGATTCTACAGTCCTTACCTCCTACTTACGCCCAGAGGAAGAAAGTTATACTTCCATTTGAGGGCACCCTGAAGGAAACCAGGGTGACACCCGGTCTACTTATTGGGGAATCATCCTCTTCTGGATCTAAGGCGGATACCAAGGGTGAGAAGAAGAAGACCTCCACAAGGCCGATAGGCGGTGTCGGTAAGGTAGAAGAAAAGGAAGGGCAAAAGTTTCGGGGTTAACAGTAGGGAAGGAGGGATGTTCCTATTGTTATGGGAAAGGGTATTGGCAGAGGGAATGCAGGGCTTGGAAAGGCAGAATCCAGGATCCGAAGCATGTTGTGGCTTCGACTTCGGGTGTGTTTATGATTGAAAATGGTCTGTCAATTAACTCTACTTCCTTGGTAGTAGATACCGGATCAGGATCTCATATCTGTAATTCATTACAGGCTTTGAGAAATCGTAGAGTTATCAGGGCAGGTGATATGACTCTCAGGATTGCTAACGGAATGAGCGTGGACGCTGTATCCGTAGGGTATATCACCTAGAATTGACATGTAGGAAGATATTGATTCTACGTAACTGTTTGTGTGTACCAAGTCTAGTATGTAAGCGATGTGGTTCACATCCACCTAAATCAAAGTTTGATTGGGTCAGGTACACTAGAGGACAGTATATATTGAATCAAGCACAGGTTTTCAAACGTCCAAAACACACTTAAAAGAAAGTCTCCAGAATTAAAAAAAAAACTTTCTTATGGCACTATAGACAGGGCCACATCAATGAAACATGGTTGTCGAAGTTACATAGAGAGGGATATTTGGATCTGTTCGAATATCAGTCTTATGCAACTTGTCAATTTTGTCTCATAGGAAAGATGACAAAGTCTCCGTTCACTGGAAACGGAGTGAGAGCAAGCGAGCTCTTGGGATTCATACACAGCGACGTGTGTAGTCCAATATCTACAGATGCACGAAGTGGTTATTCCTATTTCATTACTTTTATGGATAATTTCTCTAGGTTAGGATATGTCTTCTTGATGAAGCATAAATCCGAGACCATTTAAAAAATTTCGAGAATATAAGAATGATGTGGAAAAACAAACAGGCAAAAGTATCAGGACACTGAGATCTGATTGACGTGGTGAATACTTAAATTGCCGAGTTCCTGGATTATCTAAAAGAGAATAGAATTCTCTCTTAGCTTACTCCTCCATACACACCACAACACAACGATATATAGGAAAGGCGGAACAGAACCCTATTGGATATTGTTCGTTCCATGATGAGTAACGCTGAGTTGCAGCGATCCTTCTGAAGTTATGCACTAGAATCAGCTGCATATCTTTTGAAAAATGTTCCTACCAAGACTGTGCTTACCACACCATATAAGATGTGGAGTGGGAAGAAACCCTATCTTCAGTATCTGAAGTTATAGGGATGTCCAGCTTTTATAGAAAAGCAGTATGCGGACAAGCTCGAGGCACGCTCAGTACTGTATAGGTTTGCGGGATACCCAAAGAACACCAAGTTGTATCTTTCCTATTACGCAGAGGAACAAAAGGTTTTTGTTCCTCGTCATGCTCACTTTTTAGAAAATCAATTTTTTGTAAAAGGAAATAATGGGAGCGCAATAGAACTGGAAGAAATTCCAGAACCACAAACTATTACTGAGAGTATAATAGAACCAGAGGTTTCAAAAGAACCGGACATCCCTACGTCAATCCGTAGGACTAGTAGGCAGTCTCATCCGCTCGAGAGATACTACGGTTTTCTCATAGACAGGGATCGAGAGAATTCCATCATTAACAATGATGAGCCAGCTAGCTTCCAGTAAGCCATTCAGAGCGGTGACTCGGAAAAATGGATGGATGCAATGCGGACCGAAATGGAGTCCATGTACACCAACAAAGTATACACTTTGAACATTGCTCCAGAAGGGGTAAAACCCGTAGGCTGCAAATGGATCTTCAGAAAGAAGATTGGTGTGGATGGATAGGTCAAAACCTATAAGGCTAGACTTGTTGCAAAAGGTTTTCGTCAAAGACCTGGTTTGGACCATGATGAAACCTTTTCTCCGGTGTCTATGCTCAAATCCATTCGGATTCTTCGTGCCATTGCTGCCTTCCATGATTTTGAGATCCGGCAGTTGGACGTAGAGACGGCTTTTCTAAATGGTAATTTGGAAGAGTGCATCTATATGGATCAGCCAGAGGGTTTCAATCAGAGTGGGAGCAGCGGGACAGTGTGCAAGTTGCTTAAGTCCATTTATAGACTAAAGCAGGCATCGCGGAGTTAGAACATCTGTTTTTATTGAGACGGTCAAAACAATTCGACTTTATCAAAAATCCAGATGAACCATGCATTTATAGTAAGATTGTAGTAAGAACTGTGGAATTCCTCGTTGAGTACGTGGATGACATTCTCTTGATAGGAAATGACATTCCTATGCTACAATCAGTCAAAGGATTCTTCTCACAGAGGTTCTTCATGAAAGACCTGGATGATACCAACTACAATCTGGGGATCCAGATCTATCGTGATAGATCAAAGAGGATGGTGGGACTTTTACGGTCAAGGTACAAAAACACCATACTGAAAATATTTAGTATGGACGATTCTAAGCGCGGTAGTCTACCGGCTTGTCATGGAATCACCCTCTCCAAAGAGATGTCTTCCAAGACTGATTTGGAAAGGGCTCGCATGACGATTTTACCCTACGCTTCTGCGGTAGGCTCTATAATGTATGCGATGTTGTGTACCAGACCAGATGTATCATACACACCGAGTGTGGTTAGCCGATATCAGTCAAACCCAGGGAAGAAGCACTGGGAAGTAGTAAAGAACATTATCAATTACCTGAGAAGGACTAAGGAGATGTTCTTGGTGTATGGCAGAAAAGGACCTCCAGATCGAGGCCTTTGGTAACTCTAGCATCCAGAGTGATAAGGATGACTCCAAGTCCATGTCAGGTTATGTCTTTACCCTCAGTGGAGGGGTGGTCTGTTGGAAAAGCTCCAAGCAGGACACCATTGCAAACTCGACGATGGAAACGGAGTAGTTCGCTGCATGAGACGCCGCAAAAGAAGCAGTCTGGATATGGAAGTTCTTAATTGAACATCAGGTGGTTCCTTCCATTTGTTGGTCCAATACTTTACATGGTTATAGTAACAGTCATTCTCAAAATGGTCGTATGCTACCTGAGTTGTTTCTACCTCAATATGTGCATGTGTTTTTTAGCATATCGCTTATACATATTGGTAGAGCCCTTAGATACTTTGTTTGATTACCAGTGTTGTGATGGCAGTCGCACTAGTGGGGGCTGGGTAGTCTATAAGCAGATCCTATACAGGTCCCTAGTCGTAGGATTATCGAGACGGGGCATCGATACTCCACAGTAGACTAGTGTATGCGCTTCTCATCGTAGCAGGGGAGATGTTCTGTCCCACAGCCATCAGTACATCATATTGGAGATAGTATGCAGGTGCTCATTAGGTTATGAGTACACTGGACAGGACTCCTCTGGAACTTTTGGTGGGTATTATACCTATCGTTGGGTAGCAGTTCCCAGGTGACATGAGTACAGCTTAGTCCGTCGACTTGACACCGCTACTTCGCCTCGAGTGTGTTCCCACTTTACTTTGATTACTACCCTACCACGGCTCAAAGGAGTCGTGCAAAGAGGTAGTAGTTGGGTGCAATCCCGAAGCACTTGGAGGCAGTGGCGGTTAGATAGGATTCGTCTCTCCCAGTATTGGGGGTTGATATCGCGCTGTGTTCGGAAGGCCATTACACAAAGTCCTTGGCCAAGGAAAGCAAGATTTACTGGTAGGTATTCCAGTAGTTTCTCAGGGTGTATTGGGCTACTCTCCGACACGACTTATTGCGCTATTAGGGGTCTGACGATTACCGCCCCCTAGGCCCGATATGCGATACTCTTAGACGAATAGACCAGACTGTACAGAGATTATCACATTCAGCCTCAGTAGGAGTTCTGTAACATTTTCAAAAATATAAAATATTAGTTTTGGGAATTTTTATAATTTAATATTATTTTATTGATTATTTTAATATTAAATCTATAATTAAATGCAAATAAATAGGAAAAATTTGAGAAAAATTATGGAAAATTCTAAAATAGGATAAATTAGTGAATTATGACATTTTTAAGTTTTTGTGATTAGTTTGACACTAATTTAGTGCTAATCGCGATTAAAATCGCTAATCGGGTTTTTTTTTTGGGCAATTTTGTGCAAAACTTGCACATATCACTTTTTCTCACACTTGTGCATTTTCTTTCATGATATTTGGGTTTACTATTCTTATGAGAAGGATTATGGTTTAAAAAGAAAAAAGAAAAAGAAAAGATTAAAGAAAATGGGAGTTGGTGAGAATGAGAGGCATGGGGCACCATTGACCAAGGACTTAGCCAATTGTTTCCTCACATTTTCCTCCCTCTTCATCCTCCTCCTGCTGCTGCTCCTACACCTCATCCCCTCCCCTCTTAAAGATCCTCAAATCATCTTTAAAACACCCCCAAAACCTCACAATCATTTCATTAAAATTGTGCACAATCCCTAGATCTACACATGGAGCTAAAGAAGCATGGATTTTGGCCACTAGGGGCAACTCAAGAAAATTCTTGAGTTGCCAATTGAGGTAATTTCTGGACCATTAGCTAAATTGTAGCATTTCCTTTAACCCCAAGTTAAGATTATATCGATATTGTGTGATATTATGGACTTGATGAAAACCTAGTTAGGGTTGTGGTGAATTATGGGTTGTAATATGAAATTGAGCTCAGTAGAGGTCTTACCAACACCCTAGTGTTTGAATTGGAACCCAAAACCTGAAGCTAGAACCAGAATACGGATTTTAGAAACCGATATCGGGGAAATTGTGAAATCTGTGAGGGTTTATTTGAATCTGCTATCACCCGAGACATCCTAAAATAATATTGAGTAGATAGAGATATGTGCAGGCACCCAGGAAACTAACCCCAAGACCCTAGCCCCCAATTCCCTTTCCCGGCCGCCAATTTTCCTCTTTTGGCCGCAAATTGCGGCCTGGGTCCCACCATTTTGGGTCGTGTTGGTTCTGTAGCTCCTTCATGTTTATGTTAGGCCCCTGGTATATATAGATTTGTATAAATTGACCTAGGGTGAAATCTGGGACATATATCCTAAGTTGCTATTTTGGTTTCGTGTTTCCGTATTCCGTATTTTTGATTCTGAAATTGTGGATTGTGTTTTGCCTCGACTATTTGGCGTTTATACGACGATATAGAGGATTTATTGATGGTTTTGAAGGCGTGCCATAGGTTCTCACCTATAAGCCCCTTATCGTATCGTTTTGGATCTCATGCGCCGTTTTAGCTTGGATTTGGTTTTAATGCGCATATACGATATTTTGATGTATAGGTACCCATGAAGACTTCAGGACGGCAAGCAAATGTGTGGTGACGTCCGCATATGATGATGCAAGGTGAGTAGATTATATCTACAGGGGGAAGTCGGGTGGATGGCGTATAGCACCCCCGCAGTCCGTAATTAGTACTATGTGGTATATTTATTTGTGTGATAGCTACAGTGTGTTATGGTTAGTTAGGGGTAGAAATAACTAGCGTAGTTCCTAGTTGCGAACCATAGGATAGATTTGCACCCACACGCATACACTTGTGTGTTTCTTATACTTGCACTGTACTTGTTGATATGGGATGACTTTGGAGATGAGTCGATGATGTGGGCTTTATGCCGCGAGATCGGTGATCGGATATGATTCGTATTTGAGATACGAAATGTGATTCTTGCGGGCTTAGGATATGTGTTTACCCCCGCACGCATACTTCATTGATGGTATCGATTTGTACTAGACTTAGAGTAGTACCCCCAGACTATACGATCTGATGATAGTGATACCTGTTATGTGACGAGATAGTGAGAGGTTGACCTGTACCCAGCTATTGGGATGCCGTACGACGATTTACCGTATGAGCTTTACATTGATGATAGATCCGCGCTCATGACTTGAGGATGTCAGATGATATACTGTATCGTACGCGATACTATTGAGGCGGGATCACCGACTTATATATATATATATCGACTCAGATGTTAGGCGGTTTCCTTACCTGTAGTTCAGTTTGTTAGTTCAGCCGTATAGTTAGTGTAGTTGTCAGAGTAGATTAGACTTCTTACCTATTTCAAAAACTAACGAATCGTGGGCATTTTTAAAGACAGCTCAAGGGAATCTACGGATATTTCAAAAACGACGTATCTTTTCATAAAAACACCGTAGCCCCTATTTTCAAAACCCCATGATTCGTGTTATTTCAAAAGGCACCAACTGTATGACTTATGTTAGATTAATGCAGGTTAGTTTTAGTTACGTCTAGTTTCAGCTCCCACTCCTTTTTTGTGGTTCGCTTTGCATCGCATTCTTATATTATGTTTCATAGTCCATTATTAATATCATGCTGATAGGAAACCAGCACCATTACCGATGATGCGTATGTACCACGTACACTTACTTGCCGGCTCACACACATCTTCATCGGTAATTGCCATGTCACGTACACCTTAGAAAATATTATTGCTTGACATAGCCTGTTAGCTAATAGTTTAGACATTGTAGTTATTACCTGCTACTTCATGCATACTGTTATTCATTGTTATGCCGCATTCATGGATTATCATGCATATATTCACTATTTTACGTGCTATTGAGGTTTGGATTTGGATTTCTATGAGATTTTCTGGATTTGGAGGAAAACCGCAAAGACACAAATAATCATATTCTCTCTTTTAAAATAAAAAGTGCGGTTTTCCTATGATGTATGAGTCGTCCACCATGAGTTTGCTGATGGATTTGGAAACCCGATTCGAGGAGACGGATGAACCGTTTCGGGTACATGGTGGACCCGGTACGGTACCCCGGGGCAAGAGGAATGTGGTGATGACGTTGAGCCTGGCAGGGGAGTACTACCTACCGGTGATTTTACCCGACGCGTCGGATATCCGGAGGATACCGTCGTGGTCTGAGATTTATGGTAGGGGCCGGTCTGGACTGACGGCGCCCTAGATATTGTGGTTGAGACTTTGAGATATCGAGATATTGGGATTTCGTTTGTGCCGATGCTAGGCACAGTTTTATGCTGATTTCATTATGGTACCTCATCTTTTAAAATACAAGGGAAATCTCACTAAAGTATGAAAACAGTTGCTCCATGTAAATGTATTCTGTTTTCACGCATTCATATCTCATTCATATGCTATATTGTTATCTGGGGCACTGACACAGACACATGAGATTGCACTCGGGTTAGATATTTACCCTAGCCTTGTTATAGGCTGCATGTTATTTTGAGGATTTTATATACTGATCGTATTGACCTAGGATTATGTCTTGCTTTCGGTTTCTGCTTGTAGATATTTCTATTCACGAGTTGGCAACTCACCCCCGTTGTGCCACAGTTCTTGCAGGTTTTGCCGTACAGGTTCCTTGCAGCATTTCTGGCACATTGCTTCCTTGAGGGTGAATTGCATTTGGTAGGTGGTTTCTTTTGCATCAAGAACCACCATTGTATTTATTTATTTCATTGTATCTAGAATTTCCATCAACCAAAACTTGTATATTCTTTTAGACCTAGACTTTAGTGTTGTATATTTTGACCTTAGAGTCGCGCTTAGTAGTATTGCGGTTTCTTGTTGCTTTTGAGCTTTCTTTTGGATTTGATCCTCGCCACTTGGCGTTGTATATTATTGTTGCATGTGTGGTTGTGACCGTCTATTGACGAAGAGCTAGCTCCCGCTTGGGGATGCCTTTATCATTGCATATATATTGTTATTTTGTTGTACCCCATTTGGGGCCAGTTTTACAAAAGAAACTCTGCCGAAATTTTTAGAAAAGACTTACTGTTTTTAAAACGCACCTTCGGCTTAGTTATTTAAAAACCTTGATTTCAAACATGTTTTCTTCACTCCTTTAAACCAGTTTCTTTACTTATTCTTAAAATGGTTTTAGATTTCTGGGCTTTTGGCTTACTTGGATCAGATGGAGTCCTATAGACTTCATATGGTTCGAGGGCCAGTCACGTGCTCTTTCGGGTCGTGACAAAGTTGGTATCAGAGCGCTAGGTTGACCTTGGTTCGAGTCTAAGTTTGACTATGTGGAGCCTAGGGAGTTATTTATATACGGAACTTAGGCTTGACCTTACGGAACTTAGACTTGGTCGAGGGGGTAATAGACCCGAACTTTCGTCGTATTAGGTTGATCCTTGGTTGATGGAATAGGTGACTAAAGTAGTGTGACGTACCGTTGGTATGTTCCGCGGCATACTTACGACACGCCACTCCGCATAAGGAACCTTAGGATGTGCATATTTTCGAGATCAGTGATTCTCTTTATATCCAGGATCATACATCTATTTGAGATTTCCGATTCTATTAGTTTCATGATCATACCTTCATTGATGCTGTTCTTTCCTATGATCATGTATCCACTCTGGACCTGTTGTTCCCTTTCTTGCCATTGATATGCTCTCTTGATACTCGATTGAGGTTCCTGTCACCATGTTTGAGCGCAGTTTGGACTGCTGCTAGGGTTACGGCCGGTGTGAGCTCGTTTGGTACGAGGGCTGACCATTGTTTTTTCTGGTGACATGGGAACGTCTTGAGTTAGTGATTGGTGATTGTGACCTCTAGTGGAGGCAAGTGTTTAGTCTTGCACCGGATGACTGGGTCATTGTTAGAGCTGCCAGTTGAGAGAGGACTGTTGATGTACAGCATACCTCAGAGATTATGATGTCGCCTATCGTGCAGACAGTGTTGGAGATAGTGCCCTCAGAGTCAATTATTGGATCACAGGCACGTGATTGCAATGATTGAGGGAGGACCTATCCCGGTAGGACAGTCTTACTCGAGATGATAGTATGCTATCTGGTTTACCTTTATCATCGTGTACTGCTTTAGGTGACATGACAGATCACTATTGCACGTTGATAGAGCCCTAGGATTCATGCTTGACTGCCAGCAGTATGTGGGCGATCATATAAGTGAGAGCTGGAGTCTACAAGCACATCCTTAATAGGTCCCTAGTCGTGGGAGTTTCGAGACAGGGCATCGATTCTCCAGAGTAGACTAGTGTATACAGTCGAGACCCCGACGAGGGGCGGTGGCCGGTCTCACAAGCCACTAGTGTCAGTTGGATCACCTAAGATGTATACAGGTGCTCATTGGGTTATGAGTACACCGGACAGGACTCGCCGGGAACCTGCTAGTTGGGATTATACTTGACGTCAGATAGCAGTTCCCAGGTGACATGTGTACAGGTTAGTTCATCGACCTGGGGATCGTCATTTGTCTCGTGTGAGTTCCCACTGTACTTTGATTACTACCCTACCACGGCTCAAAGGAGTCGTGCAAACAGGTTTTAGTTGGGTACAGTCCTGAGCCACATGGAGGCAGTGAGCGGATTTTCGGGGGTTTCGTCTCTCCCGGTATTGGGGGTGAGGTCGCGCTGTGTCTAGGAGAGCCATTACACGAAGACCTTGGCCAAGGCAGGATATTTACTGGTAGGTATTCCAGTAGTATCTCAGGGTGTTCTGGGCTACACTCCGACACGACTTGTACCGCTTTTGGGGGTCTGACTTTTACCAACCCCCTAGGCCCGCCATGCGATGCTCATAGACGAACGGACCGGACTGTACGGATATTGTCACTGACAGGCTCAGTTGGGTGTCGGGGTGAGCTTCCTCATCGACGTCCCTTTTAGTCAATAGCTGGTGGCCCGTCACGTATTGGCTTATACCTCTGACGTGCTAGTGGTTAAATCCACAGCCATAGTATTGACGAGTCTTTAGAGTCCACCACACTTTCAGTTACTCAAGCTTTCGGGCGAAACGCTGTAGAGGCCGTATGGAGATATGGCAGGGTCCGATCAGATACGTACGGTATTGCACGGATCAGGATCGGACAGTTTTGTACTAGTGGCCGTATAGTTATATGGCAGGGTTCGATCAGATACGTGCGGTATTGCACAGATCAGGATCGAACGGATATTACTAGCCGGCATTGGTTTAAGCCGGTCCTAGTTTAGTACAGTGTAGATTTTGTCTCATTACATTTGTATCCGGACGGAATACAGATGCGGGTGTGTATGCACAGTATGGGGTTTTCCTGTAATTTGTTACGGGACCAGTTTTCTGGAGTTGCCAGTTTGCATTCCGTTCCGGCCGGTTTTTCTTTGTTCTTTCCCGGCCGGACTTTTCCGATGGAGGGTGTTATTTGCAAGTTTGCAAATAACACATTGTGGAGGGTTTTATTGCTAAAAGAATGATTATGATAGCTTTCATTTCTTTGCACCATTACTTGCATTAATGAGGGTATGGGTTTAATAGTAAAGCATGGTTGTATGTTTTCTTGTCTCTTGATATGGTCACCTCTTCCATTCTCCTACACTCACCTCCCTTAAGGTTTGCTATTACCTCCTCCACCATTCTCTTTTGCATGAGAGATTATTCATTATTCAAGAGAGAAAAAGAAAGAGAGAAGAAGAAGAAGAGAGCTTCATCTTGAGAGTTTCATCCATGATATCATTTTCTTGCTAGAAAAATGCAAGCACCATTTTTCTATTCTCCATTCCTCCATCCAAAGGCAACAAACCCCAAAGAGACAAAGCACTACACTTCCTACAGCACATCTTGAGCATGTCGAGTTGCCGGCTTCATGCCCGAGTTGCCTCGGTATAGAGGCGGGAGCCCGTAAAAGATGCAGGCGATGTGGTGCCCTTCCGGCGAGGAGGCGACGACCGGAGATCCCGCGAGGAGATCGGAGAGGAGATGAAGACCGGAGGACTTGGATCGTCGGTATATCTTTTCCCCTTCTCTTTGTAGTTAGCTAGATTTAGTTTAATGGCACGATCCGGGGTTTAGTGCGCGGTGGTGCCGGTTTGCAAAGTCCGCAAAATTTATGTTTACCACCGTTTCCGCGTTTGGCCGTCGGGTTGACGGCCGGGGCGCCGCCGTGCACTTACAGTGGTATCAGAGCCTCGCCATTAACATAGTCTAGCTTCGTTTGATGTGTTTTACTTTTCCGATCGAACAAAATCCCGAAAACGCATTTTACATGCACATAAGTTTCTGTCGAATTTTTTTTAAGTCCAAAAATTTTTCTGGTTGTCTCAGAGTGATGTGCAGGGAAATATAAGCATACTGCAAAAATTTGGTGCCATGAACTCACTGTTCCACCGCGGAAGCGCGGCCAAACCCCTGCTTGGGCCGCGCTTCCGCGGCAGTGTTGACTGTTCATGCCCCCAAAACTTTGCATAATCTTCCTCTTTTGAAAATGTGTTTTCTGGAATATTAAAATTGGGCCCAGGTTTTCTGGATGTGCTACAGTATTGCTTGGGGGGGCCCACTTGTTAATTTTTGATTGATCGGATATTTCAAACACATTTTTCACAGTATTTACATTATATCTGCGACCGTGAATGTCACTAGATCGGTAAATCCGGTCTAACTGCTATAGCCCGGTTAGACGGATTTGCGAACGTGACTTTCACGTTGATGTTCTATGTTTATGCTGTGATGTTGCGGATCGGTCTTGGGGGATAGCCTGGATGCAATGCTAGTACTGTGCTGTTGTATTATGTACATTTGATATTGCGGGGCGAGCGTCCGACATGTGGACTGCCGTCACTGCCTGTTTGTATTATTCTTTTGGGGCACGACCTGGTTGCGGTCGATGTACCCGGTGTATGTATTTTACTTTCTGTACTAGGATTACCCCGCGGAGGGGTGCACGGATAGCCGGGTCCTGGAGGGCAACAAGCCCGCATCTCATGGCATTGGGACGGAGGGGGCTTCACTCTAGGATTGGCGGGCTATTCGCCGCACTCGTAGGGGGTACAGGTTGACCCAGGAGGGGTGCCCAAGTTGCCGGATTCCGTGGAGTGCTGGGTGGTCCATTCACGGAGCTGAAGGGGGCTGCCTCGCTTCAGGTTTTGGCGGGTGACTTGCCGCGCCCGTAGGGGTCTAGGATTCTCATTGCACAGGCTATCCACACGACCAGGGGAACGTCGGGTTTCAGTAGTGGCTCTGTGAAACCCGGGGATCCCAGATATCTGTATTGTTCTGTGATGCTGTACATTTCTGTGATGTTGCATTTCTTTTCACGCCTTGAGCGAAATATAATATATTGGTATATATATTAGTAGATGTTGTATATGTTTTTCATCCGCGCTAGTCCAGTCCCCGCTCTGCCGTTAGTTAGCTAACCTAACGGGTGATGACGGGACCCAGTGGCGAATGCGGATGGCATATACGTACGTCAGTATATTTTCGTTCTTTGTGGTGTGATCAATTGATGGGACTGCATTGATTCGGATCAATGCAAGTTAAACAAACCTAATCTGATGTTGTTGGAACACTTTTCAAAAAAGCTGTTATTGCAAGGACGTTCACTTTTGTTTTGCATCGTGGTATTCATTTGGAATATCCTGCTCCTCAGTCGACGAGGCAAGGGCCGAGATCCCTTCACCGGGAGTGACCCCTTGGACAAAAAGTTTGCGTCAGGGCAATGACTTCACTATAGCCGATTACTTTTGCTTTGCATCGCGGTATTCATTTGGAATATCCTGCACCCCATTCTACGGGGAAAGAGCCGAGATCCCTTCACCGGGAGTGACCTCTTTAGTAAAGGTTTTCGTCACTATATTTTCTAAAAAGCTATCCGTTCCTTCAGCGAGATCAAGTTCATTACGTTAAAGGTTTTCGCCAGAAACCATTCGTAGCCCTCCATCATTTCAGTTAAATATTCGGTAGTATTCAAGCTATGTATTTTGACCTCACGCCAAGGCATAGTGATTGGTAGCTGCCGGGTATTTATCTGTTGCATAGATAGATGCGTTGGTTTGGGACAGTCGTACTACTATTTTGGCCTACGTCAAGGGTATGTACGGGTGGATTCAAATTAACCTGGATAATGATGGGTAGAACTTGACATGTGACTTATGATATTTTGACCTCACGCCAAGGTCATAAGAGCATGGGGCAGAAATCACATCGGGAGTTTCAAAAGAACTGAAACTTGCCAGATATGCGCATACCTTCTGGAGTGTGATACCGTGAGCGGATTCCGTCACGTTATCGTGCGATGAGAGTTGGATCCCGATTCCCACTGATGAGTTGGTTTACTCCTCGGGTGTTCCCGACTAATTCTTCTTTCAGGTTTGGAGGAGAATTTGAGGTACAGTGGGAGGTTTCCTGATTAGAAAAAGTGATAACCATTCTGATCTAGGATAGAGTGCACGCTGAGTGTTTCTTTTCTCTCTCTCTTTGGCAGCGACCATTGACCCGACCCTAAGACTATGACTCAGTGACCAAGTTGACCGAACCTACTTAACACTGGCTTTTGGATTGTCAGAGTTGCAGACCTCATTGCCACTCCTACTTTTACCCTTTTCTCCAGGACACCCCGTATTGCTACGAACGTCCACTTCCATTGGACAAAACCATCGTATGGTTATATACGAACTCGAAGGAATTTATTCGAGGATGGTTTCCGGTTCTGGAGAAAACGGATAGGACTATTCAGTTGTCTTTTCTTTTCACCCTCTCTCAGGTTGCGAGTACTCCTTGGTTTAGGAGTAGTACACCTATTACGCAAATTGGATAGTCTTCTTCCAAACCATAGGCTGGTGCCGACCGGTAGGGAAGGAAGAAAGCCAATTAGCCTAAACGGTGTACAGAAGGTATTAAGTTCAGACAAAGCAAGGGATTAGTAAGAGGGCAAAGTAAATTGCGACTGCTATTCACGACCAAACCAAGTATTTCTTCGCCAATCCTAAATCACCTTTGTATTTCTCCAGGACACTCCGTATCACTACGAAGATCCCATTTTATTGGATAATCCATCGTATGGTTATATACGAACTCGAAAGGAACTTGTTCCAGTTCGGGGATGGATCCTGGTTCAGGAGAAATAGGAATAAAGTACATTCAGGTGTCTTTTATCTTCACCTTCTCTCGCGTTGCGAGTGCTCCTAGGATTAGGACAGTACACCCTTTATGCTTTTTGGATAGTCTTCTTCCAAACCATAGGCTGGTGCCGAACGGTAGGGAAGGAAGAAAACCATTTGGCCTAAAGGGGTGTACAGAAGGTAAAGACTAAAGACATATGAAGGGATTTGGAGAGGTGGCAAAGAATTATATGGTTATGGTTGTGAATCTGGATAATGGTAGAGGCATTACTAGGAATACCAGGATACCCCATCGAAACATTTTAATGTTTCAGTTCAACTGTGTACTGTTAAAAGGAAACTGATTTCCCTATTGGACACTTGCTCCAGGGTATGTATTTACCAAGTTTGATTCTCACATCTGTATGGTTTTACAGATGATGAGTGGGAGTAAGTTATTGGGAATTAGGTGACCATCCTCATTATATCGGGATTCGTTGTAATTGGTGATATTTGAGGAAATCACCTGGGCTGTTTGCCGGTCGGCAAATATTTGGTTTTGAATATCCGCGGTTATGCACCAATTTCAAATTGATATATCTGTACGTCTATTTTCATAGAGTGAGATATACCTTTTGATATTATGTCGATGACATTTACCTATATCAGTGGATGGTTAGGTAAGGAGCATTAAACAGCGGTGTAATTCTTCTTAACCAAAAGTACAGTTTTCAACCTACGACACACAGTGAATGAGTCACTAGACTCAAGGGACTTATACAGAGTATTGTATGTTGTCCAGTGTCCATCAGGACAGAGGGGTTGGTCCTCGTACTGTATTCTGTTTACTTTTGACTTCTCTAGTTCTTAGACATGTGTTTCGTAGAAACACAGGGTCTAAGTTTTGAGGAGTTATAGGTATTTGAATAGAGTAGAGAACCAGGTATAGCAAGTATCGGGATTCTTCAAAGTGATCGAAGATGTAGATACTTGTGTATGGTATTCAGTTGATAGTAATGATAAAGAGAAATTGCTTCTCCTTCAGGTTACTCATAATTGGAAACATTCCTAAGTTGAGTAACGCTGATCGGCCTCTCTCCATTTAGTTGACATGCACTGGAGATAGTTGCATGATTTGAATCTGGTTCAATTAAATCAGTGCCTCTGGTTCTATATTGGATATAGTACAGTTCATATCTTAACATTGTTAAGGTACGGGGAGTTGTCCGGCTTATGATTAAAACCAGACTCTGGATAACTCAAGGCACGTTTCTGTAATGGCTGTTTGTGGGTTGACCCAGGCTATGACGAGGGTTGACTTTCTACCATCTGGGAGATCAATAGAAATATTGTTCAAGACTCGCCACAGTTTTATTAAAAATGGATTTTTTCAAAAACAGCAGTGGGAGTATGGTAGAACTGGAAGTGATTCCAGAACCGCAAACGATTACTGAAGATTTGATAAGGAACCTAAAGATTCAATCTGATTTGACATTCCATTGGCCACTCCGCAGATAAGGTGGGTAACTTCAGGCACCCGAGAGGTACTCCGGTAGCCTCAAGGACGGTGACAGGGAAGTTCTTGTTTACCCACACTTGCCATTGTTGTTGTTCCAGGCCGCGAGACCCGGTGGGAGGATGAGTATAGCGTCGTTCTAAACTAGCTTTAGAAGTGTACGTCTATATGACTCTGCCAGAGGGTTGTCGTAGTCAGTGGGAGCAGCGGAAGCATTGGTGGACATCAGGCTTATGTCTATTTATAGACTAAAGCAGATGTAGCGGAGATAGATCATCTATTTCTGATGTGACAGTCATAGGTTTGACGTCATCAGAATAGGGGATGGATCTGTTGAGAAGGTAGTAGGAAGTGATATTCCTATACTACGATCGGTTATACTTTGGTCGTCACACAGTGTTTTCTCCACAAAGGACTTGGACATTATATCAGACATTCTGGTTACTAGATCTACAGTTTTAGATCTAGATTTGGGTGGTTTCCTAATCTGGGTACTTAGACAGCATTCTAAGAGTATTTAGAATGGACGACTCCTGGCACGGTATTGCACCTGCAGGTAATGGAGTCACCCTCTCCAAAGGTGTCTTACAGACTAAAGGGGAGAGGGACGTGCATGATTGGCAGATCACTTGCTCAGGCAATTGAGTCAATCGTGAGATGTCAAGTACCACACCAGATGTTGTTCTTGCACTAGATGCAATAAGTTGACATTAATCCAATCCTGGAGAAACGGTAGGAAGCAGTTTTAGAACATAAGTGTCTGTTCTAGGGATATGATAACGGCTGCCTCTTTTTTAGGAGACGGTTATCATTCCAGGCTTCGAGGTGACCTGGACGACAAGGAGGTTGTCAGAGTTATAGTTTTTCCCTCTGACGAGGGGCAGTATTTTGGACGGGTGGTCCAAGGCAATACTGAGGGTGGCATGGCGCAGGATACTGATTAAGTTCAGTTGACGATACAGTCTAAGAAGTTTGGATTTGGAGTTCATTTATGAGCTACGTCCCATCAGACATCCAGACATTCTAAGGCAGGTATTGCTCATTTCGGGAGATGGTTTTCTCCGCGAACTTGAGAAATAGAGAGACATAGAAAGAAACTTCTAGGCGGATCCACTCACTGAGGCTATTCCTCGACCGCAATAGTTTCACAAACGGGATTTGTGAGACTGACTAGTAGAGGAGTTGGGTGTTCGGTATCACACGGGCTGTGAGTATGCGACATCGCAATAATTAGCCTTGAGTGCAAGTGGGAGATTGTTGGAGATAGTGCCCTCAGAGTCAATTATTGGATCACAGGCACGTGATTGCAATGATTGAGGGAGGACCTATCCCGGTAGGACAGTCTTACTCGAGATGATAGTATGCTATCTGGTTTACCTTTATCATCGTGTACTGCTTTAGGTGACATGACAGATCACTATTGCACGTTGATAGAGCCCTAGGATTCATGCTTGACTGCCAGCAGTATGAGGGCGATCATATAAGTGAGAGCTGGAGTCTACAAGCACATCCTTAATAGGTCCCTAGTCGTGGGAGTTTCGAGACAGGGCATCGATTCTCCAGAGTAGACTAGTGTATACAGTCGAGACCCCGACGAGGGGCGGTGGCCGGTCTCACAAGCCACTGGTGTCAGTTGGATCACCTAAGATGTATACAGGTGCTCATTGGGTTATGAGTACACCGGACAGGACTCGCCGGGAACCTGCTAGTTGGGATTATACTTGACGTCAGATAGCAGTTCCCAGGTGACATGTGTACAGGTTAGTTCATCGACCTGGGGATCGTCATTTGTCTCGTGTGAGTTCCCACTGTACTTTGATTACTACCCTACCACGGCTCAAAGGAGTCGTGCAAACAGGTTTTAGTTGGGTACAGTCCCGAGCCACATGGAGGCAGTGAGCGGATTTTCGGGGGTTTCGTCTCTCCCGGTATTGGGGGTGAGGTCGCGCTGTGTCTAGGAGAGCCATTACACGAAGACCTTGGCCAAGGCAGGAGATTTACTGGTAGGTATTCCAGTAGTATCTCAGGGTGTTCTGGGCTACACTCCGACACGACTTGTACCGCTTTTGGGGGTCTGACTTTTACCAACCCCCTAGGCCCGCCATGCGATGCTCATAGACGAACGGACCGGACTGTACGGATATTGTCACTGACAGGCTCAGTTGGGTGTCGGGGTGAGCTTCCTCATCGACGTCCCTTTTAGTCAATAGCTGGTGGCCCGTCACGTATTGGCTTATACCTTTGACGTGCTAGTGGTTAAATCCACAGCCATAGTATTGACGAGTCTTTAGAGTCCACCACACTTTCAGTTACTCAAGCTTTCGGGCGAAACGCTGTAGAGGCCGTATGGAGATATGGCAGGGTCCGATCAGATACGTGCGGTATTGCACGGATCAGGATCGGACAGTTTTGTACTAGTGGCCGTATAGTTATATGGCAGGGTTCGATCAGATACGTGCGGTATTGCACGGATCAGGATCGAACGGATATTACTAGCCGGCTTTGGTTTAAGCCGGTCCTAGTTTAGTACAGTGTAGATTTTGTCTCATTACATTTGTATCCGGACGGAATACAGATGCGGGTGTGTATGCACAGTATGGGGTTTTCCTGTAATTTGTTACGGGACCAGTTTTCTGGAGTTGCCAGTTTGCATTCCGTTCCGGCCGGTTTTTCTTTGTTCTTTCCCGGCCGGACTTTTCCGATGGAGGGTGTTATTTGCAAGTTTGCAAATAACACATTGTGGAGGGTTTTATTGCTAAAAGAATGATTATGATAGCTTTCATTTCTTTGCACCATTACTTGCATTAATGAGGGTATGGGTTTAATAGTAAAGCATGGTTGTATGTTTTCTTGTCTCTTGATATGGTCACCTCTTCCATTCTCCTACACTCACCTCCCTTAAGGTTTGCTATTACCTCCTCCACCATTCTCTTTTGCATGAGAGATTATTCATTATTCAAGAGAGAAAAAGAAAGAGAGAAGAAGAAGAAGAGAGCTTCATCTTGAGAGTTTCATCCATGATATCATTTTCTTGCTAGAAAAATGCAAGCACCATTTTTCTATTCTCCATTCCTCCATCCAAAGGCAACAAACCCCAAAGAGACAAAGCACTACACTTCCTACAGCACATCTTGAGCATGTCGAGTTGCCGGCCTCATGCCCGAGTTGCCTCGGTATAGAGGCGGGAGCCCGTAAAAGATGCAGGCGACGTGGTGCCCTTCCGGCGAGGAGGCGACGACCGGAGATCCCGCGAGGAGATCGGAGAGGAGATGAAGACCGGAGGACTTGGATCGTCGGTATATCTTTTCCCCTTCTCTTTGTAGTTAGCTAGATTTAGTTTAATGGCACGATCCGGGGTTTAGTGCGCGGTGGTGCCGGTTTGCAAAGTCCGCAAAATTTAAGTTTACCACCGTTTCCGCGTTTGGCCGTCGGGTTGACGGCCGGGGCGCCGCCGTGCACTTACAGACAGATGGACCAGTTGTTGCTGAGATTGACAGGATGTCGCTTCCGAAGCTTACGAGCTGAGATTGCCGGAGCTTTCAGGCAGATATGAGACAGATGATAGCTAGTCTACCGATTTGAGAGACGAAGGTGATTCGTCCGATTTTGCGCCAGAGCGGGCCCAGTTGAGTTGAAGATTTCCAGTGTGGAGAGTCTTACTCAGATCTAGAGCCGACCGATTCAGAGATGACCGCCAATGCGTTGTCTTTCCTGGAGGATTGAGGCGCTGTTCGGCGTACAGGCGAATGAGCCAGTTGCTGCTGCAAATGACGAGATGTCGCCCAGATGGTTGGAGCTACTGCAGCGTGAGCATATACTTAGAGAGATGATAGCGAGTCGCTAGTCACCTGAGGATAAATGACTAGGACATGTGGTTCGTTCGTTTACCGATGCGAGGTCATCAGATAGATTGTTTCCAGCTAGAAACGACTTCACGCAGGTTCGTTGAGAGTCGATTGAGACGATCGAATGTCAGGAACCTATTTTCCAAGTTTAAAGTATACAGAAAGACATGCAGGTGATTCTATGGACCCTCTAGAAGAATGAAACCCTAACTCGACTTAATAACCGTGTGAAAGCCTTTGAACCTTCGGGTTTGCGGCGGTTCCTCGGCGCCATTAGTGAGGCTTGGGTTTGCCCTTCTACGGCTGGACCACCGACGCTGTGGCATGTACTCGATACTATTAAACTGTACCCGAGATGTGAGCTCTTGGGGGATTATGAGGATCTGACGAGTCGATCGGATGGTTCGACATCTTTCGGATATCGTGATGGGACACTGCTTGGGAGACTCCAGATGCGAGCATAGCCGTCGGAGCGCAGTTCGTATAGCCATGATGAGACGAGTCCGAATCAGTCGACATTGACGCAGGTGGAGTAAAGAGTTCGTATGAGATTTCGACGAGATGACGTCCCACTCCGCTGACATTAGAGATGTGATATGCACCCCGAGACGTGGTATATGGATATATCTTCCAGAAAGAAGCGTGATAAGTATGCAGCCGTTCCGGAACAAGCTTTAGCTTCAGCATTGGATGACGACTTCCGGGAAATGCGGCAGGAAATGAGATTTGAGAAAGAAACCTCGACAGGACCTTTCCGGAATACGAAACGAGAAGACCTAGACCCAGGAGTGGTCATGGTTGCGCACACCCAGCAGGCCAGAGTTCGGCATTGTCGACGCGGTAGTTGACCAGATTTGGATAAAGGAACTTACCCAGATGCAGTGCGAATGGATCAAGGACGGACGAGTGATAAGTATTCCTCCGATGGTTGGGACGTGTTCCCGAGGACCAGTTCGGCCTGATATCTGCTACAGAATGATGAAGCTACAGAGTACGCGATTTTGAGTCCGTGCGAGAGACTTCAGATTGACCGTGGCCGAGAACAGTGCAGTGCATCGTAGCTTGGCGTAACGTCATAGTGGACGACGATAGAGACAATTGGAACAAGAGGTTCGTGTGAGACGCCGACGAGCTGTCATTGCTTCCCGTCGAGACTAGAGACCTGATTTGCTTACAGAGGCGTTGGGATGCGACCAATTTCTGAGAAATATTGTGCTGAGGACACAGATGTCCATTGAGCGAAAAGAGTTTATGCAGAAGTACCAGCCTTCGTACAGTTCGGCTTAGGCATGATTGGAAGAGGCCCTGAGCAGGATTCCTTTCAGGACATTGCTGCAATGATGTTTGCACCCAGGATCAGATGTGTGCCGTGCGTTCAGAGAGCCAGAGGCCGATGCCAGTGATATGCTGCCTTACGAGTGGTCGTGAGGATTGACCGAGAGGTGACAAGAGAAATGCCAGAGCGGAATCGCCCCCGTTAGCACACCTGACAGGGCCGATGAGCCGATTGACCGCGTGATAGGAAATCCGCAAGGAAGATAAGGACCCAGAGTCAGAGGACTCAGACCGTGAGCAGGAGGCAAGTAGATATCCTGCGCTGCTAGCAGTGGATTGCACCAACTCCTTCTCGACTTTGAAGGAGGAACTACCGACGACGGTATTTATGATTTGTGATTTTGTAATTCGATTATCACGTATCCGTCGTTTTGGATTCGGTATTTTGGGCGTTCTGTTTGCATGATTTGGTTTTGATGACCGAGTTTCATGATATTTGTTTCATGCACCCACTGGATATTTATATACTTTGCGCATAGTTATTACATTCGAGGTATTGATTGTGATTTCACGCCTATCTTATACAGTGATTTGATTTACACTTCCACCATAGTTTTCATGCACATTTAGTGTTTTGATATACGATTTTGGTGCACACCCGATGCACTAAATCGAGATTCTTCGTGCATGTCACATGCACTTGATTTTTTTTTCTGTCAGGCACACACGTTGCCTACGACAGATGTTTCGTGCACACCCGTTGCACCTAGATGTTGTTGTACACTTGTTTGACACATATATGGATTTTGATTCCTGGCGCACCAGACGCATAGGATATTCTTATATATATATTTTGTGGATTGATTTCTAGTAGAGCAGTACATTTTATGATATTCTCTATGTATTGATGTCTTCGGAGCCCCGACAATTAGATTATTACTGAAATTGTTTTAGTATTGGGGGTTTAAATTTTAATTCGGGGACCGAATTTCTTTAAGGGGGATAGATTGTAACATTTTCAAAAATATAAAATATTAGTTTTGGGAATTTTTATAATTTAATATTATTTTATTGATTATTTTAATATTAAATCTATAATTAAATGCAAATAAATAGGAAAAATTTGAGAAAAATTATGGAAAATTCTAAAATAGGATAAATTAGTGAATTATGACATTTTTAAGTTTTTGTGATTAGTTTGACACTAATTTAGTGTTAATCGCGATTAAAATCGCTAATCGGGTTTTTTTTTTTGGCAATTTTGTGCAAAACTTGCACATATCACTTTTTCTCACACTTGTGCATTTTCTTTCATAATATTTGGGTTTACTATTCTTATGAGAAGGATTATGGTTTAAAAAGAAAAAAGAAAAAGAAAAGATTAAAGAAAATGGGAGTTGGTGAGAATGAGAGGCATGGGGCACCATTGACCAAGGACTTAGCCAATTGTTTCCTCACATTTTCCTCCCTCTTCATCCTCCTCCTGCTGCTGCTCCTACACCTCATCCCCTCCCCTCTTAAAGATCCTCAAATCATCTTTAAAACACCCTCAAAACCTCACACTCATTTCATTAAAATTGTGCACAATCCCTAGATCTACACATGGAGCTAAAGAAGCATGGATTTTGGCCACTAGGGGCAACTCAAGAAAATTCTTGAGTTGCCAATTGAGGTAATTTCTGGACCATTAGCTAAATTGTAGCATTTCCTTTAACCCCAAGTTAAGATTATATCGATATTGTGTGATATTATGGACTTGATGAAAACCTAGTTAGGGTTGTGGTGAATTATGGGTTGTAATATGAAATTGAGCTCAGTAGAGGTCTTACCAACACCCTAGTGTTTGAATTGGAACCCAAAACCTGAAGCTAGAACCAGAATACGGATTTTAGAAACCGATATCGGGGAAATTGTGAAATCTGTGAGGGTTTATTTGAATCTGCTATCACCCGAGACATCCTAAAATAATATTGAGTGGATAGAGATATGTGCAGGCACCCAGGAAACTAACCCCAAGACCCTAGCCCCCAATTCCCTTTCCCGGCCGCCAATTTTCCTCTTTTGGCCGCAAATTGCGGCCTGGGTCCCACCATTTTGGGTCGTGTTGGTTCTGTAGCTCTTTCATGTTTATGTTAGGCCCCTGGTATATATAGATTTGTATAAATTGACCTAGGGTGAAATCTGGGACATATATCCTAAGTTGCTATTTTGGTTTCGTGTTTCCGTATTCCGTATTTTTGATTCTGAAATTGTGGATTGTGTTTTGCCTCGACTATTTGGCGTTTATACGACGATATAGAGGATTTATTGATGGTTTTGAAGGCGTGCCATAGGTTCTCACCTATAGGCCCCTTATCGTATCGTTTTGGATCTCATGCGCCGTTTTAGCTTGGATTTTGTTTTAATGCGCATATACGATATTTTGATGTATAGGTACCCATGAAGACTTCGGGACGGCAAGCAAATGTGTGGTGACGTCCGCATATGATGATGCAAGGTGAGTAGATTATATCTACAGGGGGAAGTCGGGTGGATGGCGTATAGCACCCCCGCAGTTCGTAATTAGTACTATGTGGTATATTTATTTGTGTGATAGCTACAGTGTGTTATGGTTAGTTAGGGGTAGAAATAACTAGCGTAGTTCCTAGTTGCGAACCATAGGATAGATTTGCACCCACACGCATACACTTGTGTGTTTCTTATACTTGCACTGTACTTGTTGATATGGGATGACTTTGGAGATGAGTCGATGATGTGGGCTTTATGCCGCGAGATCGGTGATCGGATATGATTCGTATTTGAGATACGAAATGTGATTCTTGCGGGCTTAGGATATGTGTTTACCTCCGCACGCATACTTCATTGATGGTATCGATTTGTACTAGACTTAGAGTAGTACCCCCAGACTATACGATCTGATGATAGTGATACCTGTTATGTGACGAGATAGTGAGAGGTTGACCTGTACCCAGCTATTGGGATGCCGTACGACGATTTACCGTATGAGCTTTACATTGATGATAGATCCGCGCTCATGACTTGAGGATGTCAGATGATATACTGTATCGTACGCGATACTATTGAGGCGGGACCACCGACTTATATATATATATCGACTCAGATGTTAGGCGGTTTCCTTACCTGTAGTTCAGTTTGTTAGTTCAGCCGTATAGTTAGTGTAGTTGTCAGAGTAGATTAGACTTCTTACCTATTTCAAAAACTAACGAATCGTGGGCATTTTTAAATACAGCTCAAGGGAATCTACGGATATTTCAAAAACGACGTATCTTTTCATAAAAACACCGTAGCCCCTATTTTCAAAACCCCATGATTCGTGTTATTTCAAAAGGCACCAATTGTAGGACTTATGTTAGATTAATGCAGGTTAGTTTTAGTTACGTCTAGTTTCAGCTCCCACTCCTTTTTTGTGGTTCGCTTTGCATCGCATTCTTATATTATGTTTCATACTCCATTATTAATATCATGCTGATAGGACACCAGCACCATTACCGATGATGCGTATGTACCACGTACACTTACTTGCCGGCTCACACACATCTTCATCGGTAATTGCCATGTCACGTACACCTTAGAAAATATTATTGCTTGACATAGCCTGTTAGCTAATAGTTTAGACATTGTAGTTATTACCTGCTACTTCATGCATACTGTTATTCATTGTTATGCCGCATTCATGGATTATCATGCATATATTCACTATTTTACGTGCTATTGAGGTTTGGATTTGGATTTCTATGAGATTTTCTGGATTTGGAGGAAAACCGCAAAGACACAAATAATCATATTCTCTCTTTTAAAATAAAAAGTGCGGTTTTCCTATGATGTATGAGTCGTCCACCATGAGTTTGCTGATGGATTTGGAAACCCGATTCGAGGAGACGGATGAACCGTTTCGGGTACATGGTGGACCCGGTACGGTACCCCGGGGCAAGAGGAATGTGGTGATGACGTTGAGCCTGGCAGGGGAGTACTACCTACCGGTGATTTTACCCGACGCGTCGGATATCCGGAGGATACCGTCGTGGTCTGAGATTTATGGTAGGGGCCGGTCTGGACTGACGGCGCCCTAGATATTGTGGTTGAGACTTTGAGATATCGAGATATTAGGATTTCGTTTGTGCCGATGCTAGGCACAGTTTTATACTGATTTCATTATGGTACCTCATCTTTTAAAATACAAGGGAAATCTCACTAAAGTATGAAAACAGTTGCTCCATGTAATTGTATTCTGTTTTCACGCATTCATATCTCATTCATATGCTATATTGTTATCTGAGGCACTGACACAGACACATGAGATTGCACTCGGGTTAGATATTTACCCTAGCCTTGTTATAGGCTGCATGTTATTTTGAGGATTTTATATACTGATCGTATTGACCTAGGATTATGTCTTGCTTTCGGTTTCTGCTTGTAGATATTTCTATTCACGAGTTGGCAACTCACCCCCGTTGTGCCACAGTTCTTGCAGGTTTTGCCGTACAGGTTCCTTGCAGCATTTCTGGCACATTGCTTCCTTGAGGGTGAATTGCATTTGGTAGGTGGTTTCTTTTGCATCAAGAACCACCATTGTATTTATTTATTTCATTGTATCTAGAATTTCCATCAACCAAAACTTGTATATTCTTTCAGACCTGGACTTTAGTGTTGTATATTTCGACCTTAGAGTCGCGCTTAGTAGTATTGCGGTTTCTTGTTGCTTTTGAGCTTTCTTTTGGATTTGATCCTCGCCACTTGGCGTTGTATATTATTGTTGCATGTGTGGTTGTGACCGTCTATTGACGAAGAGCTAGCTCCCGCTTGGGGATGCCTTTATCATTGCATATATATTGTTATTTTGTTGTACCCCATTTGGGGCCAGTTTTACAAAAGAAACTCTGCCGAAATTTTTAGAAAAGACTTACTGTTTTTAAAACGCACCTTCGGCTTAGTTATTTAAAAACCTTGATTTCAAACTTGTTTTCTTCACTCCTTTAAACCAGTTTCTTTACTTATTCTTAAAATGGTTTTAGATTTCTGGGCTTTTGGCTTACTTGGATCAGATGGAGTCCTATAGACTTCATATGGTTCGAGGGCCAGTCACGTGCTCTTTCGGTTCGTGACAAGTTCGGATGGGTTTCCTCATCGGCCTTCTTATCGACATCTACCTGGGAACCGTTACCTGCAGCTAGTATCTCTTGCGTCCTGTGGTTGAACCCACTGCCAGCATAGTGTCGAGTCTTTAGAGTCCCACATAGAAAGTTTCCCTGCAGCGGGCAAAAGGTGTAGAGGTCGTATGGTTTTACGGCAGGACTTCGATCACTTACGTGCACTTGTGCGCATATGATGTTCGGGTGGATAATACTAGTGGGCTTTGGTTTAAACCGGAACCTAGTATTATATTGATGGATCAGTTTCGTCTCTTTGTATTCGTGTTTCTTGGAACACGAATGCAGATATGTATATACGGATGAGAGGGGCATAGAAGGAGACGTCTCATTAGGGTTTTGACCATTGACTTGATTAAAACAATTATGAGGTGGAGGAAAGTATTTGTTATTTTTGTAAATGATAATTGAGGCATGGCTACTTGTTTTGACTACGTGACTTGGTTTGACCATTTGATTTGGTTTGACCACTTGACTTGGTTTGACTCTTTGCCTAGATATTTCTTGTGAGATATTTTGTGGCTCTAGATATTTTGGGTGAGATATTTTTCTTGCCATGCTTGTAGTCAAGTCAAGGGAGCCATCTCTTCAAAAATCATTTCTCTTCTTCTTCCTCTCAACTAAAATCCTAAAAGATCTCATGTGATGAAAATCCTAGGGTTCCAAAAGAAAAAACACTCCATCTTCACACTCTACACCCTCTAGGACTTCTAGTTTAGCGAACTAGAAGCCGTAGTTACCTCGGATTTGAGGTAGGAGCTCGGACTATAGACTCTCGGGTGGATCGTCTTTGACTCGAGTAGGTCGTCGAGGTTGCTACGATCCGTTACGATCCTTGGAGCCGACGACGAGTGGAAGACAGCGATGAAGACCTGAAGGACTTGAATCGTGAGGTATAACTTCGAATCATAGTAGTTAAACCTCATGTAGTTTTCTAGCTATGGTTTATGGGCGATACTTGGTTCTAGTCGGTGTTGCGAAGCCCGTAAAAATCATTTTTTTCAAATTCCGCATCCTCGCGAACACGTGGGTTGCGCGATATCGACTTACATGAGAAACTACTGATCCAAATCAGTAATTCTCGTCTACCTTTGCCAGGGATTTCTCGTGATAGCTACCCGTGAACAACGTGACATCAACCCCCAATACCGGGAGAGACGAATCCCCGAGGATCCGCTCACTGCCTCCATGTGGCTCGGGGCTGTACCCAACTAAAACCTATTTGCACGACTCCTTTGAACTGTGGTAAGGTAGTAATCAAAGCATAGTGGGAACTCACACGAGACAAAAGACGATCTCAGGTCGACAGACTAACCTGTACTAATGTCACCTAAGAACTGCTATCTGACAATAGGTATAATACCATCTAGCATGTTCCCGCCGAGTCCGTCCAGTGTAACTCATAACCTAGTGAGCACCTGTATACTATCTTAGGTGACTAATTGACACCAATGGCTTGTAAGACCGGCCACCGCCCCTCGTCGGGGACTCAAAAAGTTTACACTAGTCTACTCTGGAGTATCAATTCCCAGTCTCGATACTCCCTCGACTAGGGACATTTAAGGATGTGCTTATAGACCATCCAGCTCCCACGTATATGATCTCCATCATAATACTGGTAGTCAAGCAAGAATCCTATGGGCTCTATCAACATGTAATAGTGATCTGTAATACCACATAATGCATGTAAAAGATGATAAAAACAAACTAGATAGCATACTATCATTTTGAGTAAGACTGTTCTATCCGTATAGGTCCTCCCTCAATCATCACAATCGCATGTCTGCGATTACAATAATTTACTTGAGGGCACTATAGCCAACAGCCCATACAGAGTCGATCCTAGACCCTTACGAGTGCGGCAAACTACCTGCCAATTCTAAAAATAGGGTAACACGCCTTCAATGAAATGAGTCGATCACCCACCGCTTTCAAGAATCTGGTAGCTTATGCACCCCTCCGCGGGTCGAATCCTATAACCCCTATAAGTGCGGCGAGCTACCCGTCAATTCTAGAGCGAGGTAGCCCGGTCTCAACTCCATGAGATGGCCACCTGCTGCACTCCAGAACTCGGCTACTCGAGCACTTCTCCTGTGTTAATCCTAATACAGAAATGAAATATATACAATGGTGACATCGACCACATTCTTGTCGAGCCCCAATAAAAGAATATACATAATACGGAAATGGCGGCCACATGTTGGAGCTCGTTCTAATCAAATGAATACATCATAATAAATCAAAACTGTACAAGCAACGCACGAGGGGCTATCCGACACGACAATCCGACTAAACCATAATCAATATATATATATATATATATATATATATATATATATATATATATATATATATATCACCAGAAACAAGTAACCGAAACAAGTGTGTGTAAGGATGTCATGTACTGGTTTAGAGCAAAAAGCACGACGCGGAATGGTAAAATCAAACAAAAACTAGCTAGCATGACATGCTTCCCTAGTGATCATCCTAAAACTATTAACTTGCAAAAACAAAAACCCTTGAGCTAAGAGAGAGAAAAGCATACAACCTTTGATACCACTTCTTTAAAGCTCCTAATTGTGTAGTAAGGTGGCTCCTTTGATTTGAACTCCTATTTTGGTCTCCTAGAGTACACCGGTTGAAGTCTCTTTGTTGGCCCTTTCCGTCGAAGATGATCCACGGCGATGAATGGTGACTCGAGCTACTCCTTCTCCGATACTAGTTGCTAAGTAGTAAGAAGAAGTCCCTTGGAGATGTAGATCATGAGGGGTTTCACTCTATTCTCTCCTATTTCTTTTCTATCTTTTCCTTTTCCTTTTCATTTCAAGAGTTTTTGTTAGAATGAAGGGGGGAGAGATGAGTTAGGTTATGGTTAATCTCAACATGCTACCATAACCTAAGCCATGCCACCTCTCTCTTATCATGCTAACGCATGTCCTAAGGTGTGTGAAATGGTTACACATCACCCTTAAGCATGCACAAATGAGAAAAAGATAAAAAGAAAAAAGGATATATCATGGTTAAAAAGATATTAGCCATGATAAAAGAAAATGTTCACATCGCATGGAACATTAAAATAAAGAGAGAGAGAGTAAAAATGATAGTAGGTTAATTACATGTATTATCATATAATATCATATAATTAAACTTGTCAATAAATTAACAATTAATTGAATGACCCGGTTTAGTTAGAAAACCGGCTAGTATCATAACCCATCCGGACAAAGACAAATATCTAACCGGACCTGCACGCATCCCATGCGTGCACTACATTATTTTGCTCGAGTGGACAAAACATTTGTGTGGGACTTTAAAGACCCGTTAACACGCTGGAAGTGAGTTGCCAGATCACATCCTAAATTTACAAGCACATTAGCGGTACTAGCTGTACGTAACGGCTACCTAGGTGTTGAACGAAGGAAAGGTCGACAAGAAAACTTTTTCGTACCCTACAGAGCCTATCAATTACACTTACCGTACAGTCCGATCTTTTCGTTTGATAATGTCGCATATCGGGTCTGGGAGGTGGTATCGATCAGACTCCTACTAACCCAATGAATCGTGCAAATATAAAGCTCATAACCATATGAGAAACTACCGATAACGCTTATCAGTAAAACTTGCTTGCCCTGGCTAGAGACTTATAGTTACAGCTAATATCACACTGCGCAACATCAACTCCCCAAACCGGGAGAGATGAATCCCTTCCGATCGCTCATTTCCTCCACATGATCTGGGAATGTACCCAGCCATTACCTATTTGCACAGCCCTTTAAAGCTAAGGTAGGGTAGTAATCTAAGTACAGTGGGGACCACATAAGATACTATGACGATCTGAGGTCTATAGACTAACCTGTACTTGTGTCACCTGAGAACTGCTATCTGATGATAGGTATAGTACCATCTAGGAGTTCTCGACGTGTCCGTTCGGTGTACTCTGTCTTTAATGTGCACCTGCATACAATCTTTAGTGTCAAACACCAATGGTTGTGGGATCAACCATCACCCTGTACGGGATCGAGAAACGTATACACTAGTCTACTCTGGAATATCGATGCGCTGTCTCGATACCCCTACGACTAGGAACTTTTAAGGATGTGCTTATTTTCTACCCAGGGCCCACTAGTATGATTGACATCATAGTCCTAGCAGCCAAGCAAAAAATCCTAAGGGTTTTATCAACATGTATATTTGAGAGCAAGAAATAAATGTATATACGTTAAGTAAAGTCTAAACCAGATAGTATATTATCATTTTAAGCAAGATTATTCTATACATACATATTCCCCTAATGTCCAATATACAATAATGGCCTCTAGGGCATATATATCTAACAATCTCCCACTTGCACTAGGGCATATATATCTAACAATCTCCCACTTGCACTAGTGCCAGTTATTGGCGGATCTCATACCCAACAACCCAAAGAGTCGCTCAAAATGTACTTGGGCAATGGCCTTCGTGAATGGATCCGCTGGTTTTTCTTTTGTGTCTACTCTCCGTATCTCAATCTCTTTGTGATCAACGATTTCGCTGATCAGATGATACCGCCTCAAGATGTGTCTGGACTTCTGATAGGACCGCGGTTCCTTTGCTAGTGCTATGGCTCCATTGTTATCACAATACAAAGGTATTGGATCAGCAATGGTTGGAACCACCTCAAGCTCCGTAATGAACTTACGCATCAAAACTGCTTGTTTGGCAGCAATGTACTCAGCCTCCATCATTGAGTCTACAACAGTATCATGTTTGGAACTCTTCCAACATACCGCCCCTCCGTTGAGGGTACATACATAACCCGAGTTGGATTTGCTGTCATCTTTGTCACTTTGGAAGATGGAGTCGGTAAATGCCTCCATTTGTAAGTCATCGTTACCATGCACCAAGAACATATCTTTAGTTCTTCTCAATTACCTAAGTATGTTCTTCACAGCTGTCCAATACTTCTCCCCTAGGTTTGATTGATACCGGCTTACTACAATAAGTTCATATGTTACATCTGGTTTGGAACACAACATCGCATACATTATAGACCTGACTGCAGAAGCATAAGGTATAATGTTCATGCGATCCCTCTCTTCATCAGTCGTAGGTGACATCTCTTTGGAAAGGGTGATTCCATGACAAGCGGGCAGATTACCGCCCTTGGATTCTTCCATATTAAACCTTTTTAGTATGGTGTCAATGTACCTTGATTAGGATAATCCCAAAAGTCGTTTAGATCTATCCCAAAAGATCTTAATCCCCAGTATGTAGGAGGCATCACCCAGGTCTTTTATGGAGAATTTTTGTGAAAGAAAAAGTTTGACTGATTGTAGCATGGGAATGTCATTTCCCATCAGGAGAATGTCATCCATGTACAATTAGAGGAAAACAACGGCTCTCCCTACAATATTCTTGTAAATACAAGTTTCGTCCACATTCTTAATAAAATCAAACTCTTTGATTGCATTATCAAAGCAGATGTTCCAACTCCGCGATACTTGCTTCAATCCATAAATGGATTTAAGCGACTTGCATATCTTTCCGTTGCTCCCACTGTCAATGAAACCTTCTGGCTGATCTATATAAACGTATTCTTCTAAATCATCATTTAGAAAAGCGGTTTTTAGGTCTATCTACCAAATATCATAGTCGTGGAAGGCAGCAACAGCAAGTAGAATCCGGATGGAATTAAGTATAGCCACTGGAGAAAAAATTTCATCATAGTCCACACCTAGTCTTTGACGAAAACCTTTTGCAACAAGTCTATGTTTATAGGTTTCTACCTATCCATCAACACCAATCTTCTTTTTGAAGACCCACTTGTATCCAATGGGTTTTACCCCACGAGGTGCAACGTACAAAGTCCAAACTTTGTTGGTGTGCATGGATTCCATTTCGGATCACATAACAACAAGCCACTTCGCTGAGTCCCTACTCGTGATAGATTGCTAAAAACTAGTAGGTTCATCATCATTGATGATGCAATCCTCTCGATCTCCGTCTATGAGGAAACCGTAGTATCTCTCAGGCGGTGAGATTGCTTATTAGATCTGCATAGTGGCTGAGGTTCGTCGGTTTGTTCTTGAATTGGTGGGTTCTGTAAAATCTTCAGCTACTGCTTGTGGTTCTGGAATTTCTTCCAGTTCTACCGTGCTCCCACTAATATCTTTTGCAAGAAATTCATTTTCTAAAATGGTGGGATTTCGAGAAACGATAATCTTTTGTTCCTTGGCATGGTAGAAAAGATATCCTCGCGAATGCTTGGAATATCCCACAAACTTACATAACACTGAACGTGCTTCGAGTTTGTCCGGACTCTGTTTTTTAATATAGGCCGGACAATCCCATATCTTGATGAACTTAAGACATGATTTCTTCCCACGCCATATTTCATATGGAGTGGTAGGCACTGATTTGGTTGGAACTTGAATCAACAGGTTTGCTGCTGTCTCCAGTGCATACCCCCAAAAGGAAAGTGGTAACTCAGCGTCACTCATCATAGAGCGCACCATAGCTAATAAGATGCGATTTCTCCGCTCTGATATACCGTTGTGTTATGGTATATACGGAGGAGTAAGATAAGAGAGAATTCCATTCACTTTTACAAACTTAAGGAATTTAGTACTCAAGTATTCACCATCTCGATCTGATCGAATTATTTTGATACCTTTTCCTGTCTGTTTCTCTACTTCATTTTTATACTCTTTGAACTTTTCAAAAGCATCAGACTTATGTTTCATCAATAACACATGTCCATGCCTTGAAAAGTCATAAGTAAAATTTATGAAGTAGGAATCTCCGCTTCTTACATGTGTAGATATTGATCCACATACATCACTATGTATGAGGCCTAAAAGCTCGGTACTCTTTCTCCGTGTCCAGTAAACAGAGTTTTGGTCATTTTTCCTTTTAGACAGGATTGACAAGTTTCATAAGATTGATATTTAGACGGACCCAAATACCCATCTTTATGTAACTTATTCAATCTTGTTGCATTTATATGACCAAGTCTACAATACCAAAAAAAGTTTCATTTATATCTGAAGACTTTCTTTTGTTGGTGTTTTGAATGTTGAAAACTGTGTGTTGATTTAGAGTATATATTCCATTATTAAGTGTACCAGTCCCAATCAACGTATGATTAAGGTGAATATTCATAACATTGCTTTCTAATATGAAACTATATCATTCTTTATCTAGTAAAGCAACTGATATAATATTACACATCATTATTGGTACAAAATAACAGTTATTCAAAATCAAAAAGTTACCACTTGGTAATCCAAGATGATAATTCCCAACAGCTACGACATCAACATTTGCACCATTTCGAACTCTGAGGGTCATATCTCCTTTCTTCAAAAACCTGATATTTCTCAATACCTGCAAAGAGTTACAGATATGAGAACCTGACCCGGTATCCAATACTCAGGAAGCGGAGTTAATAGAAAAACAGTTTTCTGTTACAAATACACGTGAAGCTGAAGCATCGTCATGCTTTTTGTCCTTGAGTGAGGCTATATAAACCATGCAATTTCTCTTCCAATGCCCTTACTTGTGAAAATGAAAACACTCTCCTTTCTCTGATTCCACAACCCCAGTTTTTCCCCTGCCTTTCTCCTTTTTGACACCACCTTTCGGATTGGTGGGGTTCATCTTCTTTCTTCTCTTGGATTTAGCCTTGGACTTGAAAGAAGAATAATTCTCAACAACAAGAACGGGTGCCTTTTCCTTCTTTAAGGTGCTCTCAGCTATCCTCAACATATTGAGAAGCTTTGGAAGATCAGCTTCCATAGCGTGCATATTGTAATTCAATACAAACTGAGCATAGGCGGAAGGAAGGGACTGTAGAACTAAGTCAACGTATAACTAATCTTCTAATATGAACCCCAGGTTTTCGAGTTCTTCAATAAGACTGATCATCTATAAGACGTATTCTCTTACCGATGATCCAGGAGCCATCCTCATTAGAAACAATTTCTTTGTGGTCTCGTATCTTGCGATACGAAAGTGCTCTCCATACAAATCCTTGCAATGGAGGAATATTGACTGTACATCCATATTCTCATACTGTTTCTGAAGTTCATTATTCATTGAAGCCAGCACTATGCACTTAACTTTTGCGAATTCTTCGTCCCATGTCTTACGGACCTCAATGTCTGCAATCGAGGAATTGTGACCTGGGGTCTGGGGTGCTTTACCGGTAAGGACAAATGCCACTTTGTCATAAGTGAGGGCAATGGTGACATTCCTCAGCTAGTCCTTGTAATTAGGTCTAGCCAACGTATTCTTTTCTAATAATAGTTTTAGTCAAGTCATGGTCGCTTCCTGTAAGAGGGAAGAAAAGAACACACTCAGCGTATGCTCGTGCAAGATTAGAATGGTTTATTATCTTTTCTAATCAGGATGGCTCTGACTGTTTTAATCAAATCTTCCTTAAAACCTTTAAAAGGAAAGATTAGCCGGAATTAATTGCACCCTACAAGTTCGCTTAATCGTTTGTCCAGGAGAGTGTCGGTACTTCGAGGGAGGTTTTCCAAGGCTTTCGCCGAGTTCCTTAATTACAGAGAACCACTTTTCCCTAAAGGCGTTGCCCCCATTAACACCTTTCTAGGCACCTACTTGATTTAGCTATTTGCAAAGTGAAAAATTCTGCCGAGAGTAACACTTACTCCAGTGGGAATCAGGATCCAACTATCATATAGAAGGTATGCAATCTCATTGAAAATTTCTTAATCTGAAACACCCGATATGTTTTTTACCCCTTGGACCCTATTGACCTTGACCAAAGATCAACAAATTAAAAAGAGTCCTAGTCAAATTCTACCCATCATTTCGTGATTTAATTTATACCCACCCATACAACCGTTGACTAAAGATCAACAAAGTCATATGAATGTCCTAATTAATCGCATCCTATGTGGAAAATGAGACATCACTTAGTTACCGAATACTACGCCTTGACTAAAGGTCAACAAACGTAGTACGAATACTAAATACTCTATTCATTTGAAATGGTGGAGGGTTACGGCCGGTTTTGATGAAAATCTTTAACGTAGTGAACTTGATATCGTTTTTTGAACCGTGTGATATTTGAACAGGAGTGGCTTAATCTCCGCATTTGAAAAGTTTAGTTTTTGATTGGAAAAAACCGAGTAGTTTTCAAATGTGGTTCTTACAACATCAATATTAGGCTTATATCTTCTCACTAATCTCATTAATGAAGTCCCATCATTTAAAACCTATTCACATCAGATATGGAAACGAAAATAGAATGCACATTTATGCTATCTGCATTCGCCACGGGGCCCCGTCATGCACTGTTAGGTTACTTAACTAATAACAGAGCGGGGGCAGGGCTAGCGCGTATGAAAAACATAAATAGCGTTTATTTATATCATAAATAAATATAGCATTCGTCTCAGATATAAGCATTACAGAAACATTACAAAGTAATGGAAAAATGGATATACTAGGAATAACGCTTTCGGTCAAGCCATCAACCGAAATACGGAATTCCACGTTCGAGTGAATAGCCTCAACCACATCTATCATAGACCCCTACGAGTGTGGCAACATACCCACCAATCCTAGAATTAGATGACCCGGGTCTCAACTTCTTGAGATGGTCACCTACTGAATTCTAGAATCCTGTAAATTGTGCACCCCTCTTTGGGTAGCTCCTAGATGCAGAAAAGTAAATACAAATATACATCATTCGGTGGCAAATACCTCACTCCCGGAAGTGACTCGATAAAAGAATATTACAAATATACACTTGAATTAATTACATATAAAACATTACACTACCGGCTATTTACATGAAAATCCATCTATCCATCACAACCACAACAACAATAACATCATCGCGTTTTGTTGAATACGGTACCCCTTCTAACTGATCCATAGCAGTTAGATGACGTTTAATAACGCTTCAACACAATGCAGAACAACAACGATATTTTGATTTCGATCATCAGGTTCATCCGTACAACCAAAATAACCCTAGATGTCAAAATACACACCCTGGGGAAAATAAACAAACAAATTTTCTAGTTTCAAAAAGATGGAGCAACACAAGAAGACCGGCGGCCAACAGAGCAAGATGAACTGCCGGTTACACGCTACCGGCGGTTTTTCTTGCTCCTTAGGCTCCCAACCTTCTGGTGGATGCTTCGTGGTCCCTACAAACCCTTCTGGTATTATTTAAAAAATTATTAAAGCAACTTTAAAAATGAACAGAGACCTGTTAATGGAAACTAGAAAAACTGGACTAAACATGATGATTCGAAACCAAAACATCGGAAAAAAGCAAGTTAAAGTTCTAGGGTAGACTTTGATACCATGTAAGGATGTCATGCACTGGGTTATAGCAAAAAGCACGATGCGGAATTGTAACACTTTGAATTTCCGTTTGAATGTCTTTCGTGATAATTAGTGATCGTACGTGTTATTATATATATGTGTTCCTAGGATTATTAGTTATATTTAGTAGTGTTTGCATATTGGGAATTTTCTTCTGTTAGTGCACACTTGCACACTTAGCCATTTTTGAGACTTAGGGTTTTTGGTAACATGTTAACCATTCTTTTGTGCACTGCAGACCTTGAGGAAGCATCAACTTTTCGCCAAATTCTCCAAGTGTGCTTTCTGGCTAGACAGCGTAGACTTCTTGGGGCACGTGATTACACGAGATGGTATATGTATCGACCCGAGTAAGATAGAGGCAGTTCGGAGTTGGCCTAGACCCACGTCAGTGACGGAGGTTCGCAGCTTTCTAGGGCTGGCAGGCTATTACAGGCGATTTGTGCAGGACTTCTCTCCCATTGCTACACCTTTGACCGGGTTGACCCGGAAGGGAGTTCGCTTCGATTGGACGGAGGAGTGTGAGCACAGTTTCCAGCGGCTACGGGCTCTACTGACTACGACACCAGTGCTATCATTGCCTTCAGGATCAGGCGGATTTGTGGTCTACTGCGATGCTTTACGAGTGGGACTAGGGTGCGTTTTGATGCAGCATGACAGGGTGATCGCGTATGCTTCGCGGCAATTAAAGAAACATGAACAGAATTACCCCACTCATGATCTGGAGATGGCTGCAGTGGTCTTTGCACTCAAGATCTGGCGACATTATCTGTATGGAGAGTCGTGCCAGATATTCACTGACCACAAGAGCTTAAAGTATATATTTCAGCAGCGAGACCTGAACCTTAGACAGCGCCGATGGATGGAGTTAGTGAAGGACTACGATTGTGAGATCTTGTATCACCCGGGCAGGGCGAATGTAGTGGCGGATGCTTTGAGCAGGAGGCCCGGGGGTAGTCTATCCTGTTTGAGCGCAGTACAGAGGCAGTCGTCGGCGGATTGGCAGATCTTATGCGACAGCCGGGTACAGTTCGAGTTTACGCCGATCGGAGGACAGATTGCGCATGTTCGTGCATGCCCACAGTTGCTTGACCGTATATATGAGGAACAGCACTATGATGACCGCTGTTCAGAGATCAGGACACAGATGGGACATGGCAGATTTTCCGAGTTCGTGATCGATGATCAGGGGATACTACGATTTGGAGCTAGACTGTGCGTACCATATGCTGAGGGATTGCGGCGCGAGATTCTTGAGGAGGCACATCGGTCGGTATATAGTGTTCATCCCGGTTCCACCAAGATGTACCACGATATGAGAGATGTTTACTGGTGGGACGGTATGAAGAGGGACATTGCAGATTTTGTGTCGAGATGCCTGACTTGTCAACAAGTCAAGGCTGAGCACCAGAGGCCCGCGGGAGAGCTACAGCAGTTACCCATTCCGGAGTGGAAATGGGAACAGATATCTATGGATTTCATTGTGGGTCTACCCAGGACTAGTCGAAGGTATGACTCCATCTGGATGATCGTGGATCGTTTGATGAAAGCGACTCACTTCCTACCGGTGAAGACGACTTTCGGATTTGCTCAGTATGCCCAGATTTACATTGATGAGATTGTACGACTGCACGGAGTTCCGACATACATCGTGTCCGATAGAGGCACCCAGTTTACCAGCCGGCTATGGCAGAGGCTTCAGGAGGCTTTGGGCACTCGCTTGAGTTTCAGCACAGCATTCCATCCGCAGACCGACGGGCAGTCAGAGCGGACCATTCAGACTCTCGAGGACATGCTCAGAGCATGCGTTTTAGACTTCGGAGGTAGCTGGGATCATCATTTGCCCCCAGTAGAGTTCTCCTACAAGAACAGCTACCAGGAGACCATTCAGATGGCACCATTTGAGGCTCTTTATGGGAGAAGATGCAGATCGCCCACCTGTTGGACGGAGCTCAGTGAGAGCAGTATCTTAGGACCGTAGATTGTGGAGGAGACGACCGTGAAGATCCAGTTGATTCGCGATAGGATGAGAGCAGCCCAGAGTAGGCAGAGGTCTTATGCGGACTGTCGTCGGCGCAGACTTGAGTTTTCTGTTGGTGATCATGTTTTCTTGAGGGTCTCCCCAATGAAAGGCGTGATGAGGTTTGGGAAGAAGGGGAAGCTTAGTCCCAGATACGTGGGCCCCTTCGAGATCCTTAAGCGTATTGGTGCGGTTGCGTATCCATTAGACCTTCCGCCCAGTTTTCCAGACGTGCACCCCGTATTTCACGTTTCGATGCTCCGCAGATATCTTCATGATCCTTCGCATGCGATTCAGCACCCGACGGTCCAGCTTGAGCGCGACCTTTCCTATGCAGAGCAGCCGGTGATGATCTTGGATCGGCAAGTGAAGAAATTGAGGTCGAAAGAGATACCGTCCGTTAAAGTACTTTGGCATGGCCAGAGCGGCGAGGAAGTCACTTGGGAGACCGAGAGCGAGATGAGGAAGAGGTATCCCTATCTTTTTGAAGGTGCGTATAGTTAGATTTTTAAATTCGGGGACCGAATTTCTTTAAAGGGGGTAGATTGTAACACTTTGAATTTCCGTTTGAATGTCTTTCGTGATAATTAGTGATCGTACGTGTTATTATATATATATGTTCCTAGGATTATTAGTTATATTTAGTAGTGTTTGCATATTGGGAATTTTCTTGTGTTAGTGCACACTTGCACACTTAGCCATTTTTGAGACTTGGGGTTTTTGGTAACATGTTAACCATTCTTTTGTGCATGGTTGTTATATTTTTCCCCACCCTTTTATCCAAAACAAAACCCCATTTGATAATTTAAAATCCAATTAAACAAATGAGGCATGGGGGTTAGCTAAAGAGCTTGACTTTGACCCATTTTTCCCTCTCTTCTCTCTTTCTTTCCCCATCTCAGAAATTCTGGAGAATTCCAGTAGCAAACCCTCCTATTTTCTTCATCTTTTCTTCTCCTCTTCATGTCTCTTTAATCACTACACAAATCCTACACAAAAACCACACATTTCCTTCACAAAACCTTAGGAAAAGTGAACTTTTTGAGGTGTTTAAGGCAAATATGCACACTAGAGGGAAAAGCTGAGACTTTTGGTGTTCTACAAGGTTCTTAGAAGGTATTAACTCATATTTGCACTCTTTTTCCTTAGACTTGTAGTATTCTTTAGTAAAAATATCATTTTTGTGCATTTTTGGTGATATTTAAGGATATTTGTGATTCACATGTTAGATTAGGGTTTTGTTAGTTGTGTTAGCTCTATTATGTGTTATTAGAGCTATCTTAGGCCAGGTTTTGTTTCAGTTTGCACAAAAATACCCTAAAGTTCCATTTTAGTGTAAAAGTGTGGATTTTAACTAGAAATAAGGCCATGTAGTATCTGCTGCTACCCGAGATATTTCAGAGTAAAACTAGATGTTACTGTAGCATGTATGGGGGGTATAGAGCGCACACACAAAACCTGGAAGCCCAATTCCCTACCCAGGCCGCCGAAATATGCATTCTGGCCGCAAATTGCGGCCAGATGGGGGAGTTTTGGGTTGGGGTTTGGGGTGTTGGTATCTGCTGCTATGTGGGTTGTTTTGGTATATTTAGTTTTATAATATATTTCCTGTATCAAAATCTGGAGGTGATTACCTATTTTCCCGTATTTTCAATCTTTCGCGACAAGCGTGATACGTGTGTGTGGGTTTGGGGTTTCTGCGTATCGCGACGCGTCGGAGTGGTTTCAGGCGCGTAATCACACGTTTTAGCGTATCGCGCACACGCGCGCTTGGTTCACGACACGAGTTACTAGTTCGGCTTTAATGTCGCGTTTGTGTGACTTCCAGCTTATGTGTGATATATTGTGTAACTCTAGGTTCGCAGGCGAGTACGGCGGACGGCGCGCAGAAGGGGAAACAAGTTGTTGGCTATACCTAGCGAGAGACTACGGTGAGTAGATTTCACATCTACGGGGATATCGCCCGCATGGCGTTCTACGTCAGGGCTGATAGGACCTTATAGTTTCTTTTGTATACATTGACTGTTCATGGCTACTATTTAGTGCATACTGCATTTCCTGCTATATGGATATAAATTAGAATTGATAGAACACCGCACCATTACTAACGGTCCATGTTGCACGAGCACTGTCCTGCATGTTACACACACACCCTTAGTAATTGCCATGACACGCACACTGTAGGATTTATATATCACATCGGATCATTATATTGTAGCTTATCTATATGTGACTTGACATGATATTCATACTTGATGCATATATCACATCGGATCATTATATTGTAGCTTATCTATATGTGACTTGACATGCTATTCATACTTGATGCATATATCACATCGGATCATTATATTGTAGCTTATCTATATGTGACTTGACATGCTATTCATACTTGCTGCATATATCACATCGGATCATTATATTGTAGCTTATCTATATGTGACTTGACATGCTATTCATACTTGCTGCATATATCACATCGGATCATTATATTGTAGCTTATCTATATGTGACTTGACATGATATTCATATTTGATGCACATATCATATCGGATCATTGACTTGCTTATTGGTTTGGATTACATGTGATTTCTGGATTTGGGAACCGTGGCTATTTCAAATATGTAATCATTTAAAAACCCGGTTCCCTTGATATGATATTTCGGTGCGTCCACCATGTGTTTCCTCGGTGCTAGAGTGATATATGTGAACCCGAATCGAGGAGCTGGTTGAGGCCGATTACGGGTACATGGTGGACCCGGTATGGTATCCCGGGGCGAGAACGGTTTCGCTGTGTAGTAGACGGTGAGCCTGGCGGAGGGACTACTACCTACCGGTGATTGGTTGGACCTGACAGTTATCCGGAGGATGCTGATCAGAGTCGATAGATGGATGTGGGGTGATCCGTACTACCGGGGCCGAGGGCCGATACCGCAGACGTAGCCCGTGGGCTGACCCGGACTGACGAGGCCCGATTGATGAGGATTTGCGTGTCGATGCTGGACCCGAGTATTTATGATATTTGGGTGCCGATGTTGGGCACTCGGGATTCTCAGAGATGTACAGGATTTGAGGGCCGATGAGAGTGCCGGCGCCTAAGCTATTTGGGGGATCTGGGTGCATTGATGGACACCGATTATATATTCCACGTTGACATTCCGTGTAGATATTATGTTGCCCCTGCTCAGCATTTACTATTGTACCTCATCCTGTAGTTACATTACCTGATAGAGTACTTGCATGATTATTGCACATACTGCTTATCACATATTGATATCATCTATTGGCATACGATAGAGTAGCACAGTACGTGCATGCTCGCGATTACCTTTATATGTTATCTCTATTCACGAGTTGGCAACTTACCCCCGTTGTGCCACAGTGTTTGCAGGTTGCCCTTCGGAGTAGTCGCGGCAGGCTGCGGTTGCATCTTTTGACACAGATACCCCCATAGTTGGTGTACTAGCTCTTTTGCTGATAGGTGGGTTTTGTGCGGTATCTGTTTATCTTTCAGTTATGTACATTGTTGTATCTAGTATTCTCCATCTACCGTGTATGTATTTGACTTAGAGACAGTGTGAGGACGATGATGTATTTTATTTGTATTCTGGTGTCGAGCTCGTTGTGAGCCGACTGTATTTGCAGTTACCCTATCTGTGATGTTCCCACTTATGGATCTTGATCTTCGCTACGGCGTCGTATATTGTTATCTTGGTGATTGTTTACTTAGATTTCTTATCATGTTAGTAAGTGCTTTCTTTTAAAAACTTATAACACTCTCTACTTTCACTGGTTTGATTTCTGGGTTTTCGGTTCACTTGGTCGCGTTACGCCTGTAGACGTTACGTGATTAAGTGCCGGTCACGGGCCAAACTTTGGGTCGTGACAAAGTTGGTATCAGAGCGTAGGCTTTACCTTTCGGAGTGTAGGATGACCCTGGTATGATGGAGTAGGTAGCTGCAGCAGGGTAGCGTAGCGTGTGTATGTTCCGCGGCATACTCACGACACGGTACTCCGCCTATGCGACCTTAGGACTTGTTGATGTAAATTCCTTCTTGAGTATATACATTCTTGCGATTTGATTTCCGTATCCTTATCGAATCCTATTGTTCCTTTCAGCCAATATGTCTCCAAAGACTACGAGGGCGCAGAGAGCGGCCGCGAGGGCTGAGATTCGAGTTGACTCGTCCGAGAAAAGGACTGATCCGGGTAGTACACCGGTTGTGCCCGAGCAGGCTGTTCCTGCCATGACAGATCAGATTGCTATGTTAGGGGCTGGTGTGCAGGAGATACGCCAGACGATGGGATCCGGTATGCAGGAGATGCGCCAGAAGATGGGATCTCTAGTTGAGACACTTCGAGCGCAGCGACCAGAGGTAGTTCTACCCGTTGCAGAGACCGCGGTGGTACCCACAGTGCAGGCAATTGCACCTGCGACTGCAGAGGTTATTACAGTATCGCTGTCAGAGTTTATGAGGCTGAAGCCTCCGGTCTTCACAGGCACCGATGTGGCTGAGGATCCACAATCTTTCATTGATAGGATGGCGCGGATATGTCATTCACTTAGATGTGCAGATGCGAGATGGGTTGAGTTCGCGAGCTTTCGCCTGGAAGGTCTTGCGCAGAAATGGTGCGAATCAGTCGAGAAGGGTAGAGCAGCAGGTCTTCCTCCTATGACCTGGACAGAGTTCGTGGCGCTATTCCTTGCCCGCTTTCTTCCCCTGAGTGTCAGAGATGCTAGAGCACGCAGGTTCGAGTCTTTACGCCAGACGCCAGAGATGTCAGTGGCAGAGTACGATGTGCTGTTCACCGAGCTATCCGTTTATGCTCCGTATCTAGTGGCTACTGAGGAGTTGCGAGTCAAGAGATTTGTCCGAGACTTGCTTACACCACTATTCCTTGCTATCAGCGCGCAGCATTACGAGACATACGCAGCAGCAATAGATGCAGCATTATTAGTTGAGGAGTGCCTTGCTGAGACTTCGGCAGTTCCAGAGCCGTAGAGAGTTCGTGCAGATACGTCAGTGCAGAGACGGCCTTTCCGGCGTCGTGATAGGCACCTTGCAGGTGGCAGAGATTCGAGACGAGGCCGATTGTTTAGCTCCTATCCCCAGGAGGGTCAGCGACCGTCATCGGGATGTTACCGTTGCGGGAGTTCTTATCATCGTGTGCGAGATTGTCCTGAGGTACCCCGGAGTGGGGCGGCAGCACCACATGTTACATTGCCACCTTCACCACCCCAGACGGCATTGCCGATAGTACCTACTGTTACTCCGCGTCCGACGCATACACAGAGAGGTCATGGTCGCGGAGGATTTGTTCATAGAGGACGAGGTGGCCGAGGTAGAGGGTAGCCAGCGGCCGGCAGGGGACAGTTAGTTGCAGGTGGAGGACAGGCGCGAGTTTTTGCTTTGACGCATCAGGACGCGCAGGCGTCCAATGCGGTGGTCTCAGGTATCCTTTCTGTATGTTCGGTTGATGCACACGTGTTATTCGATCCCGGATCCACGCACTCGTACATATCCACACACTTTGTGCCGAGTTTGGGTAGAGAGTCCGGTTTGCTTGACCAGCCACTTGTTGTGACTACTCCTGTGGGAGAGTCGTTTGTTGCTTGGCACGTGTTCCGATCCTGTACCGTCCGTATTGGCGAGAGAGAGTTGCCGGTCGATTTGATCCTTCTTGAGATGTTGGACTTCGACGTTCTTTTGGGCATGGATTGGTTAGCCACGTGCTATGCTTCTGTTGACTGCCGCGAGAAGACAGTTCGATTTTGTTTTCCCGGCGAGTCGGTTGTTGTTGTGTTGGGGGACCGTGGTGCCACCCCTCACAGTGTGATTTCTTCTTTTCGCGCTGGACAGCTTTTGCGGAAGGGATGTCAGGGATTTCTCGCATATGTTTGCGATACTAGAGCTACAGAGGTTCCTCTGGATCAGGTTCCGATTGTTAGAGAGTTCCCTGATGTGTTCCCTGACGAGCTTCCTGGGCTACCGCCCCAGCGTGATATTTCTTTCTGCATTGACTTGGTTCCTGGCACGGGCCCTATTTCTGTACCGCCTTATCGGATGGCCCCGGCGGAACTTCGAGAATTGAAAGGCCAGTTGCAGGACTTGCTGGATAAGGGACTTATTCGACCCAGTGTTTCTCCTTGGGGTGCTCCAGTCCTGTTTGTCAAGAAGAAGGACGGCAGTATGCGTTTGTGAATCGACAACCGCCAGCTGAACAGGGTGACAGTGCGGAACAGATATCCTTTGCCACGCATCGACGATTTGTTCGACCAGCTTCAGGGGGCAGGATACTTTTCGAGGATCGATTTTCGATCGGGCTATCATCAGCTGCGGGTTCGACAGGAGGACATTCCTAGGATAGCCTTCCGCACACGTTACGGCCATTATGAGTTTTTGGTGATGTCGTTCGGACTCACCAACGCGCCAGCAGCATTTATGGATTTGATGAACCGTATTTTCCGACCGTATCTTGATCTGTTCATTATAGTGTTTATTGACGATATCTTGGTGTATTCTCGGAGTAGAGAGGAGCACGAGCAGCACCTGCGGATTACACTGCAGACCTTGAGGGAGCATCAGCTTTTCACCAAATTCTCCAAGTGTGCTTTCTGGCTAGACAGCGTAGACTTCTTAGGGCACATGATTACACGAGATGGTATATGTGTCGACCCGAGGAAGATAGAGGCAGTTCGGAGTTGGCCTAGACCCACGTCAGTGACGGAGGTTCGCAGCTTTCTAGGGCTGGCAGGCTATTACAGGCGATTTGTGCAGGACTTCTCTCGCATTGCTACACCTTTGACCGGGTTGACCCGGAAGGGAGTTCGCTTCGATTGGACGGAGGAGTGTGAGCACAGTTTCCAGCGTTTACGGGCTCTACTGACTACGACACCAGTGCTATCATTGCCTTCAGGATCAGGCGGATTTATGGTCCACTGCGATGCTTCACGAGTGGGACTAGGGTGCGTTTTGATGCAGCATGACAGGGTGATCGCGTATGCTTCGCGGCAATTAAAGAAACATGAACAGAATTACCCCACTCATGATCTGAAGATGGCTGCAGTGGTCTTTGCACTCAAGATCTAGCGACATTATCTGTATGGAGAGTCGTGCCAGATATTCACTGACCACAAGAGCTTAAAGTACATATTTCAGCAGCGAGACCAGAACCTTAGACAGCGCCGATGGATGGAGTTAGTGAAGGACTACGATTGTGAGATCTTGTATCACCCGGGCAGGGCGAATGTAGTGTCGGATGCTTTGAGCAGGAGGCCCGGGGGTAGTCTATCCTGTTTGAGCGCAGTACAGAGGCAGTCGTCGGCGGATTGGCAGATCTTATGCGACAGCCGGGTACAGTTCGAGTTTACGCCGATCGGAGGACAGATTGCGCATGTTCGTGCACGCCCACAGTTTCTTGACCGTATATATGAGGCACAGCACAGTGATGACCGCTGTTCAGAGATCAGGACACAGATGGGACAGGGCAGATTTTCTGAGTTCGTGATCGATGATCAGGGGATACTACGATTTGGACCTAGACTGTGCGTACCAGATGCTGAGGGATTGCGGCGTGAGATTCTTACCGGTATATAGGAGGCACATCGGTCGGTATATAGTGTTCATCCTAGTTCCACCAAGATGTACCACGATATGATAGATGTTTACTGGTGGGACGGTATGAAGAGGGACATTGCAGATTTTTTGTCGAGATGCCTGACTTGTCAGCAAGTCAAGGCTGAGCACCAGAGGCCCGCACGAGAGCTACAGCCGTTACCCATTCCGGAGTGGAAATGGGAACAGATATCTATGGATTTCATTGTGGGTCTACCCAGGACTAGTCGAAGTTATGACTCCATCTGGGTGATCGTGGATCGTTTGACGAAAGCGGCTCACTTCCTACCGGTGAAGACAACTTTCGGATTTGCTCAGTATGCCCATATTTACATTGATGAGATTGTACGACTGCACGGAGTTCCGACATGCATCTTGTCCGATAGAGGCACCCAGTTTACCAGCCGGCTATGGCAGAGGCTTCAGGAGGCTTTGGGCACTCGCTTGAGTTTCAGCACAGCATTCCATCCGCAGACCGATGGGCAGTCAGAGCGGACCATTCAGACTCTCGAGGACATGCTCAGAGCATGCGTTTTAGACTTCGGAGGTAGCTGGGATCATCATTTGCCCCCAGTAGAGTTCTCCTACAACAACAGCTACCAGGAGACCATTCAGATGGCACCTTTTGAGGCTCTTTATGGAAGGAGATGCAGATCGCCCACCTGTTGGACGGAGCTCAGTGAGAGCAGTATCTTAGGACCGCAGATTGTGGAGGAGACGACCGCGAAGATCCAGTTGATTCGCGATAGGATGAGAGCAGCCCAGAGTAGGCAGAGGTCTTATGCGGACCGTCGTCGGCGCAGACTTGAGTTTTCTGTTGGTGATCATGTTTTCTTGAGGGTCTCCCCAATGAAAGGCGTGATGAGGTTTGGGAAGAAGGGGAAGCTTAGTCCCAGATACGTGGGCCCCTTCGAGATCCTTGAGCGTATTGGTGCGGTTGCGTATCGATTAGCCCTTCTGCCCAGTTTTCCAGACGTGCACCCCGTATTTCACGTTTCGATGCTCCGCAGATATCTTCATGATCCTTCGCATGCGATTCAGCACCCGACGGTCCAGCTTGAGCGCGACCTTTCCTATGCAGAGCAGCCGGTGATGATCTTGGATCGGCAAGTGAAGAAATTGAGGTCGAAAGAGATACCGTCCGTCAAAGTGCTTTGGCATGGCCAGAGCGGCGAGGAAGTCACTTGGGAGACCAAGAGCGAGATGAGGAAGAGGTATCCCTATCTTTTTGAAGGTGCGTATAGTTAGATTTTTAAATTCGGGGACCGAATTTCTTTAAGGGGGGTAGATTGTAACACTTTGAATTTCCGTTTGAATGTCTTTCGTGATAATTAGTGATCGTACGTGTTATTATATATATGTGTTCCTAGGATTATTATTTATATTTAGTAGTGTTTGCATATTGGGAATTTTCTTGTGTTAGTGCACACTTAGCCATTTTTGAGACATAGGGTTTTTGGTAACATGTTAACCATTCTTTTGTACATGGTTGTTATATTTTTCCCCACCCTTTTATCCAAAACAAAACCCCATTTGATAATTTAAAATCCAATTAAACAAATGAGGCATGGGGGTTAGGTAAAGAGCTTGACTTTGACCCATTTCTCCCTCTCTTCTTTCTCTCTTTCCCCATCTCAGAAATTCTGGTGAATTCCAGCAGCAAACCCTCCCATTTTCTTCATCTTTTCTTCTCCTCTTCATGTCTCTTTAATCTCTACACAAATCCTACACAAAAACCACACATTTCCTTCACAAAACCTTAGGAAAAGTGAGCTTTTTGAGGTGTTTAAGGCAAATCAGCACACTAGAGGGAAAAGCTGAGACTTTTGGTGTTCTACAAGGTTATTAGAAGGTATTAACTCATATTTGCACTCCTTTTCCGTAGACTTGTAGTATTCTTTAGTAAAAATCTCATTTTTGTGCATTTTTGGTGATATTTAAGGATATTTGTGATTCACATGTTAGATTAGGGTTTTGTTAGTTGTGTTAGCTCTATTATGTGTTATTAGAGCTATCTTAGGCCTGGTTTTGTTTCAGTTTGCACAAAAATACCCTAAAGTTCCATTTTAGTGTAAAAGTGTGGATTTTAACTAGAAATAAGGCCCTGTAGGATCTGCTGCTACCCGAGATATTTCAGAGTAAAACTAGATGTTACTGTAGCATGTATGGGGGGTATAGTGTGCACACACAAAACCTGGGAGACCAATTCCCTACCCAGGCCGCCGAAATATGCATTCTGGCGGCAAATTGCGGCCAGATAGGGGAGTTTTGGGTTGGGGTTTGGGGTGTTGGTATCTGCTGCTATGTGGGTTGTTTTGGTATATATAGTTTTACAATATATTTCCTGTATCAAAATCTGGAGGTGATTACCTATTTTCCCGTATTTTCAATCTTTCGCGACAAGCGTGATACGTGTGTGTGGGTTTGGGGTTTCTGCGTATCGTGACGCGTCAGAGTGGTTTCAGGCGCGTAATCACACGTTTTAGCGTATCGCGCACACGCGCACTTGGTTCACGACACGAGTTACTAGTTCGGCTTTAATGTCGCGTTTGTGTGACTTCCAGCTTATGTGTCATATATTGTGTAATTCTAGGTTCGCAGGCGAGTACGGCGGACGCCGCGCAGAAGGGGAAACAAGTTGTTGGCTATACCTAGCGAGAGACTACGGTGAGTAGATTTCACATCTACGGGGATATCGCCCGCATGGCGTTCTACGTCAGGGCTGATAGGACCTTATAGTTTCTTTTGTATACATTGACTGTTCATGGCTACTATTTAGTGCATACTGCATTCCCTGCTATATGGATATAAATTAGAATTGATATAACACCGCACCATTACTAACGGTCCATGTTGCACGAGCAATGTCCTGCATGTTACACACACACTGTTAGTAATTGCCATGACAAGCACACTGTAGGAATTATATATCACATCGGATCATTATATTGTAGCTTATCTATATGTGACTTGACATGATATTCATACTTGATGCATATATCACATCGGATCATCATATTGTAGCTTATCTATATGTGACTTGATATGCTATTCATACTTGATGCATATATCACATCGGATCATTATATTGTAGCTTATCTATATGTGACTTGACATGCTATTCATACTTGATGCATATATCACATCGGATCATTATATTGTAGCTTATCTATATGTGACTTGACATGATATTCATACTTGATGCATATATCACATCGGATCATTATATTGTAGCTTATCTATATGTGACTTGACATGCTATTCATACTTGATGCATATATCACATCGGATCATTATATTATAGCTTATCTATATGTGACTTGACATGATATTCATATTTGATGCACATATCATATCGGATCATTGACTTGCATATTGGTTTGGATTACATGTGATTTCTGGATTTGGGAACCGTGGCTATTTCAAATATGTAATCATTTAAAAACCTGGTTCCCTTGATATGATATTTCGGTGCGTCCACCATGTGTTTTCTCGGTGCTAGAGTGATATATGTGAACCCGAATCGAGGAGCTGGTTGAGGCCGATTACGGGTACATGGTGGACCCGGTATGGTATCCCGGGGCGAGAACGCTTTCGCTGTGTAGTAGACGGTGAGCCTGGCATGGGGACTCCTACCTACCGGTGATTGGTTGGACCTGACGGTTATCCGGAGGATGCTGATCAGAGTCGATAGATGGATGTGGGGTGATCTGTACTGCCGGGGCCGAGGGCCGATACCGCAGACGGAGCCCGTGGGCTGACCCGGACTGACGGGGACCGATGGATGAGGATTTGCGTGTCGATGCTGGACACGAGTATTTATGATATTTGGGTGCCGATGTTGGGCACTCGGGATTCTAAGGGATGTACAGGATTTGAGGGCCAATGAGAGTGCCGGCGCCTGAGCTATTTGGGGGATCTGGGTGCATTGATGGACACCGATTATTTATTCCACGTTGACATTCCGTGTAGATATTATATTGCCCCTGCTCAGCATTTACTATTGTACCTCATCCTGTAGTTACATTACCTGATAGAGTACTTGCATGATTATTGCACATACTGCTTATTACATATTAATATCATCTATTGGCATATGATAGAGTAGCACAGTACGTGCATGCTCGCGATTACCTTTATATGTTATCTCTATTCACGAGTTGGCAACTCACCCCCGTTGTGCCACAATGTTTGCAGGTTGCCCTTCGGAGTAGTCGCGGCAGGCTGCGGTTGCATCTTTTGACACAGATACCCCCATAGTTGGTGTACTAGCTCTTTTGCTGATAGGTGGGTTTTGTACGGTATCTGTTTATCTTTCAGTTTTGTACATTGTTGTATCTAGTATTCTCCATCTACCATGTATGTATTTGACTTAGAGACAGTGTGAGGATGATGATGTATTTTATTTGTATTCTGGTGTCGAGCTCGTTGTGAGCCGACTGTATTTGCAGTTACCCTATCTGTGATGTTCCCACTTATGGATGTTGATCTTCGCTACGACGTCGTATATTGTTATCTTGGTGATTGTTTACTTAGATTTCTTATCATGTTAGTAAGTGCTTTCTTTTAAAAACTTATAACACTCTCTACTTTCACTAGTTTGATTTCTGGGTTTTCGGTTCACTTAGTCGCGTTACGCCTGTAGACGTTACGTGATTAAGTGCCGGTCACGAGCCAAACTTTGGGTCGTGACAGGAATGGTAAAATCAAACAAAAACTTGCTAGCATGACATGCTTCCCTAGTGATCATCCTAAAACTATTAACTCGCAAAAACAAAAACCTTTGAGCTAAGAGAAAAAAAAAGCAAACAACCATTGATGCCTCTTCTTTAATGCTCCAATTTGTTTAGTAAGGTGGCTCCTTTGATTTGAACTCCTTGTTTGGTCTCCTAGAGTTTACCGGTTGAAGTCTCGTTGTCGGCCATTTTCTTCAAAGACGATCCACGGCGATGAATGGCGACTCGAGCAACTCCTTCTTCCTTACTAGTTGCTATGTAGTAAGAAGAAGTCCCTTGGAGATGTAGATCATAAGGGGTTTCACTCTATTCTCTCCTATTTCTTTTCTACCTTTTCCTTTTCCTTTCAAGAGTTTTTGTTAGAATGATGGGGGGAGAGAGATGAGTTGGGTTATGGTAAATTTCAACATGCTACCATAACCTAAGCCATTCCACATCTCTCTTATCGTGCTAACACAAGTCCTAAGGTGTGTGAAATGGTTGCACATCACCCTTAGTCTTACAAAAATGAGAAAAAGATAAAAAGGAAAAAAGGATATATCATGGTTAAAAAGATATTAGCCATGATTAAAGAAATTTTTCACATCACATGGAACATTAAAATAAAGATAGAGAGAGAGAGTAAAAATGATATTAGGTTAATTACATGTATTATCATATAATATCATATAATTAAACCTGTCATTAAATTAACAATTAATTCAATGACCCGGTTTAGTCAGAAAACCGACTAGTATCATAACCCGTCCAGACAAAGACAAATGTCTAACCAGACCCTGCACGCATCCCATGCGTGCACTACTTTATTTCGTTTGAGTGGACAAAACATCTGTATGGGACTCTAAGGACCCGTCAACACGCCGGCAGTGAGTTGCCAGAAAACATCATAAACTTACAAGCACGTCAATGGTACTAGCTGTGCGTAACGGCTAGCCAGGTGTTGAACGAAGGAAAGGTCGATAAGATAACTTGTCCGTACCCTACAGAGCCTATTGATGACACTTACCGTACAGTCCGGTCTTTTCGTTTGATAATGTCGCATATCGGGTCTGGGAGGTGGTATCAGTCAGACTCCCACTAACCCGATGAATCGTGCAAATATAAAGCTTATAACCATATGAGAAACTACCGATAACGCTTATCAGTAAAACTCGCTTGCCTTGGCCAGAGACTTATGGTTACAGCTAATCTCACACTGCACAACATCAACTCGCCATACCGGGAGAGACGAATTCTTTCCGATCGCTCATTTCCTTCACATGATCCGGGACTATACCCAACCATTACCTGTTTGCACACCCCTTTAAGGCTGTGGTAGGGTAGTAATCTAAGTACAGTGGGGACCACATGAGACACTATGACGATCTCTGGTCTACAGACTAACATGTACTTGTGTCGCCTGACAACTGCTATTCGACGATAGATATAGTACCATCTAGGAGTTCTCGACAAGTCCGTTGTGTACTCAGTCTCTAATGAGCACCTTCATACAATATTTAGTGTCAAACACCAATGGTTGTGGGATCAACCATCGCCCTATACGGGGTCGAGAAACGTATACACTAGTCTACTCTGGAATATCGATGCCCTTTCTCGATACCTCTACGACTAGGAACTTTTAAGGATATGCTTATTTTCTATCCATGGCCCACTAGCATGATCGACATCATAGTCCTGGCAGCCAAGCAAAAAATCCTAAAGTCTTTATCAACATGTATATTTGAGAGCAAGAAATAAATGCATACAGATTAAGATAAAGTCAAAACCAGATAGTATACTATCATTTTGAGCAAGATTATTCTATAAATACATATATCCCTAATGTCTAATAAACAATAATGGCCTCTAGGGCATACATATCTAACAGTGTGTAACCTCGTCTAATTGAGCATATAGAAATTAGACAACGTTAACAACACATCCATGCACACAAACGAAGTCATGACATTAAAATTCCAAAACACAATTAGCGCAATTCCCAAATTTCCCAAGGATCAAAAACCAAGTGCACTAAATATCCAAAAAAGTCTTGTTTTGAGCCAATTCGGAAGTCCGAATCAAAATGAAATGCGCACGAACCTTCGCGGGTAGTTAGAGAACGAAATTAACATTGAGTTGGGGGGCCTAGAGGAGGTACCCCACTACTGAGGCTACCACGAGGCGGCCAGGGGGTGAGGTAGACCCAAAACTGACCATGGGGGGCAGTTTTGGGTCCTCACCCCAAGACTACCTTGTGGTGGTCTTGGAGAGTAGGCTCTGCCATTTGGTCCCCCCGGGGTCTCCCCGAAGTGCCCACGCACCATCCCATGCTCCGTTGTGGCTGCTCCGATCTAGTCGATCTCCGATCTTCTCGTACAGGTGGCTCCACGTCATCAGATCTTTAAACGGGCTCCCGCCTCTGACCCGAGGCAACTCGTGTAAGGTTCCTAGGCACTCTCAAGAGGTCTCACAAGGCATCAACCATGTCAATTTCAAAAATACGGTGCCGAGAAACCCTAGACTACGGATCGTTGGCTAGAATTCTAGGCGACAAATGAAAGTAGTTAACATTTTAACTAAGGGAACGGAAATACAACCTTTGTAGATCCGGTGCTCCACCTCCATAGCTCCGTGATGATGTCTCCTCGCTGTCCAAGACGGATCCCGGGCTCTAGCGTCGGCTTCATCGGAGAATGGACGGGCTAGGTCGTCGACGTCGATGCCGAAGATGATCTACGTCGAGGCATCACTAGATCAAACTCCAACCTCACCAAGTCAAGAAACTTGTGAAGAAAACACACTCTACTACTTGGCAAGAGGTAGAGGATGAAGAAATAGGAAGTGGGTAGACTTTAGAATTGGATTTCTCACTCTAACTCATCAATCACCATTGATGGAGTCTTGCTTCTTCTTGAAGAAGAAGAAGAAGAAGATGAAGTATATATTATGATAAGTTGATTAAAAGGAAAAGAAAAGGAATACTTATCATGATAATAACCATGGTCAAGTGTAGAGACTAAACTAAGGTTAAGTGAAGTGGTTAGGGTTAAGCATGAGACAAAATGGTCACTAAGTCAAAGCTTCATGAAGCTTCAAAGAAAGAAACAAAACTTGCAACCATTTCATTTCTTTATGCTTAATATTTTTCCAAAATAAATAAACAAATAAATAAATGAATAAATAAATAATGGATAAAACAAAACCCTAATTTCCAACTTAACCATGGTTTAATTCTTTACACTTAACCAAAAAGCATGTATCATCAAACATGATACAATCAAATGTACAAATGTATATCACATATACAATGTGCACAATCCAAGTAAGAAAATCCATTTAAAGTGAACCAATACTAATTAATGCAAAGTAATATATCAAATATATAATTATACATTAAATCATTAAATCAACACTTGATTTAACGATCCGGTCATATCGCATATAACCGACTAGTATTCAATTATCGGCTTATCGAATCAATCCTTGATTCGATAACTAGGTTATATCACATACAACCATTCGATACATTCATCGCGAGAATAGAATACGGCATCACATACACGCATTATTCTCGGTCCCGCACATATCTCATATGCGCTCCTATTTCGTTTCGCTTGAGCCAGGAAACCTCTGTGTAGGACTCTAAAGACTCGTCAATACGCCGGCAGCAGGTGATGATCATATCAAACACCCACAAGCCGCAAGCGGTCTGCTAAACGTAACGGCCACCCGGGTATTGAACGATCAGAAGATCGACAAGCAAGCCCGCTCACACTCCAGTGAATCCAACCAGTAACACTACCGTACAGTCCGGTCTCGTCGTCTGATATGTCGCATATCTCGCCTAGGGGTGGTAAACGTCAGACCCCAATAGCTCGATAAGTCGTGTCGATGTGAGGTCTATAACAATTCGAGAAACTACTGGTAACACTTACCAGTAAATCTCAGCAACCCTGGCCAGGGATTTCCTGTTATAGCCAATCGAACACAGCGCAACATCAACTCCCTATACCGGAAGAGACGAATCCCCTCCTATCGCTCATTGCCTCCATGTGACTCGGGACTGTACCCAAAAATCACCGTTTTGCACGCCCTCTTGGACGTGGTAAGATGGAAATCAAAGCACAGTGGGAACCACACAAGACTCTATGACGATCTCGGGTCAACAGACTACTCTGTACCAGTGTCACCAGAGAACTGCCATCTGACGTAAGGTATAATACCATCTGGGAGTTCTCGGCGAGTCCGTCCAGTGTACCCAGTCTCTACTGAGCACCTGTATATCATCTCTGATGTCAAACACCGATGGATATGGGATCATCCATCGCCCATCTGTATGGGTCGAGAAGGTACACGCTAGTCTACTCTGGTATATCGATGCCCCGTCTCGATATACCCACGACTAGGGACTTTGAAGGATGTACTTATGGACTACCATGTCCCCACTAGTATGATCTGCATCATAGTCCAGGTAGTCAAGTACACATCCTAAGGGCTTTACCAACATATATCAGAGAGACAATCTGAGTACACATTAAGGTAAAGAGTAATCAGATAGCATACTATCATATCGAGCAAGAAAGTCCTCCCTATATATGTCCCATCATCCACTACAATATACATCCTATGTACAGTAATGGCCTCTAGGGCATACATATAACTAACAATCTCCCACTTGCACTAGGGCCATCTGTAGCAGTGGTTGTAGTATCTCATACTCAACCATCCCATAAAAGTCTCTCTCTGGGAATAGGCCTTCATGAGTGGATCCGCCGTGTTGTCCTCTGAGTCTACTCTCCTAACCTCGATCCCTTAGAGATCAACCATCTCCATGATCAGGTGATACTTCCTTAGAATATGTCTGGATCACTGATGGGACCTGCGTTCCTTGGCATAAGCCACAACTCCATTGTCACACAATGGGAGGAACATAGTTCATCTCATGAACCAATATACACCCAAACAGCTTCTTTGGTAGCATCTTTAGTAGCGATGTATCATGCCTTTATCGTCTAGTATGTCACGGTATCTAGCTTGGAACTCTTCCAACATACCGTCCCTTTACTGAGGGTAAAGACATTGCCTGCGACTGACATTCAGTCGTCTTTATCACCCTGGAACACTTCCAGTGATTCTTCCCAGGATCGATTGATACCATCTCACTACAACTAGTGAGAATCCTAACATCCAATTAAATCTATCTCATAGATCCAAAACTCAGGATTTAGGAGGTATCATGTTGATCCTATATGGAGAATCCTTATGATAAGCGGAGATTGATCGAGCGTAGCATAGGAAACTTCTTCCCTATCAAGAGTATGTCATCCACGTACTCTACGAGGATCACCACCATACTCCCTACTACCTTTTTGTTTATACAAGGTTCATCTACCATTTTGATGATGTCAAACTCTTTGACTACTACATCAAAACAGACGTTCCAACTCCGCGATGCCTGTTTTATCACATAAAACATCTTGCACGCGTTTCCGCTGCTCCCACTGTTTACGAAGCCCTCTGGCTGTGTACTTATAGACGCCCTCTTCCAAAACATCATTTTAGAAGAGCTGTCATGACACCCAACCACCAGATATCGTAGTCATGGTATGTAGCCGTGGCAAGTAGGATCTGGATGGACTTAAGCATAGCTACTTGAAAAAGGTTTCATCATAATCCACGCCTGGTAAATGATGCAAACTTTGAACAAGTCTAGCTTTGAAAGTCTCAACTTTTCCATGTACACCAAGTAATCTTCTCAAGATATACTTTCTCCTGATGGGGATTTAACCCTTCAGATATATCAACTAAAGTCCATACTTTGTTGGTGTATAAGGATTCCATCTCAGATCGCTAAGCATCCAGCCATTCTTACAGAGTCTTACTCCTGATGGCCAGCTCGAAGCTAGTTGGGTCATCATCTCATGATGTAATCCTCGCTCCCACTGTCATAGAGAAACCGAAGTATCTCTCAGGTGGGTGAGGAACCCTACTAGATCGGCGGAGAGGCTGAGGTTCATTGGATTTTTCTGAATCCTTTGGTTCTGTCAAATCATCAGCTGCAGTTTGTATAGCTGGAACATTTCCAGTTGTGCATAACAGACGTTGCCTCGAGCTTGTCCGGATTTTGCTTTTAGACATTGGCCGGACAACCCCAAATCTTAACTGACTTAAGAGATGGGCTCTTCCCTTTCCATATCACATATGAAGTGGTAGGCTACTGATTTCATCGGGACCCTATTCAATAGGTATGCAGCTTCTCAAGCGCATAACTCCCAAAAGGAAATAGGTAACTCAGTAGTACTCATCATAGAGCACACCTTATTATATACGGTGTGATTGCTCCGCCCTGATATACCATCGTGCTATGGTGTATACGGAGGAGTAATGCTGAGAGAGAATCTCATTCTCCTTTAGAATAGTCCAGGAATTCCTTGCACAAGTATTCTCCTCCCTGATCTCATCATAGGACATAATACTTATACCCGTATTGGTTCTCTACTTCTATCTTATATTCTGTGAATATCTCAAAAGGTTCAGACTTGTGTTTCAACAGAAACATATGTCTGAATCTCGAGAGATTATCAGAGAATGTAATGAAGTACAAAGAACCTTACCAGGTATGAGTAGACAGGGGACCTTTATACATCAACATGTATCATCCCAAGAGTTCACTAACTCTTTCTCTGTTTCCAATAAACAGAGCTATGGTCATTTTATCTTTGTGACATGACTGGCAAGTTTCATAAGATGTAAATTCAAACTGATTTAAATATGCATCTAAATGTAACTTCAGCTAGTCGGGTCGCATTGATATGACCTAGTCTACAATGCCTCAAGAAGGATTCGTTCATTTCTGAACTCTTCCTCTTGTGTGTGTTCTGTATACTAAAAACTGTAGTGTGATTTAGAACATCAATGCTTTTAGATAACGTGCCTGAACCGATCAACTTTTGATATAGGAAATGTTCAAAACATTATCCAACAATACAAAATTTTATCATTTCTTTACTAATAAAGAGAGCGATATGATTTTGCATATCAGGTTCGGTATCTAATAACATTCATTCAGAATCAATGTATTGGTAATACAGGGTGACAGTGACCAACAGACTTGGCTGCAACACTTGCCCCGTTTTCTGCCTCATGAAACTTATCACCCGTTCTCAGTTTTTCTACCCTTTTGTAGCCCTATGTAATATCTTACATATCTGGGATCCTGATCCGGTATCAAATACCCAGGATACGGAGGATACTGAGAAACAGTTCTTTGTAATGAACACACCCGAAGATGATGCATCAGCATGCACTCTCTTCGTTTGGGCGGCACGGGAAATATGGTATTCCCCAATTTCCTGCTCTGTCTTATAACTATTATAAGTTGGAGTGGGACCAACGTTCCCCAGCTCAGTATAACAAGCGGGTTCGGTCAATAATCCGTTTTATTATCTTGATTAAGGCGTGACATGGTCGCTACCAGGAGAGAGAGAGAAGAAAACACTCAGCGTGCGCTCTTGCAAGAATAGATTGGTTATTATTTTATCTAATCAGGATGGCTCCCACTGCTTTTTATCAAATCTTCCTTCAAACCCTAAAAGGAAAGACTAGCCGGGATTAATTACACACTACAAGTTCGCCAATCTTTCAGCCAGGCCAGTATCGGTACTTTGAGGGAGGTCCCTCGTGCTTTCGCACGAACCTAATTAATGTAAACCTCGTTTTCCCAGAGGCGTAACCTCGTTAACACCTTTCTAGACACCTACTTGATCGGCTAATTGTAATGTATAAAACTCTCCCAGGAGTAACAATTACTCGCAGCGGGTATCGGGATCCAACTATCTCATAGAAGGTATGCAATCTCATTGCAAATTTCAACACTTGAAATTCCCGATAATATTTTGCCCCTAGCGTCCTATGACCTTGACGCAGGCCAACAAACCATAGTGCGCTAGTCAAGTTCAACCCGTCATTTCCTGATTGAATTAAACCCACCCGCACGACCCTTGACGCAGGCCAACAAAGTCGCACGACTACCCTAATCCAATCTGCATCATATGCATAAGCAGATAAATACTAGTTAGCTACCGCACACTACGCCTTGACGCAGGCCAACAAACGTAGCACGAATACTAACTACCACTTATCTGAAATGACGGAGGGCTACGATAGGCTTTTCTGAAACCTATTGCGTAATGAACTTGATATCGTTGTAGGATCGAATGAATTTTGAAATGGAGTGTTTTTGAGGCTTTTCTAGTTTTGCTAAAGGAGTCATTCCCGGTGAAAGGATCGTCGGTCCTTTCCTCGTCGAATGAGGTGCGGGATATATCATATATATCACTGTGCAAAGCAAAAAACACTTAAAAGCAATCAAAAGACAAACCGAGGGTGTAGCATCTGCCAGTTATTGCTAAAGGAGTCACTCCCGGTGAAGGGATCTCGGTCCTTTCCTCATCGAATAAGGTGCAGGATATATCACATATACCGCTGTTCAAAGCAAGAACTGTAGCTACCTGTTTTATTTTGAAATTCGATTCTACAACATCTTAGGTTTCTTTTATTTCATTAATCACATTAATGAAGTCCCATCATTTAAATACCTAAACATCACAGATAAATACGACGTACATTTATGCCATCCGCATTCGCCTCGATGTCCCCTCATGGACCGTTAGGTTAGGTAACTAACGGCAGAGCGGGGCAGGGCTAGCGCGGGTGTAAAACATAAGTAACGTCTATATAATATATCATATATACTATATACTGTATCTGACACAGAACATCACATGATCACATCACAGATATCGCTGCAGAATAATCATATGAAATATTGGATATACTAGGACGTCCGTGTTTTCAATACGAGCCAGTACAAAACACGGATTCCACGGTCGCGATGAATAGCCAAACCCACACCCTTAGACCCCTACGAGAGCGGCAAGCAACCCTACCAATTCTAGAGTTAGGAGACCCGGCCTCGACTCCTCGAGTTGGTCTCCCACTGGACTCCAGAACCCGGTTACTTGTGCCCTCCTCCTTGGGTCTATCCTAGTGCGGAAAAGTAAATAATATACAACAGGGTGACAACTTCCGCTACCTGGAAGTGCCCCAATAAAAGAATATTACATACAGTTTTTACATGAATGAAAATGAAAAACACTCATCTCACATAAAAAAACCCCGGCTATTCAAACACGACGATCCAATATAACATATCCAGCAACACATAACATCACATGTCATCAACGTAAGTAAATATGTCCATCCCAATTGTCGTTGACATATAGCAACGAAACTGGCGATATCACATATTACACTTACGGTCACAGAAAAGAAAGTGTAAAACTACAACAGTTGGAATCCGCAATCTACATAGACATCGCATGCCTAATCAAATGAAATACTTAGACATCGCATGCCTAACAATTATAAACCCCGCATTTTAGTCTCAAAATCGAAAACACTTTTCAATATCAAGTCGGGCAATTCAACAAGATTCCCGACATCCTGATCGAATGCTCGTCGCAAACTTTAGTAGGCGGCCGCACCCCCGACGCCGTCGACAAAGTGCACCAAGGCAGAACACCGCTGCCGCGAGCACCCGAACGGATGCTTTCGGCGACGGGGTTCTCCTACAGTCACTTGGTCGGGGCTATGGAGTGAGGTTGTCTATTAAGTTTATCCGGCGAGTATCCGCGTACGCTACGTGATTGCGACGGACTTTTGATCACATCAAAATTCCGTGGCAACCGATCAAGTGAGACTAAAGTGCTGTGTTTATAACATTCATTCAGTTATCTCATAACTTATTGTGAATTCCAATTATTGTATCACATTCCAGATAAACAGAAAATGTTAAACTTTCCGATCGAACAATCGAACACCCAAGTTTTCCCGATATAGATCAACAAATGAAACAAGTCTAAAAACATTCAATTCGTGCCTCAGTACCAACGGTCCAGCCGTAGAAGGGTCAAGCCAACGCCTCACATGTGGCACGCCGTACTGCCCCAAACCCGAAGGTTCAAAGGGCAGTTCAAAACGGTCACATAATCGAGTTAAGGTTTGTTGTCTTCTAGAGGGTCCATCGAGTTACTTGCACTACTTAGAACGTCTTTAAACTACGGAAAAATCCAACACTTGGAAATTTGCCGGCAGGGGAAAAAGTGGGTATTTATAGCCGGTCGAACTTTTTAACATATTCAAAAAATTATCCGGAAAGCCACACAGACAAAATTTGATAATCCGATCGAACTTCGAATCCCCAAAACAACCCAGAAAATTCAACTCTTGAATAAATATTAAAAATTCCCAGAAAATCCAAAACCAGAAAAGAGGAATTACTGTGCAAACAGGAATTGATGATGTCACCATATGGCCGCGGAACTGCCGCAGAAGCCAGGCTTCTGCCGCGGTTCCGCCGCACTTTGGTGGATTCATGGGTACGGGCTTCACAGTAATTCTTACAATTCACTGCTGAATTTTCTGCATATTTTTAATGTGGTAAAATCCCAGATTTTAGAAAAAGTCTAGAGAGCATGTTTGGTTTAGGGTTTCGGGTTCGTTCGGGCTTCAAATTGCGTCTACACATCGCCTAAGGCTCTAGCTAGGCTCTGATACCACTGTAGGGTTCCTAGGCACTCTCAAGAGGTCTCACAAGGCATCAACCATACCAATTTCAAAAATACGGTGCTGAGAAACCCTAGACTACGGATCGTTGGCTAGAATTCTAGGCGACAAATGAAAGTAGTTAACATTTTAACTAAGGGAACGGAAATACAACCTTTGTAGATCCGGTGCTCCACCTCCATAGCTCCGTGATGATGTCTCCTCGCTGTCCAAGATGGATCCCGGGCTCTAGCATCGGCTTCATCGGAGAATGGACGGGCTAGGTCGTCGACGTCGATGCCGAAGATGATCTACGTCGAGGCATCACTAGATCAAGCTCCAACTTTACCAAGTCAAGAAACTTGTGAAGAAAACACACACTACTACTTGGCAAGAGGTAGAGGATGAAGAAATAGGAAGTGGGTAGACTTTAGAATTGGATTTCTCACTCTAATTCATCAATCACCATTGATGGAGTCTTGCTTCTTCTTGAAGAAGAAGAAGAAAAAGATGAAGTATATATTATGATAAGTTGATTAAAAGGAAAAGAAAAGGAATACTTATCATGATAATAACCATGGTCAAGTGTAGAGACTAAACTAAGGTTAAGTGAAGTGGTTAGGGTTAAGCATGAGACAAAATGGTCACTAAGTCAAAGCTTCATGAAGCTTCAAAGAAAGAAACAAAACTTGCAACCATTTCATTTCTTTATGCTTAATATTTTTCCAAAATAAATAAATGAATAAATAAATAATGGATAAAACAAAACCCTAATTTCCAACTTAACCATGGTTTAATTCTTTACACTTAACCAAAAAGCAAGTATCATCAAACATGATACAATCAAATGTACAAATGTATATCACATATACAATATGCACAATCCAAGTGAGAAAATCCATTTAAAGTGAACCAATAATAGTTAATGCAAAGTAATATATCAAATATATAATTATACATTAAATCATTAAATCAACACTTGATTTAACGATCCGGTCATATCGCATATAACCGACTAGTATCCAATGTATCGGCTTATCGAATCAATCCTTGATTCGATATCTAGGTTATATCGCATACAACCATTCGATACATTCATCGCGAGAATAGAATACGGCATCACATACACGCATTATTCTCGGTCCCGCACATATCTCATATGCGCTCCTATTTCGTTTCGCTTGAGCCAGGAAACCTCTGTGTAGGACTCTAAAGACTCGTCAATACGCCGGCAGCAGGTGATGATCATATCAAACACCCACAAGCCGCAAGTGGTCTGCTAAACGTAACGGCCACCCGGGTATTGAACGATCAGAAGATCGACGAGCAAGCCCGCTCACACTCCAGTGAATCCAACCAGTAACACTACCGTACAGTCCGGTCTCGTCGTCTGATATGTCGCATATCTCGCCTAGGGGTGGTAAAAGTCAGACCCCAATAGCTCGATAAGTCGTGTCGATGTGAGGTCTATAACAATTCAAGAAACTACTGGTAACACTTACCAGTAAATCTCAGCAACCCTGGCCTGGGATTTCCTGTTATAGCCAATCGAACACAGCGCAACATCAACTCCCTAAACTGGGAGAGACGAATCCCCTCCTATCGCTCATTGCATCTATGTGACTCGGGACTGTACCCAAAAACCACCGTTTTGCACGCCCTCTTGGACGTGGTAAGATGGAAATCAAAGCACAGTGGGAACCACACAAGACTCTATGACGATCTCGGGTCAACAGACTACTCTGTACCAGTGTCACCAGAGTACTGCCATCTGACGTAAGGTATAATACCATCTGGGAGTTCTCGGCGAGTCCGTCCAGTGTACCCAGTCTCTACTGAGCACCCGTATATCATCTCTGATGTCAAACACCGATGGATATGGGATCATCCATCGCCCATCTGTATGGGTCGAGAAGGTACACGCTAGTCTACTCTGGTATATCGATGCCCCATCTCGATACACCCACGACTAGGGACTTTGAAGGATATACTTATGGACTACCATGTCCCCACTAGTATGATCTACATCATAGTCCAGGTAGTCAAGTACACATCCTAAGGGCTTTACCAACATGTATCAGAGAGACAATCTGAGTACACGTTAAGGTAAAGAGGAACCAGATAGCATACTATCATGTCGAGCAAGAAAGTCCTCCCTATATATGTCCCAGCATCCACTACAATATACATCCTATGTACAGTAATGGCCTCTAGGTCATACATATAACTAACAACTCGGTCATCAAGTTTGCTAAAAGAGATGACCAAGATTGATGTAGAGAATGAGTAGAACACTTTGTCTCGCTTCGTCCAAAGCCATGGACGAACGGTTAATGAAGTTGCCTTTTGGAATCGGGTAAATGAGAAATGAGCATACAAATTTTCATGAACCAAAATCTATCATCTTTTTTCCAATCAAGTGAGTGAGTGAGGAGGAGGGGAGGGGCCGGCCATATATGAGGAGGGGGGTGATGGTAGGAGCAAGTGGTGACCATTAAAAAAAGCTTCTCATAAAAATATCAAGAAGAAATATCTTAAGCTTTACAAAATGCATTAATGATAACAATGACTCATAACCTTAGTCATCCTTTCATTAAATGCAACCAAGGAAACAATAACACCACTCAAACCTAGTCACCTCTTCTAGAAACTTCTAGAACCATCCACACTCATCAAGAAAAGATAAATCCGTATTTAACCGAATGTAAAATACGTGTGATAGAAAACTGGAAACTAGCAACTTCCAAAAGTGATCCCGAAACAAATTTCAGGATAACCCCGTAACAGTATAATCATACCCGCATTTGTATTACGACCGAATACAAATGCAACTGAGACAAAGATATTATATCTACAAAGTATAATACATGGATCCGGCTTAAACCAAAGCCCACCAGTATTATCTGCCCGAAATATGACACGTGCGTAAACGCACGTGCATTTTCCGAACCTTGCCATAAAACCATACGGCCTCTACAACGTTTCGCCCGAACTTGGGAAACTATCTGTGGGGGACTCTAATGACTCGTCAGTACGCTGGTAGTAGGTTTAACCACAAGCCGTCTGCGGCACTAGCTGTGCATAACGGCTGCCCATGTACTGACCTCAAAGGAGGCCGATGAGCGAACTCATCCAGAAACCCTACTGAGCCTAACAGTGACAATGTATATACAGTCCGGTCCGCTCGTCTATGAGTGTCGCATATCCGGCCTAGGGGGCTAGTAACGTCAGACCCCCAATAGCGGTATAAGTCGTGTCGGAGACAAGCCCTGAACACCCTGAGAAACTACCGGAGTACCTACCAGTAACTCTCACATGCCTTGGCCAAGGACTTGGTGTAATGGCTTTCCTAGACACAGCGCGACCTCCACCCCCAATACCGGGAGAGACGAATCCCCTGCCGATCCACTCACGTGCCTCCATGTGGCTCGGGACTGTACCCAAAAACTACCTGTTTGCACGACCCCTTTGAGCCGTGGTAGGCTAGAAATCAAAGCACAAAGGAAACTCACACGAGACAAATGACGACCTCAGGTCGATGAACTAACCTGTACACTTGTCACCAGGGAACTTCTATCTGACGATATGTATAATACCAACTAGCAGGTTCCCGGCGAGTCATGTCCGGTGTACTCATAACCCAATGAGCACCTGTATACATCTTAGGTGATCCAGCTGACACCAGTGGCTTGTGAGACCGGCTACCGCCCCTCGTCGGGGTCTCGATTGTATACACTAGTCTACTCCGGAGTATCGATGCCCTGTCTAGAAACTCCCACGACTAGGGACCACTATTAAGGATGAGCTTATGGACTACCCAACTCTCACGTATATGATCGCCCTCATACTGTTGGTAGTCAAGCAAGATCCTAAGGGCACTATCAACGTGTAACATGTAATCAGTCGCCTGAACATGTACATGATTGATAAAGGCAAACCAGATAGCATACTATCATCTCGAGTAAGACTATCCTACCGGCATAGGTCCTCCTCAATCATTGCAATCACGTACCTGCGATCCAATAATTGACTTTGAGGGCACTATATCCAACAATCCCCCACTTGCACTTAAGGCAAATTATTGCGATGTCGCATACTCACAGCCCGTGTGATACCGAATACCCAACTCCTCTACTAATCAGTTTCACAAAGCCCGTTCGTAAAACTCTTGTGTTCGAGAAATAGCCTTAGTGAGTAGATCCGCCCTGATGTTTCTTTCTATGTCTCTCTTAATCTCAAGTTCGCGGAGAAAGCCATCTCCCGAATCGAGTAATACCTGTCTTAGAATATGTCTGGATATCTGATGGGACCTAGTTCATAAATGAACTACAAATCCAAACTTCTTAGACTGTAACGATAACCGAACCTAATCAGTATCCACCACCATGCCTCCCACAGTATCCTCTTGGACCACCTGTCCAAGATAATCTCCCTCTTCGTCAGAGGGAAAACTATAACTCTGACAATCTCTCTGTCATCCATGTCACCTTTGAAGCCTGGAATGATAACCGTCTCTGAAGGAGGCTGCCGTCATCAAATCCGTAGAACATGCACTTATGTTCTAAAACTGCTTCCTTATGTTTCTCCAGGATTGGATTAATACAAACTTATTGCATCTAGTGCAAAAACAACATCTGGTGTGGTACTTGACATCTCACGATTGACTCAATTGCCTAAGTTATTAGTTATATGTATGCCCTAGAGGCCATTACTGTACATTGGATGTATATTGTAGTAGATGCTGGGACATATATAGGTAGGACTTTCTTTCTCGAAATGATAGTACGCTATCTGGTTGTTCTTTATCTTAACATATATACTTTCTGTCTCTTTGTTACATGTTGATAAAGCCCTTAGGATGTGTACTCGACTTCCAGGACTATGATGCAGATCATACTAGTGGGGCCTGGATAGTCCATGAGTACATCCTTCAATGTTCCTAGTCGTGGGAATATCGAGACGGGGCATCGATATTCCAGAGTAGACTAGCGTATATCTTCTCGACCCATGTGATGGGCAATGGATGATCCCAAATCCATTGGTGTTTGACATCAGAGATGGTATGCGGGTGCTCAGTGGAGACTGGGTACACTGAACGGACTCGCCGAGAACTCCCAGATGGTATTATACCTCACGTCAGATGGCAGTTCTCTGGTGACACTGGTACAGCTTAGTCTGTTGACCCGAGATCGTCATAGAGTCTTGTGTGTCTCCCACTGTGCTTTGATTTCCACCCTACCATGGCTCTACTGAGTCGTACAAACAGGTGGTTTTTGGGTACAGTCCCGATTCACATGGAGGCAATGAGCGATAGGATGGGATTCGTCTCTCCCGGTATTGGGGGTTGATGTTGCGCTATGCACGACTGGACATAACAGGAAATCCCTGGCCAGGGTTGCTGTGATATACTGGTAAGAGTTATCAATAGTTTCACGAATGTTATGGACCTTATATCGGCATGACTTATCAAGCTATTGGGGTTTGACGTTTACCACCCCTAGGCGAGATATGCGACATATCAGACGAACAGACCGGACTGTACGGTAAGTGTTACTGGTTGGATTCACAGGAGTGTAAGCGGGCTTGCTCGTCGATCTTCTGATCGCTCAATACCCGGGTGGCCGTTACGTTTAGCAGACCGCTTGCGGCTTGTGGGTGTTTGATATGATCATCACCTGCTGCCGGCGTATTGACGAGTCTTTAGAGTCCTACACAGAGGTTTCCTGGCTCAAGCGAAATGAAATAGGAGCGCATATGAGATATGTGCGGGACCGAGAATAATGCGTGTATGTGATACCGTATTCTATTCTCGCGATGAATGTATCGATTGGTTGTATGCGATATAACCTAGTTATCGAATCGAAGATTGATTCGATAAGTCGATAAATTGAATATTAGTCGGTCATATGCGATATGACCGGGTCGTTAAATCAAGTGTTGATTTAATGATTTAATGTATAATTATATATTTGATATATTACTTTACATTAACTAGTATTGGTTCACTCAAGATTTGTTAGTTATATGTATGCCCTAGAGGCCATTACTGTACATTAGATGTATATTGTAGTGGATGCTGGGACATATATAGGGAGGACTTTCTTGCTCGACATGATAGTATGCTATCTGGTTTCTCTTTACCTTAACGTGTACACTGATTTTCTCTCTGTTACATGTTGGTAAAGCCCTTAGGATGTGTACTTGACTACCTGGACTATGATGCGGATCATACTTGTGGGGACATGGTAGTCTATAAGTACATCCTTCAAAGTCCCTAGTCGTGGGTATATCGAGACGGGGCATCGATATACCAGAGTAGACTAGCGTATACCTTCTCGACCCATACAGATGGGCGATGGATGATCCCATATCCATTGGTGTTTGACATCAGAGATGATGTACGGGTGCTCAGTAGAGACTGGGTACACTGGACGGACTCGCCGAGAACTCCCAGATGGTATTATACCTCACGTCAGATGGCAGTTCTCTGGTGACACTGGTACAGAGTAGTCTGTTGATCCGAGATCGTCATAGAGTCTTGTGTGGTTCCCACTTTGCTTTGATTTCCATCTTACCACGTCCAAAAGGGCGTGCAAAACGGTGGTTTTTGGGTACAGTCCCGAGTCACATGGAGGCAATGAGCGATAGGAGGGGATTCGTCTCTCCCGGTATAAGGAGTTGATGTTGCGCTGTGTTCGATTGGCTATAACAGGAAATCCCTGGCCAGGGTTGCTGAGATTACTGGTAAGTGTTACCAGTAGTTTCTCGAATTGTTATAGACCTCATATCGACACGACTTATCGAGCTATTGGGGTCTGACGTTTACCACCCCTAGGCGAGATATGCGACATATCAGACGACGAGACCGGACTGTACGGTAGTGTTACTGGTTGGATTCACTGGAGTGTGAGCGGGCTTGCTCGTCGATCTTCAGATCGCTAAATACCCGGGTGGCCGTTACGTTTAGCAGACCGCTTGCGGCTTGTGGGTGTTTGATATGATCATCATCTGCTGCCGGCGTATTGACGAGTCTTTAGAGTCCTACATAGAGGTTTCCTGGCTCAAGCGAAACGAAATAGGAGCGCATATGAGATATGTGCGGGACCGAGAATAATGCGTGTATGTGTTACCGTGTTTCATTCTCGCGATCAATGTGTCGAATGGTTGTATGTGATATAACCTAGTTATCGATTCAAGCGTTGATTCGATAAGCCGATACATTGTATACTAGTCGGTTGTGTGCGACATGACCGGATCATTGAATCAAGTGTTGATTTAATGATTTAATGCATAATTATATATTTGATATATTACTTTGCATTAACTAGTATTGGTTTACTTAAGATGGATTTTCTCACTTGGATGTACACATTGTATATGTGATATACTTTTGTGCACTTGATTGTATCAAGTTTGATGATACATGTTTACTTGTGTATGTGTGAAGATTGAACCATGGTCATATGAATGGTGACGGTTATGATTATTTATTCATTCATTTATTTATTTATTAGTTTTGGAAATTAATAGCAAATGAGAAAATGGTTGCTTTCTTTATTCTTCTTGAAGCTTCATGAAGACTTTGACCAAGTGACCATTTTGTCTCATGCTTAACCCTAACCATTCCACTCAACCATGATTCATTCTCTACACTTGACTATGGTTATATTATGATAAGTATTCACTTATTTTCCTTTGAAAGATATACTTATCATAACATTTTATCATCTTCTTCTTCATCTTCTTCATCTTCTTCAAAGAGGAAAACCTTTCTTCATCAATGGTGGATTGATGAAACTTGTGAGAAATCCAATTCTAAAGTCTACCCACTTCCTATTTCTTCATTCTCTACCTCTTGCCAAGTAGTAGAGTGTGTTTCCTTCACAAGTTTTCTTGACTTGGTGAAGTTGGAGCTTGATCTAGCGATGCCTCGACGTAGATCATCTTCGGCACGAAGCCGACGACCTTGCCCGCCTATTTCTCCGATGAACCGAACGCGAGAGTCCAAGATCGGATTTGTACAGCGGTGATGACTTCTTCATGGAGCTATGGAGGTGGACAAACGGATCTACAAAGGTTGTATTTCCGTATTCTTTTAGTTTAATTGTAAACTAGTTCTTATTCGCCTAAACATCTAGTCTAAGATCCGTAGTTTAGGGTTTCCCGGCACCGTAAATTTTGAATTTGGCATGATCGATGCCTTGTGAGACCTCACTAGGGTGCTTAGGAACCCTACAGTGGTATCAGAGCCTAGCTAGAGCCTTAGGCGAAGTCCAGACGGAATTCGAAGTCCGAACGACCCGAAACCCCAACTCAAAATGGCTCTCTGGACTTTTTCTAAAACCAGGGATTTTTCAGTATTAAAAATATGTAGAAATATCAGCAGGAATATCTAAGAGTTACTGTAAATTTCGATACCCTAATTCCATTAAAGCGCCGCGTTTCCGCGGCACGAGCATGGCTCGTGCGGCGGATCCGCGGCCTCTTTGTCGTGTTATGAGTTGAAGTTTGCACAGTAACTCCTATTTAACAGTGCTGGTTTTCCTGGGTATTTTTAATATTTTTTCCAGAGTTTTAATTTTCAGGGTTGTTTTGGGGATTCGAATGTTCGATCGGATTATCAAATCTTGTCTGTTTGGCTTTCCGGATAAATTTTAGAATATATTAAAAAGTTCGACCGGATATAAATACCCAATTTTTCCCCTGTCGGGAAATTTCCAAGTGTTGGATTTTTCCGTAGTTTAACGACATTCTAAGTAGTGCAAGTAACGCGATGGACCCTCTAGAAGACAACAAACCTTAACTCGATTATGTGACCGTCTTGAACTGCCCTTTGAACCTTCGGGTTTGGGGCAGTACGGCGTGCCACATGTGAGGCGTTGTGTCACGCCCCGAGAATTCGACTCGTGACCGGCACTTAACCACGCAACGTCTACAGGCGCAACGCGGCTAAGTAAGCCGAACCCAGAAATCAAAACCAATAAATATAGAGTGATTTGGAACATTTTGTAAAAAGCAATAGTAAATGTCTGAAAACTTCCATTTATTTAGTAGAAATCCCTTTTAAGTTCAAAAGTTATGAGTTTTATAATTTTGGTAACATTTCCTTTTTAAAACATTAGCCCGAAAGTCGGGTAAAAGTAAGGTGTAGCGGAAATAACAAGTGACATGAATAAAGCATCACAATATGATATACGACGCCGTAGCGAAGAATACACAGTAAAACAAGGACAATATCATAAAAGATAAGACTGCATAAAGTAAAGTCGGCTCACATGCGAGCTCGACACCAGAATATAAAATCATACATATCGTCCTCACAACTGTCTCTAAGTCAATACAGAAAGGTAGATGGAGAATACTAGATACATCAATATACAACTGAAATATAACAGATACCGTACAAAACCCACCTATCAGCAAAAGACTATCTCTGCTCAAAAGGGGTATCTGTGCCAAAAGATGCGGTAACAGCCAGCCGCGACTACTCCCAAGGGCAACCTGCAAACACTGTGGCACAACGGGGGTGAGTTGCCAACTCGTGAATAGAGATAACATATAAAGGTAATCGCAAGCATGCACATATAGCGTGGCCCTACTAATGCCAGCAGATAATATCAATGCGATGTAGCAGTATGCATAATAATAATGCCAGTCCTCTATCAGGTGGTATACTACAGGATGAGATATGATAATGAATGCTGAGCATGGGAATATAGTATCTACATGAAGTATCGAGGTGGACTACATAAGTATGTATGCACCACAAATCCCAACATCTCAGACTCCGGTACTCCATCGGCCCTCATATCCTGTATATCCCTGAGAATCCCGAGTGCCCAACATCGGCACCCAAATATCATAAATACTCGTGTCTATCATCGACACGCAAAACATCCTGTATCGGGCCTCCGTCAATCCGGGTCAGCCCTCTCTCAAAGTATATATCGGGAATCCGTCATTCCGGGTCAGCCCTCTCTCGATCCATCGGGCATCCGTCAGTCCGGGTCAGCCCTCTATCAATCCATCGGGTATCCGTCAGTCCGGGTCAGCCCTCTATCGATCCATCGGGCATCCGTCAGTCCGGGTCAGCCCTCTATCGATCCATCGGGCATCCGTCAGTCCGGGTCAGCCCTCTATCAATCCATCGGGCATCCGTCAGTCCGGGTCAGCCCTCTATCAATACGTACCTCTAGCACCGAGAAAACACGGGTGACGCCCCAAAATATCATATCAAGGGAACCGGGTTTTTAATGATTACTTATTTGAAAAGGCCACGGTTCCCAAATCCAGAAATCACATGAAATCCCAACAATAATACAAGTAATTGTGATGTGATATGTGCATCAAATATGTATATCAAATCATGCCACATTAGAATGAACTACAATGCAATGATCCAATGTGATATAGGTATCAAGTATGAAGTCCAGTCATGTCAGGTATAGATGAGTTACAACAATATACAGTAGTATGATTATGGCAGTTCTATCAGTTCTAAGCAATATGTATATATATAGCAAGGAATGCAATATGCAATGCCAGTCTATGGGGTGCATGCTACATATAATAACAAGTCCTATCAGCCCTGACGCATAACGCCATGCGGGCGATATCCCCGTAGATGTGAAATCTACTCACCGTGTCTCGCGCTAAGTGTATCCAACCACTTGCTTGCCCTTCTTTGCAGCGTCCGTCTCACTGGCCTGCGAACCTAAAATCACATAACATATGCCACACATAAGCTTAATTCACAAAACGCGACATTATAATCCAACAAGAAACCCGTGTCGCAAACCAATCGCGCGTGTGCGCGATACGCTAAAACGTGTACTCACGCGCCACAAAACTACCCCGACGCGCCGCGATACGCAGAAACCCAAACCTACTCACGTATCGCGCGTGTCGCGAAGGTTTAGAAAACGGCAAAATAGGTATTTGGTCCCAGATTTTCCTACAGAATTGATCTTACAAAAATATATATATCAAAGGGCCATACACACAAAAATACACCTACAGAACCCAAAAAACACCAAAACACCTCCTGTCTGGCCGCAATTTGCGGCCAGAATGGTGATTTCGGCGGCCGGAATTGGGAGTCTGGGGGTCGGGTTTCACCTGGTGTATCAGCTCTACTCCACTACACTACAGTCTTCCCAAAATCATTCTGCACTCACCGGGTCAATAGCAGTTCCAGAAAACTCACATTTTGCCCAAATACGACATTTGCATCCAATATGAAAACTGGTGGTATTTTAGTGTAATAGGGGTTCGACTAAGTTTACATGGTCATAACAAACCTCAAGCATCCCACTGAAACCAATCTACACCTCATTAGCTCAAAGTTCACACTAAACATCCCATATCGCACTAAAACGCACCAATATCCATTCACCGATGCAAATCTACACTAACCAAGCTAACTAGGGACTAAATTAGGAAATATACCTCATACTTAACCCTAGGGAGCCGGAGGGAGGTGGAGAAGTGAAGAGAAGAGGCTGCACTGGGAGCTGGGGGCTGCTACTGCTCACTGCCTCAGCTGTTGCTGCTGTTTTGTGCTTGCTGCTGCTGCTTCTTCTTGCTGCCCCTGCTGCTGCTGTGGCTTCTTCTCCTGCTGCTGCTGCTGGGGTGTGAAGGGAGGTAAGTGTGTGTGTGAGTGTTTGTGAGTGTTGGAGAGAAAACAAGAAATGAGAGAAAAACAACCTACACTCAAGGGTCAACCCCTCACTCTCTCTCTCTTCATTAATGGCAAGCATGGGCTAAGCCATGATGCCCTCTCTCTCTCTCTCCTTCTCACAAGTCAACACTTAAACCAACATTCAAATTAAAGTAACCTCTTAACTAATTAATTTAAAACCCATTTAAGGATCCAAAAGACTTAATCCTATAATTAACCCACCACGGTTAATAATTATGGTATAAACTTGATTTAAAAACCCTAGTTTACATGCACATGTTTGTGCAAGCATAATAAAATTTTGGAAAAATATTTATTAAATTAGGAAAAATATTTAAAACACAATTTGGTAAACTTTTTATTAAAAACCATTATTTAATTATAATTACTCACTAACCCTTATCCTAAGGTGTTACAATCTCTCCCCCTTAAAGAAATTCGTCCCCGAATTTCAAAAATCTAACTAAGGTTACCTTCAAAAAGATGGGGATACGTCTTCATCATCTCGCTTTCGGTCTCCCAAGTGACCTCTTCACGGTTCTGACCACGCCAAAGTACCTTAACTGATGGAATCTCCTTCGATCTCAATTTCTTCACTTGTCGATCCAAGATCATCACCGGCTGCTCTGCATAGGAAAGATCACGCTCAAGATGGATCGTCGGATGCTGAATCGCATGCGAAGGATCATGTAGATATCTGCGGAGCATCGAGACATGGAATACGGGGTGCACGTCTGGAAAGCTGGGCGGAAGGGCTAACCGGTAAGCTACTGCACCAACACGCTCGAGGATCTCGTAGGGGCCCACATACCTGGGGCTAAGCTTCCCCTTCTTCCCAAACCTCATCACACCTTTCATTGGGGAGACCCTCAAGAAAACATGATCACCAACAGAAAACTCAAGTCCGCGTCGCCGACGGTCCGCATAAGATCTCTGCCTACTCTGGGCTGCTCTCATCCTATCGCGAATCAATTGGATCTTCGCGGTCGTCTCCTCAACGATCTGTGGTCCTAAGATACTGCTCTCACTGAGCTCTGTCCAACAAGTAGGCGACCTACATTTCCTCCCATAAAGAGCCTCAAATGGTGCCATCTGAATAGTCTCCGGGTAGCTGTTATTGTAGGAGAACTCTACTAAGGGCAAATGATGATCCCAGCTACCTCCGAAATCTAGTACACAAGCTCTGAGCATGTCCTCGAGAGTCTGGATGGTCCGCTCTGACTGTCCGTCAGTCTGCGGATGAAATGCCGTGCTAAAACTCAAGCGAGTGCCCAAAGCCTCCTGAAGCCTCTGCCATAGTCTACTGGTAAACTGGGTGCCTCTGTCGGACACAATGCACGTCGGAACTCCGTGTAGTCGCACTATCTCGTCAATATAGATCTGGGCATACTGAGTAAATCCGAAAGTCGTCTTTACCGGTAAGAAGTGAGCCGCTTTCGTCAAACGATCCACGATCACCCAGATGGAGTCATACCCCCGACTAGTCCTGGGTAGACCCACCACAAAATCCATCGAAATCTGTTCCCATTTCCACTCCGGAATGGGTAACGGCTGTAGCTCTCCCGCGGGCCTCTGGTGCTCAGCCTTGACTTGCTGACAAGTCAGGCATCTCGATACAAAATCTGCAATGTCCCTCTTCATTCCGTCCCACCAGTAAACATCTCTCATATCATGATACATCTTAGTGGAACCGGGATGGACGCTATATACCGATCGATGTGCCTCCTCAAGAATCTCACGCCTCAGTCCCTCAGCATCAGGTACGCACAGTCTGACTCCAAACCGTAGTATCCCCTGATCATCGATCACGAACTCGGAAAATCTGTCCTGTCCTATCTGTGCCATGATCTCTGAACATCGGTCATCACTGAGCTGTGCCTCACGTATACGATCAATCAACTGTGGGCGTGCACGGACATGCGCTATCTGTCCTCCAATCGGCGTGAACTCGAACTGCACTCGACAGTCGCATAATATCTGCCAATCTGCGGATGACTGCTCCTGTACAGCGCTCAAACGAGATAAACTACTCCCGGGCCTCCTGCTCAAAGCATCCGCCACCACATTTGCCTTGCCCGGGTGATATAAGATCTCGCAGTCGTAATCCTTCACTAACTCCATCCATCGACGCTGTCGAAGGTTCAGGTCCCGCTGCTGGAATATGTATTTCAAACTCTTATGATCCGTAAATATCTGGCACGACTCGCCGTATAGGTAATGCCGCCAGATCTTAAGTGCGAAGACCACTGCTGCCATCTCCAAATCATGAGTGGGGTAGTTCTGCTCGTGCTTCTTCAATTGTCGCGAGGCATACGCGATCACCCTATCATGCTGCATCAGAACGCATCCCAATCCCACTCGAGAAGCATCACAAAAGACCACAAATCCGCCCGATCCGGAAGGTAAAGATAACACCGGTGCCATCGTCAGCCGTGTCCGTAACTGCTGAAAGCTGTGCTCGCACTCCTCCGTCCAAACGAAAGGAACTCCCTTCCGGGTCAACCCGGTCAATGGTGTAGCAATACGGGAGAAGTCCTGCACAAAACGCCTGTAGTAACCGGCCAATCCCAAAAAGCTGCGAATCTCCGTCACCGATGTGGGTCTGGGCCAACGCTGAACGGCCTCGATCTTGCTCGGGTCTACACATATACCGTCTCGCGAAATCACGTGACCCAAGAAGTCCACGCTGTCCAGCCAAAAAGCACACTTGGAGAATTTCGCATAAAGCTGGTGCTCCCTCAATGTCTGCAATGTAATCCGCAGGTGTTGCTCGTGCTCCTCACTACTCCGGGAATACACCAAGATATCGTCAATGAAGACTATAATGAACAGATCCAATTAAGGCCGGAAAATACGGTTCATCAAATCCATGAAGGCTGCTGGCGTATTGGTGAGTCCGAACGACATCACCAAAAACTCGTAATGGCCGTAGCGCGTACGGAAGGCTGTCCGGGGAATGTCCTCCTGTCGAACCCGCAGCTGATGATAGCCCGATCGTAAATTGATCCTCGAAAAGTACCCTGCCCCCTGAAGCTGGTCGAACAAATCGTCGATACGCGGCAAAGGATACCTGTTCCGCACTGTCATCCTGTTCAGCTGGCGGTAGTCGATACAAAGACGCAAACTGCCATCCTTCTTCTTGACGAACAGGACTGGAGCACCCCAAGGAGAAACACTGGGTCGAATAAGTCCCTTGTCCAGCAAATCCTGTAACTGACCCTTCAGCTCACTAAGTTCCGCCGGGGCCATCCGATAGGGCGGTATGGAAATAGGCCCCGAACCAGGAACCAAATCAATACAGAAAGAAATGTCGCGCTCGGGCGGCAACCCAGGAAGCTCGTCAGGGAACACATCAGGAAACTCGCTAACAACCGGAAACTGATCCAATGGAACCTCTGTAGCGCGAGCATCGCGAACATAAGCGAGAAATCCCTGACACCCCTTCCTCAAAAGCTGTCCAGAGCGAAAAGAAGAAATCACACTGTGAGGGGCGGCACCACGGTCCCCCAACACAACAAAAACCGACTCGCCGGGGAAACAGAATCTAACTGTCTTCTCGCGGCAGTCCACAGAAGCGTAGCACGTGGCTAACCAATCCATGCCCAAAAGAACGTCGAAGTCCAACATCTCCAGAAGGATCAAGTCGACAGGCAACTCTCTCTCGCCAATACAGACGATACAGGATCGGAACACGTGCCTAGCCACAAACGACTCTCCTACAGGAGTAGTCACCACAAGCGGCTGATCAAGCAAGCCGGACTCTCTACCCAAACTCGGCACAAAGTGCGTGGATACGTACGAGTGTGTGGATCCGGGGTCGAACAGTACATGTGCATCAACTGAACATACAGGGAGGATACCTGAAACCACTGCATTGGACGCCTGCGCGTCCTGATGTGTCAAAGCAAAAACCCTCGCCTGTCCACCACCTGTGACTGGCTGCCCTCTGCCTCGGTCACCTCGCCCTCTCTGAGCAACTCCTCCACGCCCACGGCCTCGCTGTGTATGAGTCTGGCGCGGAGCAACGGTAGGTACGACAGGCAACGCTCTCTGGGGTGGTGAAGGTGGTAATGTGACATGCGGTGCTGTCGCCTCTCTCCGGGGTAACTCAGGACAATCCCGTTGTTAGTTATATGTATGCCCTAGGGGCCATTACTTTACATTGGATGTATATAGTAGTGGATGCTGGGACATATATAGGAAGGACTTTCTTGCTCGACATGATAGTATACTATCTGGTTGCTCTTTATCTTAACGTGTATACTTTCTATCTCTCTATTACATGTTGATAAAGCCCTTAGGATGTGTACTCGACTTCCAGGAATATGATGCAGATCATACTAGTGGGGCCTGGGTAGTCAATGAGTACATCCTTCAATGTTCCTAGTCGTTGGAATATCGAGACGGGGCATCGATATTCCAGAGTAGACTAGCGTATATCTTCTCGACCCATGTGATGGGCGATGGATGATCCCATATACATTGGTGTTTGACATCAGAGATGGTATGCGGGTGCTCAGTGGAGACTGGGTACACTGAACGGACTCGCCGAGAACTCCCAGATGGTATTATACCTCACGTCAGATGGCTGTTCTCTGGTGACACTGGTACAGCTTAGTCTGTTGACCCGAGATCGTCATAGAGTCTTGTGTGTCTCCCACTGTGCTTCGATTTCCACCCTACCATGGTTCTACTGAGTTGTGCAAACGGGTGGTTGTTGGGTACAGTCCCGATTCACATGGAGGCAATGAGCGATAGGAGGGGATTCGTCTCTCCCGGTATTGGGGGTTGATGTTGCGCTATGCACGACTGGACATAACAGAAAATCCCTGGCCAGGGTTGCAGTGATATACTGGTAAGAGTTATCAGTAGTTTCACGATTGTTATGGACCTTATATCGGCATGACTTATCAAGCTATTGGGGTCTGACGTTTACCACCCCTAGGCGAGATATGCGACATATAAAAAGAACTGACCGGACTGTACGGTAGTGTTACCGGTTGGCTCGACGGAGTGGTGGCAGGTTCGCTTGTTTTCCTCTGATCGCTCAATACCCGGGTGGCCGTTACGTTTAGCTGACCGCTTGCGGCCTGGGGGTGCTTGATATGATCATCACCCACTGCCGGCGTATTGACGAGTCTTAGAGTCCCACAAAGGAGTTACCTGGTCCAGGCGAAACGTTGTGGTGCGCGTATGTGATATGTGCATGGACCCGATTAAAATGAGTGTATGGGATACCGTATATTGATCGGGCAGCTGGCTTTTGGTGGGGTCATATGAGATATGACCGGGTTGATAAATCAAGTGTTGATTTATCATTTAACCATTAGTTTTCTCACTTGAAACCTTTACTTGTGCATGATAGATGTATGCATGCATGTATGATTTCTTACTTGTAGTTTCATGCACATATGATGTGCATGCACACATACATACATGCATCATCTTTCATGGTTGCTTATACATGGAATATGGTGGCAATGCTAGACTTACACCATAGTTTTTAATATGAATCATTATTGCACTTATGCTAAAACAAAAGGAAAAGAAGAGGGTTAAATATTGATAAGTTTCTACACTCTTACGTTTCATTCCCACCATTTAACCCTTGGTTATTATTCCTTATGTGTTTTAACCATGATGCAATAGTGGCTTCATATCTTAACCATGGTTGCATGAGAAGGGACAAAACATTGGAATGTGATTATTCTTTTCTTTTCCAAGAAGAACATTTCTCTTCTCCAAGGCAAGTCTTTTCCCTCCTTCAAGAAGAATGTTTTTCTTCTTCAAGAAGGTTATGCCATCATCTTCCTAGTTGTGCTTCTTCTTCCTCCTAAGCTCTCTTGTTCTCTTCAAGTGAGCAAAATATTGAGCAAGAAAGGTTTTTGAAGTGAGAATAAAATCCACAACCTCATTCTATGCAAGTTTAGCCCATTTGTGTAGAGTGTTATCTTCATCTCTTCTCCGGAAAGGTGAAGTTGCAAGCTTGGACTAGGAGCTCCGGGTGGATCGTCGTGGATGCTAGAGGACTTCAAAAAGGACCTTCCTCCATCACTCAAGAGGCCAAAGAGTTCAACAATGGAATCTACAAAGATTGTATTTCCATTTGCTTGTAGTTAAGTTGTTAACTAGCATCTTGTTTCGCCTAAATTCTAGTCAACGATCCGTATAGAGGTTCTTCGGCATACAAATTTTTGAATTGGACATGCTTGATCAGTTGTAGAACATCATGAGAATGCCGTAGAACCCCTACAGTGGTATCAGAGCCTAGCTAGAGCCTTAGGCGATCCCCGGACGGAATTAGAAACCCGATCGAACCGAAATCCCATTGCAAAATCGCTCTCTGTAAATTTTTCAAAACTGTTGATTTTTGGCAATTAAAAATATCCAGAAAAACAAGCAGGCTTTTTTAAGAATTACTGTGAAATTTGGTACCCTGATTCCACAAAAGCGCGGCGGAAGGGCCGCACAAAGGGGGTTTGCGCGGCGGAAGGGCCGCCAATAAGATCGCGACACGTGTCATTTTTCACAGTAATTCCCATAATCCAGTGCTGAGTTTCCTGGAATATTTTAATCAGAATTCAAGAGTTGAATTTTTCTGATTTGTTTTGGGGTCGTTGTTTCGATCGGAAAGTCTAAATTCTGTCTATATGTTTTCCGGATAATTAGAATGTATTGAAGTATTTGGACGAGTATCATTTACTCACTCTTCACGGGGTTTACGTCTTTCGGATACATGTGCAAGTTTTGTAGTGGACCCTCTAGAAGACAACAAACCTTAACTCGATTATGTGACCGTCTTGAACTGTCCTTTGAACCTTCGGATTTGGGGCAGTACGGCGTGCCACATGTGAGGCGTTGGCTTGACCCTTCTACGGCTGGACCGCTGCTACTGTGCCATACACCGGAATTTTTGAACTCCGCTCAAGTGTTGAGCTTTAGTGAATTTTGGGTATTTGACCATTCGCTCAAAAACTTTAATACTATATATTTATCTGGAATGGGATACAATAATTGGAATTCACAAGTAGTTATGAGATAACCGAATGAATGTTATAAACATAGCAGTTTAGTCTCACTTGATCGGTTGCCACGGAATTTTGATGTGATCAAAAGTCCGTCGCAATCACGTAGTGTACGCGGATACTCGCCGGGTAAACTTAATAGACAGCCTCACCCCATAGCCCCGACCAAGTGACTGTAGGAGAACCCCGTCGCCGAAAGCATCCGTTCGGGTGCTCCCGGTAGCGGTGTTCCGCCTTGGTGCACTTTGTCGACGGTATCGGGGGTGCGGCCGCCTATTGAAGTTTGCGACGAGCATTCGATCAGGATGTCGGGAATCTTGTTGAATTGCCCGACTTGATATTGAAAAGAGTTTTCGATAATGAGACTAAAATGCGGCGTTTATAATTGTTAGGCATGTGATGTCTAAGTAATTCATTTGATTAGGCATGTGATGTCTATGCATGTTGCGGATTCCAACTGTTGTAGTTTTACACTTTCTTTTCTGTGACCGTAAGTGTAGTATGGCGATATCGCCGGTTTCGTTGCTATACGTCAACGACAATTGGGATGCACATATTTACTTACGTTGATGACATGTGATGTTATGTGTTGCTGGATATGTTATATTGGATCGTCGTGTTTGAATAGCCGGGGGTTTTTATGTGAGATGAGTGTTTTTCATTTTCATTCATGTAAAAACTTGTATGTAATATTCTTTTATATGGGGCACTTCCATGTTGCGGAAGATGTCACCGGTTGTATATTATTTTCTTTTCCGCACTAGGATAGACCCAAGGAGGAGGGCACAAGTAACCGGGTTCTGGAGTCCAGTGGGAGACCAACTCGAGGAGTCGAGTCCGGGTCTCCTAACTCTAGAACTGGTAGGGTTGCTTGCCGCTCTCGTAGGGGTCTAGGGGTGTGGGATTGGCTATTCATCACGACCGTGGAATCCGTGTTTTGTACTGGCTCGTATTGAAAACACGGACGTCCTAGTATATCCAATATTACATTTGATTCTTCTGCTGCGATATCTGTGATGTGATCATGTGATGTTCTGTGATAGATACAGTATATGGTATATGTGATATATTATATAGACGTTACTTATGTTTTACACCCGCGCTAGCCCTGCCCTGCTCTGTCGTTAGTTACCTAACCTAACGGTGCATGAGGGGACATCGAGGCGAATGCGGATGGCATAAGTGTACGTCGTATTTATCTGTGATGTTTAGGTAAATTTAAAAGATGGGACTTCATTAATGAGATTAATGAAAGAAAAATAAACCTAATTGATGTTGAGGAATCGAATTTCAAAATAAAACAGGTAGCTACAGTTCTTGTTTTGCACAGCGGTATATGTGATATATCCTGCACCTTATTCGATAAGGAAAGGACCGAGATCCCTTCACCGGGAGTGACTCCTTTAGCAATAACTGGCAGATGCTACACACTCGGTTTGTTTTTGATTGCTTTTAAGAGTTTTTGCTTTGCACAGTGATATATGTGATATATCCCGCACCTCATTCGATGAGGAAAGGGCCAACGATCCCTTCACCGGGAGTGACCCCTTTAGCAAAACTAGAAAAGCTTCAAAAACACTCCATTTAAAAACCGTTTGATTCCGCAACGAGATCAAGTTCAGAGTGTTAAAGGTTTTCATATAAACCATTTCGCAACCCTCCGTCATTTTAGGAAGTAGAGTACTTAGTATTCGTGCTACGTTTGTTGACTTTAGTTAAGGCGTAGTGTACGGTAGCGAAGTGATGTCTTCCTACACTGCATATGATGCAGATTAATTAGGACATTCATGCGACTTTGTTGACCATAGTTAAGGGTCAAGTGGGTGGGTCAAACTGATCAAGAAATGACGGGTAGAACTTGACTGGTACTTATGATTTGTTGACCATAGTTAAGGTCATGAGTACAAGGGGTAAAAATTATATCGGGAATTTCAAGTGTTGAAATTTGCAATGAGATTGCATACCTTCTATGCGATAGTTGGATCCCGATACCCACTGCGAGTAAGAGTTACTCCTGGGAGAGTTTTGCACATTGCAATTAGCCGATCAAGTAGGTGTCTAGAAAGGTGTTAACGAGGTTACGCCTCTGGGAAAACGAGGTTTACATTAATTAGGTTCGTGCGAAAGCACGGGGGACCTCCCTCAAAGTACCGACACTGGCCTGGCTGAAAGATTGGCGAACTTGTAGTGTGTAATTAATCCCGGCTAGTCTTTCCTTTTAGGGTTTGAAGGAAGATTTGATAAAAAACAGTGGGAGCCATCCTGATTAGATAAAATAAATAACCAATCTAATCTTGCAAGAGCGCACGCAGAGTGTTTTCTTCTCTCTCTCTCCGAGTAGCGACCATATCACGCCTTAATCAAGATAATAAAACGGATTATTGACTGAACCCGCTTGTTATACTGAGCTGGGGAACATTGGTCCCGCTCCAACTTATAATTGTTATAAGACAGAGCAGGAAATTGGGGAATACCAGATTTCCCGTGCCGCCCAAACGAAGAGAGTGCATGTTGATGCATCATCTTCGGGTGTGTTCATTACAAAGAACTGTTTCTCAGTATCCTCCCGATCCTGGGTATGTGATACCGGATCAGGATCCCAGATATGTAATCTGTTACATAGGGCTACAAAAAGGTAGAAAAACTGAGAACGGGTGATAAGTTTCATGAGGCAGAAAACGGGGCAAGTGTTGCAGCCAAGTCTGTCGGTCACTGTCACCCTGTATTACCTGAATACATTGATTCTGAACGAATGTTATTAGATACCGAACCTGATATACAAAATCATATCAGTCTCTTTATTAGTAAAGAAATGATAAAATTTTGTATTGTTGGATAATGTTTTGAACATTTCCTATATCAAAAGTTGATCGGTTCAGGCACGTTATCTAAAAGCATTGATGTTCTAAATCAAACTACAGTTCTTAGTATACGGAACACACACAAGAGGGAGAGTTCAGAAATGAACGAATTCTTCTTGAGGTATTGTAGACTAGGTCATATCAATGCGACCCGACTGGCTCGAGTTACATAAAGATGCATATTTAAATTAGTTTGAATTTACATCTTGTGAAACTCGCCAGTCATGTCACAAAGATAAGATGACCATAGCTCTGTTTACTGGAAACAGAGAAAGAGTTAGTGAACTCTTGGGATGATACATGTTGATGTATGTAGGTCCCCTGTCTACACATACCAGGAATGGTTCTTTATACTTCATTATATTCTCTGATAATCTCTCAAGATTCAGTCGTATGTTCCTGTTGAAACATAAGTCCGAACCTTTTGAGGTACTCACAGAATATAAGTTGGAAGTAGAGAACCAAAATACGGGTATAAGTATTATGTACTTCGATGAGATCAAGGAGGAGAATACTTGAGCATGGAATTCCTGGACCATTCTAAAGGAGAATGAGATTCTCTCTCAGCATTACTCCTCCATATACACCATTGCAAGATGGTATATTGGGGTGGAGCAGATACACCCTATTTGATATGGTGTGCTCTATGATGAGTACTACTGAGTCACCTATTTCCTTATGGGAGTTATGCACTTGAGAAGTTGCATACCTATTGAATAGGGTTCTAATCAAATCTGTTGCCTACCATTTCATATGTGATATGGAAAGAGCCCATGTCTTAAGCTAGTTAAGATTTTGGGGTTGTCCGGCCTATGTCTAAAGGCAAAATTCGGACAAGCTCGAGGCAAGATCTATCATGTACAACTGGAAAGGTTCCAGCTATACAAATGACTGCAGATGATTTGGTAGAACCGAAGGATTCAATAGTAACCAACGAACCTCAGCCTTTCTGCCGATCTAGTAGGGTTCCTCACCCACCTGAAAGATACATCGGTTTCTCGATGTCAGTGGGAGCAAGGAATGCATCATGAGATGATGACCCAACTAGATTCGAGCAGGCCATCTAGAGTACGGACTCTGTAAGAATGGCTGGATGCTTAGCGATCTGAGATAGGAATCCATGTACACCAGCAAAGTATGGACTTTAGCTGCTATATCTGAAGGGTTAAATCCCCATCAGGAGCAAGTATATCTTGAGAAGATTACTTGGTGTAGATGGAAAAGTTGAGACTTTCAAAGCTAGACTTGTTAAAGGTTTACATCATTGACCAGGAGTGGATCATGATAAAGCCTTCTCTAAGGAGCTATGCTTAAGTCCATCCAGATCCTACTTGCCACGGCTACATACCATGACTACGATATCTGGTGGTTGGGTGTCATGACTACTTTTCTAAATTATGTTTTGGAAGAGAGCGTCTATAAGTACACAGCCAGAGGGCTTCGTAGACAGTGGGAGCAGCGGAAACGTGTGCAAGATGCTTTATAGGATAAAGCAGGCATCGTGGAGTTGGAACATCTGTTTTGATGTGATAGTCAAAGAAGTTGACATCATCAAAATGGTAGATGAACCTTGTATAAACAAAAGGGTAGTAGGGAGTATTGTGACGATCCTCGTAGAGTACGTGGATGAGATACTCTTGATGGGGAAGGAGTTTCCTATGCTACGCTCGGTCAATCTCCGGTTATCACAATGATTCTCCATATAGGATCAAAATGATACCTACTAAATCCTGAGTTTTGGATCTATGAGATAGATCTAAATGGATGTTAGAATACTCACTAGATGTAGTGAGATGGTATCAATCGATCCTGGGGAGAATCACTGGAAGTGTTCCAGGGTGATAAAGACGACTGAATGTCAGTCGCAGGCATTGTCTTTACCCTCAGTAAAGGGACGGTATGTTGGAAGAGTTCCAAGCTAGATACCGTGACATACTAGACGATAAAGGCAGGATACAGCGCTACTTAAGATACTACCAAAGAGGCTGTTTGGATGTATAATGGTTCATGAGATGAACTATGTTCCTACCATTGTGAGACAATGGAGTTGTGGCTTGTGCCAAGGAACGTCCGTCCCATCAGTGATCCAGACTCACTCTAAGGCAGTATCACCTGATCATGGAGATGGTTGATCTCCAGGGTGATCGAGGTTAGGAGAATAGATTCAGAGGACAACACGGCGGATCCACTCACGAAGGCCTTTTCCCAAAGAGAGATTTTTAGGGAATGGTTGAGTATGTGATACTGCAACCACTGCTACAGATGGCCCTAGTGCAAGTGGGAGATTGTTAGTTATATGTATGCCCTAGGGGCCATTACTGTACATTGGATGTATATAGTAGTGGATGCTCGGGCATATATAGGAAGGACTTTCTTGCTCGACATGATAGTATACTATCTGGTTGCTCTTTATCTTAACGTGTATACTTTCTATCTCTCTATTACATGTTGATAAAGCCCTTAGGATGTGTACTCGACATCCAGGAATATGATGCAGATCATACTAGTGAGGCCTGGGTAGTCAATGAGTACATCCTTCAATGTTCCTAGTCGTTGGAATATCGAGACGGGGCATCGATATTCCAGAGTAGACTAGCGTATATTTCTCGACCCATGTGATGGGCGATGGATGATCCCATATCCATTGGTGTTTGACATCATAGATGGTATGCGGGTGCTCAGTGGAGACTGGGTACACTGAACGGACTCGCCGAGAACTCCCAGATGGTATTATACCTCACGTCAGATGGCAGTTCTCTGGTGACACTGGTACAGCTTAGTCTGTTGACCCGAGATCGTCATAGAGTCTTGTGTGTCTCCCACTGTGCTTTGATTTCCACCCTACCATGGCTCTACTGAGTTGTGCAAATGGGTGGTTGTTGGGTACAGTCCCGATTCACATGGAGGCAATGAGCGATAGGAGGGGATTCGTCTCTCCCGATATTGGGGGTTGATGTTGCGCTATGCACGACTGGACATAACAGAAAATCCCTGGCCAGGGTTGCAGTGATATACTGGTAAGAGTTATCAGTAGTTTCACGATTGTTATGGACCTTATATCGGCATGACTTATCAAGCTATTGGGGTCTGACGTTTACCACCCCTAGGCGAGATATGCGACATATAAGACGAACTGACCGGACTGTACGGTAGTGTTACCGGTTGGCTCGACGGAGTGGTGGCAGGTTCGCTTGTTTTCCTCTGATCGCTCAATACCCGGGTGGCCGTTACGTTTAGCTGACCGCTTGCGGCCTGGGGGTGCTTGATATGATCATCACCCACTGCCGGCGTATTGACGAGTCTTAGAGTCCCACAAAGGAGTTACCTGGTCCAGGCGAAACGTTGTGGTGCGCGTATGTGATATGTGCATGGACCCGATTAAAATGAGTGTATGGGATACCGTATATTGATCGGGCAGCTGGCTTTTGGTGGGGTCATATGAGATATGACCGGGTTGATAAATCAAGTGTTGATTTATCATTTAACCATTAGTTTTCTCACTTGAAACCTTTACTTGTGCATGATAGATGTATGCATGCATGTATGATTTCTTACTTGTAGTTTCATGCACATATGATGTGCATGCACACATACATACATGCATCATCTTTCATGGTTGCTTATACATGGAATATGGTGGCAATGCTAGACTTACACCATGGTTTTTAATATGAATCATTATTGCACTTATGCTAAAACAAAAGGAAAAGAAGAGGGTTAAATATTGATAAGTTTCTACACTCTTACGTTTCATTCCCACCATTTAACCCTTGGTTATTATTCCTTATGTGTTTTAACCATGATGCAATAGTGGCTTCATATCTTAACCATGGTTGCATGAGAAGGGACAAAACATTGGAATGTGATTATTCTTTTCTTTTCCAAGAAGAACATTTCTCTTCTCCAAGGCAAGTCTTTTCCCTCCTTCAAGAAGAATGTTTTTCTTCTTCAAGAAGGTTATGCCATCATCTTCCTAGTTGTGCTTCTTCTTCCTCCTAAGCTCTCTTGTTCTCTTCAAGTGAGCAAAATATTGAGCAAGAAAGGTTTTTGAAGTGAGAATAAAATCCACAACCTCATTCTATGCAAGTTTCGCCCATTTGTGTAGAGTGTTATCTTCATCTCTTCTCCGGAAAGGTGAAGTTGCAAGCTTGGACTAGGAGCTACGGGTGGATCGTCGTGGATGCTAGAGGACTTCAAGAAGGACCTTCCTCCATCACTCAAGAGGCCAAATAGTTCAACAATGGAATCTACAAAGGTTGTATTTCCATTTGCTTGTAGTTAAGTTGTTAACTAGCATCTTGTTTCGCCTAAATTCTAGTCAACGATCCGTATAGAGGTTCTTCGGCATACAAATTTTTGAATTCGACATGCTTGATCAGTTGTAGAACATCATGAGAATGCCGTAGAACCCCTACACCCGTACACGGTGGTAAGAACTCCCACAGCGAAAACATCCCGACGACGGCCGCTGACCATCCTGGGAATAAGAACTGAATAACCGGCCCCGCTCTGAATCTCTGCTGCCTGCAATACGTCTATCACGGCGCCGAAAAGGCTGTCTCTGTGCTGAAGTATCCGCACGAGCTCTCTTCGGCTCTGGGAGTGCCGAAGTCTCAACAAGGTACTCCTCGACCACTAGGGCTGCGTCTACCGCTGCTGCGTAGGTCTCATAGTGCTGCGTGCTGATCGCGAGGAACACTGGTGAAATCAAGCATCGAACAAATCTCCGGACTCGCAACTCCTCGGTGGCCACTAAATGTGGGGCGTAGACTGCTAGCTCTGTAAACAGTACGTCATACTCTGCCACTGTCATCCCTGGCGTCTGGCGCAAAGACTCAAACCTGCGTGCTCGGGCATCTCTAACACTCCGGGGAAGGAAACGGGCTAGAAATATAGTCACGAACTCCGTCCAGGTCATAGGAGGAAGACCTGCTGCTCTGCCCTTCTCCACGGAATCACACCACTTCTACGCAAGACCTTCCAGGCGAAAGCTCGCGAACTCAACCCATCTCGCATCTGCACATCTGAGGGAACGGCATATCCTGGCCATCCTGTCTATGAAAGACTGTGGGTCCTCGGCTGTATCGGTGCCTGTGAAAACCGGAGGTTTCAACCTCATAAACTCAGATAGCGATACTGTAATCACCTCCGTGGCTGCAGGGGCAACTGGCTGTGCTGTAGGTACCATCGCGGTCTCTGGAACTGGTGGAGCTACCTCTGATCGCTGCGCTCGAAGCGTCTCAACTAGCGATCCTATCATCTGGCGCATCTCCTGCATACCAGCCCCTAACGAGGCGGTCTGCTCTGTCACGGCAGGAACAGCCTGCTCGGGTACAATCGGCGTACTGCCCGGATCAGTCCTCGTCTCGGACGAGTCAACACGAATCTCGGCCCTCGCGGCCGCTCTCTGTGCCCTCGTAGTCTTAGGCGGCATAATGGCTGAAAGAAAATATGGATTCGATAAGAACACGGAAATCGAATCGCAAGAATATAAGGAGGGATCAAATCAATAAGTCCTAAGGTCGCGTAAGCGGAGTACCGTGTCGTGAGTATGCCGCGGAACATACGCACGCTACGCTACCCTGCTGCAGCTACCTACTCCATCATACCAGGGTCATCCTACACTCCGAAGGTAAAACCTACGCTCTGATACCAACTTTGTCACGACCCGAGAATTCGACTCGTGACCGGCACTTAACCACGCAACGTCTACAGGCGCAACGCGGCTAAGTAAGCCGAACCCAGAAATCAAAACCAATAAATATAGAGTGATTTGGAACATTTTGTAAAAAGCAATAGTAAATGTCTGAAAACTTCCATTTATTTAGTAGAAATCCCTTTTAAGTTCAAAAGTTATGAGTTTTATAATTTTGGTAACATTTCCTTTTTAAAACATTAGCCCGAAAGTCGGGTAAAAGTAAGGTGTAGCGGAAATAACAAGTGACATGAATAAAGCATCACAATATGATATACGACGCCGTAGCGAAGAATACACAGTAAAACAAGGACAATATCATAAAAGATAAGACTGCATAAAGTAAAGTCGGCTCACATGCGAGCTCGACACCAGAATATAAAATCATACATATCGTCCTCACAACTGTCTCTAAGTCAATACAGAAAGGTAGATGGAGAATACTAGATACATCAATATACAACTGAAATATAACAGATACCGTACAAAACCCACCTATCAGCAAAAGACTATCTCTGCTCAAAAGGGGTATCTATGCCAAAAGATGCGGTAACAGCCAGCCGCGACTACTCCCAAGGGCAACCTGCAAACACTGTGGCACAACGGAGGTGAGTTGCCAACTCGTGAATAGAGATAACATATAAAGGTAATCGCAAGCATGCACATATAGCGTGGCTCTACTAATGCCAGCAGATAATATCAATGCGATGTAGCAGTATGCATAATAATAATGCCAGTCCTCTATTAGGTGGTATACTACAGGATGAGATGTGATAATGAATGCTGAGCATGGGAATATAGTATCTACATGAAGTATCGAGGTGGACTACATAAGTATGTATGCACCACAAATCCCAACATCTCAGACGCCGGTACTCTATCGGCCCTCATATCCTGTATATCCCTGAGAATCCCGAGTGCCCAACATCGGCACCCAAATATCATAAATACTCGTGTCTATCATCGACACGCAAAACATCCTGTATCGGGCCTCCGTCAATCCGGGTCAGCCCTCTCTCAAAGTATATATCGGGAATCCGTCAGTCCGGGTCAGCCCTCTCTCGATCCATCGGGCATCCGTCAGTCCGGGTCAGCCCTCTATCAATCCATCGGGCATCCGTCAGTCCGGGTCAGCCCTCTATCGATCCATCGGGCATCCGTCAGTCCGGGTCAGCCCTCTATCGATCCATCGGGCATCCGTCAGTCCGGGTCAGCCCTCTATCAATCCATCGGGCATCCGTCAGTCTGGGTCAGCCCTCTATCAATACGTGCCTCTAGCACCGAGAAAACACGGGGTGACGCCCCAAAATATCATATCAAGGGAACCGGATTTTTAATGATTACTTATTTGAAAAGGCCACGGTTCCCAAATCCAGAAATCACATGAAATCCCAACAATAATACAAGTAATTGTGATGTGATATGTGCATCAAATATGTATATCAAATCATGCCACATAAGAATGAACTACAATGCAATGATCCAATGTGATATAGGTATCAAGTATGAAGTCCAGTTATGTCAGGTATAGATGAGTTACAACAATATACAGTAGTATGATTATGGCAGTTCTATCAGTTCTAAGCAATATGTATATATATAGCAAGGAATGCAATATGCAATGCCAGTCTATGGGGTGCATGCTACATATAATAACAAGTCCTATCAGCCCTGACGCATAACGCCATGCGGGCGATATCCCCGTAGATGTGAAATCTACTCACCGTGTCTCGCGATAAGTGTATCAAACCACTTGCTTGCCCTTCTTTGCAGCGTCCGTCTCACTGGCCTGCGAACCTAAAATCACATAACATATGCCACACATAAGCTTAATTCACAAAACGCGACATTATAATCCAACAAGAAACCCGTGTCACAAACCAATCGCGCGTGTGCGCGATACGCTAAAACGTGTACTCACGCGCCACAAAACTACCCCGACGCGCCGCGATACGCAGAAACCCAAACCTACTCACGTATCGCGCGTGTCGCGAAGGTTTAGAAAACGGCAAAATAGGTATTTGGTCCCAGATTTTCCTACAGAATTGATCTTACAAAAATATATATATCAAAGGGCCATACACACAAAAATACACCTACAGAACCCAAAAAACACCAAAACACCTCCTGTCTGGCCGCAATTTGCGGCCAGAATGGTGATTTCGGCGGCAGGAATTGGGAGTCAGGGGGTCGGGTTTCACCTGGTGTATCAGCTCTACTCCACTACACTACAGTCTTCCCAAAATCATTCTGCACTCACCGGGTCAATAGCAGTTCCAGAAAACTCACATTTTGCCCAAATACGACATTTGCATCCAATATGAAAACTGGTGGTATTTTAGTGTAATAGGGGTTCGACTAAGTTTACATGGTCATAACAAACCTCAAGCATCCCACTGAAACCAATCTACACCTCATTAGCTCAAAGTTCACACTAAACATCCCATATCGCACTAAAACGCACCAATATCCATTCACCGATGCAAATCTACACTAACCAAGCTAACTAGGGACTAAATTAGGAAATATACCTCATACTTAACCCTAGGGAGCTGGAGGGAGGTGGAGAAGTGAAGAGAAGAGGCTGCACTGGGAGCTGGGGGCTGCTACTGCTCACTGCCTCAGCTGTTGCTGCTGTTTTGTGCTTGCTGCTGCTGCTTCTTCTTGCTGCCCCTGCTGCTGCTGTGGCTTCTTCTCCTGCTGCTGCTGCTGGGGTGTGAAGGGAGGTAAGTGTGTGTGTGAGTGTTTGTGAGTGTTGGAGAGAAAACAAGAAATGAGAGAAAAACAACCTACACTCAAGGGTCAACCCCTCACTCTCTCTCTTCATTAATGGCAAGCATGGGCTAAGCCATGATGCCCTCTCTCTCTCTCCTTCTCACAAGTCAACACTTAAACCAACATTCAAATTATAGTAACCTCTTAACTAATTAATTTAAAACCCATTTAAGGATCCAAAAGACTTAATCCTATAATTAACCCACCATGGTTAATAATTATGGTATAAACTTGATTTAAAAACCCTAGTTTACATGCACATGTTTGTGCAAGCCTAATAAAATTTTGGAAAAATATTTATTAAATTAGGAAAAATATTTAAAACACAATTTGGTAAACTTTTTATTAAAAACCATTATTTAATTATAATTACTCACTAACCCTTATCCTAAGGTGTTACACGTTGGCTTGACCCTTCTACGGCTGGACCGTTGGTACTGAGGCACGAACTGAATGCTGTTAGACTTATTTCATGTGTTGAGCTGTATCGGGAAAACTTGGGAGTTCGATTGTTCGATCAAAAAGTTTAGCATTTTCTATTTATCCGGAATGTGATACAATAATTGGAATTCACAAGTAGTTATGAGATAACTGAATGAATGTTATAAACATAGCAGTTTAATCTCACTTGATCGGTTGCCACGGAATTTTGATGTGATCAAAAGTCCGTCGCAATCACGTAGCGTACGCGGATACTCGCCGGGTAAACTTAATAGACAGCCTCACTCCATAGCCCCGACCAAGTGACTGTAGGAGAACCCCGTCGCCGAAAGCATCCGTCCGGGTGCTCGCGGCAGCGGTGTTCCGCCTTGGTGCACTTCGTCGACGGTATCGGGGGTGCGGCCGCCTACTAAAGTTTGCGACGAGCATTCGATCAGGGTGTCGGGAATCTTGTTGAATTGCCCGACTAGATATTGAAAAGTGTTTTCGATTTTGAGACTAAAATGCGGGGTTTATAATTGTTAGGCATGCGATGTCTAAGTAATTCATTTGGTCAGGCATGCTATGTCTGAGGTGGTTGCGGATTCCAACTGTTGTAGTTTTACACTTTCTTTTATGTGACCGTAAGTGTAATATGTGATATCGCCGGTTTCGTTGCTATATGTCAACGACAATTGGGATGCGCATATTTACTTACGTTGATGACATGTGATGTGATGTGTTGCTGGATATGTTATATTGGATCGTCGTGTTTGAATAGCCGGGGGTTTTTATGTGAGATGAATGTTTTTCATTTTCATTCATGTAAAAACTTGTATGTAATATTCTTTTATTGGGGCACTTCCAGGTTGCGGAAGTTGTCACCTTTTGTATATTATTTACTTTTCCGCACTAGGATAGACCCAAGGAGGAGGGCACAAGTAACCGGGTTCTGGAGTCCAGTGGGAGACCAACTCGAGAAGTCGAGTCCGGGTCTTCTAACTCCAGAATTGGTAGGGTTGCTTGCCGCTCTCGTAGGGGTTTAGGGGTGTGGGTTTGGCTATTCATCACGACCGTGGAATCCGTGTTTTATACTGGCTCGTATTGAAAACACGGACGTCCTAGTATATCCAATATTTCATGTGATTCTTCTGCTGCGATATCTGTGATGTAATCATGTGATGTTCTGTGATAGATACAGTATATAGTATATATGATATATTATATAGGCATTACTTATGTTTTACACCCGCGCTAGCCCTGCCCCGCTCTGTCGTTAGTTACCTAACCTAACGGTGCACGAGGGGACATCGAGGCGAATGCGGATGGCATAAGTGTACGTCGTATTTATCTGTGATGTTTAGGTACTTAAATGATGGGACTTCATTAATGTGATTAATGAAATAAAAGAAACCTAAAGATGTTGTAGAATCGAATTTCAAAATAAAACAGGTAGCTACAGTTCTTGCTTTGCACAGCGGTATATACGATATATCCTGCACCTTATTCGATGAGGAAAGGACCGAGATCCCTTCACCGGGAGTGACTCTTTTAGCAATAACTGGCAGATGCTACACACTCGGTTTGTCTTTTGATTGCTTTTAAGAGTTTTTGCTTTGCACAGTGATATATATGATATATCCCGCACCTCATTCGACGAGGAAAGGACCGACGATCCCTTCACCGGGAGTGACTCCTTTAGCAAAACTAGAAAAGCCTCAAAAACACTCCATTTCAAAATCATTTGATTCTACAACGATATCAAGTTCATTACGCAATAGGTTTTCAGAAAAACCGGTCGTAGCCCTCCGTCATTTCAGATAAGTTGTATATAGTATTCGTGCTGCATTTGTTGGCTTTCGTCAAGGTGCAGTGTGCGGTAGCTATATGCTGCTTATCTGCTAGCATACGATGCGATTGGATTAGGGTAGTCGTGCGGCTTTGTTGGCTTTCGTCAAGGGTCGTGCGGGTGGGTTTAATTCAATCAGGAAATGACGGGTTGAACTTGACTAGCGGGCTATGGTTTGTTGGCTTTCGTCAAAGTCATAGCACGTTAGGAGTAAAATATTATCGGGAATTTCAAGTGTTGAAATTTGCAATGAGATTGCATACCTTCTATGAGATAGTTGGATCCCGATACCCGCTGCGAGTAAGAGTTACTCCTGGGAGATTTTTACACTTTACAATTAGCCGATCAAGTAGGTGTCTAGAAAGGTGTTAACGAGGTTATGCCTCTGGGAAAACGAGGTTTACATTAATTAGGTTCGTGCGAAAGCACGGGGGACCTCCCTCAAAGTACCGACACTGGCCTGGCTGAAAGATTGGCGAACTTGTAGTGTGTATTTAATCCCGGCTAGTCTTTCCTTTTAGGGTTTGAAGGAAGATTTGATAAAAAGCAGTGGGAGCCATCCTGATTAGATAAAATAATAACCAATCTATTCTTGCAAGAGCGCACGCTGAGTGTTTTCTTCTCTCTCTGTCCTGGTAGCGACCATGTCACGCCTTAATCAAGATAATAATACGGATTATTGACCGAACCCGCTTGTTATACTGAGCTGGGGAACGTTGGTCCCGCTCCAACTTATAATTGTTATAAGACAGAGCAGGAAATTGGGGAATACCAGATTTCCCGTGCCGCCCAAACAAAGAGAGTTCATGCTGATGCATCATCTTCGGGTGTGTTCTTTATACAGAACTGTTTCTCAGTATCCTCCGCATCCTGGTATATGATACCGGATCTGGATCCCAGATATGTAATCTGTTACATAGGGCTACAAAAGGGTAGAAAAACTGAGAACGGGTGATAAGTTTCATGAGGCAGAAAACGGGGCAAGTGTTGCAGCCAAGTCTGTCGGTTACTGTCACCCTGTATTACCAATACATTGATTCTGAACGAATGTTATTAGATACCGAACCTGATATACAAAATCATATCAGTCTCTTTATTAGTAAAGAAATGATAAAATTTTGTATTGTTGGATAATGTTTTGAACATTTCCTATATCAAAAGTTGATCGATTCAGGCACGTTATCTAAAAGCATTAATGTTCTAAATCAAACTACAGTTCTTAGTATATAGAACACACACAAGAGGAAGAGTTCAGAAACGAACGAATTCTTCTTGAGGTATTGTAGAATAGGTCAGATCAATGTGACCCGACTAGCTAGAGTTACATATAGATGCATATTTAAATCAGTTTGAATTTACATCTTGTGAAACTCGCCAGTCATGTCACAAAGATAAGATGACCATAGCTCTGTTTATTGGAAACAGAGAAAGAGTTAGTGAACTCTTGGGACAGATACATGATGATGTATGTAAGGTCTCCTATCTACACATGCCAGGACTGATTCTTTATACTTCATTATATTCTCTGATAATCTCTCAAGATTCAGATCTATGTTCCTGTTGAAACACAAGTTCGAATCTTTTGAGATATTCACAGAATATAAGTTAGAAGTAGAGAAACAATAAGGGTAAAAGTATTATGTCCTTTGATAAGATCAAGGAGGAGAATACTTGTGCATAGAATTTCTGGAATATTCTAAAGGAGAATAAGATTCTTTCTCAGCATTACTCCTCCGTATACACCATTGCACGATGGTATGTCGGGGCGGAGCAATTGCACCCTATTCGATATGGTGTGCTCTATGATGAGAACTACTGAGTTACCTATTTCCTTTTGGGAGTTATGCACTTATGAAGCTGCATACCTATTGAATTAGGGTTCGAATCAAATCAAAGCCTACCATTTCATATGTGATATGGAAAGGGAAGAGCCCATATCTTAAATTAGTTAAGATTTGGGTTGTCTGGCCTATGTCTAAAAGCAAAATCCGGACAAGCTCGAGGCAACGTCTGTTATGTAGAACTGGAAACGTTCCAGCTATACAAACTACAGCAGATGATTTGGTAGAACCAAAGGTTTCAGTAGATACCAACGAACCTCAGCCTCTCCGCCGATCTAGTAGGGCTCCTCACCCACCTGAGAGATACTTCGGTTTCTCTATGACAGTGGGAGCGATGATTGCATCATGAGATGATGACCCAACTAGTTTCGAGCTGGCCATCAGGAGTGAGACTCTGTAAGAATGGCTGGATGCTTAGTGATCTGAGATGGAATCCTTATACACCAGCAAAGTATGGACTTTGGCTGCTATATCTGAAGGGTTAAATCCCCATCAGGAGCAAGTATATCTTGAGAAGATTACTTGGTGTAGATGGAAAGGTTAAGACTTTCAAAGCTAGACTTGTTAAAGGTTTTCGCCATTGACCAGGCGTGGCTAATGATGAAACCTTTTTCCTGTGGCTATGCTTAAGTCCATCCAGATCCTACTTGCCACGGCTACATACCATGACTACGATATCTGGTGGTTGGGTGTCATGACAGCTCTTCTAAAATGATGTTTTAGAAGAGTGCGTCTATAAGTACACAGCCAGAGGGCTTCGTAGACAGTGGGAGCAGCGGCAACGTGTGCATGATGTTTTATGTAATAAAGCAGGCATCGCGGAGTTGGAACATCTGTTTTGATGAGTTAGTCAAAGAGTTTGACATCATCAAAATGGTAGATGAACCTTGTATAAACAAAAAGGTAGTAGGGAGTATGGTGGTGATCCTCGTAGAGTACGTGGATGACATACTCTTGATAAGAAAGGAGTTTCTTATGCTACGCTCGATCAATCTCCGCTTATCACAAAGATTCTCCATATAGGATCAAAGTTATACCTACACTAGTAAAATAGGGGGTTGCCCCTACGGATAGTTTAATCCGTAGGGGCAGAAATAACTTGGACCTACGGATATATCCGTATGGCTAAAAGGTTGCCCCTACGGGCAAAGACGTCCAAGAATAAAAATATTAATTCTTAATTAGGTGTTTGCCCCTACGGAGCCGCAAACAAAGGACCTACGGATATATCCGTAGGGGCAAGTAAATATCGATTTATTAAAATCCCAGATCTCGATCGCCTACGCTCATTTCCCTCTCTCTCTCGATCGGGCGCGAAAATAAGCCCCTAATGCGCCACGCCGTCGCCGCCAAGGTTGTTCTCCTCGTGGCCACCACCGGTTTCGTCGCCACTGGAGTTCTCGTCGCCACCGCTGTTAAGGTCGTCGCCACCGCCGTTCAGATCGTCGCCCCTGCCCCAGCAGCCGTTCAAGTGAGTAAATCTCGAGGTAAGTTAAAGAATTTATTGGATTATTTTGGTCTTAAGGTTCATGGCGCGCGAGTTGGGGTTGGGCTGGGGTCGCGGTCGCAGTCGGGGTCGGATTAGGGTTGGGGCAGGGGCTGGGCTGCGGGGTCGGGTTCGGGGTCGGGGTAGGGTTAGGGTCGGGGTCGGGGAAGGGGAAGGGGAAGGGTCAATTTATCAAATTTTTTATTGGGGGTGCGGCTGGGGCTGCGGGCTGGGGCTAGGGCTGGGGAAGGGGAAGGTCAATTTATCAAATTTTTAACAAGATTTGTATTAGTTTGCAAGAACACTTAAGTTTATCACAAAATATTGTTTGGGTTTTCGATTTATATCTTTTAGCGGTATGTATCCGTTGTTCCAAATTTTGAATTATCTTATACTAGTATTTATGCATGTGCAGATCTTCTTTATCCTGACAAAAGATCCATATCCATTATCTTAACTTAAAATCCTTTAGAGGGTGCTAATCCTAAATAACAACAAAATGATGTTAAATATTTCATCCGATTTTCACAAGATCATACTTGAAAAAAATGCAACTACTTTCACAATTTCACAATCCTAACCAACTTCCAATTTATTATGGTATTCGATCATAACTTGAGAACAAATTCTCTTTTCTGTTGCCATCCCATATCAAACCCTAGAATCGTGGGCCATTTCAAATTACACCAAATTGAGGCAAGAATAGGATGAAACCAACATAACCAACAATAAAGAGCTTTATTTGGTAATATATATTGATGAACAATGGTTGCTGTGTTAAATCCAACCCTCACATCACATGCATATCAATAAAGGAGAGGACTGACCAAAATGCTGAATTTTAACAATTGTGAAAGTTCTTCGGTCAGGATGTAACAGAAATAAGGAAAAAAAACCTAAAATATTTCTCACAAAAAAGAAAAAGCAAGCTTCTCTCCCATATCATTAACAAAGCTTATCACTTTTGATTCTCGAAATTATTTTACATTATATTTTCATTCAAAACGTTTTGCTAGTTTGCTCACCAACCGTTTGATAAAATTCCAAAACTATTTTTACTTTCCTTACTCACAATTGCTCTTGACTACGTACAAATCTTGAAAACCCATTAACGCTCTTGCAATAATATGCAAAATCACATGAGGATTCACATTCATCACCACCACCTAAGACTAGGGTTTGGGCTGCGGCTGCGGCTAGGGTTGTGCGTCCTCAAGAGGGCGATCATAGGATCGGTGAAGTGAGGTGGCTGGATATGAGATACGATGGATTTCCATGTGTTTAATGGAATGCTGAGGGTCAGAGTCGGTTATTCATATATCTCCCAAAAAAGAATGAGTTTGTTATCAAAGGTGTATTGATTTCTACATCAAGGAATATCAGTTATATGTCATTCAGTGACTAAGTCTGTTTCTGGCCCAACCATATTTATGAATCGTTTCTTCTTTTTCCTTCTTACGTATATTTACTAGTTCAGACTGTATGCACATCTGCAATCAACGCCGAGAACTTATACATTATAGGTTAATAGACATATGCTATGAAATCACGGTGCATATCGAATTCATGATATGTTATAGTCCCTCATTATTTTTACTGTGGTGAGAAAGCAGTCGCTGGTGGCCACAAGGCATAGAATTGGCAGTTGTCCTACCTGCGATAACATCTTACAAATCATCAGTAGACATCTCTGTTATATTAATGTTTTAATGTCAGCTTGCATGCATGTTTATTTGCATATTTCCTCTGCTAATTATATTCTTCTAGATCATGTTTGCCTAATCTATCCGAGGCTTAGCATAATCTAGTGGCGATAAACAATTCCATCTTCTGCTACTATGGTGGCACTGAGAAACTTCCATTTAGAAATGACAACACGTATTTTATGGAAGTACTGTACATAATAAGAAGGAGAAGACAGTAATGTGGCAGAAGAAGAAGGAGAAGACAATATGCATGTATATACATTTGAAATTTAAGTAAAAACAACCCTACACTTAAGCGAAATCAAAAATCGAAACACACATATATAGAATACAACTCATACATGGGTATCCTCAAATCTAACTTTCATTGAATTTGCACGCGCACTTAAAATAACAACCTTTATACTAAAAAATTATGTATGTCATTACTTAGTAGTTTATGGTTTTTAGACGCAAAAGCCATTTGAGAAATACTTTTCCAACCTACTATTAATCCATATTCTCAATATAGTCATTGAATTTGCACGCGCACATAATAAGAAGGAGAAGACAATAATGTGGCAGAAGAAGAAGGAGAAGACAGTAATGTGGCAGAAGAAGAAAAAAATGACATTCCTCGTTCTCTGTTTCAGCATCAATCTTCTGATATGAACTAATGATGGCTTTCACATAGGCTTTTCCCTTTAGAGACTTCTTAGTGTCCAATGGAAAGCATACATCAGATTTGTGCAGGTCGAGTTCTTCTATGACTTTCAAGAGTCTCAACTGATTCTGTAAATTACACTCTAGTTGGGTGGTACTTTTACCACTTCTCACTGCAGGTGCGCTCTCTAATATCCATTTTGAATGTAATATTATCGATATTCAAAATGGATATTAGAGAGCGCACCTGCAGTGAGAAGTGGTAAAAGTATCACCTAACTAGGGTGTAATTTACAGAATCAGTTGAGACTCTTAAAAGTCATAGAAGAACCCGACCTGCACAAATCTGATGTATGCTTTCCATTGGACACTAAGAAGTCTCTAAAGGGAAAAGCCTATGTGAAAGCCATCATTAGTTCATATCAGAAGATTTATGCTGAAACAGAGAACGAGGAATGCCATTTTTTTCTTCTTCCGCCACATTACTGTCTTCTCCTTCTTATTATGTGCGCGTGCAAATTCAATGACTATATTGAGAATATGGATTAATAGTGGGTAGGAAAAGTATTTCTCAAATGGCTTTTGCGTCTTAAAACCATAAACTACTAAGTAATGGCATACATAATTTTTTTAGTATAAAGGTTGTTATTTTAAGTTTTCCCTTATAGAGATATGATCTAACTGCATCTATCAACTATAAGTGTGCAGAAAATTATGATAAGAAATCATAAGAAAGGGTCGTAGCCATGCATAACCTTGAATCTACATACCAAATCATGCAAAAGCATGCACTTATTGTCACCTTGCCTTGGAATATAAAATATCTTAGAAGACTATAAGCGAGCATTTAAATCTTGATAGCTTTTGACTTCAACATATATTTTTCTCAAGTACCATGAAATATACTTGCTCCGTATAAACCGTTTTCAGGAAGATAGATTAATAATGACAAATTATCCATTGTGGCTCACTAGGTTAGTATTTTCTCTTCTATTGACCATCTTTCTAATCTGCTTGGTAAATTTATTCGGAACCGGCTGCGAATTATTAAAAGACATGCATAAGAAAGAAAGCTAAAATACAGATATATAGCATACCGATACATCGAAACTTCATAGTTGCGATGGCAATCCAGAGATATTTATTTCTACACACGTGGTGCGCGTGCGAATGCGTCAGGCATCATGGACAAATATTTCAGAACATGGAAAGTATTATTCGTATAAAGTAATTAAAACTTTTAAATACCTTGGGTAGATATTTTCTTAGTTGATGCAATCATATCATGAGGACTAAATTTAAGCTATTATACATATGCTTATGTATTTTTCTAACCTAATATATCACACACACACACAGAGAGAGAGAGAGAGAGAACACCAGGTAGATAGAGAAATCTGGTAGCAGGATCCTGAAGAAATGGAGTCCATGGTATTGCTCATCATCATCATCCGTGATCCCTTTGAAAAAATATTATCAAAGGGATCATGGATGATGATGATGAGCAATGTCATGGACTCCATTTCTTCAGGATCCTGCTACCTGATTTCTTTACCTACCAGGTGTTCTCTCTCTCTCTCTGTGTGTGTGTGTGTGTGTGTGTGATATATTAGGTTAGAAAAATACATATGCATATGTATAATAGCTTAAATTTAGTCCTTATGATATGATTGCATCAACTAAGAAAATATCTACCCAAGGTGTTTAAAAGTTTTAATTACTTTATACGAATAATACTTTCCATGTTCTGAAATATTTGTCCATGATGCCTGACGCATTCGCACGCGCACCACGTGTGTAGAAATAAATATCTCTGGATTGCCATCGCAACTATGAAGTTTCGATGTATCGGTGCTATATATCTGTATTTTAGCTTTCTTTCTTATGCATGTCTTTTAATGATTCGTAGCCGGTTCCGAATAAATTTACCAAGCAGATTAGAAAGATGGTCAATAGAAGAGAAAATACTAACCTAGTGAGCCACAATGGATAATTTGTCATTATTAATCCATCTTCCTGAAAACGGTTTATACGGAGCAAGTATATTTCATGGTACTTGAGAAAAATATATGTTGAAATCAAAAGCTATCAAGATTTAAATGCTCGCTTATAGTCTTCCAAGATATTTTATATTCCAAGGCAAGGTGACAATAAGTGCATGCTTTTGCATGATTTGGTATGTAGATTCAAGGTTATGCATGGCTACGACCCTTTCTTATGATTTTTTATCATAATTTTCTGCACACTTATAGTTGATAGATGCAGTTAGATCATATCTCTATAAGGGAAAACTTAAAATAACAACCTTTATACTAAAAAAATTATGTATGCCATTACTTAGTAGTTTATGGTTTTAAGACGCAAAAGCCACTTGAGAAATACTTTTCCTACCCACTATTAATCCATATTCTCAATATAGTCATTGAATTTGCACACGCACATAATAAGAAGGAGAAGACAGTAATGTGGCAGAAGGAGAAGACAGTAATGTGACGGAAGAAGGAAAAAATGGCATTCCTCGTTCTCTGTTTCAGCATCAATCTTCTGATATGAACTAATGATGGCTTTCACATAGGCTTTTCCCTTTAGAGACTTCTTAGTGTCCAATGGAAAGCATACATCAGATTTGTGCAGGTCGGGTTCTTCTATGACTTTTAAGAGTCTCAACTGATTCTGTAAATTACACTCTTGTTGGGTGATACTTTTATCACTTTTCATTGCAGGTGCGCTCTCTAATATTCATTTTGAATGTAATATTATAGATATCCATGCCTCTTTATGTCAAAATTACTTATATTGTCAATGTTTGATTGTCTAGTTGTTGGTGATGCGTCCATATCTGGGACAGAGGCCACACCCGTTCCTCCAGGTATGTTTATATATTATATAGGGCATGTATATTGATTTAGAATGCTATATCATAAATATACAAACATTCCTTTTGCTCTTAGTCGTCCAACTCATTATCATGGGCTGCTTGATGAGATTAGATTTGCGCCTGATGATCTACAAGAGCTTGTTCACTCCCTGTCATATGTGTAAGCAGCGCTATATGCGAGTTTACCTTGTTAGTATGTATGTACTGAAATTAATTAATATTATTCAAATTTTGATACATGCAGATACCAGAGGAGCACATCTTCTATCTCTGTAGGTAAGGCTTTGAATTTGTTGATTTTGGTATTTCTTGTCAATTTTATAGACCAGTATGTGCTAAATATAATGTTCTGACAGTTGCTAGGGGGAAGGCAACATTCGAGGCTGCTGACCCCAATCCTGGACGCCGCACACGGACGGCACCACGGAGGTTGGGAGAGAGGCCGAGGACTGGGCTCTAGCAGGGCCCATATGAGGTTGGACTCCACCCCGGTGGTTACTTCCTCCATCTCCAGTGAGCGACGTATCCAACAGGAACATGAGAGCTTGAAGGCCATCGTTCAGGAGTTGAATGAGATGCTGGTATGTATACTACTTAATAGTAAAATATAATGTCATATTATAGATATCAACATATCCAATATCAGTACATAGCCTGAGCTTATTTGGTTGCAGACTTATCTTTTATTAATCTTACATGTACATATCTAATTAAAATAAACTACAGTTTTCCAAACTAGATATCCAAATGGGGTTTCGAAATAACTCGATAATGATAAGAATTCGAATGTGGGTGTAGGAGCGGGTGGTTGAGCAGGCCCAGGCCTGGGGAACGATTTTACCGGACAGAACGATCCGAGGCTGCTGACCCCAGTTCTGGACGCCGCACACGGAGGGCACCACGGAGGTTGGGAGAGGTCGGGGATTGGGCCCTAGCTGGGCCCATATGAGGTTGGACTCCACCCCGGCGGTTACTTCCTCCGTCTCCAGTGACCGGCATGTCCATCATGAACTGGATAGCTTGAGGGCCAGCGTTCAGGAGTTGAAGGAGATGCTGGTATGTATACTACTTTATAGTAAAATATCATTTCATATTATATACATATCAACATATCCATAATTAGTACGTAGCTTGAGCTTATTTGGTTTTAGACTTAAGTTTGATTAATCATACATACATATGTAATTGAAATAAACAACGCTTTTCCAAACTAGATATCCAAACAGGGTTTCGAAATAACTTAATAATGATACGAATTCGAATAATAAACAGTTCTTACACGCTTCTTACACACGTTATATCCAGACGCGACAGGGTAGATCGGCCGAGCCTCCACACGCATCTCCTTCGGCTGCGGCTCCGCAAGCCACTACATCGGCTGCGGTTCCGCAGACAGCTCCTGTAGCTCCACCGCCCACTCAGACTCCCGCTCGCCACGAATTGCAGAGTTTATTGACCGAGGAGCAGGCGCGCGTTATTCAGAGGTGGAGCTGGACCGAGCTTGGGTAGATTTTTGGTTCTTTTTTTTGAAACATGTATTTATTTATATCATACACATTGTACTACATTTTGAAACGATATTGATATTGGTTTGTATTTATATCATATTCAGTTTTTGTGTTTCTTTTGTATATTATATATATGCGTGAGATGTGATTATGAATACTGCAATATATGATTTGATTGATGTATATATTATTGTGCACAGGGCGGGAAAAAATCAAGCAGCCCATTTTTTAAAAAAAATTACAGACAATATGTACCTACGGATTAATCCGTAAGCACACACTTTACCCCTACGGATATATCCGTAGGGGCTAAATATCAGCAGTAACTGATATTCCCCCCAGATGTCAGTGCCAGGTGGTTGGGAATGCCCCTACGGATATATCCGTAGGGGCCACTGACTCTCCCCTACGGCGTTATCCGTAGGGGAAAAATATCAGGAAACCTGAATTTGTGCCCCTACGGAAAAACCTACGAATATATCCGTAGGGGGTAGTACATGCCCCTACAGCTATATTCGTAGGGCCAAGTAATTTATTAAAATAAACCGTAAATAATATAAAATCTTATACCCTACGGATTAATCCGTAGGGGAAAATGGACCTACACATATATCCGTAGGGGCAAAAATTTAACCGTAGGGGCAAGTTCAGGGCCTCAACTTTCACCTGCGGCCTTTGCACCTTCGGGGTATTTTTTCGCCCCTACGTATATAACCGTAGGGGCAGTGGATTGCCCCTACGGATAAATCCGTAGGGGCAACCCTTCTTTGTAGTAGTGCTACTAAATCCTGGATTTTGGATCTATGAGATAGATCTAATTGGATGTTAGGAAACTCACTAGTTGTAGTGAGATGGTATCAATCGATCCTGGGGAGAATCACTGGAAGTGTTCCAAAGTGATAAAGACGACTGAATGTCAGTCGCAGGCATTGTCTTTACCCTCAGTAAAGGGACGGTATGTTGGAAGAGTTCCAAGCTAGATACCGTGACATATTAGAAGATAAAGGCACGTTACATCGCTACTTAAGATGCTACCAAAGAGGCTGTTTGGGTGTATATTAGTTCATGAGATGAACTATGTTCCTCCCATTGTGTGACAATGGAGTTGTGGCTTATGCCAAGGAACGTCCGTCCCATCAGTGATCCAGACATATTCTAAGGCAGTATCACCTGATCATGGAGATGGTTGATCTCTAAGGGATCGAGGTTAGGAGAGTAGACACATAGGACAACACGGCGGATCCACTCACAAAGGCCTATTCCCAGAGAGAGACTTTTATGGGATGGTTGAGTATGAGATACTTCAACCACTGCTACAGATGGCCCTAGTGCAAGTGGGAGATTGTTAGTTATATGTATGCCCTAGAGGCCATTACTGTACATTAGATGTATATTGTAGTGGATGCTGGGACATATATAGGGAGGACTTTCTTGCTCGACATGATAGTATGCTATCTGGTTTCTCTTTACCTTAACGTGTACACTGATTTTCTCTCTGTTACATGTTGGTAAAGCCCTTAGGATGTGTACTTGACTACCTGGACTATGATGCGGATCATACTAGTGGGGACATGGTAGTCTATAAGTACATCCTTCAAAGTCCCTAGTCGTGGGTATATCGAGACGGGGCATCGATATACCAGAGTAGACTAGCGTATACCTTCTCGACCCATACAGATGGGCGATGGATGATCCCATATCCATTGGTGTTTGACATCAGAGATGATGTACGGGTGCTCAGTAGAGACTGGGTACACTGGACGGACTCGCCGAGAACTCCCAGATGGTATTATACCTCACGTCAGATGGCAGTTCTCTGGTGACACTGGTACAGAGTAGTCTGTTGACCCGAGATCGTCATAGAGTCTTGTGTGGTTCCCACTGTGCTTTGATTTCCATCTTACCACGTCCAAGAGGGCGTGCAAAATGGTGGTTTTTGGGTACAGTCCCGAGTCACATGGAGGCAATGAGCGATAGGAGGGGATTCGTCTCTCCCGGTATAGGGAGTTGATGTTGCGCTGTGTTCGATTGGCTATAACAGAAAATCCCTGGCCAGGGTTGCTGAGATTTACTGGTAAGTGTTACCAGTAGTTTCTCGAATTGTTATAGACCTCATATCGACACGACTTATCGAGCTATTGGGGTCTGACGTTTACCACCCCTAGGCGAGATATGCGACATATCAGACGACGAGACAGGACTGTACGGTAGTGTTACTGGTTGGATTCACTGGAGTGTGAGCGGGCTTGCTCGTCGATCTTCAGATCGCTCAATACCCGGATGGCCGTTACGTTTAGCAGACCGCTTGCGGCTTGTGGGTGTTTGATATGATCATCATCTGCTGCCGGCGTATTGACGAGTCTTTAGAGTCCTACACAGAGGTTTCCTGGATCAAGCGAAACGAAATAGGAGCGCATATGAGATATGTGCGGGACCGAGAATAATGCGTGTATGTGATACCGTGTTTCATTCTCGCGATCAATGTGTCGAATGGTTGTATGCGATATAACCTAGTTATCGATTCAAGCGTTGATTCGATAAGCCGATACATTGTATATTAGTCGGTTGTGTGCGACATGACCGGATCATTGAATCAAGTGTTGATTTAAAGATTTAATGAATAATTATATATTTGATATATTACTTTGCATTAACTAGTATTGGTTTACTTAAGATGGATTTTCTCACTCGGATGTACACATTGTATATGTGATATACTTTTGTGCACTTGATTGTATCATGTTTGATGATACATGTTTACTTGTGTATGTGTGAAGATTGAACCATGGTCATATGAATGGTGAGGGTTATGATTATTTATTCATTCATTTATTTATTTATTAGTTTTGGAAATTAATAGCAAATGAGAAAATGGTTGCTTTCTTTATTCTTCTTGAAGCTTCATGAAGACTTTGACCAAGTGACCATTTTGTCTCATGCTTAACCCTAACCATTCCACTCAACCATGATTCATTCTCTACACTTGACTATGGTTATATTATGAAAAGTATTCATTTATTTTCCTTTGAAAGATATACTTATCATAACATTTTATCATCTTCTTCTTCATCTTCTTCAAAGAGGAAAACCTTTCTTCATCAATGGTGGATTGATGAAACTTGTGAGAAATCCAATTCTAAAGTCTACCCACTTCCTATTTCTTCATCCTCTACGTCTTTCCAAGTAGTAGAGTGTGTTTCCTTCACAAGTTTTCTTGACTTGGTGAAGTTGGAGCTTGATCTAGCGATGCCTCGACGTAGATCATCTTCGGCACGAAGCCGACGACCTTGCCCGCCTATTTCTCCGATGAAGCGAACGCGAGAGTCCAAGATCGGATTTGTACAGCGGAGATGACTTCTTCATGGAGCTATGGAGGTGGACAAACGGATCTACAAAGGTTGTATTTCCGTATTCTTTTAGTTTAATTGTAAACTAGTTCTTATTCGCCTAAACATCTAGTCTAAGATCCGTAGTCTAGGGTTTCCCGGCACCGTAAATTTTGAATTTGGCATGATCGATGCCTTGTGAGACCTCACTAGGGTGCCTAGGAAACCTACAAGATTGACTTTCTCACTTGAAATGCACAAGTTATATATGTGATATATTTTTTGTGCACTTGATTGTATCATGTTTGATGATACATGCAAACTTGGGTTTGTGTAAGACTTAAACCATGTTTAGTGAATGGTTAGGGTTTCATTTCAATTATTTATTTATATATTTATTTTGGTTAAAATAAAAAGGAAAACAAAATGGTTGCTTTCATACAAGAAGCTTCTTGATGCTTCAAGCATCTTTGACTAAGTGACCATTTTGTCTTCATCTCCTAAACCTAACCATTCAACTAACCCTAGTCCATTCTCTACACTTAACCAAGGTTGGATTATGATAAGAATGAAAGGGATTTTCTTTTTAACTTAATTCTTTTTATTCTTTCATCTTCATCATCTTCTTCAAGCTTCAAAAAGCTTGCTAGCTTCAATGGTGAAATGAGAAAAAAGACTGAGAAATCCAATTCTAAAGTGAACCCACTTCCTATTTCTTCATCCTCTATCACTTGCCAAGTAGTATAGGGTGTTTTCTTCACAAGTTTCATGACTTGGTGAAGTTGGAGCTTGATCTTGAGTTGCCTCGACGTAGATCATCTTCGGCATCGAAGTCGACGACCTAGCCCGATCACTTCTCCAAAGAAACCACCGCAAGAGTCTAGGATTCCGATTGGTACAGCGGAGGGACGTCATCACGGAGCCAAGGAAGTGGAGGACCGGATCTACAAAGGTTGTAGTCACTTTCCTTTAGCAATAAAGTCGTTTACTTGCTTGCATCGCCCTATACATCTAGTTAACGATCCGTATTAGGGTTTGTAGGCACATGAAAATTTTGAATTGGGCATGTTTGATCTGTTGTGAGACCTCATTAGTGTGCCTAGGAACCCTACAGTGGTATCAGAGACTAGCTAGAGCCTTAGGCGATGCGTAGACGGAGTTAGAAGTCCGATCGAACCGAAACCCTAATCTCAAATCGCTCTCTGTACATTTTTTGAAATCGGGGATTTTTCCAGATTAAAAATGCTTAAAAAATTCAGCAGGAAGTTCTAAGAATTACAGTGCAAAACGACAAAAAGATACGTCTAAAGAGCGGCGGAACCGCGGCAGAAGCTTGGATTCTGCGGCGGTTCCGCGGCCATATGATGACGTCAGCCTTCAATTTTTGCACAATAATTTGTTTCTTTAGGTGCTGAGTTTTCTGGGAATTTTTAATTTGCACTCAAGAGTTGAGTTTTCTGGGGTGTATTGGGAGTTCGTAGATTCGATCGGATTGTCAAACTTTGTCTATGTGTTGTTTCGGATATTTTTGAATATGTTAAAAAGTTCGACCGGATATAAATACCCACTTTTTCCCCTGCCGGGAAATTTCCAATTGTTGGACTTTTCCGTAGTTTAAAGACGTTCTAAGTAGTGCAAGTAACGCGATGGACCCTCTAGAAGACAACAAACCTTAACTCGATTATGTGACCGTCTTGAACTGCCCTTTGAAGCTTAGGGTTTGGGGCAGTACGGCGTGCCACATGTGAGGCGTTGGCTTGACCCTTCTACGGCTGGACCGTCGGTACTGAGGCACAAAGTGAATGTTTTTAAACTTATTTCATGTGTTGAGCTGTTTCGGGAAAACTTGGGTGTTCGATTGTTCGATCGGAAAGTTTAACATTTTCTATCTTATCTGGAATGTGATACAATAATTGGAATTCACAAGTAGTTATGAGATAACTGAATGAATGTTATAAATCTAGCGGTTTAGTCTCACTTGATCGGTTGCCACGGAATTTTGATGTGATCAAAAGTCCGTCGCAATCGGGAAGCGTACGCAGATACTCGCCGGGTAAACTTAATAGACAGCCTCACTCCATATCCCCGACGAAGTGACTATAGGAGAACCCCGTCGCCGTAAGCATCCGTCAGGGTGCTCGCGGCAGCGGTGTTCCGCCTTAGTGCACTTCGTCGACGGTATCGGGGGTGCGGCCGTCCACTAAAGTTTGCGACGAGCATTCGTTCTGGATGCCGGGAAACTTGTTGAATTGCCCGACTTGATGTTGAAAAGAGTTTTCGATAAATGAGACTAAAATACGGGGTTTATAATTGTTAGGCATGTGATGTCTAAGCAATTCATTGGTTTAGGCATGCGATGTCTAAGGAGGTTGCGGATTCCAACTGTTGTAGTTTTACACTTTCTTTTCTGTGACCGTAAGTGTAATATGTGATATCGCCGATTTCGTTGCTATATGTCAACGACAATTGGGATGCGCATATTTACTTACGTTGATGACATGTGATGTTATGTGTTGCTGGATATGTTATATTGGATCATCGTGTTTGAATAGCCGGGGGTTTTATGTGAGATGAGTGTTTTTCCATTTTCATTCATGTAAAAACTTATATGTAATATTCTTTTATTGGGGCACTTCCATGTTGCGGATGATGTCACCATTTGTATAATATTTACTTTTCCGCATTATGATAGACCCAAGGAGGGGAGCATAAGTAACCGGGTTCTAGGGTCCAGTGGGAGACCATCTCGAGGAGTCGAGCTCGGGTCTCCTAACCCAAGAATTGGTAGGGTTGCTTGCCGCTCTCGTAGGGGTCTAGGGGTGTGGGATTGGCTATTCATCACGACCGTGGAATTCGTGTTTTATACTGGCTCGTATTGAAAACACGGACGTCCTATTATATCCAATATTTCATATGATGTTTTCTGCTGCGTTATCTGTGATGTGATCATGTGATTTGTTCAGATAGATATTGTATATAGTATATATGATATATTATATAGACGTTGCTTATGTTTTACACCCGCGTTAGCCCTGTAGGGTTCCTAGGCACTCTCAAGAGGTCTCACAAGGCATCAACCATGCCAATTTCAAATTTTACGGTGCCGAGAAACCCTAGACTACGGATCGTTAACTAGATGTCTAGGCGAAAGATGCAACTAGTAAACTACTTTACTAAGAGAACGAAAATACAACCTTTGTAGATCCGGTTCTCCACCTCCATAGCTCCGCAATGAAGTATCCTCGCTGTCCAAATCGAAACCCGGGCTCTAGCGTCGGCTTCATCGGAGAAATGGGCGGGCAAGGTCGTCGGCTTCGTGCCGAAGATGATCTACGTCGAGGCATCGCAAGATCAAGCTCCCACTTCACCAAGTCATGAAACTTTTGAAGAGTATACACTCTACTACTTGGCAAGAGGTAGAGGATGAAGAAATAGGAAGTGGGTAGACTTTAAAATTGGATTTCTCACTCATTTCATCAATCCACCATTGATGAAGTCAAGCTTCTTCATATGTAAAAGAAGAAGAAGAAGAAGAAGATCATGTTATGATAAGTATTGGAGAATAATTGAAAAAGAATTATTCTTATCATAACTTGAACCATGGTTATTTGTAGAGAGTTAACTCAAGTTAGATGAATGGTTAGGGTTTGAAGAAGAAGACAAAAAGGTTACATGAGTCAAAGTTGCATGAAGCTTCAAGAAGCTTCATGTAAGAAAGCAACCTTTTTATTTTCTTTTCCCTTTTTCTTTTAATCCAAATTAAAAGATAAAGGAATAAAAACCCTAACCATTTACTTAACCATGGAATAACTCTTTACAGAAACCCTAGCAAACATGTATCATCAAACATGATACAATCAAGTGCACAAAAGTATATCACATATACAATGTGCACATCCGAGTGAGAATATCCATTTAAAATGAACCGATACTAGTCAATGCAAAGTAATATATCAAATATATAATTATGCATTAAATCAACACTTGATTTAACGATCCGGTCATATCACATATGACCGACTAATATTCAATGTATCGGCTTATCGAATCAACGCTTGAATCGATAACTAGGTTATATCGCATACAACCAATCGATACATTCATCCCGAGAATAGAATACGGTATCACATACACGCATTATTCTCGGTCCCTCACATATCTCATATGTGCTCCTATTTCATTTTGCTTGAGCCAGGAAACCTCTGTGTAGGACTCTAAAGACTCGTCAATACGCCGGCAGCAGATGATGATCATATCAAACACCCACAAGCCGCAAGCGGTCTGCTAAATGTAACGGCCACCCGGGTATTGAGCGATCAGAAGATCGATGAGCAAGCCCGCTCACACTCCAGTGAATCCAACCAGTAACACTACCGTACAGTCCGATCTGATCGTCTGATATGTCGCATATCTCGCCTAGGGGTGGTAAACGTCAGACCCCAATAGCTCGATAAGTCGTGTCGATATGAGGTCTATAACAGTTCGAGAAACTACTGGTAACACTTACCAGTAAATCTCAGCAACCCTGGCCAGGGATTTCCGGTTATAGCCAATCGAACACTGCGCAACATCAACTCCCTATACCGGGAGAGACGAATCCCCTCCTATCGCTCATTGCCTCCATGTGACTCGGGACTGTACCCAAAAACCACCGTTTTGCACGCCCTCTTGGACGTGGTAAGGTGGAAATCAAAGCACAGTGGGAACCACACAAGACTCTATGACGATCTCGGGTCAACAGACTACTCTGTACCAGTGTCACCGGAGAACTGCCATCTGACGTAAGGTATAATACCATCTGGGAGTTCTCGGCGAGTCCGTCCAGTGTACCCAGTCTCTACTGAGCACCCGTATATCTCCTCTGATGTTAAACACCAATGGATATAGGATCATCCATCGCCCATCTGTATGGGTCGAGAAGTTACACGCTAGTCTACTCTGGTATATCGATGCCCCGTCTCGATACACCCACGACTAGGGACATTGAAGGATGTACTTATGGACTACCATGTCCCCACTAATACGATCCGCATCATAGTCCAGGTAGTCAAGTACACATCCTAAGGGCTTTACCAACATGTAACAGAGAGATAATCAGCATACACGTTAAGGTAAAGAGCAACCAGATAGCATACTATCATGTCGAGCAAGAAAGTCCTCCCTATATATGTCCCAGCATCCACTACAATATACATCCTATGTATAGTAATGGCCTCTAGGGCATACATATAACTAACAATCTCCCACTTTCACTAGGGCCATCTGCAACAGTGGTTGTAGTATCTCATACTCAACCATCCCATAAAAGTCTCTCTCTGGGAATAGGCCTTTGTGAGTGGATCCGCTGTGTTATCCTCTGAGTCTTCTCTCCTTACCTCGATCACCTTGGAGATCAACTATCTACATGATCAGGTGATACTGCCTTAGAATATGTCTGGATCACTGATGGGACCGGCGTTCCTTGGCATAAGCCACAACTCCATTGTCACACAATGGAAGGAACTAAGTTCATCTCATGAACTATTATACACCCAAACAGCCTCTTTGGTAGCATCTTAAGTAGCGATGTATCATGCCTTTATCGTCTAGTGTGTCACGGTATCTAGCTTGGAACTCTTCCAACATACCGTCCCTCGATAGAGGGTAAAGACAATGCCTGCGACTGACATTCAGTCGTCTTTATCACCCTGGAACACTTCCAGTGATTCTCCCCAGGATCAATTGATACAATCTTACTACAGCTAGTAAGAATCCTAACACCTAAATAACATCTATCTCATAGATGAAAACTCAGGCTTTAGGAGGTATCACTTTGATCCTATATGGAGAATCCATGTGATAAGCGGAGATTGACCGAGCGTAGCATAGGAAACTCCTTCCCTTTCAAGAGTATGTCATCCACGTACTCTACGAGGATCACCACCATACTCCCTACTACCTTTTTTGTTTATACAAGGTTCATCTACCATTTTGATGATGTCAAACCTTTTGACTATCTATCAAAACAGATGTTCCAACTCCGCGATGCCTGCTTTATCAAATAAAACATCTTGCTCACGTTTCCGCTGCTCCCACTTTCTACGAGGCCCTCTGGCTGTGTACTTATAGACGCACTCTTATAAAATATCATTTAGAAAAGCAGTCATTACACCCAACCGCCATATATCGTAGTCATGGTATGTAGCTGTGGCAAGTAGTATCTGGATGGACTTAAGCATAGGTACTGGAAAAGGTTTCATCATTATCCAGGCCTGGTCAATGACGAAAACCTTTAACAAGTCTAGCTTTGAAAGTCTCAACTTTTCCATCTACACCAAGTAATCTTCTCAAGATATACTTGCTGCTGATGGGGATTTAACCCTTCAGATATAGCAGCCAAAGTCCATACTTTGCTGGTGTACATGGATTCCATCTCAGATTGCTAAGCATCCAGCCATTCTTACAGAGTCTTACTCCTGATGGCCAGCTCGAAATTAGTTGGGTCATCATCTCATGATGCAATCCTCGCTCCCACTGTCATAGAGAAACCAGAGTAACTCTCAGGTGGGTGAGAAACCCTACTAGATCGGCGGAGAGGCTGAGGTTCGTTGGTTACTATTGAATCCTTTGGTTCTTTCAAATCATCTGCTGTAGTTTGTATAGCTGGAACCTTTCCAGTTCTACATTACAGACCTTGCCTCGAGCTTGTCCGGATTTTGCTTTTAGACATAGGCCGGACAACCCCAAATCTTAACTAACTTAAGATATGGGCTCTTCCCTTTCCATATCACATATGAAGTGGTAGGCAACTGATTTGATCAAAACCCTATTCAATAGGTATGCAGCTTCTCAAGTGCATAACTCCCAAAAGGAAATAGGTAACTCAGTAGTACTCATCATAGAGCACACCATATCAAATAGGGTGTGATTGCTCCGCCCCGATACACCGAGGTACTGTGGTGTATACGGAGGAGTAACACTGAGAGAGAATCTCATTCTCCTTTAGAATAGTTCAGGAATTCCATGCACAAGTATTCTCCTCCCGGATCTCATCATAGGACATAATACTTATACCCTTATTTTGGTTCTCTACTTCTAAATCATATTCTGTGAATATCTCAAAAGGTTCGGACTTGTGTTTCAACAGGAACATATGTCTGAATCTTGAGAGATCATCAGAGAATGTAATGAAGTAAAAAGAACCAGTCCTGGCATGTGTAGACAGGAGACCTTACATACATCATCATGTATCAGTCCCAAGAGTTCACTAACTCTTTCTCTGTTTCCAGTAAACGGAGCTATGGTCATCTTATCTTTGTGACATGACTGGCGAGTTTCACAAGATGTAAATTCAAACTGATTTAAATATGCATCTTTATGTAACTCAAGCTAGTCGGGTCGCATTGATATGACCTAGTCTACAATACCTAAAGAAGGATTTGTCCATTTCTGAACTCTTCCTCTTGTGTGTGTTCTGTTTACAAAAAAACTGTAGTTTGATTTAGAACATCAATGCTTTTAGATAACGTGCCTGAACCGATCAACTTTTGATATAGGAAATGTTCAAAACATTATGCAACAATACGAAATTTTATCGTTTCTTTACTAATAAAGAGACGGATATGATTTTTTATATCAGGTTCGGTATCTAATAACATTTGTTCAGAATCAATGTATTCAGGTAATACAGGGTGACAGTGACCGACAGACTTGGCTGCAACACTTGCCCCGTTTTCTGCCTCATGAAACTTATCACCCGTTCTCAGTTTTTCTACCCTTTTGTAGCCCTATGTAACAGATTACATATCTGGGATCCTGATCCGGTATCATATACCCAGGATGAGGAGGATACTGAGAAACAGTTCTTTGTAATGAACACACCCGAAGATGATGCATCAACATGCACTCTCTTCGTTTGGGCGGCACGGGAAATCTGGTACTCTCCAATTTCCTGCTCTGTCTTATAACAATTATAAGTTGGAGCGGGACCAACGTTCCCCAGCTCAGTATAACAAGCGGGTTCGGTCAATATTCCGTATTATTATCTTGATTAAGGCGTGACATGGTCGCTACCAGGAGAGAGAGAGAAGAAAACACTCAGCGTGCGCTCTTGCAAGAATAGATTGGTTATTATTTTATCTAATCAGGATGGCTCCCACTGCTTTTTATCAAATCTTCCTTCAAACCCTAAAAGGAAAGACTAGCCGGGATTAATTACACACTACAAGTTCGTCAATCTTTCAGCCAGGCCAATGTCGGTACTTTGAGGGAGGTCCCACGTGCTTTCGCACGAACCTAATTAATGTAAACCTCGTTTTCCCAGAGGCGTAACCCCGTTGATACCTTTCTAGACACCTACTTGATCGGCTAATTGTAATGTGTAAAACTCTCCTAGGAGTAACAATTACTGGCAGCGGGTATCGGGATCCAACTATCTCATAGAAGGTATGCAATCTCATTGCAAATTTCAACACTTGAAATTCCCGATAATATTTTGCCCCTAGCACCCTATGACCTTGACGGAGGCCAACAAACCATAGGCTACTAGTCAAGTTCAACCCGTCATTTCTTGATTGAATCAAACCCACCCGCACGACCCTTGACGAAGGCCAACATGGTCGCACGACTACCCTAACTCAATCTGCATCATATGCATAAGCAGATAAATACTGGTTAGCTACCGCACACTGCGCCTTGACGGAGGCCAACAAACGCAGCACGAATACTAAACAGCACTTATCTGAAATGACGGAGGGCTATGACAGGTTTTTCTGAAAACCGATTGCGTAACGAACTTGATATCGTTGTAGAATCAAATGATTTTAGAATGGAGTGCTTTTGAGGCTTTTCTAGTTTTGCTAAAGGAGTCACTCCCGGTGAAGGGATCGTCGGTCCTTTCCTCGTCGAATGAGGTGCGGGATATATCATATATATCACTGTGCAAAGCAAAAACTCTTAAAAGCAATCAAAAGACAAACCGAGTGTGTAGCATCTGCCAGTTATTGCTAAAGGAGTCACTCCCGGTGAAGGGATCTCGGTCCTTTCCTCATCGAATAAGGTGCAGGATATATCATATATACCGTTGTGCAAAGCAAGAACTATAGCTACCTTTTTTTATTTTGAAATTCGATTCTACAACATCTTAGGTTTCTTTTATTTCATTAATCTCATTAATGAAGTCCTATCATTTAAGTACCTAAACATCACAGATAAATACGACGTACACTTATGCCATCCATATTCGCCTCGATGTCCCCTCGTGCACCGTTAGGTTAGGTAACTAACGGCAGAGCGGGGCAGGGCTAGCGCGGGTGTAAAACATAAGTAACGCCTATATAATATATCATATATACTATATACAGTATCTATCACAGAACATCACATGATCACATCACAGATATCGCAGCAGAAGAAACATATGAAATATTGGATATACTAGGACGTCCGTGTCTTCAATACGAGCCAGTATAAAACACGGATTCCACGGTCGTGATGAATAGCCAAACCCACACCCCTAGACCCCTACGAGAGCGTCAAGCAACCCTACCAATTCTAGAGTTAGGAGACCCGGACTCGACTCCTCGAGTTGGTCTCCCACTGGACTCCAGAACCGGTTACTTGTGCCCTCCTCCTTGGGTCTATCCTAGTGCGGAAAAGTAAATAATATACAAAAGGTGACAACTTCCGCAACCTGGAAGTGCCCCAAATAAAAAGAATATTACATACAATTTTTTACATGAATGAAAATGAAAAACACTCATCTCACATAAAAAAAACCCGGCTATTCAAACACGACGATCCAATATAACATATCCAGCAACACATAACATCACATGTCATCAACGTAAGTAAACATGCGTATCCCAATTGTCGTTGACATATAGCAACGAAACCGGCGATATCACATATTACACTTACGGTCACAGAAAAGAAAGTGTAAAACTACAACAGTTGGAATCCGCAACCACCTAAGACATCGCATGCCTGACCAAATGAATTACTTAGACATCCCATGCCTAACAATTATAAACCCCGCATTTTAGTCTCAAAATCGAAAACTCTTTTCAATATCAAGTCGGGCAATTCAACAGGATTCCCGACATTTTGATCGAATGCTCGTCGCAAACTTCAGTAGACGGTCGTACCCCTGATACCGTCGACGAAGTGCACCAAGGAGGAACACCGCCCGAACAGATGCTTTCGGCGACGGGGTTCTCCTACAGTCACTTGGTCGGGGCTATGGAGTGAGGCTGTCTATTAAGTTTACCCGGCGAGTATCCGCGTACGCTACGTGATTGCGACGGAATTTTGATCACATCAAAATTCCGTGGCAACCGATCAAGTGAGACTAAACTGCTATGTTTATAACATTCATTCAGTTATCTCATAACTTATTGTGAATTCCAATTATTGTATCTCATTCTGGATAAATAGAAAATGTTAAACTTTCCGATCGAACATCCAAACACCCAAGTTTTCCCGATACAGTCCAACACATGAAACAAGTCTAAAAACATTCAGTTCGTGCCTCAGTACCAACGGTCCAGCCGTAGAAGGGTCAAGCCAACGCCTCACATGTGGCACGCCGTACTGCCCCAAACCCGAAGGTTCAAAGGGCAGTTCAAGACGGTCACATAATCGAATTAAGGTTTGTTGTTTTCTAGAGGGTCCATCGCGTTACTTGCACTACTTAGAACGTCGTTAAACTACGGAAAAATCCAACACTTGGAAATTTCCCGGCAGGGGAAAAGTTGGGTATTTATATCCGGACGAACTTTTTTAACATATTCAAAAATTTATCCGGAAAGCCACATAGACAAAATTAGACAGTCCGATCGAATCTCCGAATCCCCAATACAACCCAGAAAATACAACTCTGGAAAAAATATTAAAAGCTCCCAGGAAAACCAGCACATAAAACTAAGAATTACTGTGTATAATTAGACGCACAAAACGACAAACTGGCCGCGGAACCGCCGCACAAGCCAGCTTGTGCCGCGGTTACGCCGCGCTATAGTGGAATCATGGACACGTGTTGCACAGTAATTCTTAGGATTCCCTGCTGATTTTTCTGCATATTTTTATTTTCGAAAAATCCACATTTTACAGAAATGTCCAGAGAGCATGTTTAGGGTTTGGGTTTCGGGTCGATCGGACTTCAAATTCCGTCTAGACTTTGCCTAAGGCTCTAGCTAGGCTCTGATACCACTGTAGGGTTCCTAGGCACTCTCAAGAGGTCTCACAAGGCATCATCCATGCCAATTTCAAATTTTACGGTGCCGAGAAACCCTAGACTACGGATCGTTAACTAGATGTCTAGGCGAAAGATGCAACTAGTAAACTACTTTACTAAGAGAACGGAAATACAACCTTTGTAGATCCGGTTCTCCACCTCCATAGCTCCGCAATGAAGTATCCTCGCTGTCCAAATGGAAACCCGGGCTCTAGCGTCGGCTTCATCGGAGAAATGGGCGGGCAAGGTCGTCGGCTTCGTGCCGAAGATGATCTACGTCGAGGCATCGCAAGATCATGCTCCCACTTCACCAAGTCATGAAACTTGTGAAGAGTACATACTCTACTACTTGGCAAGAGGTAGAGGATGAAGAAATAGGAAGTGGGTAGACTTTAAAATTGGATTTCTCACTCATTTCATCAATCCACCATTGATGAAGTCAAGCTTCTTCATGTGTAGAAGAAGAAGAAGAAGAAGATCATGTTATGATAAGTATTGGAGAATAATTGAAAAAGAATTATTCTTATCATAACTTGAATCATGGTTATTTGTAGAGAGTTAACTCAAGTTAGATGAATGGTTAGGGTTTGAAGAAGAAGACAAAAAGGTTACATGAGTCAAAGTTGCAAGAAGCTTCAAGAAGCTTCATGTAAGAAAGCAACCTTTTTATTTTCTTTTCCCTTTTTCTTTTAATCCAAATTAAAAGATAAAGGAATAAATAAAGGAATAAAAACCCTAACCATTTACTTAACCATGGAATAACTCTTTACACAAACCCTAGCAAACATGTATCATCAAACATGATATAATCAAGTGCACAAAAGTATATCACATATACAATGTGCACATCCGAGTGAGAATATCCATTTAAAGTGAACCGATACTAGTCAATGCAAAGTAATATATCAAATATATAATTATGCATTAAATCATTAAATCAACACTTGATTTAACGATCCGGTCATATCACATATGACCGACTAATATTCAATGTATCGGCTTATCGAATCAACGCTTGAATCGATAACTAGGTTATATCGCATACAACCAATCGATACATTCATCCCGAGAATAGAATACGGTATCACATACACGCATTATTCTCGGTCCCTCACATATCTCATATGCGCTCCTATTTCGTTTTGCTTGAGCCAGGAAACCTCTGTATAGGACTCTAAAGACTCGTCAATACGCCGGCAGCAGATGATGATCATATCAAACACCCACAAGCCGCAAGCGGTCTGCTAAACGTAACGGCCACCCGGGTATTGAGCGATTAGAAGATCGACGAGCAAGCCCGCTCACACTCCAGTGAATCCAACCAGTAACACTACCGTACAGTCCGGTCTGATCGTCTGATATGTCGCATATCTCGCCTAGGGGTGGTAAACGTCAGACCCCAATAGCTCGATAAGTCGTGTCGATATGAGGTCTATAACAGTTCGAGAAACTACTGGTAACACTTACCAGTAAATCTCAGCAACCCTGGCCAGGGATTTCCGGTTATAGCCAATCGAACACTGCGCAACATCAACTCCCTATACCGGGAGAGACGAATCCCCTCCTATCGCTCATTGCCTCCATGTGACTCGGGACTGTACCCAAAAACCACCGTTTTGCACGCCCTCTTGGACGTGGTAAGGTGGAAATCAAAGCACAGTGGGAACCACACAAGACTCTATGATGATCTCGGGTCAACAGACTACTCTGTACCAGTGTCACCAGAGAACTGCCATCTGACTTAAGGTATAATACTATCTGGGAGTTCTCGGCGAGTCCGTCCAATGTACCCAGTCTCTAGTGAGCACCCGTATATCTCCTCTGATGTCAAACACCAATGGATATGGGATCATCCATCGCCCATCTTTATGGGTCGAGAAGGTACACGCTAGTCTACTCTGGTATATCGATGCACCGTCTCGATACACCCACGACTAGGGACATTGAAAGAGTACTTATGGACTACCATGTCCCCACTAGTATGATCTGCATCATAGTCCAGGTAGTCAAGTACACATCATAAGGGCTTTACCAACATGTAACAGAGAGATAATCAGCATACATGTTAAGGTAAAGAGCAACTAGATAGCATACTATCATGTCGAGCAAGAAAGTCCTCCCTATATATGTCCCAGCATCCACTACAATATACATCCTATGTATAGTAATGGCCTCTAGGGCATACATATAACTAACAAGCCCTGCCTCGCTCTGGCGTTAGTTACCTAACCTAACGGTGCAGACGGGACATTGAGGCGAATGCGGATGGCATAAGCGTACGTTATATTTATCTGTGATGTTTAGGTGGACTTAAATGATGGGATATTCATTAATGAGATTAATGAAAGAAAATAAACCTAATTGATGTTCTGGAATCGAATTTCAAAATAAAAAAAACAGGTAGCTACAGTTCTTTCTTTGGATCGCGGTGTTCCTTGTAAAACATCCTGCACCTTATTCGATAAGGAAAGGACCGAGATCCCTTCACCGGGAGTGACTCCTTTAGCAATAACTGGCAGATGCTACAAAACTCGGTTTGTCTTTTGATTGCTTCTATAGTTTCTGCTTTGTACAGTGATATATATGATATATCCCGCACCTCATTCGACGAGGAAAGGGCCGACGATCCCTTCACCGGGAGTGACCCCTTTAGCAAAACTAGAAAAGCTTCAAAAACATTCCATTTAAAAACCATTTGATTCCGCAACGAGATCAAGTTCAAAGCATTAAAGGTTTTCATAAAAACCATTCGCAACCCTCCGTCATTTTAGGAAGTAGAGTACTTAGTATTCGTGCTGTGTTTGTTGACCATAGTCAAGGCACAGTGTACGGTAGCTAAGTGATGTCTTCCTACACCGCATATGATGCGATTAGTTAGGACAGTTGCGTGACTTTGTTGACCTTAGTTAAGAGTCATGTAGGTGGGTCTAATTAATCACGAAATGACGGGTAGAACTTGACTAGTACTTATGATTTGTTGACCATAGTTAAGGTCATAGTTGCTAGGGGTAAAAACCTTTATCGGGAGTTTCAAGTGTTGAAATTTGCAATGAGATTGCATACCTTCTATGTGATAGTTGGATCCCAATACCCACTGCGAGTAATTGTTACTCCTGGGAGAGTTTTGCACTTTACAATTAGCCGATCAAGTAGGTGTCTAGAAAGGTGTCAACGGGGTTACGCCTCTGGGAAAACGAGGTTTACTTTAATTAGGTCCGTGCGAAAGCACGGGGAACCTCCCTCAAAGTACCGACACTGGCCTGGCTGAAAGATTGGCGAACTTGTAGAGTGTAATTAATCCCGGCTAGTCTTTCCTTTTAGGGTTTGAAGGAAGATTTGATAAAAACAGTGGGAGCCATCCTGATTAGATAAAATATATAACCAATCTAATCTTGCAAGAGCGCACGCAGAGTGTTTTATTCTCTCTCTCTCCAGGTAGCGACCATATCACGCCTTAATCAAGATAATAATATGGATGTATTGACCGAACCCGCTGAAAGGATTGCCTAGCACCCTATATAGAGTTTGGAAGCATCACATGTCACAAAGTTTGAATTTTTATGGTGCTAAGCAAGCATACAAAGGAATCGATCCTAGAAAATTAGGGTTTCGAAATTTAAAGCCAATAAAAACTAGGGTTTCGAAACTACAAACTTTGTAGCTCCCTTTCGCTGGACTCTTTGGTCTCTTGGGTGTTGGAAGATGGTCCTCTTGAAGTCTTCTCGCGTCCACGACGATCCACCTGGAGTTCCTCGTCCAAGCTCGCAACTTCGATTATCAAGATGAGAATCGAAGTGAACACTCTAAACAAGTTGGCTAAACTTGTTTAAAATGATGTTGTGGTTAAGATTCTCACTTCAAAAACCTTTCTTTATGTGTGTTTTACTCACTAGAAGAAACTAGAGAGCAAATTGTGAAGGAGGAAGAAAATGGAGGCTTTCTTTTAACAAGAGTAGAATGATAACCATTGAAAAGAAAATGAAATATATCTATATATATTTTATTTCTTCTCACTATAAACCATGGTTAAATCTTTGAGTTATTATTTAATTAGGGTTTAAAACACATAAGGAAAGTTTAATCCAAGGTTAAGGGTAGGTGAGAATGGTTAGGTTAAAGAAGAGTGTAGAAACAACTCAAGAATTATCTTTTCCTTTTCTATTTTGTTTTAAACATAAAATTAAATAATAATCCATATATTTATCCATGGTGTGAGTCTTATATTGCCACCATTTCCATGTGTAAACAACCATGATAGATGGGTGTATGTATGTATGTATGTATGCACATCCATATGTGCATGAAACTAGAAAGAAAGAAACTCATACATGCATTCATACATCCATCATATTCAAGAAAGGTTTTAAGTGAGAAAACTAATGGTTAAATGATAAATCAACACTTGATTTATCAATCCGGCCATATCACATATGACCCTACCAAAAGCAAGCCGCCCGATCAATGTACGGTATCATATACGCGCATTTTAATCGGGTCCATACGCATATCGCATACGCGCACCACAACGTTTCGCCAGGACTAGGTAACTCCTGTGTGGGACTCTAAGACTCGTCAATACGCCGGCAGAGGGTGATGATCATATCAAGCACCCCCAAGCCGCAAGCGGTCAGCTAAACGTAACGGCCACCAGGGTATTGAGCGATCAGAAGAAAACAAGCGAACCTGCTACAACTCCCGTCGAGCCAACCGGCAACACTACCGTACAGTCCGGTCTCTTCGTCAGATATGCTGCATATCGAGCCTAGGGATGGTCACGTCGATCCTAATAACTCAATAAGTCATGCCGGTGAATGGTCTATAACAGATCGAGAAACTACTGATAACACTTATCTGCAAATCTCCGCAGCCCTGGCCAGGGACTTACTGATATAACCAGTCGGGCACAGCACAGCATCAACTCCCAATACCGGGAGAGACGAAACCCCTCCTATCGCTCATTGCCTTCGTGTGTCTCGGGACTGCACCCAACGGCCACCTGTTTGCACGACTCAGTAGGGCCGTGGTAGGGTGGAAATCAAAATACAGTGGGAGAACACACAAGACTCTATGACGATCTCGGATCTACAGACTAACCTGTACCAGTGTCACCTGAGAAATGCTATCCGACGATAGATATAATTCCATATAGGAGTTCTCGGTGAGTCCGTCCAGTGTACCCAGTCACCACTGAGCACCCGTATATGATCTTGATGTCAAACATCGATGAATGTGGGAACATCCATCGCCCATCGTATGGGTCTAGTATCATATACGCCAGTCTAATCTGGTATATCAATGCCCCGTCTCGATATATCTACGACTAGGGACTTTCCAGGATATGCTTATAGACTACGGATGTCCCACTAGTATGATCTCCATCATAATCAGAGTAGTCAAGCCGATATCCTCAGGGCTTTATCAGCATGTATGAATGAATAAAAGCATTATCAAATCAACATGTCAGATAAAGATGAACCAAATAGCATACTATCATGTTGAGCAAGAATGCATACTGAATATATATACATGTACAAATACATCCACTATCATATAATGGCCTCTAGGGCATACATATATCCAACAATCTCCCACTTGCACTAAGGCCAGTTATTGGCGTATCTCATACCCAACATCTCAAAAAGTCGCTCATGCTGCGGCTGAGGGAGGGCCTTAGTGAATGGATCCGCGGCGTTATTCTTTGTGTCTACTCTACTAATCTCGATCTCGCGGCGATCTACAATCTCCCGGATCAAATGAAAACGCCTCAGGATGTGTCTGGACCGCTGATGGGATCTGGGCTCCTTGGCTAGCGCCATAGCCCCATTATTATCACAATACAAAGGTATTGGATCAATAATGGTTGGAACTACTCCTAGCTCCGAGATGAACTTCTTCATCCAGACGGCTTCCTTGGCGGCATCATTTGCAGCAATGTACTCAGCCTCCATCGTAGAGTCTGCAACGGTATCCTGTTTGGAACTCTTCCAACTTACCGCCCCTCCATTGAGGGTAAATACAAACCCTGAGATAGATTTGCTGTCATCCTTATCGCTCTAGAAGCTCGAATCGGTAAAGGCCTCCATTTGGAGATCTGTATTACCATACACTAAGAACAATTCTTTAGTCCTTCGTAAGTACTTAAGAATGTTCTTCACAGCTGTCCAGTGGTTCTCCCCTGGGTTGGATTGATACCTGCTTACAACACTAAGTGCATAAGCTATATCTGGGCGTGTACATAACATCGCATACATTATAGATCCTACTGCCGAAGCATAGGGTATAATGCTCATGTGAGCTCTCTCTTCATCGATCTTTGGACAAGAATCCTTGGAGAGAGTGACTCCATGGCAAGCGGGTAAAGCACCCCGCTTGGAGTCTTCAATACTAAACCTTTTTAGGATGGTGTTGATGTACCTGGTTTGGGACAATCCCAATAACTTTTTGGATCTAACCCTATAGATCCTTATGCCCAAGATGTATGTGTCATCACCCAGGTCCTTCATGGAGAACCTTAGTGATAAGAATGATTTGACCGACTGTAGCATAGGAATATCATTTCCTATCAGAAGAATGTCATCCACGTACAATACGAGGAATGTGACAGCTCTTCCTACAGCCTTCTTATAAACACAAGGTTCATCTGGATTTTTGATGAAATCAAACTCTTTGATAACATCATCGAAACAGATGTTCCAACTCCGAGATGCCTGCTTTAACCCATATATGGATTTAAGCAGTCTACATGCTTTCCCGCTGCTCCCACTGTCAATGAAGCCCTCTGGCTGATCCATATAAACGCATTCTTCTAACTCTCCATTTAGAAATGCTGTTTTAACGTCCATCTGCCAGATTTCATAGTCGTAGTGAGCAGCAATAGCAAGTAGGATCCGAATGGATTTAAGCATGGCTACGGGCGAAAAAGTTTCGTCATAGTCCAAACCTGGTCTTTGACGAAAACCTTTTGCCACAAGTCTTGCCTTATAGGTCTCTACCTGCCCATCTACACCAATCTTTCTTTTAAAGATCCATTTGCATCCCACAGGTTTTACCCCAGGGGGTACAATGTCCAAAGTCCATACTTTGTTGGTGTACATAGACTCCATTTCGGATCTCATGGCATCCAGCCACTTCACAGAGTCACCACTCGTGATAGCTTGCTGAAAACTGGTAGGATCATCATCATCCAAGATGCAATCTTCTCCGTCACCATCAATGAGGAAACCGTAGTACCTTTCCGGTGGGCGAGAAGTCCTACCAGACCTTCGGAGTGGCCGAGGTTCCTCAGTTTCTATTGCAACAGCCGGTTCAACCAAATCGTCATTAGTAGTTTGTGTTTCTAGAACCTCTTCTAGATCCACCACCTTGCCATCATCTTTATCTGTGAAAAACTCTTTTTCTAAGAATGTGGCATACTGAGAAACAAACACTTTTTGTTCCTCTTTGTGGTAGAATAGATATCCATAAGAATTCTTTGGATATCCTACAAAGTTACACATGACTGACCGTGTCTCGAGTTTGTCCGGATTCTGCTTTTTAACATAGGCCGGGCAACCCCAAATCTTAATTCTCTTAAGAGATGGTCTCTTCCCATGTCATATCTCATATGGCGTGGTAGACACGGTTTTGGTTAGAACCCTGTTTAGTAGAAACGCTGCAGTCTCCAATGCATGCCCCCAAAACGAGACTGGTAACTCAGTGTCACTCATCATGGACCGGACCATATCTAATAGGGTCTTATTCCGTCGTTCTGACACACCGTTGTGCTGTGGTGTGTAAGGAGGAGTGAGCTGAGAGAGAATCCCATTCTCTTTTAGGAAGTTTGCAAATTCTGTACTGAGATACTCACCACCTCGATCTGATCGAAGCATCTTGATACTCAAGCCGGTTTGTTTTTCTACTTCTTGTTTATATTCAATGAATTTCTCGAATGTTTCGGACTTGTGCTTTAATAAAAATACATGACCGAATCTTGAGAAATCGTCAGTGAACGTAATGAAGTATGAAAAACCGCCTCTAGCCTATGTAGACATTGGCCCACATACATCACTATGTATGAGGCCTAGGAGGTGAGTAGCTCTTTCTCCATGTCCGGTAAACGGAGTTTTGGTCATTTTACCCTTGATACAAGACTGGCAAGTCGCATAAGATTTATATTCAAAAGAGTTTAAATATCCATCTTTGTGTAACTTGTTTAGTCTTTTTTCGTTAATATGACCAAGTCTACAATGCCAAAGAAAAGAATCATTTAATTCTGAAAGTTTTCTTTTATTAGTGTGTTGTATACTGAAAACTGTGTGTTGATTTAGGACATATATTCCGTTATTAAGCGTACCATACCCAACCAACATTTGATTCAGGTGAATGTTCATAACATTGTTCTGCAATACAAAATTATATCCTTCATTGTCCAACAAAGAAACGGATATTATATTACATAGCATACTTGGTACAAAATAACATGGATTCAAAACCAAAATACATCCAGATGGCAACCCCAAGTGATACTCTCCCACTGCGACTGTATGTACATTGGAACCATTTCCAACGCGGAGAGTATGGTCACCTGTCTTCAAAACCTTGCTATTTCTCAGCCCCTGCATAGAATTGCAAATGTGAGAACCTGAACCGGTATCTAATACCCAGGAAGCAGAGTTTATTGAAAAACAGTTTTCCGTCACAAACGCACCTGAAGCAGAAGCATCACCATGCTTCTTCTTGAGACTTAAGTACTCCGTGCAGTTGCGCTTCCAATGTCCTGTCTTGTGGCAATGAAAACATTCGCCTTTCCCCGAGTCTCCAGCCTTGGACTTTTCCTTTCCCTTCACCTTTTTAACTCCACCCTTAGGATTAGTGGGCTTCATCTTTTTCTTTCCCTTGGCCTTAGCTTTCAGGCGAGAAGAGGAAGACTGTCCAATAGTCATAACGGGAGTTTTTGCTGACTTCATAGTGCTCTCTGCACTCCTTAACATGTTAAGGAGTTCAAGGAGTTCCTTCTCCATGCCGTGCATGTTGAAGTTCACTATGAATTGAGCAAAGGTGGAGGGGAGGGACTGCAGAATAATATCTATATATTGTTCATTGTCCATCGTCCATCTAAGGTCCTCAAGCTCTTCTATAAGAGCTATCATCTTCAGAACTTGGTCTCCTACTGGTGTGCCAGGGGCCATTCGCATCTGAAACAATTTCTTTGATGCTTCGTATCGTAATACGCGGGATTGCTCTCCATACAACTCCTTTGTATGGAGCAATATACCGTGAATGTTCATATCCTCGTGCTGCTTTTGATGTGTGTTATCCATCGATGCAAGCGCGAGGCATTTTGTCGTGGCACAGTCAGCGTCCCATGTCTTGCGGACTTCAATGTCCGCAACTGAGGATTTTGTTGGAGATAGTGCCCTCAGAGTCAATTATTGGATCACAGGCACGTGATTGCAATGATTGAGGGAGGACCTATCCCGGTAGGACAGTCTTACTCGAGATGATAGTATGCTATCTGGTTTATCTTTATCATCGTGTACTGCTTTAGGTGTCCTGACATGTCGCTATTACACGTTGATAGAGCCCCTAGGATTCTTGCCTGACTACCAGCAGTATGATGGCGATCATATACGTGGGAGCTGGTAGTCTATAAGCACATCCTTAAAAGGTCCCTAGTCGTAGGAGTTTCGAGACAGGGCATCCATTCTCCAGAGTAGACTAGTGTATACAGTCGAGACCCCGGCGAGGGGCGGTGGCCGGTCTCACAAGCCACTGGTGTCAGTTGGTTCACCTAAGATGTATACAGGTGCTCATTGGGTTATGAGTACCCCGGACAGGACTCGCCGGGAACATGCTAGTTGGTCTTATACCTGACGTCAGATAGCAGTTCCCTGGTGACATGTGTACAGGTTAGTTCATCGACCTGAGGATCGTCATTTGTCTCGTGTGAGTTCCTACTGTGCTTTGATTACTACCCTACCACGGCTCAAAGGAGTCGTGCAAACAGGTTTTAGTTGGGTACAGTCCCGAGCCACATGGAGGCAGTGAGCGGATCTTCAGGGGTTCGTCTCTCCCGGTATTGGGGATGAGGTCGCACTGTGTCTAGGAGAGCCATTACGCAAAGCCCTCGGCCGAGGCAGGAGATTTACTGGTAGGTATTCCAGTAGTATCTCAGGGCGTTCTGGGCTACACTCCGACACGACTTGTACCGCTTTTGGGGGTCTGACTTTTACCAACCCCCTAGGCCCGACATGCGATGCTCATAGACGAACGGACCGGACTGTATGGATATTGTCACTGACAGGCTCAGTAGGGTGTCAGGATGAGTTCGCTCATCGACGTCCCTTTTGGTCAATAGCTGGTGGCCCGTCACGTATTGGCTAATACCTCTGACGTGCTAGTGGTTAAATCCACAGCCATAGTATTGACGAGTCTTTAGAGTCCACCACACATACAGTTACTCAAGCTTTCGGGCGAAACGCTGTAGAGGCCGTATGGAGATATGGCAGGGTTCGATCTGATACGTGCGGTATTGCACGGATCAGGATCGGACGGATATTACTAGCCGGCTTTGGCTTAAGCCGGTCCTAGTTTAGTACAGTGTAGATTTTGTCTCATTGCATTTGTATCCGGTCGGAATACAGATGCAGGTGTGTATGCACAGTATCGGGGTTTTCCTTTAATTTATTACGGGACCAGTTTTCTGGAGTTGCCAGTTTGCATTCCGTTCCGGCGAGTTTTCCTTTGTTCTTTCCCGGCCGGACTTTTCCGATGGAGGGGGTTATTTGCAAGTTTGCAAATAACATTTGTGGAGGGGGTTTCTTGCACTTGTGGCATTATGATAGATTAAGCATCTTTGCTTTTCATGATGGCTTTCTTTTTGAGATTAGAAGTGATTAGAAATGAAATGAGGGTTGATTTGATTTAGTTATCATTTCTTTTTGGATATGGTTACCACTTGCTTTTACTACCCTCACCTTCCTTCTTGTTATGGTTTGTGTTTTCATTCCACCACCATTCTCACTAGATGGAAGAAGGTTCACTTGAGAGAAAAAGAAAGAGAGAGTTCATTTTGTTATGTGAGGAATTCTTCATCTCATCTTCTTCTTACTAGAAAATTGAAAGCACCAATTTTTCTTTACCTCTTCCTCCATCCATCAATGGCAACTACATAAACTCCAAGAGACAAAGTTTCTACACTACATTCTACAGCATATCTTGGGCATGTCGACTTGCCGGCTTCAAGCCCGAGTTGCCTCGGTATTGAGGTGGGAGCCCGTAAAAGACGCAGGCGATGTGGTGCCCTTTCCGGCGAGGAGGCGACGATATGGAGACAAGACTTGCCGCGGGAGATCGGGACGATGAAGGGAAGACCGGAGGACTCGGATCACTTGGTATACTTCTCTTCCCATCTCTTGTTAGCTAGCATTAGGTTAATGGTTACGATCCGGGTTTTCATTGTCCGCGGTAGCGCCAGTTTCCAAGTAAGGAAAAATTTTGATTCCGCATTTTGGCCTCGGATAGACGGCCGGGGCGCTGCCGGGGCGCAACATGGTATCAGAGCCAGGCCATTAACCTTGCTTAGCTTGTTCTAATGCGTTTTACTTATCCGATCGACCAAAATTCCAAAAACCGTGTTTTTCCTTCACATCAGTTTCTGTCGAAATTTTTTGGACTCTAAAAATTTTTCAGGTGATTGCAGAATGATGTACAGAGAATCCTAAGAACACTGGAAAAATTTGGAAACCCAATTCTTCCGTACGACCGCGGAACCGCGGCCTTAACCCCTCTTTGGCCGCGGTTCCGCCGCAGGAAGTTGGGATCATTCCACCAAGTTTTTGGAGTGGGCTTTTGGGCTTCAGATAGGGGTTTTGGAATATTAAAATTGGGCCCAGGATTTCTGTGAGTGCTACAGTATTACTTGGGGGCCCACTTGTTAATTTTTGATCGATTGGATATTTTAAACACATTATTTCACAGTATTTACATTATATCTGCGACCGTGAATGTCACTTGATCGGTAAATCCCGTCTAACTGCTATAGCCCGGTTAGAAGGATTTGCGAACGTGACTTTCACGTTGATGTTCTATGTTTATGCTGTGATGTTGCGGATCGGTCGTGGGGGATAGCGTGGATGCAATGTTAGTGCAGTAGAGGTTGTATTATGTACATTTGATATTGCGGGGCGAGCGTCCGACATGTGGACTGCCGTCACTGCCTGTTTGTATTATTCTTTTGGGGCACGACCTGGTTGCGGTCGATGTACCCGTTGTATGTATATTTTACTTTCTGTACTAGGATTACCCCGCGGAGGGGTGCACGGATAGCCAGGTTCTAGAGGGCAACGGGCCCGCATCTCATGGCATTGAGACGGAGGGGGCTTCACTCTAGGATTGGCGGGCTATTCGCCGCACTCGTAGGGGTTACAGGTTGACCCAGGAGGGGTGCCCAAGTTACCGGATTCCATGAAGTGCTGGGTGGTCCATTCACGGTGCTGAAGGGGGCTACCTCGCTTCAGGTTTTGGCGGGTGACTTGCCGCGCCCGTAGGGGTCTAGGATTTCATTACACAGGCTATCCACACGACCAGGGGAACGTCAGGTTTCAGCAGCGGCTCTGTGAAACCCGGGGATCCCAGATATCTATATTGTTCTGTGATGCTGTACATTTCTGTGATGTTGCATTTTATCACGCCTTGAGCGAAATATAATATATTAGTATATATATTAGTAGATGTTGTATATGTTTTGCATCCGCGCTAGTCCAGTCCCCGCTCTGTCGTTAGTTAAGTAACCTAACGGGTGATGACGTGACCCAGTGGCGAATGCGGATGGCATATACGTACATCAGTATATTTTCGTTCTTTGTGGTGTGATCAATTGATGGGACTGCGTTGATTCGGATCAATGCAAGATAAACAAACCTATTCTGGTGTTGTTGGAACATTTTTCAAAAAGCTGTTATTGCAAGGACGTTCGCTTTTGTTTTGCATCGTGGTATTCATTTGGAATATTCTGCTCCTCAGTCGACGAGGCAAGGGCCGAGATCCCTTCACCGGGAGTGACCCCTTGGACAGAAATTTGCGTCAGGGCATTAACTTCACTATAGCCGATTACTTTTGCTTTGCATCGTGGTATTCAGTTGGAATATCCTGCACCTCATTCTACGGGGAAAGAGCCGAGATCCCTTCACCGGGAGTGACCTCTTTAGCAAAGGTTTTCGTCACTATATTTTTATAAAAGGCTATGCAGTTCCTTCAACGATATCAAGTTCTTTACGTTAAAGGTTTTTCGCCAAAAACCATTCGTAGCCCTCCGTCATTTCTTATGGGTATTATTTAGTATTCGTGCTGCGTTTGTTGACTCCGTCAAGGCGTAGTGTACGGTAGCTAAGTGGTGCTTGTTTGATGCATAAATGGGATTGGTTAGGACAGTCGTGCGGCCTTGTTGACTCCGTCAAGGGCACGTACGGGTGGGTTTAATGCAATCCAGATAATGACGGGTTGAACTTGACTAGGACTCTTTGATTTGTTGACTCCGTCAAGGTCACTTGAGTCCTAGGGGTAAAAATCACATCGGGAGTTTCAAAAGAACTGAAACTTGCCAGGCATGCGCATACCTTCTGGAGTATGGTGACTTGAGTGGATTCCGTCAAGTTATCATGCGATGATAGTTGGATCCCGATTCCCACTGATGAGTTAGTTTACTCCTCGGGTGACCCCGACTAATTCTTCTTTCAGGTTTGGAGGAGAATTTGAGGTACAGTGGGAAGTTTTCCTGATTAGATAAATTGGTAACCATTCTGATCTAGGTTAGAGTGCACGCTGAGTGTTTCTTTTCTCTCTCTCTGGCAGCGACCATTGACCCGACCCTAAGACTATGACTCAGTGACCAAGTTAACCGAACCTTCTTAACACTGGCTTTTTGATTATCTGAGTTGCAAACCTCTTTGCCACTCCTACTTTTACCCTTTTCTCCGGGACACCCCGTATCATTACGAACGTCCACTTCTATTGGACAAAACCATCGTATGGTTATATACGAACTCGAAGGACTTCGAGGATGGTTTCTAGTTCTGGAGAAAATGGATAGGACTATTCCGTTGTCTTTTCTTTTCACCTTCTCTCAGGTTGCGAGTACTCCTTGGTTTAGGAGTAGTACACCTATTACGCAAATTGGATAGTCTTCTTCCAAACCTTAGACTGGTGCCGAACGGTGGGGAATGAAGAAAAACGATTAGCATAACGATGGTGTGCAGAAGGTATTAAGTTAAGACAAAGCAAGGGATTAGTAGGAGGGCAAAGTAAATTGCGACTGATATTCACGACCAAACCAAGTATTTATCCGCCAATCCTAAATCACCTTTGTATTTCTCCAGGACACTCCGTATCACTACGAAGATCCACAGTTTATTGGATACTCCATCGTATGGTTATATACGAACTCGAAAGGAACTTGTTCCAGTTCGGGGATGGATCCTGGTTCAGGAGAAATAGGAATAAAGTACATTCAGGTGTCTTTTATCTTCACCTTCTCTCGTGTTGCAAGTGCTCCTAGGATTAGGACAGTACACCCTTTATGCTTTTTGGATAGTCTTCTTCTAAACCATAGGCTGGTGCCGAACGGTAGGGAAGGAAGAAAACCATTTGGCCTAAAGGGGTGTACAGAAGGTAACGACTAAAGACATATAAAGGGATTTGGAGAAATGGCAAAGAATTATAAGGTTACAGTTGTGAATTTGGATAATGGAAAAGGCATTACTAGGAATACCAGGATACCCCAACGAAACATTTCAATGTTTCAGTTTCACTGTGTACTGTTAAAGGAAAACTGATTTCCCGATTAGACACTTACTCCAGGGTATGTATTTACCAGGTATGATTCTCACATCTGTATGGTTTTACAGATGATGAGTGGGAGTAAGTCATTGGGAATAGGGTGATCATCCTCATTATATCGGGATTCGTTATAATCGGTGATATTTGAGGAGATCATCTGGGCTGTTTGCCGGTCGGCAAATATTTGGTTTTGAATATCCGCTGTTATGCACCAATTTCAAATCGATATATCTGTACGTCTATTTTCATAAAGTGAGATATACTTTTTGAAATTATGTCAGAGACATTTACCTATATCAGTGGATGGTTAGGTAAGGAGCATTAAACAGCGGTGTAATTCTTCTTAACCATAAGTACAGTTTTCAACCTACGACGCACAGAGAAAGAGTTGTTAGACTCAGCGGACTTATGCAGAGTATTGTATGTTGTCCAGTGTCCATCAAGACAGAGGGGTTGGTCCTCATTCTACATTCTGTTTACTTTTAACTTCTCTAGTTCTTAGACATGTGTTTCGTAGGAACACAGGGTCTAAGTTTTGAGGAGTTATAGGTATTTGAATAGAGTAGAGAACCAGGTGTAGCAAGTATCGGGATTCTTCAAAGTGATCGAAGATGTAGATACTTGTGTATGGTGTTCAGTTGATAGTAATGATTAAGAGAACTAGCTTCTCTTTCAGGTTACTCATAATTGGAAACATTCCTAAGTTGAGTAACGCTGATCGGCCTCTCTCCATTTAGTTGACATGCACTGAAGACAGTTGCATGATTTTGAATCTGGTTCAATTAAATCAGTGCATCTAGTTCTATATTGGATATAGTACAGTTCATATCTTAACATTGTTAAGATACGGGGAGTTGTCCGGCTTATGATTAAAACCAGACTCTGGATAACTCAAGGCACGTTTCTGTAATGGCTGTTTGTGGGTTGACCCAGGCTATGACAAGGGTTGATTTTCTACCATCTGGAAGATCAATAGTGATATTGTTCTAGACTCGCCACAGTTTTATTAAAAATGGTTTTTTTTTTTCAGAAAACAGTAGTGGGAGTATGGTAGAACTGGAAGTGATTCCAGAACCGCAAACGATTACTGAAGATTTGATAAGAACCTAAAGATTCAATCTGGTTTGACATTCCATTGGCCACTCCGCAGATATGGTGGGTAACCTCAGGCACTCGAGAGGTACTTCGGTATGCTCAAGGACGGTGGCAGGGAGGTTCTTGTTTACCCAGACTTACCATTGCTGTTGTTCCAGACTGTGAGACCCGGCAGGAGGATGAGTATAGCATCGTTCTAAACTAGCTTTAGAAGTGTACGTCTATATGACTCTGCCAGAGGGTTGTCGTAGTCAGTGGGAGCAGTGGAAGCACTGGTGGACAGGTGGCTTATGTCTATTTATAGACTAAAGCAGATACAGCGGAGATAGATCATCTATTTCTGATGTGACGGTCATAGGTTTGACTTCATCAGAATAGGGGATGGATCTGTTGAGAAGGTAGTAGGGTGTGATGTCATGGTATTTGGATGACATACACAGAGTAGGAAGTGATATTCCTATACTACGATCGGTTATACTTTGGTTGTCACACAGTAGTTTCTCCACACAGGACTTGGATATTATATCAGACATTCTGGTTACTAGATCTATAGTTTTAGATCTAGATTTGGGTAGTTTCCCAATCTGGGTACCTTGACAGCATTCTATGAGTATTTAGAATGGACGACTCCTGGCACAGTAGTGTACCTGCAGTTGATGGAGTCACCCTCTCTAAAGGTGTCTTACAGACTAAAGGGGAGAGGGATGTGCATGACTGACAGATCACTTGCTTAGGCAATTGAGTCAATCATGAGATTTCAAAGTACCACACCAGATGTTATTCTTGCACTAGATGCAATAAGTTGATATTAATCCAATCTTGGAGAACCAATCGGAAGTAGTTTTAGGACATAAGTGCGTGTCCTAGGGATGTGATAACGACGGCCTCTTTTAGGAGACGGTTATCACTCCAGGCTTCCAAGGTGACATGGATGGCAGAGTGGCTGTCAGAGTTATAGTTTCTCCTTCCGACGAGGGGCAGTATTTTGGACAGGTGGTCCAAGGCAATACTGAGGGAGGCATGGCGCTGGGTACTGATTAAGTTCAGTTATCAATACAGTCTAAGAAGTTTGGATTTGGAGTTCATTTATGAGCTAGGTCCCATCAGATATCCAGACATACTCTAAGACTGGTATTGCTCATTTCAGGAGATGGCTTTCTCCGCGAACTTGAGATATAGAGAGACATAGAAAGAAACTTCACTGCGGATCCACTCACCGAGGCTATTCCTCAAACGCAATAGTTTCGCAAACGGGTTTTGTGAGACTGACTAGTAGAGGAGTTGGGTGTTCGGTATCACACGGGCTGTGAGTATGCGACATCGCAATAATTAGCCTTAGAAGTGATTAGAAATGAAATGAGGGTTGATTTGATTTAGTTATCATTTCTTTTTGGATATGGTTACCACTTGCTTTTACTACCCTCACCTTCCTTCTTGTTATGGTTTGTGTTTTCATTCCACCACCATTCTCACTAGATGGAAGAAGGTTCACTTGAGAGAAAAAGAAAGAGAGAGTTCATTTTATTATGTGAGGAATTCTTCATCTCATCTTCTTCTTACTAGAAAATTGAAAGCACCAATTTTTCTTTACCTCTTCCTCCATCCATCAATGGAAACTACATAAACTCCAAGAGACAAAGTTTCTACACTACATTCTACAGCATATCTTGGGCATGTCGACTTGCCGGCTTCATGCCCGAGTTGCCTCGGTATTGAGGTGGGAGGCCGTAAAAGACGCAGGCGATGTGGTGCCCTTTCCGGCGAGGAGGCGACGATATGGAGACAAGACTTGCCGCGGGAGATCGGGACGATGAAGAGAAGACCGGAGGACTCGGATCACTTGGTATACTTCTCTTCCCATCTCTTGTTAGCTAGCATTAAGTTAATGGTTACGATCCGGGTTTTCATTGTCCGCGGTAGCGCCAGTTTCCAAGTAAGGAAAATCTTTGATTCCGCATTTTGGCCTCAGATAGACGGCCGGGGCGCTGCCGTGGCGCAACAACTTTATCATAAGTCAAGGCGATTTTCAGATTCCTCAGCCAGTCTTTATAGTTGGTCCCATTCAGTTTGTTTTTATCTAGTAGAAGCTTGAGTCCAGTGATGGGTATCTGCCATTAAGAGAGAGAAAAGAATACACTCAGCGAAAGCTCTTGCATAGATCAGATTGGTTATTATCTTGTCTAATCGATGTCTCCCACTGCTTTAATCAAGTTTTTCTTTCAAACCTTAAAAAGAAAACTAGCCAGGATTAATTACAGTCTACAACTTCGCTAACCGTTCAGTCAGGCCAGTGTCGGTACTTGAGGGAGGTTCCCCGTGCTTTCACACGGACCTAATTAAAGTAAACCTCGTTTTCCCAGAGGCGGAGCCCCGTTAACACCTTTCTAGACACCTAATGAGTTAGCTAATTGTAAACTGTAAAACTCTCCTAGGAGCAACTATTGCCCACGGTGGGATCGGGATCCAACCATCATATGGAAGGTATGCAATATCATTGCAAATCTCAACACTTGAAATTCCCGATGTGATTTTTACCCCTAGTACTTATGACCTTAACTATGGTCAACAAATCATAAGTACCAGTCAAGTTCTACCCGTCATTTCTTGATCAATTAGACCCACCCATATGACCCTTAACTAAGGTCAACAAAGTCGCATGAATGTCCTTATTAATCTGCATCATATGCAGTGTAGGAAGACATCACTTAGCTACCGTACACTACGCCTTAACTAAAGTCAACAAACGTAGCACGAATACTAAGTACTCTACTTCCTAAAATGACGCAGGGTTGCGGATGATTTTTAAGAAAATCTTTAACGCTTTGAACTTGATATCGTTGTAGAATCAAACAGTTTTCAAAAGGAGTGGCTTAAGCTCCGCAGTTTTGAAATATAGCTTTTTCATAAAGAGCCGAGTGGTTTTCAAATCTGATTCTACAACATCTTTTTAGGTTTATTTTCTTTACATTAATCATATTAATGTAATCCCATCATTTAAGTCCTTAAGCCAATCACAGAAAAGAAACGAAAATAACACGTACGCTTATGCCATCCGCATTCGCCGCAATGTTCCGTTATGCACCGTTAGGTTACTTAACTAACGGCATACCGGGACGGGACTAGCGCGGGTGTAAAACATAAGCAACGTCTACTATATATCATATATATAATATGTCATTCATCTCAGATATCATAGAACACAGGCAGCAGAAACATAGATATAACGTGGGATATACTAGGACGTCCGTATTTAGTATTTAGCCAGAATAGAAAATACGGATTCCACAGTCGCGATGAATAGCCAAGCCCACACCCTGGACCCCTACGAGAGCGGCAAGTGACCCTACCAACTCTGGAGTTTAGGAGACCCGGTCTCGACTCCTCGAGATGGCCTCCCACTGAACCCTAGAACCCGGTCACCTGTGCTCCCCTCCTTGGGTCCGTCCTAATGCGGAAAAGTAAATAATATACAACACTGGTGACACAACCTCAACCCGGAAGTGCCCCAAATAAAAGAATATTACATTACATTTAAATTTACATGAATGAAAACATAAAACTCTCATCTCACATAAAAAAAAACCGGCTATTCAATCGCGACAATCCTGCACATCATATCTCAGCAACACATAATATCTCATATCATCAACGTAAGTAAGTATGCATACCCCAATTGTCGTTGATGTATAGCAACGAAACCGGCGATATCGAACATACTACACTTACGGTCACAGAAAAGAAAGTGTAAAACTACAATATTTGGAATCCACATTCTCTTTAGACATCATAAATGCGAAATATCACATATTTCGTATTTCATGCCTAAACTATATGAATTCCACATATTGTATCACATTCCAGATAAACAGACAGTATTAAAGTTTTCGAACGAACGATCAAGTACCCAAGATTCACTAAAGCTCAACACTTGAGCAGGGTTCAAAAATCCGGAGTGTGGCACAGTAGTAGCGGTCCAGCCGTAGAAGGGTCAAGCCAACGCCTCACATGTGGCACGCCGTACTGCCCCAAACCCTAAGGTTCAAAGGGCAGTTCAAGACGGTCACATAATCGAGTTAAGGTTTGTTTTCTTCTAGAGGGTCCACCACAAAAAGACTTGCACGTTGTTCCCCTCCGAACGGCGGCCGGGACGTTAGGACGTCCGTTGCCTGAGGTTCGGGGCAGATGCTATTTGGTTTTATCCGTCTATCTCTCCGAAGATACCAAGTTGATTTATGGCATCGTGTATCGGAGGTTTAGACGGATGCGGCCGATGTAGCAGACTTCGTCAGATTCCCCCTCGCTTGAGGGGTTTTTGATTGTGGGGACACTCTTCCCTGCAGGCGCAAGCCCCTGCAGTTAATTACGCTACCGTATCGCGGTAACAACTTTCTCCTTCTCCAGAATTTCACTTCGTGTCGTGTGTGTTTGTTTTATTTGTGGTTGCCCGTGGATTGTATACGGAGACTGAGTAATGCCGTCGCCCGTAGGACGTGGATTAATCCAAATCCGTATTTACTTAGATTTGGGTTTGGTGTTTTTAGTTTAAGGATACGTTAGTCGCGTTGCGGCTAAGATCAACTTAAACGTTCGTTAAGGATACGTTAGTCCTGTTTGAGACTAAGATCAACTTAACGGGACCGTTTAGGTCCGACAAAAGAGCGTTTGGGCTCTATTGTTCCAGTTTGGGAGATTCATAGTCCAATTTGGGACTAAAGTCTGTTTGGAGGATACGTTAGCCATTTTTGAGGCTAAGATCGACTCAAACGTTTGTTAAGGATACGTTAGTCCAGTTTGAGACTAAGATCAACTTAACGGGACCGTTTAGGTCCGACAAAAGAGCATTTAGACTCTATTGTGCCAGTTTAGGGACGTGGTGGTCCATATTCCAGTTTAGGGACGTGGTGGTCCGATATTAGTTTAGGGACGTTTCGGTCCGATATTAGTTTAAGGACGTTTCGGTCCGATATTAGTTTAAGGACGTTTCGGTCCAATATTAGTTTAAGGACGTTTCGGTCCACGAGTTTAAGGACCCCGCAGTCCATATCGATGTATGGTCGTTGGGACCCGTCACCTCTTTGACGTCGTTGAGGAATTACAACGACGGATGTCAAAGGAGTTCGGAGATGTACCCTCGAACCGGATGTAAATTGATTTAGAAGAGCAATTTTGCTCAGTCAATTTAATTTAAGGGCTTAATGTCTAAGGATGCGCTAGCCGTGTTTGGGGCTAAGATCAACTTAAACGGGACCGTTTAGATCCGGCAAAAGAGCATTTGGAGGCTCTATTGTTCCAGTTTAGGGACGTAGTGGTCCACTTTCCAGTTTAGGGACGTGGTGGTCCATCGCCAGTTTAGGGACATGGTGGTCCAATATTAGTTTAGGGACGTTCCGGTCCGATGTTAGTTTAGGGACGTTCCGGTCCGTATTCCAGTTTAGGGACGTGGTGGTCCATTGCCAGTTTTAGGGACGTGGTGGTCCATTATTAGTTTAGGGACGTTTCAGTCCGTCGCCAGTTTAAGGACGTAGTGGTCCATATTCCAGTTTAGGGACGTGGTGGTCCGTCGCCAGTTTAGGGACGTAGAGGTCCGATATTAGTTTAGGGACGTTTCGGTCCGATATTAGTTTAGGGACGTTTCGGTCCGTTATTAGATGAGTGGTCGTTGGGACCCGTCACCTCTTTGACGTCGTTGAGGAATTACAACGACAAATGTCAAAGGAGTTCGGAGATGTACCCTCGAACCGGTCGTGACTTAGTTTATGAGAGGCATTTAATTTAAGGACTTACAGCCAGGATTGGGTTAAGTCCAATTTTTATTTTAGGCTCTGCCCGATTAAAAGAATCAATCTAAACAGGGCTCTGCCTCTTTTTATTCTTGCAGTTTGATTTGGGCCAAGCCCTCAAGCATTTCCAAACAGGGCTCTGCCCTTTGTATGATTTGATTTGGGCCAGGCCCTTAAGAATTTTCCAAATAGGGCTCTGCCCTTTCATGATATGATTTGGGCCGGGCCCTCAAGAATTTTTCAAATAGGGCTCTGCCTTTTTATTTTTATGATCTGATTTGGGCCAGGCCCTCAAGAATAATGAGTTGCAGGAACTCAAGAATCTTCTGATTGAAGATCAAAAGTGCTATGCACTTTTGATCTACATTTAGATCAAAAGAAAACAAGTTTTTCTTCTTATTTTCTTTTCACAGAACCAAGGGTTCATATCAAGTGCAAGGCACTATTTATTATTCTTTTATTTTTTAGAACCAGAGGTTCATATCAAGTGCAAGGCACTATTTCATTTTTTAGATTTAAGAAAAAACAAGTTTTTCTTGTTTTTCTTATATTAGAGAACCAAAGGTTCATAAAAGTGCAAAGCACTATTAATTTAGGAACCTTTTAGGTTCAAGAACCGATGGTTCATAAAACAAGTGCAAGGCACTATTTTTATTTATTTATTTATTTATTTATCGTTAAAGATCTATGATCTTGTTCATAAGAGAATTTTCTCTTCTTCCAAAAGGTTTTTACCTTTTTTTTTTATTCTCAAGAGTTCCCTTCTCTTTTCTTTTTTAGGAAGATGTTTTTTTTTCTCTTGATGATGATTCCTCCCTTTAAAATGAGGTCTAGGGTCCTTTTTATAGTGCCCATAAATTAGTTAAAGTTTGTTAAAGAGATTATTCTCTAAGTGATTTGGGGAATTTTCCCCACCGTCGGATCTTTAATCCAAAGGTCTCTGTTTTACAGAAAAAATCTTATTGTTTTAACAAAAACAGAAAAGATTTTCTCAAATCTTTATTCTGTTTTTGCAATAAAGAATTTTATTTTATTTTTTAATTTTTTTAATTTTTTTTATTTTTTGCTTGCGCAACTGCGCGTTGACACGTGTCGCGAAACTGCGCACTTGCGCAGTTGCGCAGCTGCGCGCCACGTGTCGCGAAACTGCGCACTTGCGCAGTTGCGCAGCTGCGCGCCACGTGTCGCGAAACTGCACACTTGCGCAGCTGCGCGCCACGTGTCGCGCAACTGCGCACTTGCGCAGCTGCGCGCCACGTGTCGCGCAACTGCGCACTTGCGCATTTGCGCAGCTGCGCGCCACGTGTCGCGAAACTGCGCACTTGCGCAGTTGCGCAGTTGCGCACTGCGCAGCTGCGTGACACGTGTCGCGCAACTGCGCACTTGCGCAGTTGCGCAGCTGCGTGCCACGTGTCGCGAAACTGCGCACTTGCGCAGTTGCGCACTGCGTGACACGTGTCGCGCAACTGCGCACTTGCGCAGTTGCGCACTTTTTTTTTTTTTTTTTTTTTTTTTTTTTAGAGCTTTGCTCTGAAGCTTTTGTGGAGCATATTTTAACTTTAATTTTCTTTTTAATTTTCAAGACAGAGCTTTACTCTGATTGGAGAAAAACAGAAGTATTGCTTCTTTTCCCGTCTTGGAATTTAAACAGAGCCTTGCTCTGATTGAGGTAAACAAATGCCCCCCCACTGTTGCGCTTACGTGGCCTCTTAACGTGAGCGCAGCGGTGGCAGACTCCGAACCGTCGCGCCATCTCTTGGAAGCTGAAAGGGCACTTGATGCCTATAAATAGGACTTTTGGTCCCTTAGATGATTCTCATCTCTAAAATTTTACTTTCAGAACTCAGAGCCCTGCTATCTTATTTAAACACTTTTAAAAGTTCAAACTTTTAGAGAATTTTAGGTAAAAATATTAATTTTAATTAAATTAAATCAATTTTAAGAGCATTGCTCTCAATAGATCCCAGATCTAAAGAGAACCCATTTAGGGTTTCACTTAGTAGAGCTTTGCTCTAAGGGGGTCTATAGAAGACTGAGAAGAGCCCTATTAGAGTTCCATTAATAGAGCTTTGCTCTATAAAAGATTTTTCTTATATCTTCTTAATTAATGGAGTTTTGCTCCTCCCAACTTATATGGCACTTGAGAATATTATTATTATTATATGATTTTTTTTTCCAGAGCGGAGCTCTCAATATTTTCAGGGAATTTTCCTCAAATTCTCCTCATAACTGATTTTGACTGGTGTCGCTCCTGTCTGCAGAGCATTGCTCTCGAGGAGTTTAACTTTTAACTTTCTGTATTTTCTTGTTTGTTAATATCCCTGTATTGTTTTCTTCAGGTATTATGGCGGTGCGTCTATACAGCTTGCACGAGTTCATCACTTATGAGGATATCCGTGTACAGGGCCGTCAACAGAACCAGGAGTTTACGGACGCTCAATGTGCAGAGGTCATGGGTCGCCTGAATGCCAGCGGTGGCTGGCTGCTACCTCGTCGTTCGGCCCTTTTGAAAGTCGTGCTGGGGTCGATATGGAGAGCACTCCCAGGTCTTCACGAGGCCTTATCGCTCAATGCGCTAGATGATGCCTAAGACAAGGTGCATTCAGTGTACCTGACGGGGCTGATTTCGAAGAAACGGCAAAACAACCTCGTTGACATCCTACATCAAATCTTTCAGCAGACGACAATCGTTGCTGCTTATCGAAGGCCGGAGGGGCTTACCGATGATATTGACACCGAGGAGCGCGAGAGGCTGCGCATAAGAATAATTAGAAAGGCCAAAAGAAGTTTGGACGGCCTTACTTTTGAATTCCTCAATCCCTGCCCCGGATCTGAAGTTATTCCATTGTAATAATGTTTTTCTTTTACCGCTTTTCAAAATTGTAAGAATTTTTGCCAATATGAATGGAAACTTTTTACTTCAGCTTCTCTTATCTCCCGTCCTGAGTTTTCTGTCCATGCATAAATGAATGCGTCACGCATGCCAGATCAAATGTAGACCGGATATTCTCTCTGTCATCTTCTTTCTTTTAAAGTCAGCAGGCTGTCTTAATAACCATGGTTGATGGATGTCTAAAACGAGTATTCTGACTTCCTCCGGAAATAGCGATGGCTTAGGCCGCAGGTTCAGGTCTAATGCCTAAGACTTTTCAATTCTATAAGCCGTGAGGGTCTCATAGAGGCTTTTCTCCCTACGGATCGAAAGGATCTCATAGGTGGATTTTCTCCTTAGGAATCGTGAGGATTCCTAAGTGTGGTTTTCTCTTATAAGTCGTAAGGATCTTATAAGAGAATTCTCCCTCTTACGAATCGAGAGGATTCGTAAGTGGTTGTTTCCCTCCTCGTCGAAATTCGACTTCGGAGAGTGAGACCCGTGAATAGTATGCAAGAGACCAGTTTGGATTGACTTGCAGGGCCCCATTGCTCAAAAAGCAAGCTTTTCAATCCTTGCTGTCTAAGACTTTATCTCACGAGTCGAGCCGCCTCGACAATTTTTCACAAGTCGAGACGAATCGAACGTTTCTCGCAAGAACATCTTAACGTCGCATTTAACCTCTGCTCTTTACGACAGAAGCCCGTTAAGGTCGGTGGTACTTAGGGTTTTGGCCATCGTACCGTCGCATAAGCTGATATAGTCCTCGATAGGCAATCGTGCTGTTCGAGTAGCCCTGCGACTGCCGTGTCTCTGATCCCTTCGGGGGCTGGACAAGACGTCTTCAAGCAATCCTCCTTGGCAGTTTGACCGTCAGAAGAGCAAGCGCTAGGAATTTGCCATGCCGCTTTTTACTTGAGGTTAGGCTCATTTTGGAGAGCCCCGATGAGTCATAACCACTCCGCGCTGGTGTGGGGATGATCTCCGATAGTCTTTCGGGCTTTATATGAGTTGCCGTTAAGACCCTGAAGCTAGGAATTTGGCCTTTGCTTCGTTTGCTGGCATTGCGTCTGCTGTATCGAGACGAATGTTGCGGTGGGAACTAGGGATTTTGCCGTGGCTCCGTTTGTTTGATGACGTTACGTCTGCTGTGTCGAGACGAACGTTGGGGTGACATCTCGTCTGCTGTATCGAGACGGACGTCGAAGTGGTGACCACTCCACACTGGTGCGAGATGATCTCCGATTGTCTTTCCGGTTTTATATGACTTGCCGTTAAGACCCTGAAGCTAGGAATTTAGCCTTCGCTTCGTTTGCTGGCATTGCGTCCTCTGTATCGAGACGAATGTCGCGGTGGGAACTAGGGATTTTGCCGTGGCTCCGTTTGTTTGATGACGTTACGTCTGCTGTGTCGAGACGAACGTTGGGGTGACATCTCGTCTGCTGTATCGAGACGGACGTCGAAGTGGTGACCACTCTGTGCTGATGCGAGATGATCTCCGATTGTCTTTCCGGTTTTATGTGAGTTACCGTAAAGACGTTGAAACTAGGAATGTGGCCTTCGCTTCATTTGCTTTGTCATGTCTGAATCCCTGCTGGAGGAAGAACGCTGAGGTTGACATTTCGTCTACTGTATCGAGACGAACGTCATGGAGGTGACCACTTCATGTGAGATGGTCTCCGATTGTCTTTCCGGTTTTATGTGAGTTACCGTTAAGACGTCGAAGTTAGGAATGTGGCCTTCGCTTCGTTTGCTTTGGTGTGTCCAAATCCTGTTGGAGGAAGAACGCTGGGATTGATATTTCGTCTACTGTATCGAGACGAACGTCAAGGAGGTGACCACTTTATGTGAGATGGTCTCCGATTGTCTTTCCGGTTTTATGTGAGTTACCATAAAGACGTTGAAGCTAGGAATGTGGCCTTCGCTTCGTTTGCTTTGTCACGTCCGAATCCCTGCTGGAGGAAGAACGCTGGGGTCGACATCTCGTCTGCTGTATCGAGACGGACGTCGAGGTGGTGACCACTCTGTGCTGGTGCGAGATGATCTCCGATTGTCTTTCCGGTTTTATGTGAGTTACCGTAAAGACGTTGAAGCTAGGAATGTGGCCTTCGCTTCGTTTGCTTTGTCACGTCCGAATCCCTGCTGGAGGAAGAACGCTGGGGTCGACATCTCGTCTGCTGTATCGAGACGGACGTCGAGGTGGTGACCACTCTGTGCTGGTGCGAGATGATCTCCGATTGTCTTTCCGGTTTTATGTGAGTTACCGTAAAGACGTTGAAGCTAGGAATGTGGCCTTCGCTTCATTTGCTTACACTGCGTCTGGTGTATTGAGACGAATGCTGAGGTGGAGCTGGGATTTTGCCGTCACTCCGCTTGTTTCGACCATGGGGTCTCTTGTTGACGTTGCTTCTACATCCTGCTGGACTGTGAAGGAACGCCGTTGTTGACATTGCGTCTGCTGTATCGAGACGAATGCTGAGGTGAAGCTGGGATTTTTGCCATCGCTCCGCTTGATGGTGTAACATCTGTGTCCTGTTGGAATGAGGAGGCACGCCGTTGTTGGTCTCCAGGATGTAGATGTGGCCATTGAGATTTGGAACTAGGGACTTCGTCATGGTTCCGTTTCGTTGCGATTCTGAGGTCAGTTGTTGACGTCATGTCTGCATCTGGTTGGAGTAAGGAGAAACGCCGTTGGTGATCTTTAAGTTGTCGATATTGACGTCGAGACCCTGAAGTTAGGGACCTTCCTTTGCTTCATTTGTTGACATCATGTCTGTAATATTGCGACAAATGTCGAGATGGTCTCTAGGTTATCTATGAACCGTCGAGATTTGGCTTCGCTTTCTGGTGGAGCCTGTTGGGAAAGTATTGTTCCCTTTTTATCTGTGCCCCTGGATTATATACAGGGATCGATGTGATTTCACCTGTAGGGCAAAAGTTTCATTCATTTTCATATTATTATTTTATTTCCGCGATGCTCTATCATTTCAGCTTTTATATCGCGAAGGTCGCGATTGCCCAATCATTTCGGCTATTTTTCGCGGTGCCCAATCATTTCGGCTATTTATTTTATTTTTACTCGCTGTTTTTTTTTATTGCGAGTTGCCCAATCATTTCGGCTATTTTTCTTTTTACTCGTGCATACATTTTTACTTGCTGATTTTGTTTGCAAGCTGCCCTATCATTTCGGCTATTTCGTATGCATATATATATATATATATATATTTTATTTTATTTTTTTTTTTTTTGCGAGTAGGGGACTTGGGATCTGATACTAATCTTGGCATCAGCATCGCTGCGACTGGGATATTGCCAGGAGCGAATCATCATCTGCCATGAAAGGACTTGGAATTTGATACCGATCTAGGCATCAGCATCGCTGCGACTGGGATATTACCAGGAGCGAATCATCATCTGCCATGAAAGGACTTGGAATTTGATACCGATTTAGGCATCGGCATCGCTGCGACTGGAATATTGCCAGGAGCGAATCATCATTTGCCGTAAAAGGACTTGGAATTTGATACCGGTCTAGGCATCAGCATCGCTGCAACTGGGATATTGCCAGGAGCGAATCATCATTTGCCTCTGTCGATGTTGAACAAAGGTGGCTTAGTAAACAGGGTTAAGGGTCCTGTCGGCTAAGGCTTTTGGCTTCATGAGCCGTAAGGGTCTCACAAAGGTATTTCTCCCTACAAGTCGTGAGGATCTTGTAGGTGTGTTTTCTCCTTAGGGATCGTGAGGATTCCTAAGTGTATGTTCCCCTGTAAGTCGTAAGGATCTTACAAAAGGATTTTCTCTTTATAAGTCGAGAGGACTTACAAGTGTTGCTTGCTGGACAAGCATATCCCTAGTCGCAGATGGGACTTTGTTAGGGAAATATTTATTCGTGCCCGTGGATTGTATACAAGGGTCATTATGAGCCGCTTGTAGGGCAATGTCGAAAGTTGTGGGGGTTGCTTAAGCACAGATTTAGGCCTCTGTAACTTAAGACTTTCAAATCTTATGAGTCGTAAGGGTCCCACAAGAGAGTTCTCCTTACAAGTCGTGAGGATCTCGCAAGTGTATTTTCTCCTTAGGAATCATGGGGATCCCTAAGTGTGTTGTTCCTTTGTGAGTCGTAAGGATCTCACGCAGGTGGTTTCTCCTTACAGGGTCGAGAGGACCCTATAAGTGTTTCTCAACGAGGTTGCGCCCTTTCGGGTTTTCACAAACACTCGCCGGTAGTCCTGCTGTTTTTACTCACGGAGCCCTTTCGGGTTTTCATCCGTGCCCATTTTGCTTGTGGACATACCGTTTTTTTTTTATTCTCTCTTTTTTTTTTTTTTCTTTTTCTTTTTTTTTTACCACGCCGACCTGAGGATGTCGCGGGTTGATAGTAGTTTAACGACGTTTCGGTCATTTGCAAGTTTTAGGACATTGCGGTCCGTCGTTAGTTTAAGGACGTTTCGGTCCGTTGTTAGTTTAAGGACGTTTCGGTCCGTTATCCAGTTTTAGGACGTAGTGGTCCGTTAGGCTTTCTCTATGAATGAGCATGATGCCCCCGGCGTGTCCATATTTTTCGGAGCATGCGGTTGTGGCGGGTTCACCTTCCAAATTTCGGACAACGCGAACTTGCCCTGTTGGTATTGGTCTTCAACCCAGTTCTTGAAGACGTAGCAATCCTCGATCAGATGACCTACCGTTTGGTGGTAAGGGCAATAATTAGGATTATTAATATCGCCTGGCCACAACGGACGTTTTGGATTCGGCAGATTAATGAGTCTGTTGCGCACTGCCAGCTCGAACAGTCCCCTTGTTTTATCTTGCGGAAAAGAGTAAGGGCGTTCCAACTTTTCCTGGAGGGATTGCCGCTTGTTGTTTTGGCAAGCAATCGGTCTAGGGTCACCTGATTGTTGGTGAGTGCTGGCGACGAGGGCCTTTTTTCCTTTTCTTTTATCCTTTTTGTTCGATCCTTTGTTTACGGGGCCAGGATTCTTTCCGAGTAGCATGCGATTGCATGGCTGAACGTTCTCGCAGCTTCTCAATTCCTTTATTTTTGAAATAGATTCCCCGAGGGAAGAGTTGGGGGTAGCTTCTTCGTCAGAGTCGCTTCCAAAGGTGATAATTTGTGATCCCTTGAAGTCGGCTATATGACAGTCGGCGGTGGCACTTTTGCGCTCATCTATCGCATTTTTCCGATGTCCACAAGCTTCACACTTTGTCCTGTCGGAGTGTCGCTTTTGAGCGACGTACCCTTGCCACCAACAGTTGAAGGATTCGCAGTCTTCGGTAGAATGTATGATCTTCTGATGATATAAACAGAAGTTAGGGTGCATCTCTACCTCAGAGAAAGGATTTTCTTCAGAGGGCGGTAGCTTCATTCCTACTGATAGAGCTTTGGCGAACCGTTTCCTCGTCTTGAATTTGTTTTTACCCGCAGTGTATGGCTTTTGATTTGACGGGAATGCCTTGGTTATTTCCAGTATGGCCATTTCATGCTCTTGATTGGCTTTTGCTTTCAGACGAATTTCATTTAGGAAGGCATCGATTAACTTGTCTGACGGCCGCGGAATTTCTGTTTCAGGGTCCGCCGTTGATTTCTCAGCGCAAGGGTCCTCCTCATCATCCGTCAGTGAATGAGAAATCACATGACAAGTCGCTACGTAGTCTTCGGATTCGTCCGATAAGTTTTCTCCATCGTTTTCATCCTCGACAAAAGAACAAGTTGCCCCCGGCGTGTCCGTCTTCTTTGGAGAGTGCGGCTGTGGGGGGTTTACCTTCCAGCTTTCAGACAGCGTGAACTTGCCTTGCAGGTATTGATCCTCGATCCATCCCTTAAAGACGAAACAATCCTCAATCGGGTGACTTACCGTTTGGTGGTAAGGGCAATAATTGGGATTATTAAGATCGCCTGGCTGCAACGGACGTTTTGGATTCGGCAGATTAATGAGTCTGTTGCGCACTGCCAGCTCGAACAATCTTCTCGTTTTATTCTGAGGAAACGAGTAATGACGTCCTAGCCTCTCTTCGAGGGATGGGCGTGGACGCACGTTGTTTTGGCGAGCGACCGGCTTTGAGTTGCTCGACTGTTGCTGAGCGTTGGCGACGATGATCGCTTTTCCTTTCTCATTTCGGGGATCGGGTCTTGGAGGAGACGGTCTATGGCCCATCTGGTCCATTTGGGCTAATTTGTCGATCAAGGCCTGGAAGGTGGTCGGCCTGAAGAACATCATGAATTGCGAGATGGTCGCTTGCGGATCGAGAGTGCCCACAAACATGCCTACCGCAGGTGCCTCTTCTATGCGTTGTTCGCATTTCGACCATAGGTTTCGCCATCGTGTTGCGTATTGGACCCACGTTTCGCCTGGCCTTATCCTGGCATTTATCAGTGCTGTTATCGGGGTGCGTTCACTAGCACTCGCGAATCTTTGTGTAAACAGCAGTTCCATCTCTGCAAATGTTTTGACAGAGTCGTTAGGTAGCTCCGAATACCATTCAAAGGCTGTTTCTGCTAAGCTGCCGACGAATTGACGTAGCAACAATTTGTCATCGCCTCCAGTATTGCCGCATAAGGCCCTGAATTGAGCGACATGCTGATGCGGATTCCCTGTCCCTTTATATACGTGGAATTTAGGGATCGTATACCCTGGCGGGTAACTGATTTGGTCATACCAGCTCGGATACGGTCGTCCGGTTCTAACAATTTGCCCAGCCGCTTCGTTTGCCTGATGAACCCGGATCTGCTGAGTTATATATTCATCTAGGTCAACTTTGGAGATTGCCTCCTCCTTGGCTGTTGATAGAGCCGGCGGAGGATTTGACGTTTCTCCCCTGTCGTCTTCAAGGACGATCGGAGGATCTTCAGCAGGAGGGTCCGGCTGTAACATCATCCCTACCATATCTTTGAAGAGGAGCGCCATCTGCTTTATGTTAGCCGCCTGCTCTGCAGCTTCTTTGTCCCTCTTTTCGAGAACTCTGCGTAAAAAGTCAGCGTCGGTTTCTTGTTCTTGACGCTCATCCGAAGACGTTTCAGAGCTTTCTTTTGGCTCAGTGAGTGCAGCCATTGTAGTCATCATTTCCTGAAGCTTTTGTTGTTGCTCCTGGGCTTTCGTCACGGATCGGGTGAGCGGTCGGTGGCCCGTAGAAGTGCGGCTTTCCTCCTTTCCAGAAGCCATATAAACAGTGTGCACCACCATGCCCCCAGACTTGGGGCGTTTGTGTTCGGTGTCTTCGCGATTTGCCGAAGACACAGGGGCTTTTTGCGGCCTCCTTTTTTGAGTGATTGGAGTTAAGGGAACCGTTGTAGTGGGCACCCGAGTAGCTTTTGTTTCTTGTGGTTTGACAGAGTAATCCTTCCCCTGCCGAACCTTCATCTTTTTCTGTCGTCGGAGGCAGTCTCGATCGATCACCGACTCTTGGACCTGTCGCCAGACTTTGTAAATTTTAGAGGACAGCCGTTGAGGGGGCTGCTCTAACTTCTTCTCTGGAGTATTCTCCACAGGTGAAGGAGTTCGTTTCAACATCGCAGTAGGAGAGTTTCTGCGCACCTTGTTGAGCAGTTCAAAGCTGTTCTTGGTTGGAACAGCAGCATCGATCCTCACCATCGGAGTTGGAGGAGTAAGTCCAGAGGGGGAGTTGCCCCCAGCCTTTCTCACTCGGCGCCAGTAACGACGTCGGGCATGTCGTGCTGATGGAGTTGTTTCAGCTATAGGGGTGACCTCCTCATGCCCCCTGTGTTGGTCAGAATATACCGGTACCAGCTTTTTAAAGATCGACGCCCGTTGAACGGGGACGGCCAACTTGTCAGAAGCGGACTTCTGAACATAGGAAGCAACCTTGGTGATTTTGCCAGGAACGGGAGTTGGGATGGCTATCCGCTTCGGGATAACGCCTTCTGGTATGGCAGGCTTCTTCATGGGACTGTTAGAGCTCTGGCCTAGTCCGTTAAAAACTGAAGCAGTGGAGTTGGACGACCCGTTGAGAGGGGTCGCGGCAGTAGTAAGTCGATCGAAGACCGACTTTTTTGGAGCTTCTTGCAATGTCATTGGGGCGTTGAAGCTCATTGGTGGGAGCATGGTCCCAAAAAATAGTCCAGTGGTGGCTTGAGCCATCTGCTCCACCGGCATTTTGAAAAGGGAGGCCGCTTGGGTCCCATAAGTCACTCCTCAAGCAACGGCGGAGCGAGAGTTATCGCTGCGGACGATGCAGTTCGAAGCCATTGATCTTCTGTTTTCTGCACGGAGCAAGACACCAAATCTTAGTACCTTGAATCCACAGGCAATCACAGCAAACCGCGATTTGTTCGCGAACACGACACACGAAGTGTGGAGTGGAAAGAGGAAGAGGTCCCACCGGGCGTGCCAGAATCTGTTCCCCTCCGAACGGCGGCCGGGACGTTAGGACGTCCGTTGCCTGAGGTTCGGGGCAGATGCTATTTGGTTTTATCCGTCTATCTCTCCGAAGATACCAAGTTGATTTATGGCATCGTGTATCGGAGGTTTAGACGGATGCGGCCGATGTAGCAGACTTCGTCAGATTCCCCCTCGCTTGAGGGGTTTTTGATTGTGGGGACACTCTTCCCTGCAGGCGCAAGCCCCTGCAGTTAATTACGCTACCGTATCGCGGTAACAACTTTCTCCTTCTCCAGAATTTCACTTCGTGTCGTGTGTGTTTGTTTTATTTGTGGTTGCCCGTGGATTGTATACGGAGACTGAGTAATGCCGTCGCCCGTAGGACGTGGATTAATCCAAATCCGTATTTACTTAGATTTGGGTTTGGTGTTTTTAGTTTAAGGATACGTTAGTCGCGTTGCGGCTAAGATCAACTTAAACGTTCGTTAAGGATACGTTAGTCCTGTTTGAGACTAAGATCAACTTAACGGGACCGTTTAGGTCCGACAAAAGAGCGTTTGGGCTCTATTGTTCCAGTTTGGGAGATTCATAGTCCAATTTGGGACTAAAGTCTGTTTGGAGGATACGTTAGCCATTTTTGAGGCTAAGATCGACTCAAACGTTTGTTAAGGATACGTTAGTCCAGTTTGAGACTAAGATCAACTTAACGGGACCGTTTAGGTCCGACAAAAGAGCATTTAGACTCTATTGTGCCAGTTTAGGGACGTGGTGGTCCATATTCCAGTTTAGGGACGTGGTGGTCCGATATTAGTTTAGGGACGTTTCGGTCCGATATTAGTTTAAGGACGTTTCGGTCCGATATTAGTTTAAGGACGTTTCGGTCCAATATTAGTTTAAGGACGTTTCGGTCCACGAGTTTAAGGACCCCGCAGTCCATATCGATGTATGGTCGTTGGGACCCGTCACCTCTTTGACGTCGTTGAGGAATTACAACGACGGATGTCAAAGGAGTTCGGAGATGTACCCTCGAACCGGATGTAAATTGATTTAGAAGAGCAATTTTGCTCAGTCAATTTAATTTAAGGGCTTAATGTCTAAGGATGCGCTAGCCGTGTTTGGGGCTAAGATCAACTTAAACGGGACCGTTTAGATCCGGCAAAAGAGCATTTGGAGGCTCTATTGTTCCAGTTTAGGGACGTAGTGGTCCACTTTCCAGTTTAGGGACGTGGTGGTCCATCGCCAGTTTAGGGACATGGTGGTCCAATATTAGTTTAGGGACGTTCCGGTCCGATGTTAGTTTAGGGACGTTCCGGTCCGTATTCCAGTTTAGGGACGTGGTGGTCCATTGCCAGTTTTAGGGACGTGGTGGTCCATTATTAGTTTAGGGACGTTTCAGTCCGTCGCCAGTTTAAGGACGTAGTGGTCCATATTCCAGTTTAGGGACGTGGTGGTCCGTCGCCAGTTTAGGGACGTAGAGGTCCGATATTAGTTTAGGGACGTTTCGGTCCGATATTAGTTTAGGGACGTTTCGGTCCGTTATTAGATGAGTGGTCGTTGGGACCCGTCACCTCTTTGACGTCGTTGAGGAATTACAACGACAAATGTCAAAGGAGTTCGGAGATGTACCCTCGAACCGGTCGTGACTTAGTTTATGAGAGGCATTTAATTTAAGGACTTACAGCCAGGATTGGGTTAAGTCCAATTTTTATTTTAGGCTCTGCCCGATTAAAAGAATCAATCTAAACAGGGCTCTGCCTCTTTTTATTCTTGCAGTTTGATTTGGGCCAAGCCCTCAAGCATTTCCAAACAGGGCTCTGCCCTTTGTATGATTTGATTTGGGCCAGGCCCTTAAGAATTTTCCAAATAGGGCTCTGCCCTTTCATGATATGATTTGGGCCGGGCCCTCAAGAATTTTTCAAATAGGGCTCTGCCTTTTTATTTTTATGATCTGATTTGGGCCAGGCCCTCAAGAATAATGAGTTGCAGGAACTCAAGAATCTTCTGATTGAAGATCAAAAGTGCTATGCACTTTTGATCTACATTTAGATCAAAAGAAAACAAGTTTTTCTTCTTATTTTCTTTTCACAGAACCAAGGGTTCATATCAAGTGCAAGGCACTATTTATTATTCTTTTATTTTTTAGAACCAGAGGTTCATATCAAGTGCAAGGCACTATTTCATTTTTTAGATCTAAGAAAAAACAAGTTTTTCTTGTTTTTCTTATATTAGAGAACCAAAGGTTCATAAAAGTGCAAAGCACTATTAATTTAGGAACCTTTTAGGTTCAAGAACCGATGGTTCATAAAACAAGTGCAAGGCACTATTTTTATTTATTTATTTATTTATTTATCGTTAAAGATCTATGATCTTGTTCATAAGAGAATTTTCTCTTCTTCCAAAAGGTTTTTACCTTTTTTTTTTATTCTTCAAGAGTTCCCTTCTCTTTTCTTTTTTAGGAAGATGTTTTTTTTTCTCTTGATGATGATTCCTCCCTTTAAAATGAGGTCTAGGGTCTTTTTTATAGTGCCCATAAATTAGTTAAAGTTTGTTAAAGAGATTATTCTCTAAGTGATTTGGGGAATTTTCCCCACCGTCGGATCTTTAATCCAAAGGTCTCTGTTTTACAGAAAAAATCTTATTGTTTTAACAAAAACAGAAAAGATTTTCTCAAATCTTTATTCTGTTTTTGCAATAAAGAATTTTATTTTATTTTTTAATTTTTTTAATTTTTTTTATTTTTTGCTTGCGCAACTGCGCGTTGACACGTGTCGCGAAACTGCGCACTTGCGCAGTTGCGCAGCTGCGCGCCACGTGTCGCGAAACTGCGCACTTGCGCAGTTGCGCAGCTGCGCGCCACGTGTCGCGAAACTGCGCACTTGCGCAGCTGCGCGCCACGTGTCGCGCAACTGCGCACTTGCGCAGCTGCGCGCCACGTGTCGCGCAACTGCGCACTTGCGCATTTGCGCAGCTGCGCGCCACGTGTCGCGAAACTGCGCACTTGCGCAGTTGCGCAGTTGCGCACTGCGCAGCTGCGTGACACGTGTCGCGCAACTGCGCACTTGCGCAGTTGCGCAGCTGCGTGCCACGTGTCGCGAAACTGCGCACTTGCGCAGTTGCGCACTGCGTGACACGTGTCGCGCAACTGCGCAGTTGCGCACTTTTTTTTTTTTTTTTTTTTTTTTTTTTTTTTTTTTTTTTTTTTTAGAGCTTTGCTCTGAAGCTTTTGTGGAGCATATTTTAACTTTAATTTTCTTTTTAATTTTCAAGACAGAGCTTTACTCTGATTGGAGAAAAACAGAAGTATTGCTTCTTTTCCCGTCTTGGAATTTAAACAGAGCCTTGCTCTGATTGAGGTAAACACACGTATCTCCAAAGTATTTAAACCCCGTGAATAGTTAGCAAATGATACTCGTTCAAACACTTCAATACTTTCTAATTTACCCGGATAAACAACGAAATGAAAATTCCGATCGAATCTACGCGTCCAAAACCATCTCCAGAAAATACAGTACTATTTTCATACTAAACATACCCAAAACACTGTACAAGCAGATATAAGAATTACAGCGAAAATTTTATCAAATGATGCCTCTGTACGGCCGCGGAACCGCGGCCTAAGCCAAGAAATGCGGCGGTTCCACGGCGGTTTATACTGTTCAGGTCATCGAATTTCACCGTTATTCTTAGAATTTCCTGCTGTATTTTTTCAGAATTTTTAATTCTGAAAAATGTCAGATTTTAAAATTTGTCCAGAGAGGGTCTTAAAATGTCGTATTTTTGTCCGATCGGGATTTTTACTTCGTAAAAGCGTCACCTAATGTTCTAGGTCGGCTCTGATACCAATGAAAGGATTGCCTAGCACCCTATATAGAGTTTGGAAGCATCACATGTCACAAAGTTTGAATTTTTATGGTGCTAAGCAAGCATACAAAGGAATCGATCCTAGAAAATTAGGGTTTCGAAATTTAAAGCCAATAAAAACTAGGGTTTCGAAACTACAACCTTTGTAGCTCCCTTTCGCTGGACTCTTTGGTCTCTTGGGTGTTGGAAGATGGTCCTCTTGAAGTCTTCTCGCGTCCACGACGATCCACCCGGAGTTCTTCGTCCAAGCTCGCAACTTCGATTATCAAGATGAGAATCGAAGAGAACACTCTAACCAAGTTGGCTAAACTTGTGTAGAATGATGTTGTGGTTAAGATTCTCACATCAAAAACCTTTCTTTATGTGTGTTTTACTCACTAGAAGAAACTAGAGAGCAAATTGTGAAAGAGGAAGAAAATGGAGGCTTTCTTTTAACAAGAGTAGAATGATAACCATTGAAAAGAAAATGAAATATATCTATATATATTTTATTTCTTCTCACTACAAACCATGGTTAAATCTTTGAGTTATTATTTAATTAGGGTTTAAAACACATAAGGAAAGTTTAATCCAAGGTTAAGGGTAGGTGAGAATGGTTTGGTTAAAGAAGAGTGTAGAAACAACTCAAGAATTATCCTTTCCTTTTCTATTTTGTTTTAAACATAAAATTAAATAATAATCCATATATTTATCCATGGTGTGAGTCTTATATTGCCACCATTTCCATGTGTAAACAACCATGATAGATGGGTGTATGTATGTATGTATGTATGCACATCCATATGTGCATGAAACTAGAAAGAAATAAAGAAACTCATACATGCATTCATACATCCATCATATTCAAGAAAGGTTTTAAGTGAGAAAACTAATGGTTAAATGATAAATCAACACTTGATTTATCAATCCGGCCATATCACATATGACCCTACCAAAAGCAAGCCGCCCGATCAATGTACGGTATCATATACGCGCATTTTAATCGGGTCCATGCGCATATCGCATACGCGCACCACAACGTTTCGCCTGGACTAGGTAACTTCTGTGTGGGACTCTAAGAATCGTCAATACGCCGGCAGAGGGTGATGATCATATCAAGCACCCCCAAGCCGCAAGAGATCAGCTAAACGTAACGGCCACCCGGGTTTTGAGCGATCAGAAGAAAATAAGCGAACCTGCTACAACTCCCTTCGAGCCAACCGGCAAAACTACCGTACAGTCCGGTCTCTTCGTCAGATATGCTGCATATCGAGCCTAGGGATGGTCACGTCGATCCTAATAACTCAATAAGTCGTGCCGGTGAACGGTCTATAACAGATCGAGAAACTACTGATAACACTTATCAGCAAATCACGGCAACCCTGGCCAGGGACTTACTGATATAACCAGTCGGGCACAGCACAGCATCAACTCCCAATATCGGGAGAGACGAAACCCCTCCTATCGCTCATTGCCTTCGTGTGTCTCGGGACTGTACCCAACGGCCACCTGTTTGCACGACTCAGTAGGGTCGTGGTAGGGTGGCAATCAAAATACAGTGGGAGAACACACAAGACTCTATGACGATCTCGGGTCTACAGACTAACCTGGACCAGTGTCACCTGAGAACTGCTATCCGACGATAGATATAATTCCATATAGGAGTTCTCGGTGAGTCCGTCCAGTGTACCCAGTCACCACTGAGCACCCGTATATGATCTTGATGTCAAACATCGATGAATGTGGGAACATCCATCGCCCATCGTATGGGTCTAGTATCATATACGCCAGTCTACTCTGGTATATCAATGCCCCGTCTCGATATACCTACGACTAGGGACTTTCCAGGATATGCTTATAGACTACGGATGTCCCACTAGTATGATCTCCATCATAATCAGAGTAGTCAAGCCGATATCCTCAGGGCTTTATCAGCATGTATGAATGAATAAAAGCATGATTAAATCAACATGTCAGATAAAGATGAACCAGATAGCATACTATCATGTCGAGCAAGAATGCATACTGAATATATATACATGTACAAATACATCCACTATCATATAATGGCCTCTAGGGCATACATATATCCAACACCCGCTTGTTATACTGAGCTGGGGAACGTTGGTCCCGCTCCAACTTATAATTGTTATAAGACAGAGCAGGAAATAGGGGAATACCAGAATTCCTATGCCGCCCAAACGAAGAAAGTGCATATGATGCATCTCCTTCGGGTGTGTTCATTACAAAGAACTGTTTCTCAGTATCCTATGCATTCTGGGTATTTGATACCGGATCAGGATCCCAGATATGTAATCTGTTACATAGGGATACAGAATGGTAGAAAACTGAGAACGGGTGATAAGTTTCATGAGACAGAAAATGGGGCAAGTGTTGCAGCCAAGTCTGTTGGTCACTGTCACCGTATATTACCAATACATTGATTCTGAACAAATGCTATTAGATACCGAACCTGATATAAAAAATCATATCAATCTCTTTATTTAAGAAATGATAAAATTTTGTATTGATGGATAATGTTTTGAACATTTCCTATATCAAAAGTTGATCGGTTCAGGCACGTTATCTAAAAGCATTGACGTTCTAAATCAAACTACAGTTCCTAGTATACAGAACACATGTAAGTTCACGGCGGCGCCCCGGTCGTCTATCCGACGGCCAAACGCGGAAACGGTGATAAACTTTAATTTTGCGGACTTAGCAAACCGGCACCACCGCGCACTAAACACCCGGATCGTAACCATTAACAAGTCTAGGCAAACTATAAGATTGAGTTAGAGATGTACCGACTGATCCGAGTCCTCCGGTCTTCATCTCCACTCCGATCTCCTCGCGGGATCTCCGGTCGTCGCCTCTTCGACTGAAGGGCACCACGTCGCCTGCATCTTTTACGGGCTCCCGCCTCTATACCGAGGCAACTCGGGCATGAAGCCGGCAACTCGACATGCTCAAGATATGCTGTAGAATGTAGTGTAGAAGTGTATGTCTCACTTTGGGGTTGGTTGCCATAGATGGAGGAAATGAGATAAGAAAAATGGTGCTTGCATTTTTCTAGCATGAATGAGATCAAGAAGATAAAACTCTCAAGAATGAAGAACTCTCTCCTTCTTCTTCTCTCTTTCTTTTTCTTCTTCTCTCTTTTCTAATGAATAACCTCTCATGCAAAAGAGAATGGTGGAGGAGGTAATATCAAAACAAGAAGGGAGGTGAGTGTAGGAGAATGGAAGAGGTGACCATATCAAGAGACAAGAAAACATCAACCATAACATAAACCCATACCTAAATCAAATCCATTCACTATTAAATCCAACCATACCCATTCTAATCATCATTTAATGCATCATGGAGCAAAAGAAATGAAAGCTATCATAATCAATCTTTATGCAAGAAAACCCCTCCACAAATGTAATTTGCAAAACTGCAAATTACCCCCTCCATCAGAAAAGTCCGGCCGGGAAAGAACAAAAAAAAACCGGCCGGAACGGAAAGCAAACTGGCAACTCCAGAAAACTGGTCCTGTAATAAATTACAGGAAAACCCCATACTGTGCATACACACCCGCATCTGTATTCCGTCCGGATACAAATGCAATGAGACAGAATCTACACTGTACTAAACTAGGACCGGCTTAAACCAAAGCCGGCTAGTAATATCCGTTCGATCCTGATCCGTGCAATACCGCACGTATCTGATCGAACCCTGCCATATAACTATACGGCCACTAGTACAAAACTGTCCGATCCTGATCCGTGCAATACCGCACGTATCTGATCGGACCCTGCCATATCTCCATACGGCCTCTACAGCGTTTCGCCCGAAAGCTGAGTAACTGAAAGTGTGGTGGACTCTAAAGACTCGTCAATACTATGGCTGTGGATTTAACCACTAGCACGTCAGAGGTATAAGCCAATACGTGACGGGCCACCAGCTATTGACTAAAAGGGACGTCGATGAGGAAGCTCACCCCGACACCCAACTGAGCCTGTCTGTGACAATATCCGTACAGTCCGGTCCGTTCGTCTATGAGCATCGCATGGCGGGCCTAGGGGGTTGGTAAAAGTCAGACCCCCAAAAGCGGTACAAGTCGTGTCGGAGTGTAGCCCAGAACACCCTGAGATACTACTGGAATACCTACCAGTAAATCTCCTGCCTTGGCCAAGGTCTTTATGTAATGGCTCTCCTAGACACAGCGCGACCTCACCCCCAATACCGGGAGAGACGAACCCCTGAAGATCCGCTCACTGCCTCCATGTGGCTCGGGACTGTACCCAACTAAAACCTGTTTGCACGACTCCTTTGAGCCGTGGTAGGGTAGTAATCAAAGTACAGTGGGAACTCACACGAGACAAATGACGATCCCCAGGTCGATGAACTATCCTGTACACATGTCACCTGGGAACTGCTATCTGACGTCAGGTATAAGACCAACTAGCATGTTCCCGGCGAGTCCTGTCCGGTGTACTCATAACCCAATGAGCACCTGTATACATCTTAGGTGATCCAACTGACACCAGTGGCTTGTGAGACCGGCCACCGCCCCTCGTCGGGGTCTCGACTGTATACACTAGTCTACTCTGGAGAATCGATGCCCTGTCTCGAATCTCCCACGACTAGGGACCTTTTAAGGATGTGCTTGTAGACCCCCAGCTCCCACTTATATGATCGCCCTCATACTGCTGGTGGTCAAGCAAGAATCCTAGGGGCTCTATCAGCGTGTAATAGTAACCTGTCAGGTCACCTAAAGCAGTACACGATGATAAAGGTAAACCAGATAGCATACTATCATCTCGAGTAAGACTGTCTTACCGGGATAGGTCCTCCCTCAATCATCGCAATCACGTGCCTGTGATCCAATAATTGACTCTGAGTGCATTATCTCCAACAATCTCCCACTTGCACTCAAGGCTAATTATTGCGATGTCGCATACTCACAGCCCATGTGATACCGAACACCCAACTCCTCTACTAGTCAGTCTCACAAAAACCGTTTGTGAAACTATTGCGTTTGAGGAATAGCCTCAGTGAGTGGGTCCGCCTTGATGTTTCTTTCTATGTCTCTCTATATCTCAAGTTCGCGGAGAAAGCCATCTCCCGAAATGAGCAATACCTGTCTTAGAGTGTCTGGATGTCTGATGGGACCTAGCTCATAAATGAACTCCAAATCCAAACTTCTTAGACTGTATCGTCAACTGAACTTTATCAGTATCCTGCGCCATGCCACCCTCAGTATTGCCTTGGATCACCTGTCCAAAATACTGCCCCTCGTCAGAGGGAAAAACTATAACACTGACAACCTCCTTGTCGTCCATGTCACCTTGGAAGCCTGGAATGATAACTGTTTCCCGAATGGGGCTTTCGTTATCATATCCCTAGAACATCCACTTATGTTCTAAAACTGCTTCTGATTGTTTCTCCAGGATTGAATCAATGTCAACTTATTGCATCTAGTGCAAGAACAACATCTGGTGTGGTACTTGACATGTCATGATTGACTCAATTGCCTGAGCAAGTGATCTGCCAATCATGCGTATCCCTCTCCCCTTTAGTCTGTAAGACACCTTTAGAGAGGGTGACTCCATTACCTGCAGGTACACTACCGTGCCAGGAGTCGTCCATTCTAAATACTCTTAGAATGCTGTCAAGGTACCCTGATTGGGAAACCACCCAAATCTAGATCTAAAACATAGATCTAGTAACCAGTATGTCTGATATAATGTCCAAGTCCTATGTGGAGAAAACACTGTGTGACGACCAAAGTATAACCGATCGTAGTATAGGAATATCACTTCCTACTACCTTCTCAACAGATCCATCCCCTATTCTGATGACGTCAAACCTATGACTGTCACATCAGAAATAGATGATCTATCTCCGCTACATCTGCTTTAGTCTTTAAATAGACATAAGCCTGATGTCCACCAATGCTTCCGCTACTCCCACTGACTACGACAACCCTCTGGCAGAGTCATATACACGTACACTTCTGAAGCTAGTTCAGAACGACGCTATACTCATCCTCCTGCCGGGTCTCGCAGCCTGGAACAACAACAATGGCAAGTGTGGGTAAACAAGAACTTCCCTGTCACCGTCCTTGAGGCTACCGGAGTACCTCTCGGGTGCCTGAAGTTACCCACCTTATCTGCGGAGTGGCCAATGGAATGTCAAATCAGATTGAATCTTTAGGTTCCTTATCAAATCTTCAGTAATCGTTTGCGGTTCTGGAATCACTTCCAGTTCTACCATACTCCCACTGCTGTTTTTGAAAAAATCCATTTTTAATAAAACTGTGGCGAGTCTTGAACAATATTTCTATTGATCTCCCAGATGGTAGAAAATCAACCCTCGTCATAGCCTGGGTCAACCCACAAACAGCCATTACAGAAACGTGCCTTGAGTCATCCAGAGTCTGGTTTTAATCATAAGCCGGACAACTCCCCGTACCTTAACAATGTTAAGATACGAACTGTACTATATCCAATATAGAACCAGAGGCACTGATTTAATTGAACCAGATTCAAATCATGCAGCTATCTCCAGTGCATGTCAACTAAATGGAGAGAGGCTGATCAGCGTTACTCAACTTAGGAATGCTTCCAATTATGAGTAACCTGAAAGAGAAGTAATTTCTCTTTATCATTACTATCAACTGAATACCATACACAAGTATCTACATCTTCGATTACTTTGAAGAATCCCGATACTTGCTACACCTGGTTCTCTACTCTATTCAAATACCTATAACTCCTCAAAACTTAGACCCTGTGTTTCTACGAAACACATGTCTAAGAACTAGAGAAGTTAAAAGTAAACAGAATATAGTAAGAGGACCAACCCCTCTGTCTAAATGGACACTGGACTACATACAATACTCTGTATAAGTCCGCTGAGTCTAACAACTCTTTCACTGTATGTCGTAGGTTGAAAACTGTACTTATGGTTAAGAAGAGTTACACCGCTGTTTAATGCTCCTTACCTAACCATCTACTGATATAGGTAATTGTCATCGACATAATATCAAAAGGTATATCTCACTCTATGAAAATAGACGTACAGATATATCAATTTGAAATTGGTGCACAACAGCGGATATTCAAAACCAAATATTTGCCGACCGGCAAACAAGCCCAGGTGATCTCCACAAACATCACCGATTACAATGAATCCCGATATAATGAGGATGATCACCCTATTCCCAACAACTCACTCCCACTCATCATCTGTAAAACCATACAGATGTGAGAATCAAACCTGGTAAATACATACCCTGGAGCAAGTGTCTAATCGGGAGATCAGTTTTCTTTTAACATTACACAGTGAAACTGAAACATTAAAATGTTTCGACGGGGTTTCCTGGTACTCCTAGCAATGCCTCTTCCTTTATCCAGATTCACAACTATAACCGTATAATTCTTTGCCACCTCTCCAAATCCCTTTATTTGTCTTTAGTCATTACCTTCTGCACACCCCTTTAGGCCAATTGGTTTTCTTCCTTCCCTACCGTTCGGCACCAGCCTATGGTTTGGAAGAAGACTATCCAAAAAGCATAAAGGGTGTACTGTCCTAATCCTAGGAGCACTCGCATCGCGAGAGAAGGTGAAGATAAAAGACACCTGAATGTACTTTATTCCTATTTCTCCTGAACCAGGATCCATCCCCGAACTGGAACAAGTTCCTTTCGAGTTCGTATATAACCATACGATGGAGTATCCAATAAACTGTGGATCTTCGTAGTGATACGGAGTGTCCTGGAGAAATACAAAGGTGATTTAGGATTGGCGAAGAAATATTTGGTTTGGTCGTGAATATCAGTTGCAATTTACTTTGCCCTCTTACTAATCCCTTGCTTTGTCTGAACTTAATACCTTCTGTACACCGTTTTAGGCTAACTGGTTTTCTTCATTCCCTACCGGTCGGCACCAGCCTATGGTTTGGAAGAAGACTATCCAGTAAGCATAATGGGTGTACTACTCCTAAACCAAGGAGTACTCGCAACCTGAGAGAGGGTGAAAAGAAAAGACAACTGAATAATCCTATTCGTTTTCTCCAGAACCGGAAACCATCCTCGAATTCCTTCGAGTTCGTATCTAACCATACGATGGTTTTGTCCAATGGAAGTGGACGTTCGCAGTAACACGGGGTGTCCTGGAGAAAAGGGTAAAAGTAGGAGTGGCAATGAGGTCTGCAACTCTGACAATCCAAAAGCCAGTGTTAAGAAGGTTCGGTCAACTTGGTCACTGAGTCATAGTCTAGGGTCGGGTCAATGGTCGCTGCCAAGAGAGAGAGAAAAGAAACACTCAGCGTGCACTCTAACCTAGATCAGAATGGTTACCAATTTATCTAATCTGGAAACCTCCCACTGTACCTCAAACTCTCCTCCAAACCTGAAAGAAGAATTAGTCGGGGTCACCCGAGGAGTAAAATAACTCATCAGTGGGAATCGGGATCCAACTATCATTGCATGATAACGTGACGGAATCCGCTCACGGTGTCACACTCCAGAAGGTATGCGCATATCTGGCAAGTTTCAGTACTTTTGAGACTCCCGATGTGATTTTTACCCCATGCTCTTATGACCTTGACTAAGGCCAACAAATCATAAGTCACATGTCAAGTTCTACCCGTCATTGTCCAGGTTGATTTGAACCCACCCGTACAAGCCCTTGACTAAGGCCAACAAGGCTATACGACTGTCCCAAACCAACGCATCTACCTATGCAGCATATGAATATCCAATAGCTACCAAACACTGTGCCTTGACTAAGGCCAACAAACACAGCTTGAATACTATTGACTACCCATATGAAACGACGGAGGGCTACGAATGGTTTCTGGCGAAAACCTTTAACGTAATGAACTTGATCTCGTTGAAGGAACGGATAGTTTTTTAGAAAATATAGTGACGAAAACCTTTACTAAAGAGGTCACTCCCGGTGAAGGGATCTCGGCTCTTTCCCCGTAGAATGGGGTGCAGGATATTCCAAATGAATACCACGATGCAAAGCAAAAGTAATCGGCTATAGTGAAGTTAATGCCCTGACGCAAACTTCTGTCCAAGGGGTCACTCCCGGTGAAGGGATCTCGGCCCTTGCCTCGTCGACTGAGGAGCAGGATATTCCAAATGAATACCACGATGCAAAACAAAAGTGAACGTCCTTGCAATAACAGCTTTTTGAAAAGTGTTCCAACAACATCAGAATAGGTTTGTTTAACTTGCATTGATCCGAATCAATGCAGTCCCATCAATTGATCACACCACAAAGAACGAAAATATACTGACGTACGTATATGCCATCCGCATTCGCCACTGGGTCCCGTCATCACCCGTTAGGTTAGCTTACTAACGGCAGAGCGGGGACTGGACTAGCGCGGATGAAAAACATATACAACATCTACTAATATATATACCAATATATTATATTTCGCTCAAGGCGTGAAAAGAAATGCAACATCACAGAAATGTACAGCATCACAAAACAATACAGATATCTGGGATCCCCGGGTTTCACAGAGCCACTACTGAAACCCGACGTTCCCCTGGTCGTGTGGATAGCCTGTGCAATGAAATCCTAGACCCTCACGGGCGCGGCAAGTCACCCGCCAAAACCTGAAGCGAGGCAGCCCCCTTCAGCTCCGTGAATGGACCACCCAGCACTCCACGGAATCCGGCAACTTGGGCACCCCTCCTAGGTCAACCTGTACCCCCTACGAGTGCGGCGAATAGCCCGCCAATCCTAGAGTGAAGCCCCCTCCGTCCCAATGCCATGAGATGCGGGCTTGTTGCCCTCTAGAACCCGGCTATCCGTGCACCCCTCCGCGGGGTAAACCTAGTACAGAATGTAAAATATATATACACCGGGTACATCGACCGCAACCAGGTCGTGCCCCAAGAGAATAATACAAACAGGCAGTGACGGCAGTCCACATGTCGGACGCTCGCCCCGCAATATCAAATGTACATAATACAACAGCACAGTACTAGCATTGCATCCAGGCTATCCCCCACGACCGATCCGCAACATCACAGCATAAACATAGAACATCAACGTGAAAGTCACGTTCGCAAATCCGTCTAACCGGGCTATAGCAGTCAGACCGGATTTACCGATCGAGTGACATTCACGGTCGCAGATATAATGTAAATACTGTGAAAAATGTGTTTAAAATTTTCCGATTGATCAAACTTAACAAGTGGGCCCCCAAACAAAACTGTAGCGGTCACAGAAAACCAGGGCCCAATTTTAATATCCCAGAAACCACATTTCTCACTCAGGAACATACTGCAAAATTTTGGGGAAATGAACAGTTCTAACTGCGGCGGAAGCGCGGCCCAAGCAGGGGTTTGGCCGCCCTTCCGCGGTGGAACAGTGGGTTCATCGTACCAAATTTTTACAGTGTGTTTCTAATTCCCTGCACATCACTCTGAGACAACCTGAAAAATTTTTGGACTCAAAAAAAAATCGACAGAAACTGATGTGCTTGAAATACGCGTTTTCGGGATTTTGTTCGATCGGAAACGTAAAACACATTACACAAAGCTAGACGAAGTTAATGGCGAGGCTCTGATACCACTGTAAGTTCACGGCGGCGCCCCGGTCGTCTATCCGACGGCCAAATGCGGAAACGGTGATAAACTTTAATTTTGCGGACTTAGTAAACCGGCACCACCGCGCACTAAACACCCGGATCGTAACCATTAACAAGTCTAGGCAAACTATAAGATTGAGTTAGAGATGTACCGACTGATCCGAGTCCTCCGGTCTTCATCTCCACTCCGATCTCCTCGCGGGATCTCCGGTCGTCGCCTCTTCGACTGAAGGGCACCACGTCGCCTGCATCTTTTACGGGCTCCCGCCTCTATACCGAGGCAACTCGGGCATGAAGCCGGCAACTCGACATGCTCAAGATATGCTGTAGAATGTAGTGTAGAAGTGTATGTCTCACTTTGGGGTTGGTTGCCATAGATGGAGGAAATGAGATAAGAAAAATGGTGCTTGCATTTTTCTAGCATGAATGAGATCAAGAAGATAAAACTCTCAAGAATGAAGAACTCTCTCCTTCTTCTTCTCTCTTTCTTTTTCTTCTTCTCTCTTTTCTAATGAATAACCTCTCATGCAAAAGAGAATGGTGGAGGAGGTAATATCAAAACAAGAAGGGAGGTGAGTGTAGGAGAATGGAAGAGGTGACCATATCAAGAGACAAGAAAACATCAACCATAACATAAACCCATACCTAAATCAAATCCATTCACTATTAAATCCAACCATACCCATTCTAATCATCATTTAATGCATCATGGAGCAAAAGAAATGAAAGCTATCATAATCAATCTTTATGCAAGAAAACCCCTCCACAAATGTAATTTGCAAAACTGCAAATTACCCCCTCCATCAGAAAAGTCCGACCGGGAAAGAACAAAGAAAAACCGGCCGGAACGGAAAGCAAACTGGCAACTCCAGAAAACTGGTCCTGTAATAAATTACAGGAAAACCCCATACTGTGCATACACACCCGCATCTGTATTCCGTCCGGATACAAATGCAATGAGACAGAATCTACACTGTACTAAACTAGGACCGGCTTAAACCAAAGCCGGCTAGTAATATCCGTTCGATCCTGATCCGTGCAATACCTCACGTATCTGATCGAACCCTGCCATATAACTATACAGCCACTAGTACAAAACTGTCCGATCCTGATCCGTGCAATACCGCACGTATCTGATCGGACCCTGCCATATCTCCATACGGCCTCTACAGCGTTTCGCCCGAAAGCTGAGTAACTGAAAGTGTGGTGGACTCTAAAGACTCGTCAATACTATGGCTGTGGATTTAACCACTAGCACGTCAGAGGTATAAGCCAATACGTGACGGGCCACCAGCTATTGACTAAAAGGGACGTCGATGAGGAAGCTCACCCCGACACCCAACTGAGCCTGTCTGTGACAATATCCGTACAGTCCGGTCCGTTCGTCTATGAGCATCGCATGGCGGGCCTAGGGGGTTGGTAAAAGTCAGACCCCCAAAAGCGGTACAAGTCGTGTCGGAGTGTAGCCCAGAACACCCTGAGATACTACTGGAATACCTACCAGTAAATCTCCTGCCTTGGCCAAGGTCTTTGTGTAATGGCTCTCCTAGACACAGCGCGACCTCACCCCCAATACCGGGAGAGACGAACCCCTGAAGATCCGCTCACTGCCTCCATGTGGCTCGGGACTGTACCCAACTAAAACCTGTTTGCACGACTCCTTTGAGCCGTGGTAGGGTAGTAATCAAAGTACAGTGGGAACTCACACGAGACAAATGACGATCCCCAGGTCGATGAACTATCCTGTACACATGTCACCTGGGAACTGCTATCTGACGTCAGGTATAAGACCAACTAGCATGTTCCCGGCGAGTCCTGTCCGGTGTACTCATAACCCAATGAGCACCTGTATACATCTTAGGTGATCCAACTGACACCAGTGGCTTGTGAGACCGGCCACCGCCCCTCGTCGGGGTCTCGACTGTATACACTAGTCTACTCTGGAGAATCGATGCCCTGTCTCGAATCTCCCACGACTAGGGACCTTTTAAGGATGTGCTTGTTGACCCCCAGCTCCCACTTATATGATCGCCCTCATACTGCTGGTGGTCAAGCAAGAATCCTAGGGGCTCTATCAGCGTGTAATAGTAACCTGTCAGGTCACCTAAAGCAGTACACGATGATAAAGGTAAACCAGATAGCATACTATCATCTCGAGTAAGACTGTCTTACCGGGATAGGTCCTCCCTCAATCATCGCAATCACGTGCCTGTGATCCAATAATTGACTCTGAGGGCATTATCTCCAACAACACACACAAGAGGAAGAGTTCAGAAATGAACGAATCCTTCTTGAGGCATTATAGACTATGTCATATCAATGCGACCCGACTGGCTGAAGTTACATTTTAGATGCATATTTAAATCAGTTTGAATTTACATCTTGTGAAACTTGCCAGTCATGTCACAAAGATTAGATGATCATAGCTCTGTTTATCGGAAACAGAGAAAGAGTTGTTAAACTCTTGGGTCTGATACATAGTGATGTATGCAAAGTCCCCTGTCTACATATGCCAAGACCGGTTCTTTGTATTTCATTACATTCTCTGATAATCTCTCAAGATTCAGACATATGTTCCTGTTGAAACACAAGTCCGAACCTTTTGAGATATTCACAGAATATAAGTTAGAAATAGAGAACCAAAAACCGGGTATAAGTATTATGTCCTATGATAAGATCAGGGAGGAGAATACTTGTGCAAGGAATTCTTGGACTATTCTAAAAGAAAATGAGATTCTCTCTCAGTATTACTCCTCTGAATACACCACAGCACAACGATGTATCAGGGTGGAGCAATCGCACCATATTGGATATAGTGTGCTCTATGATGAGTACTACTGAGTTACCTATTTCATTTTAGGGTTGTGCACTTGAGAAGCTGCATACCTATTGAATTAGGTTCGAATCAGATCACTGCCTACCACTCCATATGAGATATGGTATGGGAAGAGCCTATCTCTTAAGTAAGTTAAGATTTAGGATTGTCCGTCCTATGTCTAAAGCAAAATCCGGACAAGCTCGAGGCAAGGTCTGTTATGTAGAACTGGAAATGTTCCAGCTATACAAACTGCAGCTGATGATTTGGTAGAACCGAAGGATTCAATAGTCACCAACGAACCTCAGCCTCTCCACCGATCTAGCAGGGTTCCTCACCCACCTGAGAGAAACTTCTGTTACTCCATGATAGTGGGAGCGAGGAATACATTATGAGATGATGACCCAACTAGTTTCGATCAGGCCATCAAGAGTAGGACTCTGTAAGAATGGCTGGATGCTTAGCGATCTGAGATGGAATCCTTATACACCAACAAAGTATGGACTTTAGTTGCTTTATCTGAAGGGTTAAATCCCCATCAGGAGCAAGTATATCTTGAGAAGATTACTTGGTGTAGATGGAAAAGTTGAGACTTTCAAAGCTAGACTCGTTAAAGGTTTTCGTCATCGACCGGGCATGGATAATGATGAAATCTTTTCCAGGGACTATGCTTAAGTCCATTCAGATCCTACTTACCATTGCTACATACCATGACTACGATATCTGGTGGTTGGGTGTCATGACTGCTTTTCTAAATACTGATTTAGTGGAGAACGTCTATAAGAACACAGCCAGAGGGCTTCGTAAACTGTGGGAGAAGCGGAAACGTGTGCAAGTTGCTTTACATGATAAAGCAGGCATCGCGGAGTTGGAACATCTGTTTTGATGTGATAGTCAAAGAGTTTGACTTCATCAAAATGGTAGATGAACCTTGTATGTACAAAAGGGTAGTATGGAGTATGGTAATGATCCTCGTATTGTACGTGGACAACATACTCTTGATAGGAAAGGAGTTTCCTATGCTACGATCGGTCGATCTCCTCTTATCACATAGATTCTCCATATAGGATAAAGGTGATACCTCCTAAATCCTGAGTTTTCATCTATGAGATAGATTTAATTGGATGCTAGGATTCTCACTAGCTGTAGTAAGATTGTATCAATTGATCCTAGGGAGAATCACTGGAAGGGTTCCAGGGTGATAAAGACGACTGAATGTCAGTCACAGGCATTATCTTTACCCTCAGTAAAGGGACGGTATGTTGGAAGAGTTCCAAGCTAGATACCGTGGCAAACTAGACGATAAAGGCTGGTAACATCGCTATCGAAGATACTACCAAAGAGGCAGTTTGGGTGTATATAGGTTCATAAGATGAACTAGGTTCCTACCATTGTGTGACAATAGAAGTGTGGCTTTGGCCCGTGAACCCTGGTCCCATCAGTGACCCAGACATATTCTGAGGCAGCATCACCAGATCATGGAGATAGTTGATCTCCAGGATGATCGGGGTTAGGAGAGTAGACTCAGAGGACAACACGGCGGATCCACTCACGAAGGCCTTTTCCCAAAGTGAGACTTATATGGGATGGTTGAGTATTAGATACTGCAACCACTGCTACAGATGGCCCTAGTGCAAGTGGGAGATTGTTAGTTATATGTATGCCCTAGAGGCCATTACTGTACATTGGATGTATATTGTAGTGGATGCTGGGACATATATAGGTAGGACTTTCTTGCTCGACATGATAGTACGCTATCTGGTTGTTCTTTATCTTAACATGTATACTTTCTGTCTCTTTGTTACATGTTGATAAAGCCCTTAGGATGTGTACTCGACTTCCAGGACTATGATGCAGATCATACTAGTGGGGCCTGGATAGTCCATGAGTACATCCTTCAATGTTCCTAGTCGTGGGAATATCGAGACGGGGCATCGATATTCCAGAGTAGACTAGCGTATATCTTCTCGACCCATGTGATGGGCGATGGATGATCCCATATCCATTGGTGTTTAACATCAGAGATGGTATGCGAGTGCTCAGTGGAGACTGGGTACACTGAACGGACTCGCCGAGAACTCCCAGATGGTATAATACCTCACGTCAGATGGCAGTTCTCTGGTGACACTGGTACAGCTTAGTCTGTTGACCCGAGATCATCATAGAGTCTTGTGTGTCTCCCACTGTGCTTTGATTTCCACCCTACCACGGCTCTACTGAGTCATGCAAACAGGTGGTTTTTGGGTAAAGTCCCGATTCACATGGAGGCAATGAGCGATAGGAGGGGATTCGTCTCTCCCGGTATTGGGGGTTGATGTTGCGCTATGCACGACTGGACATAACAGGAAATCCCTGGCCAGGGTTGCTGTGATATACTGGTAAGAGTTATCAGTAGTTTTACGAATGTTATGGACCTTATATCGGCATGACTTATCAAGCTATTGGGGTCTGACGTTTACCACCCCTAGGCGAGATATGCGACATATCAAACGAACAGACCGGACTGTACGGTAAGTGTTACTGGTTGGATTCACAGGAGTGTGAGCGGGCTTGCTCGTCGATCTTCTGATCGCTCAATACCCGGGTGGTCGTTACGTTTAGCAGACCGCTTGCGGCTTGTGGGTGTTTGATATGATCATCACCTGCTGCAGGCGTATTGACGAGTCTTTAGAGTCCTACACAGAGGTTTCCTGGCTCAAGCGAAACGAAATAGGAGCGCATATGAGATATGTGCGGGACCGAGAATAATGCGTGTATGTGATACCGTATTCTATTCTCGCGATGAATGTATCGATTGGTTGTATGCGATATAACCTAGTTATCGAATCGAAGATTGATTCGATAAGTCGATACATTGAATATTAGTCGGTCATATGCGATATGACCGGGTCGTTAAATCAAGTGTTGATTTAATGATTTAATGTATAATTATATATTTAATATATTACTTTACATTAACTAGTATTGGTTCACTCAAGATTGACTTTCTCACTTGAAATGCACAAGTTATATATGTGATATATTTTTTCTGCACTTGATTGTATCATGTTTGATGATACATGCAAACTTGGGTTTGTGTAAGACTTAAACCATGTTTAGTGAATGGTTAGGATTTCATTTCACTTATTTATTTATCTATTTATTTTGGTTAAAAGAAAAAGGAAAACAAAATGGTTGCTTTCATACAAGAAGCTTCTTGATGCTTCAAGCATCTTTGACTAAGTGACCATTTTGTCTTCATCTCCTAAACCTAACCATTCAACTAACCCTAGTCCATTCTCTACACTTAACCAAGGTTGGATTATGATACGAATGAAAGGGATTTTCTTTTTAACTTAATTCTTTTTATTCTTTCATCTTCATCATCTTCTTCAAGCTTCAAAAAGCTTGCTAGCTTCAATGGTGAAATGAGAAAAAAGAGTGAGAAATCCAATTCTAAAGTGAACCCACTTCCTATTTCTTCATCCTCTACCACTTGCCAAGTAGTATAGGGTGTTTTCTTCACAAGTTTCATGACTTGGTGAAGTTGGAGCTTGATCTTGAGTTGCCTCGACGTAGATCATCTTCGGCATCGAAGTCGACGACCTAGCCCGATCACTTCTCCGATTAAACCACCGCAAGAGTCTAGGATTCCGATTGGTACAGCGGAGGGACGTCATCACGGAGCCAAGTAAGTGGAGGACCGGATCTACAAAGGTGGTAGTCACTTTCCTTTAGCAATAAAGTCGTTTACTTGCTTGCATCGCCCTATACATCTAGTTAACGATCCGTATTAGGTTTTGTAGGCATATGAAAATTTTGAATTGGGCATGTTTGATCTGTTGTGAGACCACATTAGTGTGCCTAGGAACCCTACATAAGCAAGTGATCTGCCAATCATGCACAGCCCTCTCCCCTTTAGTCTATAAGACACCTTTAGAGAGGGTGACTCCATCACCTGCAGGTACACCACCTTGCCAGGAGTCATCTATTCTAAAAACCATTAGAATACTGTCAAAGTACCCACATTGGGAAACTACCCAAATCCATATCTAAAACCATAGATCTAGAAACCAGAATGTCTGATATTATATTCATATCCTGTCTGGAGAAACAACTGTGTGACGACCACAATACAACCGATCGTAGTATAGGAATTTTACTTCCTACTCTGTGTATGACATCCAAATATCAGGACATCACACCCTACTACCTTCTTAACAGATCCATCCCCTATTCTGATGAAGTCAAACCCATGACTGTCACATCAAAATTAGATGATCTATCTCCGCTATAACTGCTCAAGTCTATAAATAGACATAAGCTACTTTCCCACTATGCTTCCGCTGCTCCCACTGACCACAACAACCCTCTGGCAGAATAATATATACGTGCACTTCTAAAGCTAGTTTAGAACGACGCTATACTTAACCTCCTGCCGGGTCTCATAGTCTGGAACAACAGTAGTGTCAAGTCTGGGTAGGTAAGAACCTCCCTGTCACCGTCCTTGAGGCTACCGGAGTACCTCTCGGGTGTCTGAGGTTACCCACCATATCTGCGGAGTGGCTAATGGAATGTCAAACCTGATTGAATCTTTAGGTCCTATTAAATTTTCCATAATCGTTTGCGGTTTTGGAATCACTTCCAGTTCTACCATACTCCTACTACTGTTTTCTGAAAAAATCCATTTTACAAAAACTGTGGCGAGTTAAGAACAATATCACTATTGATCTTCCAGATGGTAGAAAGTCAACCCTCGCCATAGCCTGGGCCAACCCACAAACAACCATTACAGAAACGTGCCCTGAGCTATCCAGAGTCTGGTTTTAAGCATAAGCCGGACAACTCCCCGTACCTTAACATCGTTAAGATATGAACCATTCTATATCCAATATAGAAACTTTGGCACTTATTTAATTGGAACCAGATTGTAATCATGCAGCTGTCTCCAGAACATATCAACTTAATGGAGAGAGGCTAATCAGCATTACTCAACTTAGGAATCCATCCAATTATGAGTAACCTGAAAGAGAAACAAGTTTCTCAAAACCATTACTATCATCTGAATACCAATCACAAGTATCTACATCTTCGATCTCTTTGAAGAATCCCGATACTTGCGACATCCGGTTCTCTACTTTATTCTTATACCCACAACTTCTCAAAACTTAGACCTTGTATTTCTACGAAACACTTGTCTAAAAACTGGAGAAGTCATAAGTAAACAGAACATAGTACGAGGACCTACCCCTTTGTCCTGATGGACACTGCACAACATACAATACTCTATATAAGTCCGCTGAGTTTGAATAACTCAAAACATGTGCGTCATAGGTTGAAAACTGTACCCAGGCGATTTCCTCAAATATCACCAATTACAACGAATTCCGATATAATGAGGATGATCACCTAATTCCCAATAACTTCCTCCCACTCATCATCTGTAAAACCATATAGATGTGAGAATGAAACCTGGTAAGCACATACCCTGGAGTAAGTATCTAATCGGGAAAACAGTTTTCTATTAACAATGCACTGAAATATGAAAATGTTTCGTAGGGGTATCCTGGTATTCATAGTAATGCCTCTTCAATAATCCAATTCATGACTTTAACCGTATATTTTTTTGCCATCTCTCCAAATCCCTTTATTTGTCTTTAGTCATTTCCTTCTGTAGACCCCTTTTAGGCTAAGTGGTTTTCTTCCTTCCCTACCGTTCGACACCAGCCTATGGTTTGGAAGAAGATTATCCAGTAAGCATAATAGGTGTACCCTCCTTAACCAAGGAGTACTCGTAACCTGAGAGAAGGTGATGATAAAAGACAACTGAATAATACCTTATTCTATTTCTCCCGAACAGGGAAAAAGGCAAAGGTGAAATAGGAGTGGCGATGAAGTACGTGGTTTGGTCGTGAATGATAGAAGTTGCAATTTACTTTGCCCTCTTTCTAATCCCTTTTATTTTGTCTTTATATATTAACTTCTGTACACCCTACTTAGGCTAATTGGTTTTCTTCATTCCCTACCTTTCGGCACCTGCCTATGGTTTGGAAGAAGACTATCCAATAAGCGTAATAGGTGTACTCTCCTAAACCAAGGAGCCCTCGCAACCTGAGAGAAGGTGATAATAAAAGACAACTGAATAAACCAATTCTATTTCTCCTGAAACTGGATCCATCCTCGAAGAAGTCCCTTCGAGTTCGTATATAACCATACGATGGATCTATCCAATGGAAGTGGATGTCCGTAGCAATACGGGGTGTTCTTAGAAATGCAAAGGGTAAAAGAAGGAGTGGCAATGACTTATGCAACATAGACAATCCAAAAGTCAGTATTTTAAAAAGGTTCGGTCAACTTGGTCACTGAGTCATAGTCTAGGGTCGGTCAAAGGTCGCTGCCAAAGAGAGAGAGAAAAGAAACACTCTGCGTGCACTCTAACCTAGATCAGAATGGTTATCACTTTATCTAATCAGGAAACCTCCCACTGTACCGTCAAATTCTCCTCCAAACCTGAAAGAAGAATCAATCGGGATCACCCGAAGAGTAAACCAACTCAACAGTGGGAATCGGGATCCAACTCTCATCGCATGATAACGTGACGGAATCCACTCACGTTACTCACACTCCAGAAGGTATGCGCATACTTGGCAAGTTTCAGTTTCTTTAGAAACTCCCGATATGATTTTTGACCCATGCTCTTATGACCTTGGCGTTAGGTCAAAATGTCATAAGTCACATGCCAAGTTCTACCCGTCACTAGCTTGTCAATTTGAACCCACCCGCACATGCCCTTGGCGTTAGGTCAAAATGGCAGAACGACTGTCCCAAACCAACTCATCTATCTATGCAACAAATGAATTCCCAGCAGCTACCAAACACTATGCCTTGGAGTTAGGTCAAAATACCTAGCTTGAATACTACTGAATACCCAAAAGAAATGACGGAGGCCTACGGCTGGTTTTTGGCAAAAAACCTTTAACGTAATGAACTTGATCTCGCTGAAGGAACCTGATAGCCTTTTATAAAAATATAGTGGTGAAAACCTTTGCTAAAGAGGTCACTCCCGGTGAAGGGATCTCGGCTCTTTCCACGTGGAATGAGGTGCAGGATATTCCAACTGAATACCACGATGCAAAGCAACATGTAATCGACTAAAGTGAAGTTATTACCCTGACGCAATCTTCTGCCTAAGGGGTCACTCCCGGTGAAAGGATATCGGCCCTTGCCTCGTCGAATGAGGTGCAGGATATTCCAACCGAATACCACTGTGCAAAATAAAAGGAAACGTCTTTGTAATAACACTTTTTAAAATTGTTCCAACAACATCCAAACAGGTTTGTTTTCCTTTGCATTGATCAGAATCAACGCAGTCCTATCAATTAATCACACCAGAAAAGAACGAAAATAAAATGTATGTATATGCCATCCGCGTTCGTCACTGGGTCTCGTCATCACCCGTTAGGTTACTTAACTAACGACAGAGCGGGGACTGAACTAGCGCGGGTGTAAAACATATACAACATCTAATAGTATATATACCAATATACAATAATCGCTCCAGGCGTGATAATATGCAACATTACAGAAAAGTAATAAGTATCACAGAACAATACAGAAAATCTGGGATCCCCGGGTTTCACAGAGCCGTTGCTGAAACCCGACGTTCCCCTGGTCGTGTGGATAGCCTGTGCAATGAAACCTAGACCCCTACGGGTGAGGCAAGTTACCCGCCAAAACCTGAAGCGAGGCAGCCCCCTACAACAAAGTGAATGGACCACCCTGCACTTCAGGGAATCCGGTAACTTGAGCACCCTTCTTTGGGTCAACCTGTACCCCCTACGAGTGCGGCGAATAGTCTGCCAATACTAGAGTGAGGCCCCTCTGCCTCTCAAAGCCATGAGATGCGGACCCTTTGCCCTCCAGAACCCGGCTATCCGTGCACTCTGTCGCGGGGTAACCCTAGTACAGAAATGAAAAATATGTACAACGGGTACATCGACCTCAGCCCGGTCGTGCCCCAAAAGAATATTATACAAACAGGCAGTGACGGCAGTCCACATGTTGGACGCTCGCTCAAATGTACAAATAAACTCAAACTACACTACCATTGCACACTGCTATCCACCACGACAAATCCGCAACATCACAGCACAACATAGAACATCAACACGAATGTCACATTTGCAAACCCGTCGAAAAGAACTATAGCTATCAGACACGGTTTACCGCTCAAATGACATTCACGGTCGGAGATATAATGTAAGTACTGTAAACTAACAAGTTTAAAATTTCGATCGACAAAACTTCCCGAAGTGGGCCCCACGTACATCTGCTGTACAGTAACAAAATCTGGGCCCAAAAGAATAGTACCAAACACCACAATTTCCAATTTAGAAACAACAGGAGAAAAATTGCCAACTGAGTCACCAAATGCGCCGCGGTTCCGCGGTCAAAGCCAGGCTTTGACCGCGTTTCCGCGGCCGTACGGTCGACGCAGTTGGTCGTTTTGCTCCAGTATTTTATAAAAGCCCTACTTGATTTTCTGGCATATGTAAAATTATTTTTCGACATCATTTAAAATTAACAGAAACTCAGAACTTGGAATTTGCGGTTTTCGAAAATCCGTTCGATCGATGTTTTAAACGCGTTAGCACAAATTAGTATAGCTTAATGGTGAGGCTCTGATACCACTGTAAGTCCACGGTAGAGCCCCGGCCGTCTAACAGACGCCAAATACGGAACAAAAACTTTTATAACTGGCGTTATCGCGTACTGTAACCCGGATCTGCCATTAAAGTTAAACTAACAAACTACAAAGAGGGTAGAAAGTTTATACCGAACGATCCGAGTCCTTCGTTCTTTAACCATCATCCCACGCTCTGTTGCGGCTGCTCCGATCTAGTCGATCTCTGATCTTCTCGACCAGGTGGCTCCACGTCATCGGATCTTTAAACGGGCTCCCGCCTCTGACCCGAGGCAACTCGGTCATCAAGTTTGCTAAAAGAGATGTCCAAGATTGATGTAGAGAATGAGTAGAACACTTTGTCTCACTTCGTCCAAAGCCATGGACGAACGGTTAATGAAGTTGCCTTTTGGAATCGGGTAAATAAGAAATGAGCATACAAATTTTCATGAACCAAAATCTATCATCTTTTTTCCAATCAAGTGAGTGAGTGAGGAGGAGGGGAGGGGCCGGCCATATATGAGGAGGGGGGTGATGGTAGGAGCAAGTGGTGACCATTAAAAAAAGCTTCTCACAAAAATATCAAGAAGAAATATCTTAAGCTTTACAAAATGCATTAATGAAAACAATGACTCATAACCTTAGTCATCCTTTCATTAAATGCAACCAATGAAACAATAACACCACTCAAACCTAGTCACCTCTTCTAGAAACTTCTAGAACCAACCACACTCATCAAGAAAAGATAAATCCGTATTTAACCGAATGTAAAATACGTGTGATAGAAAACTGGAAACTGACAACTTCCAAAAGTGATCCCGAAACAAATTTCAGGATAACCCCGTAAAAGTAAAAACATACCCGCATTTGTATTACGACCGAATACAAATGCAACTGAGACAAAGATATTATATCTACAAAGTATAATACATGGATCCGGCTTAAACCAAAGCCCACCAGTATTATCTTCCCGAAATATGACACGTACGTAAACGCACGTGCATTTTCCGAACCTTGCCATAAAAACATAGGGACTCTACAACGTTTCGCCCGAACTTGGAAAACTATCTGTGGGGGACTCTAATAACTCGTCAGTACGCTGGCAGTAGGTTTAACCACAAGCCGTCAGCGGCACTAGCTGTGCATAACGGCTGCCCATGTACTGACCTCAAAGGAGGCCGATGAGGGAACTCATCCAGAAACCCTACTGAGCCTAACAGTGACAATGTATATACAGTCTGGTCCGTTCGTCTATGAGTATCGCATATCCGGCCTAGGGGGCTAGTAATGTCAGACCCCCAATAGCGGTATAAGTCGTGTCGGAGACAAGCCCTGAACACCCTGAGAAACTACCGGAGTACCTACCAGTAATTCTCACCTGCCTTGGCCAAGGACTTAGTGTAATGGCTTTCCTAGACACAGCGCGACCTCCACCCCCAATACCGGGAGAGACGAATCCCCTGCCGATCCGCTCACGTGCCTCCATGTGGCTCGGGACTGTACCCAAAAACTACCTGTTTGCACGACTCCTTTAAGCCGTGGTAGGGTAGAAATCAAAGCACAGTGGGAACTCACACGAGACAAATGATGACCTCAGGTCGATGAACTAACCTGTACACTTGTCACCAGGGAACTGCTATCTGACGATATGTATAATACCAACTAGCAGGTTCCTGGCGAGTCCTGTCCGGTGTACTCATAACCCAATGAGCACCTGTATACATCTTAGGTGATCCAACTGACACCAGTGGCTTGTGAGACCGGCCACCGCCCCTCGTCGGGGTCTCGACTGTATACACTAGTCTACTCCGGAGTATCGATGCCCTGTCTCGAAACTCCCATGACTCGGGACCACTATTAAGGATGTGCTTATGGACTACCCAACTCTCACGTATATGATCGCCCTCATACTGTTGGTAGTCAAGCAAGATCCTAAGGGCTCTATCAACGTGTAACATGTAATCAGTCACCTGAACATGTACATGACTGATAAAGGCAAACCAGATAGCATACTATCATCTCGATTAAGACTGTCCTACCGGCATAGGTCCTCCTCAATCATTGCAATCACGTACCTGCGATCCAATAATTGACTTTGAGGGTACTATATCCAACAGGTAGCTTGTCCCAGTTGAGCGCAGTTCAGCGACAGTCTTCTGCAGATTGGCAGATCTTGTGCGATGGTAGAGTATAGTTTGAGTTCACTTCCACTGGGGGACAGCTTACTCACGTCCGCGCCCGTCCGCTTCTACATGATCGTATCCGTGAGGCGCAGCCCGGTGATGCCCATTTGTCTTAGATTCTTGAGCTTGTTCAGCAGGGTACAGATTCGGAGTTCTTGATTGATGACCAGGGTGTGCTACGTTACGGGATTCGCTTGCGTGTACCAGATATTGATGGGTTGAGACGCGAGATCCTATAGCAGGCACATCAGTCAGCCTTTAGCATTCATCCATGTTCCGCCAAGATGTACCGTGACTTGAGAGACATTTACTGGTGGGAAGGGATGAAGCGCGATGTTTTGGACTTCGTTTCGAGGTGCCTGACTTATCAGCAAGTCAAGGCTGAGCATCAGAGACCGGCTGGAGAGTTGCAGCCTTTACCCGTTCCTGAGTGGAAATGGGAGCAAATTTCCATGGACTTCATTGTGGGTCTACCCAGGGCCAGTCGAGGGTATGACTTCATTTGGGTGATTGTTGACCGGTTGACGAAAGCGGCTCACTTCCTTCCAGTGAAGACCATTTTCGGCTATGCTCAGTATGCTCATTTGTACATAGATGAGATTGTTCGTTTGCACGGCGTTCCCACATGCATCGTATCCGACAGAGGCACCCGGTTTACTAGCCGTCTTTGGTAGAAGCTTCAGGAATCTTTGGCTACCCGGTTGAGTTTTAGCACCGATTTTCATCCGCAAACCGATGGACAGTCAGAGCGGACTATACAGACTCTGGAGGATATGCTTCGTGCGTGTGTGCTTGATTTTGGTGACAGTTGGGATCGTCACTTGCCGTTGATTGAGTTCTCCTACAACAATAGCTTCCAGGAGACTATTCAGATGGCACCTTTTGAGGCTTTGTTTGGTAGGAAGTGTCGATCGCCAGTGTTGGGTTACAGCAGCACCCCGGCCGTCAATCCAAGGCCAAATGCAGAACAAAAACTTTTCAAACTTGGCGCTACCACAACCAATCACCCGGATCGTGCCATTAACCGTTAACTAGCTAACTATAAAGTGAGTTCAAAGATTATACCAATCGATCTGTGTCCTTCGGTCTTCAATCTCTTTCTTAGCTCCTCACCGCTGTCTCGAACAAGTCCGCTCTCCGGTCTCGCTCGTTGAAGTGGCTCCACATCGAGGATTCTTTATACTGGCTCCCGCTTCAAACTGAAGCAACTCGGACATGAAGTTTGCTAGCCGACATGTCCAAGGTGAAATAGAGATAGTGTGTGATTACATTTTCTCATTACACTTTAGGATTCTCAACATATGAGAGGGATAGAGTGGAGGTGAAAGAGTTGCCATGAGGTGAGGAAGTTGTGATCACAAGAAAAGAAAAAGAGCTTGCTTTTTAATTTTTTTGAGTGTTGTGACCTTTTGTGGGTGAGCTCAACTCAAGAAATTTCTCCCTTCCAATTCCCAGCAGCCCCCCACTAAATATCTCAACACTTGACAAAAAATCAATGCAAGTTCCAAAACCATGAGTCCCATGAAAGCCCATGCCTCATTAATGCACCATGCCAAAACTTATGCTCACAAAATCCACAACAATAAACATTAAAACTTAATGCTTAATACAAAGAAATAAATTGCAACAACTAAAGTAAATCTTGTAACGAATTACAAGATTACCCTCATCCGTATATACATAACCGCATCCGTATTCCGACTGAATACGAATACAACGAGACGAAAGTAATCCAACCAATCTAATACTAGGATCCGGCTTAAACCAAAGCCCACTAGTATGATCCGTCCGATCATGATCCATGCACGAGTGCACGTATATGATCGAACCTTGCCATAAAACCATACGGCCTCTACAACGTTTCGCCCGAACTTGGGAAACTTTCTGTGGGGGACTCTAAAGACTCGTCAATATGCTGGCAGTGGGTTTAACCATAAGCACGTCAGTGGGACTAGCTGTACGTAATGGCTGCCCAGGTATTGAGCAAAAGGGAGACCGATGAGCGAACTCATCCTGGAACCCTACTGAGTCTATCTGTGACAATCTCCGTACAGTCCGGTCTGTTCGTCTAAGAGTATCGTATATCGGGCCTAGGGGGGATGGTAAACGTCAGACCCCCAATAGCGGTATAAGTCGTTTCGGAGTGTAGCCCAGAACACCTTGAGAAACTACTGGAATACCTACGAGTAAATCTCACTTACCTTGGCCAAGGACTTTGTGTAATGGCTCTCCAGACACAGCGCGATACCAACCCCCAATACCGGGAGAGACGAATCTTGTCTAACCGCAACTGCCTCTAAGTGCTTCGGGACTACATCCAACTACTACCTATTTGCACGACTCCTTTGAGCCGTGGTAGGGTAGCAATCAAAGAACATTGGGAACACACTTGAGGCAATGTAGCAGTGTCAAGTCAACGGACTAAGCTGTACTCATGTCACCTGGGAACTGCTCCTGACGATAGGTATAGTACCAATGAGCAGTGCCCCTGCGAGTCCGTCCGGTGTACTCATAACCCAATGAGCACCTGTATACATATTAGGTGAACCAACTGACACCAATGGCTTGTGAGACCGGCCACCGCCCCTCGTCGGGGTCTCAAACTGTATACACTAGTCTACTCTGGAGTATCGATGCCCTGTCTCGAAACTCCCTCGACTAGTGACCTTTTAAGGATGTGCTTATAGACCCCAGCTCCTACGTATATGATCGCCATCATACTGCTGGCAGTCAAGAAAGAATCCTATAGGCTCTATCAACATGTAATAGTGATTTGTAATGTCACATGAAGCATGTACGCGATGATAAAGACAAACCAGATAGTATACTATCATCTCGAGTAAGATTGTCCTACTGGTATAGGTCCTCCCTCAATCATTACAATCACATGCCTGCGATCCAATAATTTACTTGAGGGCACTATAGCCAACAATCTCCCACTTGCACTTAAGGCAAATTATTGCGATGTCGCATACTCACAGCCTATGTGATACCGAACACCCAACTCCTCTACTAATCAGTTTCACAAAACTCGTTTGTAAAACTATTGCTTTCGAGAAATAGCCTCAGTGAGTGGATCCGCTCTGATATTTCTTTCTATATCTCTCTTTATCTCAAGTTCGCGGAGAAAGCCATCTCCCGAAATGAGCAATACATGTCTTAGAATATATCTGGATATCTGATGGGACCTAGTTCACAAATGAACTCCAACTCCAGCAAACTTCTTAGACTGTATCGTCAACTGAATTTAATCAGTATCCTGCGCCATGCCTCCCTCAGTATCCGCTTGGACCACCTGTCCAAAATACTGCCCCTCATCAGAGGGAAAACTATAACTCTGACAGTCACTCTATTATCCAGGTCACCTTGGAAGCCTGGAATGATAACCATCCCCGAAGGAGGCTGCCGTTATCAAATCCCTAGAACATCCACTTATGTTCTAAAACTGCTTCCGAACGTTTCTCCAGGATTAGATTAATATCAACTTATTGCAGCTAGTGTAAAAACAACATCTGGTGTGGTACTTGACATCTCATGATCAACTCAATTGCCTAAGCAAGTGATATGCCAATCATGCACATCCCTCTCCTCTTTAGTCTGTAAGACACCTTTAGAGAGGGTGACTCCATCACCTGCAGGTACACCACCATGCCAGGAGTCGTCCATTCTAAAACACCTTTAGAATACTGTCTAAGTACCCAGATTGGGATACTTCCCAAATCTAGATCTAGTAACTAGAATGTCTGCTATTATATCCATATCCTATGTGAAGAAACCACTGTGTGACAACCACAGTATAACCGATCATAGAATAGGAATTTCACTTCGTATAACGTGCATGTCACCCAAATACTAGGACATCACTCCCTACTACCTCCTTAACAGATCCATCTCCTATTCTGATGAAGTCAAAGCCCATGACTGTCACACAAAAAATAGATGATCTATCTCCTGTGACGTTTTGAAAATCGTTTCGGTGGAATTTCGAAAAAACGGTAAAATAAGGGGGTTTTCTGTAAAAAGTCAAAATACAAATATCTTATTATAAAAATTAAATATACATATTCTAGCTATGTAATTGCTATTATTTGGTGTTTATTGAGCCGCTGGTGAAATTTCAAATTTTCTGAAAAAAATATTATTTTATTATTATTTTAAGCCGTCGCTAATACATTTAATTAGGGAAAATTACAAATTGGAATGAGTTGAAACAAATTTTGTGCATCATAAAACATTAAATAAAAATTTATCATGTGGTTTTTGGAACGAAATCATTTGCCAAAACGGTTTGGAAATTATTGAAGAAAAAAGGCTTTTTTTTAGCGTAAATGGATGTTTGGGGTATTGTATTTATCATTTTTCATCACCCCACACCCGTGCCCACACCCACACACCCCCACTTACCCCTCCCCTTATCCAAATTCAGCAGCCCTCACTTTTTCCCCACTTGGTTTGCAAAGGAAAAAGAAATGAAATGAAATAAAAGAAAAGATTAGAAAATAGATATAGTAGTTAGACTTTGACCTTACCTTGACCTTGACTTTCCTCCCTTGCATTTTCCTCACCTCCCTCTCTCTCCCCTCACCCATTTCTGGCCGAAATCCTCATCCCCAAAACAGCAGCCCCTCCCTCCCTCTTCTCCTCTCATTTTCCATCAAAAATTCACCCATTTCCATCAAAAATCAAAGCTAAAACCCAAATCCGACTCCTACCCATTTTAGCTTAGCCCGTATAGCATGGATCCTTGTGAAAAGAGAGCATTTTGGGAGGCCATGGATGCTTATGGACCTTCATATATTTTTGGGTATAATTCTAAAACTTTTTGCTTAAATTGTTACTTGTTTCTTAAAGCTAATTTAAATTAAGTGTTAACTTGGATATGTGAGTTTAATTGCAAGTTTTGGATTTCAAGTTAGGGTTTGTTGTGGAAAATGAGTTGTGGTTGATTGTGCATGGTTTAGTGAAGTGGTTTAACATAATTAGTTTTGTAGAAAACTAATCTAGTTGTTAATTACAAGTTGTTACTTGAAAAATTGTGTTAATTTGCTAATTGCTGACTAGGTTTTTGAAATTTGTTAAACTCTTGGGATTAAAAATGTGATTAAGGTTTTGATGACTTTATTAACATTATAAAATGTAGTTTAATGCTTTAAATCATGCAAATCCAAACTAGTTTGTTGTATGTGCATTTTGCTATAAAATGGTCGAAATTGGTTAAAGTTGCAAACTAGTTTTTGTAAATATTGTGTTAAATCGAGAATTAAAATATGGTTAGGGTTTCATCATATATTAAAAATTATATTGAGTGGTTTAACCATTTAAAATATGCAAAACCAAGTTTAATTGTAAAATTATGAATTTTACATTTAAAAAGTGTTAAAAAATTGATATTTTTGCAAACTAGGATTTTGGAAATTATGCAAATTTATGTGATTAAATTATGGAAATGGTTTTATTGACTTATTTAAGATATTTAATAAATATATTGGCCGCTACATTCATTTAAACATCGAGTTTTGTACTAAAACGGGTAATTTTGCTTGCTAGTTTTTCGGAAAAAACGGCTTTTAGAGTGAATTTGGGGTTTTCGTGAGTTTTAACCTATTTTTTATTAAAATTAGCGTTCGTGAATGTGCAAACGAGTGTATTTGGGTTTTTCTCGATGGTCTGGCGTTTGTATGCCGACGTTGAGGGTTTTTGGGTCGATTTGTGAAAGCAACCATAGGTTTTGACCTATGTGGGATTCGTGCGTCGTTTTGATCATGAGTCGGATTTTAATGAGATATGGTGCATTATGGTTTGTAGGTACCCCCATGTGGACTTCGAGACGACAAGCAAGCGCGTGGCAACGTCAGCACCGGCTAGCGAGGACCAGGTGAGTAGATTTATATCTACGGGGAGAAGTCGGGTGGATGGCGTATAGCACCCCCGCAGTTCGTGGTGATGTATACGAATACGTATACACACATATATATATATATATATTTTGACTATAATTTGTTTGATATTATCGATGATATAGATATTTGGTGTTCTTGGATGATTTGGTGTCGCGAAACCCTAGAGTAGTGGTCTCACCACACATGCACACACACACCCATACTTGCATACTTTCTTCTTTCATTTGCGCTTATACGGGATTATATAGTAATGTGTTCACATGGGTATGGGACTATGTGTTCACATACGGATTGAGGATGATAGTACTTGGGATTTATAATGAGTCGATGAGATTTGATTTGAGGCCGTGAGATCGGTGATATAGCAGGGTTCGTATCTTAGATACGATATGACGTTGTAGCGGGTCCTTGACGTAGTGTTTCACATACGTCCATGCATACGTAGGCGGTATCAGTATGGTACTAGACGTAGATCAGTACCCCGATCATGATATTTGATAAAGAGGATACCAGGTGAATAGTATGATGAATGTGATATTGACCCGTACCCAGATTGGGATGCCGTACGACGGATTTACGTACGAGCTATATTGTTGATTGATCCGCACTCTTGACTTGGGATGCCTGATTATAGATATGGTATAGGATATGATATTATTGAGGCGAGATCACCGACTATACATATATAGGTATGTATATGTATCGACTCAGATGATAGGCGGTTTCCTTACCTGTAGTTCAGCTTGTAGTTCAGCCGTATAGTTTAGTGTAGTTGTTAGATTAGATTAGACTTCTTACCTATTTCAAAAACTAACGAATCGTAGGCATTTTTAAAGACAGCTCAAGGGATTCTACGGATATTTCAAAAACGACGTATATTTTCATAAAAAAACACCGTAGCCCCTATTTTCAAAACCCCATGACTCGTGTTATTTCAAAAGGCACCATTTGTAGGACTTATATTAGATTATTGCAGATTAGTTATCGTTGTGTCTAGTATTCAGCTCCCGCACATTATTGCTGTCCGCTCTGCCTCGCATATTTATTTTGCTGCATATTCTATTATTGATATCATGCTGTTAGGACACCAGCACCATTACCGATGATGCGTATGTACCACGTACACCTACTTGCCGGCTCACACACATCTTCATCGGTAATTGCCATGTCACGTACACTTTAGAGAATATAATTGCTTGACTTAGATTGTTAGCTAGTAGTGTTGACATGATATTAGTGTACTTCCCTTATATGCCATATTAGATATTGTAGTTATTACCTACTACTTCATGCATACTGTTATTCAGTTGTTCATGCCTAGTTCATTATCATTGACATATGCACTTGTGATGATTTCTTGAGATTTATGATATTTCTGGATTTCGGGGAAAGCCGCAAAATTTACAACTTATGATCTTTTAAAATATAAAATATGTGGTTTTCTAGTGATGTAAAGTGTCGTCCACCATGAGTTTGCTGTGGTTTTGGAGATCCGTGTCGAGGAGTGGAGGAACCATCACGGGTACATGGTGGGCCCGGTATGGTACCCCGGGGCAAGAGGAATGTGGTGTTGACGTTGAGCCTGGCTGGGGAGCACTACCTACTGGTGATATTACCCGACGCGCCGGATATCCGGAGGATACCGTCGTGGTCTTGAGATGGATGGTAGGGGCCGGTCTGGACTGACGGCGCCCTAGATATTGAGATTGAGACATTGATATTTCGAGACAGTGAGATTTATGTTTGTGTCGATGCTAGACACTGTTGATACTGATTTCATTATGATACCTCAGTTTTAAAAATACGAAGGAAATCTCACTAATTTATGAAAACAGTTTCTTCATTTACATGTATTCTGTTTCATGCATTCATACCTCATTCATATGATATATTGCTACCTGAGGCACTGACACGGGCACATGTGATTACACTCGGGTTAGATATTACCCTAGACATTGTCATAGGCTGCCTGTTATACATATATTTGAGGATATATTACGATCATTGACCTAGGATTGCGTTATTTATGCGATTTCTGTGCGTAGATATTTTCTATTCACGAGTTGGCAACTCACCCCCGTTGTGCCCCAGTTTCTTACAGGTTTGCCGTACCGGTTTCCTTACGGCTTTGCGGGCATAGTTTCATTCGGGTGATTTGCTAGTAGGTGGGTTTACTTGTATCATACCCCTATTATTTACCTTGTATGATATTATTCAGTTGTATCTAGTAAATTCCATCAACCAAACATGTATTTTTTTGAGTTAGAGACCAGTGTTGTTTATTCTTTCGACCTTAGAGTCGCTCGTTATATTTCTGGTGGTTTTGAGTTCTTTTTGAGTTTTGATCCTCGCCGTTGGCGTTGTATATTATATTGCTTGTGTGGTTGTGACCGTCGATTGACGAAGAGCTAGCTCCCGCTTGGGGATGCCTTTTTATTGATTTCGTATACTATTCATGTTGTATTCCGTTTGGGAGCCAGTTTTTACAAAGGAGACTCTGCCGAAATTTTCAGTAAATTTTGATGTTTTAAAAACCGCATAATTCGGCTTATGCTATTGAAATTACTTGCTTTAAGTTGTTTTTCCTGCACTCTACTATTTTCTTGGTTTGGATTTCTGGGTTTTTTTTTTTTTTTTGGTTTACTTAGATTACGTACGCCTCGAGACGTTCGTAGTTTAAGTGCCGGTCATGTTCCGTACTTTCGGGTCGTGACAAAGTTGGTATCAGAGCGTTAGGTTTTACCTTCGGAGCGTAGGATGACCCTTGGTTGATGGAATAGGTGACTAAAGTAGAGTGACGTACCGTTGGTATGTTCCGCGGCATATTTACGACACGCCACTCCACTTATGAAGCCTTAGGATGTACATTTCCTTGTTCAGTATTATATTCCTTCCTGATCCAGCCTCATCTGTACCAGTTATGGTTTTGCTGCCACGATTACGGGCAGGGAGAGGTACAGCTAGAGTTGTGGTCAGCACGAGCTTGTCACGAACGAGGACTGACCAGGGCGAAATTCCGGCGACACACGATTGCGGAGATGTGTCTTTTTACTGTGTTTCCGCGCCACGAGCGTTTGGCGGATCGCCTTTATGAGGTTACTCGGACGTGTCGATTTACACTAAAGGATTGAGCCGCTGATAGAGGCCAGCCAGGTTTTGATGACCGTTGATATATTGCCTATTCATGATGATTGAGGCACGGTTCAGCGTGCAGACGAGTGAGCCCGTTATTGCTGCGAACGATGAGATATCGCCCCAGATGTTGGAGCTATTGCAGTACGAGTTATACTAAGAGATGATTGAAGGTCGCTAGTCACCGAGGATGAATGACTAGGACATGTGGTTCGTTCGCTACCCCGATGCGAGGTCATCAGATAGATTGATTCCAGCTAGAGACGACTTCACGCGGAGACGTTGGGAGTCGACAGAGACGATCGAATGTGAGAAACCTACTATTCCAAGTTTAAAGTATTCGGAAAGACATGCAGGCAATTCTATGGTCCCTCTAGAAGAATGAAACCCTAACTCGACTTAATGACCGTATGAAAGCCTTTGAACCTTAGGGTTTGCGGCAGTTCTGCGGCGCCATTAGTGAGGCTTGGTTTTGCCCTTCTACGGCTGGACCACCGATGTTGTGGTATGTACTCGATACTATTAAACTGTGCCCAAGATGTTGAGCTCTTGGGGGATTATAAGGTTTTGACGACTCGATCGGATGGCTCGACTTAATTCGGATGCTAGGTGGTGAGATGCATTCTTGGGAGACTCCAGATACGAGGATAGTCGTTGGAGCTCAGTCCATGCAGCCGCGACGAGACGAGTCCAAAGCAGACAACATTAGAGAAAAGTGAAGTAAGAGGTTCGTACCAGATCTAGATGAGATGATGTTCCACTCCGCCGACATCAGAGATGCGATGCGCATGCCGAGGCAGAGTACTGGATATACCTTCCAGAAGGAGTCGCGATGGGTATGCAGCCGTTACAGAGCAAGATGCAGATATAGGAAAGGACAATGACTTCCGGACAGTTGGCAGAGACAAGACATGGAAGAGACCGTGAGCAGGATTCCTTTCAGGACACTGCTGCAATGATACTTGCACCCAGGATCAGATGTATCACGTACATTCAGAGACCCAGAGGCCGACGCCAGTAATATGCTGTCTTACGAGTGGTCGCGATGATTGACCAAGAGATGACCAGAGAAGTGCCAGAACGGAATCGTCCCCGTTAGCACACCTGACAGGACCGATGAGCCGATGGACCAAAAGATTGGTAATTCACAGTGAAGACCTTGACCCAGGAGTGGTCATGGTTATGCACGCCAGCAGGACAGAGTTCATGATCATCGACGAGACGTCCCACTAGTGACCGCGACAGTTGGCCGAGATTCTTAGAGAATGCAATTGAGCGGTACTATTCCGCCATTATTGATTCCGATGTTTTGGGTAATTTATTCGTATGATTTGATTTTTGATGATTGAGGATTTACGATCTTTGCACAGTGTTGCACTTGATATCGTTTTCGTTCTTTAGTTTCACATGTTTGTGATTTTACGGTTTTAAAACAGTTGAGTTGGTTTTGTGCATATGCACGCACACGATTTCGTTCCTGCACTCGGTATAGTTTATATATGCTTGCAGTGCAGTGATACGCCTTATGTGCACTTAGATGCACTGGACTTCGATTTCGATTATGATACTCGATATTTGTTTTGTGCACCTTGTGCACCTGATTGATTTTGCGCACGTTCGGCGCTTGATATTGGATTTCATGATTTCGTGCGTGATGGATGCACCTGATTTGGATTTTCGCGCATGTTGAGCGCATGTCTTGAGATGCGATTTTGGTGCACACCAGATGCACTAAAGTGAGATTTTTCGTGCATGTCAGATGCACCTGATTTTGCTGTCAGGCACACATGTTGCCTACGACAGATGTTTCGTGCACACCCGATGCACTTAGATGTTGTTTCTGTGCGCATGTATGGCACATTCATGGATTTTGATTTCCGTGCTCACCAGACGCACGTAGCATTCATGTGCATATTTTGGGGATTGATTTCGTATAGAGCAGTACGTTTTTATGATATTGCTATGTGTTTTCGTACTGAGCAGGACTAGTCAGAGGACAGTACCTGAATATATTTTGCATGCATTGATAGTTATTGAAGGGATTTCCAAAAAAAAAAAAGCGAGCTATAGCCTCAGTATTTACCTACGTGTCTGATATGAGACGAAATGTTTAAAACCAGGAGACCCTTCTAAATTGTTTCCAAAACGGCGGAACGTACATTTCAAACAAAAGTATATATGTATATAGTTATTTTCTTATGGTAGACGTCCGCCACTGTGCAGTGTTATACGCGTTGCACAGCGACTTAAAGGGATTTGGCATGTATTTCATTCAGATACTTACAGATATAGATTCGATATTTACATTTATAGTTTCGAGTTATATCATATTGGTTTTGACTTGGATTTGGCATTGATGTCTTCTCCACGACTCCGATGATCGCGGGATGCTTGGAGGAGTTTTGATTTGAGTTATATACTCATTTTTCAAGCGCATGCGCTGTGCTACGATTTGTTTTATGTATTTACAATTTCGGAGCCCCGACGACTTGATGGGTTTTCTTAGATGTTTTAGTATTTGGGGGAGTTTGAATTTAAATTCGGGGACCAAATTTCTTTAAGGGGGGAAGATTGTGACGTTTTGAAAATCGTTTCGGTGGAATTTCGAAAAAAGGGTAAAATAAGGGGGTTTTCTGTAAAAAGTCAAAATACAAATATCTTATTATAAAAATTAAATATACATATTCTAGCTATGTAATTGCTATTATTTGGTGTTTATTGAGCCGCTGGTGAAATTTCAAATTTTCTGAAAAAAATATTATTTTATTATTATTTTAAGCCGTCGCTAATACATTTAATTAGGGAAAATTACAAATTGGAATGAGTTGAAACAAATTTTTTGCATCATAAAACATTAAATAAAAATTTATCATGTGGTTTTTGGAACGAAATCATTTGCCAAAACGGTTTGGAAATTATTGAAGAAAAAAGGCTTTTTTTTTAGCGTAAATGGATGTTTGGGGTATTGTATTTATCATTTTTCATCACCCCACACCCGTGCCCACACCCACACACCCCCACTTACCCCTCCCCTTATCCAAATTCAGCAGCCCTCACTTTTTCCCCACTTGGTTTGTAAAGGAAAAAGAAATGAAATGAAATAAAAGAAAAGATTAGAAAATAGATATAGTAGTTAGACTTTGACCTTACCTTGACCTTGACTTTCCTCCCTTGCATTTTCCTCACCTCCCTCTCTCTCCCCTCACCCATTTCTGGCCGAAATCCTCATCCCCAAAACAGCAGCCCCTCCCTCCCTCTTCTCCTCTCATTTTCCATCAAAAATTCACCCATTTCCATCAAAAATCAAAGCTAAAACCCAAATCCGACTCCTACCCATTTTAGCTTAGCCCGTATAGCATGGATCCTTGTGAAAAGAGAGCATTTTGGGAGGCCATGGATGCTTATGGACCTTCATATATTTTTGGGTATAATTCTAAAACTTTTTGCTTAAATTGTTACTTGTTTCTTAAAGCTAATTTAAATTAAGTGTTAACTTGGATATGTGAGTTTAATTGCAAGTTTTGGATTTCAAGTTAGGGTTTGTTGTGGAAAATGAGTTGTGGTTGATTGTGCATGGTTTAGTGAAGTGGTTTAACATAATTAGTTTTGTAGAAAACTAATCTAGTTGTTAATTAAAAGTTGTTACTTGAAAAATTGTGTTAATTTGCTAATTGCTTACTAGGTTTTTGAAATTTGTTAAACTCTTGGGATTAAAAATGTGATTAAGGTTTTGATGACTTTATTAACATTATAAAATGTAGTTTAATGCTTTAAATCATGCAAATCCAAACTAGTTTGTTGTATGTGCATTTTGCTATAAAATGGTCGAAATTGGTTAAAGTTGCAAACTAGTTTTTGTAAATATTGTGTTAAATCGAGAATTAAAATATGGTTAGGGTTTCATCATATCTTAAAAATTATATTGAGTGGTTTAACCATTTAAAATATGCAAAACCAAGTTTAATTGTAAAATTATGAATTTTACATTTAAAAAGTGTTAAAAAAATTGATATTTTTGCAAACTAGGATTTTGGAAATTATGCAAATTTATGTGATTAAATTATGAAAATGGTTTTATTGACTTATTTAAGATATTTAATAAATATATTGGCCGCTACATTCATTTAAACATCGAGTTTTGTACTAAAACGGGTAATTTTGCCTGCTAGTTTTTCGGAAAAAACGGCTTTTAGAGTGAATTTGGGGTTTTCGTGAGTTTTAACCTATTTTATATTAAAATTAGCGTTCGTGAATGTGCAAATGAGTGTATTTGGGTTTTTCTCGATGGTCTGGCGTTTGTACGCCGACGTTGAGGGTTTTTGGGTCGATTTGTGAAAGCGACCATAGGTTTTGACCTATGTGGGATTCGTGCGTCGTTTTGATCATGAGTCGGATTTTAATGAGATATGGTGCATTATGGTTTGTAGGTACCCCCATGTGGACTTCGAGACGACAAGCAAGCGCGTGGCAACGTCAGCACCGGCTAGCGAGGACCAGGTGAGTAGATTTATATCTACGGGGAGAAGTCGGGTGGATGGCGTATAGCACCCCCGCAGTTCGTGGTGATGTATACGAATACGTATACACACACATATATATATATTTTGACTATAATTTGTTTGATATTATCGATGATATAGATATTTGGTGTTCTTGGATGATTTGGTGTCGCGAAACCCTAGAGTAGTGGTCTCACCACACATGCACACGCACACCCATACTTGCATACTTTCTTCTTTCATTTGCGCTTATACGGAATTATATAGTAATGTGTTCACATGGGTATGGGACTATGTGTTCACATACGAATTGAGGATGATAGTACTTGGGATTTATAATGAGTCGATGAGATTTGATTTGAGGCCGTGAGATCGGTGATATAGCAGGGTTCGTATCTTAGATACGATATGACGTTGTAGCGGGTCCTTGACGTAGTGTTTCACATACGTCCATGCATACGTAGGCGGTATCAGTATGGTACTAGACGTAGATCAGTACCCCGATCATGATATTTGATAAAGAGGATACCAGGTGAATAGTATGATGAATGTGATATTGACCCGTACCCAGATTGGGATGCCGTACGACGGATTTACGTACGAGCTATATTGTTGATTGATCCGCACTCTTGACTTGGGATGCCTGATTATAGATATGGTATAGGATATGATATTATTGAGGCGAGATCACCGACTATACATATACAGGTATGTATATGTATCGACTCAGATGATAGGCGGTTTCCTTACCTGTAGTTCAGCTTGTAGTTCAGCCGTATAGTTTAGTGTAGTTGTTAGATTAGATTAGACTTCTTAAATATTTCAAAAACTAACGAATCGTGGGCATTTTTAAAGACAGCTCAAGGGATTCTACGGATATTTCAAAAACGACGTATCTTTTCATAAAAAAACACCGTAGCCCCTATTTTCAAAACCCCATGACTCGTGTTATTTCAAAAGGCACCATTTGTAGAACTTATATTAGATTATTGCAGATTAGTTATCGTTGTGTCTAGTATTCAGCTCCCGCACATTATTGCTGTCCGCTCTGCCTCGCATATTTATTTTGCTGCATATTCTATTATTGATATCATGCTGTTAGGACACCAGCACCATTACCGATGATGCGTATGTACCACGTACACCTACTTGCCGGCTCACACACATCTTCATCGGTAATTGCCATGTCACGTACACTTTAGAGAATATAATTGCTTGACTTAGATTGTTAGCTAGTAGTGTTGACATGATATTAGTGTACTTCCCTTATATGCCATATTAGATATTGTAGTTATTACCTACTACTTCATGCATACTGTTATTCAGTTGTTCATGCCTAGTTCATTATCATTGACATATGCACTTGTGATGATTTCTTGAGATTTATGATATTTCTGGATTTCGGGGAAAGCCGCAAAATTTACAACTTATGATCTTTTAAAATATAAAATGTGCGGTTTTCTAGTGATGTAAAGTGTCGTCCACCATGAGTTTGCTGTGGTTTTGGAGATCCATGTCGAGGAGTGGAGGAACCGTCACGGGTACATGGTGGGCCCGGTATGGTACCCCGGGGCAAGAGGAATGTGGTGTTGACGTTGAGCCTGGCTGGGGAGCACTACCTACCGGTGATATTACCCGACGCGCCGGATATCCGGATGATACCGTCGTGGTCTTGAGATGGATGGTAGGGGCCGGTCTGGACTGACGGCGCCCTAGATATTGAGATTGAGACATTGATATTTCGTGACAGTGAGATTTATGTTTGTGTCGATGCTAGACACTGTTGATACTGATTTCATTATGATACCTCAGTTTTAAAAATACAAAGGAAATCTCACTAATTTATGAAAACAGTTTCTTCATTTACATGTATTCTGTTTCATGCATTCATACCTCATTCATATGATATATTGCTACCTGAGGCACTGACACGGGCACATGTGATTACACTCGGGTTAGATATTACCCTAGACATTGTCATAGGCTGCCTGTTATACATATATTTGAGGATATATTACGATCATTGACCTAGGATTGCGTTATTTATGCAATTTCTGTGCGTAGATATTTTCTATTCACGAGTTGGCAACTCACCCCCGTTGTGCCCCAGTTTCTTGCAGGTTTGCCGTACCGGTTTCCTTACGGCTTTGCGGGCATAGTTTCATTCGGGTGATTTGCTAGTAGGTGGGTTTACTTGTATCATACCCCCATTATTTACCTTGTATGATATTATTCAGTTGTATCTAGTAAATTCCATCAACCAAACATGTATTTTTTTGAGTTAGAGACCAGTGTTGTTTATTCTTTCGACCTTAGAGTCGCTCGTTATATTTCTGGTGGTTTTGAGTACCTTTTGAGTTTTGATCCTCGCCGTTGGCGTTGTATATTATATTGCTTGTGTGGTTGTGACCGTCGATTGACGAAGAGCTAGCTCCCGCTTGGGGATGCCTTTTTATTGATTTCGTATACTATTCATGTTGTATTCCGTTTGGGAGCCAGTTTTTACAAAGGAGACTCTGCCGAAATTTTCAGTAAATTTTGATGTTTTAAAAACCGCATAATTCGGCTTATGCTATTGAAATTACTTGCTTTAAGTTGTTTTTCCTGCACTCTACTATTTTCTTGGTTTGGAATTCTGGGTTTGTTTTTTTTTTGGTTTACTTAGATTACGTACGCCTCGAGACGTTCGTAGTTTAAGTGCCAGTCATGTTCCGTACTTTCGGGTCGTGACATCTCCGCTATATCTGCTTTAGTCTATAAATAGACATAAGCTACTTGTCCACTACGCTTCCGCTGCTCCCACTGACTACGACAACCCTCTGGCAGAGTCATATACATGTGCACTTCTAAAGCTAGTTTAGAACGAAGCTATACTCATCCTCCTGCTGGGTCTCATAGCCTGGACCAACAGTAATGGCAAGTCTGGGTAAACAAGAACTTTCCTGTCACCGTACTTGAAGATACCGGAGTACCTCTCGGGTGCCTGAGGTTACCCACCATATCTGCGGAGTGGCTAATGGAATGTAAAATCTGATTGAATCTTTAGGTTCTTATTAAATTTTCAGTAATCGTCTGTGGTTCTGGAATCACTTCCAGTTCTACCATACTCCCACTACTGTTATCGGAAAAAGTCCATTTTACTAAAACTGTGGCGAGTCAGGAACAATATCACTATTGATCTTCCAGATGGTAGAAAGTTAACCCTCGTCATAGCCTAGGTCAACCCAGAAACTGCCATTACTGAAAAGTGGCTTGAGTTATCCAGAGTCTGATTTTAAGTATAAGCCGGACAACTCCTCATACCTTAACATCGTTAAAATATGAACTATTCTATATACAATATAGAAACAGAGGCACTGATTTAATTGGAACAAGATTCAAATCATGCAGCTGTCTCCAGTGCATGTAAACTAAATGGAGAGAGTCCGATCAGCATTACTCAACTTAGGAGTGCATCCAATTATGAGTAACCTGAAAAAGAAACAAGTTTCTCTTAACCATTACTATCAACTGAATACCGAATACAAATATCTACATCTTCGATCACCTTGAAGAATCCCGATACTTGCATCACTCGGTTCTATACTTTATTCTTGTACCTATAACTTCTCAAAACTTAGACTTTGTTTTTAGACGAAATACTTATCTAAAAACTAGAGAAGGCACAAGTAAACAGAATATAGTACGAGCACCAACCCCTTTGTCCTAATGGACACTAGACAACATACGATACTTTGTATAAGTCCTCTGAGTTAAATAACTCAAACCCTGTGCATCGTAGATTGAAAACTGTACTATGGTTAAGAAGAATTACACCGCTATTCAATGCTCCTTACCTGACCATCAATTGATATAGGTAAATGTCATGGACATAATTTCAAAAAGTTATATCTCACTTTATAAAATAAACGTACAGATATATCAGTTTGAAATTAGTGCATAATAACGGATATTCAAAACCAAATATTTGTCGTCCGGCAAAAACACAGGCGATTTCCTCAAATATCACCAATTACAACGAATTCCGATATAATGAGGATGATCACCTAATTCCCAATAATTTACTCCCACTCATCATCTGTAAATCCATACAGATGTGGGAATCATACCTGGTAAATATATATCCTGGAGTAAGGGTCTAATTGGGAAATCAGTTTTCTATTAACAACGCACAGTAAAACTGAAATATTAAAATGTTTCGTAGGGGTATCCGGGTATTCCTAGTAATGCCTCTTCCATTATCCAGATTTATGACTGTAACCATATATTTCCTTGTCATCTCTCCAAATCCTTTTATTTGTCTTTACTCATTACCTTCTGTACAATCTCTTAGGCTAAATGGTTTTCTTCCTTCCTTACCGTTCGGCACCAGCCTATGGTTTGGAAGAAGACTATCCAATAAGCGTAATAGGTGTACTCTCCTAATCATAGGAGTACTCGCAACCTGAGAGAAAGTGATGATAAAAGACAACTGAATAAACCTTATTCCTATTTCTCCTGAAGCAGAATCCATCCTCGAAAAAGTTCCTTCGAGTTCGTATGTAATAATACGATGGATTTATCCAATGGAAGTGGATGTTCGTAGTGATACGGGGTGTTCTGGAGAAATGCAAAGGTGAATTAGGAGTGGCAATGAAATACGCGGTTTGGTCGTGAATGATAGTAGTCGCAATTTACTTTTCCCTCTTTCTAATCCCTTTATTTTGTCTTTACTTATTATCTTCTGTACACCCAACTTAGGCTAATTAGTTTTCTCCTTTCCCTACCTTTCGGCACCTGCCTATGGTTTGGAAGAAGACTATCCAATAAGCGTAATAGGTGTACCCTTTCCTAATCCTAGGAGCCCTCATAACCTGAGAGAAGGTAAAAGGAAAAGACAACTGAATAGTCCTATTCATTCTCTCCAGAACCAGAATCCATCCTCGAAAAAGTTCGTTCGAGTTCGTATGTAACTATACAATGGATTTATCCAATGGAAGTGGATGTTCGTAGTGATACAGGGTGTTCTGGAGAAAAGCAAAGGGTAAAACTAGGAGTGGCAATGTAGTATGCAACTCAGACAATCCAAAAGCCAGTGTGTTTTTAAAAAGGTTCGGTTAACTTGGTCACTGAGTTATAGTCTAGGGTCGGGCCATGGTCGCTGCCAAGAGAGAAAGAAAAGAAACACTCTGCGTGCACTCTAACCTAGATCAGAATGGTTAATCACTTTATCTAATCAGGATGTCTCCCACTGTATCTTCAAATTCTCCTCCAAACCTGAAAGAAGAATTAGTCGGGATCACCCGAGGAGTAAACCAACTCATCAGTAGGAATCGGGATCCAACTATCATCGCATGATAACTTGATGGAATCCACTCAAGTCACCACACTCCAGAAGATATGCGCATGCCTAGCAAGTTTCAGTTTCTTTAGAAACTCCCGATGTGATTTTTACCCCTAGGACCCAAGTGACCTTGACGAATAATCAACAAATCAAAAGGTCCTAGTCAAGTTCAACCCGTCATTATCTTGATTGCATTAAACCCATCCGCACGACTCTTGATGAATACTCAACAAAGTCATACGACCGTCCTAACCAATCGATATATCCCTGCAACGGAAAGCATTACACCGCACACTACGCCTCAGCGAATAGCAACGAAAAACGTAGCGCGAATACTAAGAAATACTAGTCTGAAATGACGGAGGGCTACGGCTGGTTTTTGGCAAAAAACCTTTAACGTAATGAACTTGATATCGTTGAAGGAATCAGATAGCTTTTTATAAAAATATAGTGGCGAAAACCTTTGCTAAAGAGGTCACTCCCGGTGAAGGGATCTCGGCACTTTCCCCATAGAATGAGGTGCAGGATATTCCAACTGAATACCATGATGCAAAACAAAAGTAATCGACTATTGTGAAGTTATTACCCTGACGCAAACTTCTGTCCAAGGGGTCATTCCCGATGAAGGGATCTCGGCTCTTGCCTCGTCGAATGAGGTGCTGGATATTCATAAACGAATACTACTGTGCAAAATAAAAGAGAATGTCCTTGCAATAATAGCTTTTTGAAAATTGTTCCAACAACATCGAATAGGTTTGTTTTTCTTGCATTGATCCGAATCAACACAATCCCATCAATTAATCACACCATAAAATAATGAAAATATGATGTACGTATATGCCATCCGCATTCGCCATTGGGTCCCGTCATCACCCGTTAGGTTACTTAACTAACGACAGAGCGGGGAATGGACTAGCGCGGGTGTAAAACATATACAACATCTACTAGTATATATATCAATATATAATAATCTTTCCATGCGTGATAAAATGCAACATCACAGATAAGTAATAAGTATCACAGAACAATACAGATAATCTGGGAGCCCCGGGTTTCCTTTGAGCCGCAACTGAAACCCGATGTTCCCCTGGTCGTGTGGATAGCTTGTGCAATGAAAACCTAGACCCCTACGAGTGCGGCAAGTTAGCCGCCAAAACCAGAAGCGAGGCAACCCCCTTCAGCAAAGTGAATGGACCACCCAGCACTCCACGGAATCCGGTAACTTGAGCACCCCACCTTGGGTCAACCTGTACCCCCTACGAGTGTGGCGAATAGCCCGCCAATTCTAGAGTGAAGCCCCTTCCATCTCAAAGCCATGAGATGCGGTCCCGTTGCCCTCTAGAACCCGGCTATCCGTGCACTCCACCGCGTGGTAATCCTAATACAGAAAAGAAAATATGTACAACGGTGACATCGACCTCAACCCGGTCGTTCCCCAAATAAATAATATACAAACAGGCAGTGACGGCAGTCCACATGTCGGTCGCTCGCCCCGCGTTATCAAATGTACAAATAAAACTAACCGGCACTACCATTGCACGTAAGCTATCCACCACGACAAATCCGCAGCAATACAGCACAATACAGAACATCAACGTGAATGTCACGTTCGCAAACCCGTCTAAAAAGACTATAGCGATCAAACAAGATTTACCGATCAAATGACATTCATGGTCGCAGATAGAAATGTATGTACTGCAAAGTTTAGACAATGTTAGAAATTATCGAGTTCGAAATAACCCCTGAATAGCCCCAAACAACTAGATAAGACCATATCCAAACTGGGCTAAACAAAGAATACCACTGAACCAACATTACAGAGACTAAACCACATTGCAAAATTCAAAACCAGAAGCTATAAAGAGGCTGGCCAGCTTGGATTTTAGGCCATTTTGGCCGGTCCAAATTTTGAGTTAAGGGCTCGTATTTGCAGTGTGGTGGTCACCTGAGTAGTCTTCTGCAGTTGTTTAAATAATTTTTGAAGACACTTAAAAATTCGACAGAAACTGCAATGTATCGGGGTAGTGTTTGGGCTTCTTTTAGTTTAGATACTTTAACATTGTCTAAACCAACTAGTAAACGGTTAATGGGTTGGCTCTGATACCATGTTGGGTTACGGCAGCACCCTGGCCGTCAATCCGAGGCCAAATGCGGAACAAAAACTTTTCAAACTTGGCGCTACCACAACCAATCATCTGGATCGTGCCATTAACCGTTAACTAGCTAACTATAAAGTGAGTTCAGAGATTATACCGATCGATCCATGTCCTTCGGTCTTCAATCTCTTTCCTAGCTCCTCGCCGCTGTCCCGAACAAGTCCGCTCTCCGGTCTCACTCGTCGAAGTGGCTCCACGTCGAGAATTCTTTATACGTGCTCCCGCTTCAAACCAAAGCAACTCGGACATGATGTTTGCTAGCCGATATGTCCAAGGTAAAGTAGAGATAGTGTGTGATTACATTGTCTCATTACACTCTAGGATACTCAACACATGAGAGGGATAGAGTGGTGGTGAAAGAGTTGCCATGAGGTGAGGAAGTTATGAGAACAAGAAAAGAAAAGGAGCTTGCCTTTTAATTTTTTTGAGTGTTGTGATCTTTTGTGGGTGAGCTCAACTCAAGAATTTTCTCCCTTCCAATTCCCAGCAGCCCCCCACTAAATATCTCAACACTTGACAAAAAAAAACAATGCATGTTCTAAAACCAAGAGTCACCATGAAAGCCCATGCCTCATTAATGCACCATGCCAAAACTTATGCTCACAAAATCCACAACAATAAACATTAAAACTTAATGTTTAATACAAAGAAATAAATGGCAACAACTAAAGTAAATCTTGTAACGAATTACAAGATTACCCCTCATCCGTATATACATACCCGCATCCGTATTCCGACTGAATACGAATACAATGAGACGAAAGTAATCCAACCAATCTAATACTAGGATCCGGCTTAAACCAAAGCCCACTAGTATGATCCGTCCGATCATGATCCGTGAACGAGTGCACGTATATGATCGAACCCTGCCATAAAACCATACGGCCTCTACAACGTTTCGCCCGAACATGGGAAACTTTTTGTGGGGGACTCTAAAGACTCGTCAATACGCTGGCAGTGGATTTAACCACAAGCACGTCAGTGTTACTAGCTGTACGTAACGGCCGCCCAGGTATTGAGCAAAAGGGAGACCGATGAGCAAACTCATCCTGGAAGCCTACTGAGCCTATCTGTGACAATCTCCGTACAGTCCGGTCTGTTCGTCTAAGAGTATCGCATATCGGGCCTAGGGGGATGGTAAACGTCAGGCCCCCAATAGCAGGATAAGTCGTGTCGGAGTGTAGCCCAGAACACCTTGAGAAACTACTGGAATACTTACCAGTAAATCTCACTTGCCTTGAACAAGGACTTTGTGTAATGGCTCTCCAGACACAGCGCGATATCAACCCCCTATACCGGGAGAGACGAATCCTCTCTAACCTCCACTGCCTCCAAGTGCTTCGGGACTGCACCCAACTACTACCTGTTTGCACGACTCCTTTGAGCCATGGTAGGGTAGCAATCAAAGAATGGTGGGAACACACTTGAGGCAATGTAGCAGTGTCAAGTCAACGGACTAAGCAGTACTCATGTCACTTGGGAACTGCTCCTGACGATAGGTATAGTACCAATCAGCAGTGCCCCTGCGAGTCCGTCCGGTGTACTCATAACCCAATGAGCACCTGTATACATCTTAGGTGAACCAACTGACACCAATGGCTTGTGAGACTGGCTACCACCCCTCGTCGGGGTCTCGAACTGTATACACTAGTCTACTCTAGAGTATCGATGCCCTGTCTCGAAACTCCCTCGACTAGGGACCTTTTAAAGATGTGCTTATAGACCCCAGCTCCCACGTATATGATCGCCATCATACTACTGGCAGTCAAGCAAGAATCCTATGTGCTCTATCAACATGTAATAGTGATTTGTAATGTCACCTGAAGCATGTACACGATGGTAAAGACAAACCAGATAGCATACTATCATCTCGAGTAACACTGTCCTACCGGTATAGGTCCTCCTTCAATCATTGCAATCACGTGTCTGCGATCCAATAATTGACTAGAGGGCACTATAGCCAACAGCCAGTCTGTTGGACCGAACTCAGCGAGAGTAGGGTTTTGGGACCCCAGCTTGTTCAGGAGACTACAGAGAAGATCCAGCTAATTCAGGACAGGATGAGAGCAGCCCAGTGCAGACAGAAGTTATGCCGACCGTCGTCGTCGCAGACTTGAGTTCGCAATGGGGGATCATGTATTCCTGCGGATTTCTCCGATGAAGGGCGTTATGAGATTTGTGAAAAAGGGGAAGCTCAGTCCCAGATTTGTAGGTCCTTTCGAGATCCTTGAGCGAGTTGGTGCCATTGCCTATCGTTTGGCTCTTTCGCCCAGTTTTCCGGATGTTCACCCCATTTTCCATGTGTCGATACTTCATAGATACCTTCATGATCCTTCTCACATGATTCAGCACCAGACCGTTCAGCTTGAGCGCGATCTTTCATTCACCGAGCAGCCGGTTGTTATATTGGATCGGCAGGTGAAGAAACTTTGGTCAAAGGTCTTGCCATCTGTGAAGGTTCTTTGGCGAAGCCCTACTAGTGAAGAGATCACTTGGGAGGCCGAGAGCGAGATGCGGAAGAAATTCCCCCATCTCTTCGAAAGTACGCGTAGTTAAATTTTAAATTCGGGGACCGAATTTCTTTAAGGGGGGAAAACTGTAACGTTTTAGAAATCGTTATGCAAATTTTCTGTTAATAGGTAAAATATATTGCGTTTTTCCGTAAAACCCTGATGTGAACATTTTTCTGTATAGACTTAACTGGACCTAGTTTAACTAGGAAATTGCTAGTTTGCGGTTTTTAGTCGTCACTTGAAAATTTTAATTCGCTTTAATATTTTTTTCCTTAATTAAAGTATTATTATAAGCTTTTAATTATGCACTTAATTAGTGGTAATTACAAATTTGATTGGGTTAATTATGCTAAAGTGAATCTATGCTAACTTAATCACAAGATTAAGCATTAATCCATCCATGCAAAATACCCTACAAATATCTAGATATTTGTTGATTTTAAGAAAACTTTAATAAGAAAAGAAAAGATTAGGTGGTGGCATTGGATGGAAGGTGCATTAGTGAGCATTAATTGGTGTTTTTAGCTAGAAATTTCCACATAATTTCATAACCTCCTTACTTTTCTTAGCTTGGCCGAGCCCCCCCCCCCTTTTGCTGCCCTCTCTCTTCGTGCTTCAATTGCACTTCTTCAAGCCCAAATAAATCATCTAAAATCCTCAAATAATCCAACAAACTCAAATATAAATCCCTACCCATTATTCTTCAACCCAAAACAAGCTTTAATCTTCATGAAAGTCATCATTTTTTATGCTAATTTGGAGTTTAGTTGCTAAATTGTGAATCTAGTGGAGGTATAAAATCCTAACCCTAAACTTTAATTGTTGTTTAAATCATTAAGCTAGCTTATTAGATATTTAATATAGCTTTAAATTGCATGTTTAGAAATTCATGATAGAGTTGTGAAGATCAAGTTAGGGTTTGATTGATTAAATTGGTTAATGGAAAAGTATAGACTTGGTGAAACTTAAGCTAGTTGTGAGATTGTTAAATGATATTTTCCTAATTGTCTAATTAAGCTTATTAGCAAACAAACTTTTTCTAAATCTTATATGGGTGAGATTAAAACTGTAGTAAAGGTTTGGGATGACTTAGTTAAGCTACTTGCGATGATTGTGATCGCTAGAATTTGTGTAAACTTGTAGACTTGAGCTAAAATGATAAAAAGTGTTTACTAGGTTTTTGGATAAATTAGGCATGGGTTACATTTGACGTTGCGATGGTTATATTTTATCTTCCACGATATTTATAGTGTTGTGAATGCGTGATCGGAACGATCAGGGTCTAGGCTTGGTGGTTGTGTTGTCCTAGCTAGGGTTGTGCCGATGTCGTACGCGTTTTGTGCACTAGGTGCACAGTATGTATATCTTATGGGCGTTATCCTTGCGTTTCGTTATCTTTGTGTCGGCGTGGGATATTTAGCCTTATGGATTGTGTTTGTGAAATTTTAGGATCGCAAGCGGGGATTTCGGACGCTGCGATGAAAGGGAAGCAGGTGGTCAGATTTTCTTAGCTCGAGATCATCGGTGGGTAGGTTTAACATCTACGAGAAAATCGACCGTATGGCGTTATGCGTCAGGGCTGGATATGATATTATAGCTGCATGTTTATACGCATATGAGTTGATTGCGCATGAGTGTTATTGCATATTATTACCTGTTGTGCATTGACTTGGTACCTATTGGACATTGCACCATTACTGACGATTCATGTTGCACGAGCACTAAATTGTATGCTGCACTCAAACTGTCGGTAATTTCCAGGACACGCATGACATATATACATATGTGACATTGTATCGGTTATTGTCATTGAGACATGTATTCTTATTCCGTTGCGTACATGAAATGTAGTAGAAAGGTTATACCTACATGCTTACACATATATCTTGCTATAGCTACATGTACATCATGCATGCATACTTACATGTACACCCACATACCTTGCTACAGCTACATGTATATCATGCAAACATACTTACATGTATACCCACATATCTTGCTATAGCTACATATACCCCTAAGTGGTTTTGTACTGTCAATTGACATTAAGACGTTGATTATTGTGCTATTGCGCTTATGAAATGCACCATACATACTTGCTTACATGTAGATACATATATCTTGCTATAGTTACATGTACACCTCATATGATGCTGCACTTGATTTCGGAGGATTTGGGAACCGCATGATATATTTTAAAACTGGATTTATTTAAAAGAGCGGTTTTCCCTTAATATTCTCATATTGCTGTTTTATGTTGCATATATCAGTTTTCATGGATTTACGCATTGAGATATGGATTTCATGTGATTTATGGATTTGAGAACCGTGGAGGTATTTCAAGAAATTTATATATATTGTTTGAAAACCCGGTTTCTCGTGATATGATATTTCAGTGCGTCCACCATGAGTTTTCTCGGTTCTGAGACTTGTGCTAGATACCCGATTCGAGGAGCGGTAGGCACCATCTGTGAGTATATGGTGGGCCCGGTATGGTACCCCGGGGCAAGAAAGATATGTCGATGGATTTGCCGATGAGCCTGGCAGAGGGACTACTACCTACCGGTGATAGTATTTGGACTCGGTGGATATCTGGAGGATACCGACCGGAGTCGTGAGATGGTACGGGCCGATCCGGACTGACGGAGCCCGTGGGCCGATCCGGACTGACGGAGCCCGTAGGCCGATCCGGACTGACGGAGCCCGATATATGAGGATTTGCATGTCGATGCTGGACATGAGTATTTCATGATATTTCGAGTGTCGATGTTGGACACTCAGGTTCCATGATTTTTATGTGTCATTGATGGACACACGAGATAGATATCCTTATATACACACACACACACACACACACACAGGCATATGTTTTCATGATGTTTCGAGTGTCGGTGTTGAACACTCAAGTTCCATAAGACTTACAGGACATGAGGGCCGATCTGAGGATGCGGTGCCTGAGGTATTGGGATTTGGAGTGTCGTTGATGGACACTAATTTTCCACGATGAGGATTCCATGTTGATGATATGTTTTATCCCATACTCAGCATTTATTTGATATACATTTTTATTTATGTAGATGTAGTACCCTGATGGTGTGCCTTGATCATGATTGTTGCCTATCTATATTGCCATACTTATGCTATCAGTTTACATGAGATAGATTTATCGTTGTTCGTGCATACTTGCGATTATAGTATGATGTTATTGACTATTCATGAGTTGGCAACTCACCCCCGTTGTGCCACAGTATTTTGCAGGACTTACCCTCAGAGTAGTCGCGGCAAGGCTTCATATTATCTCTACTTTTGTGGATACCGCTACGGTTGGCTGTGAGGCCTTTTTCTATAGGTGGGTTTGCGGTTATCCGATGATGTTCATTATTTATCTTTTGTATCTAGTACTCTCCATCTACCACCTTCATGTATTTGACTTAAAGACGAGTTGTGAGGATCGATGTTGTATTATTTTTGTGACTTTGGGTGCTGTGCTTTTAGGAGCCGGTCTTTGTTATAAGTTTTTACCTCCTTATGCTGTTTTCATTTATATTTCTTCGCTATGACGTCGTATATATGCTTGTGGTGGTTGTTTCCGCCGTTGGGCATGATTTACTCCTGTTTGGGATGCTTTATTTATATTCTATGTTGTACCCATTTTCGGGGTTAGTTTTTACAAAGGAGGTGCTGCCGAAATTTTTAAGAAAGTAAACTTAAATTTAAAGATTTTACTTGAAGTTTTCCAAAGATTTTTAACTATGTTTTCTCCACTTATCCCTTTTTGGGGTGGTTTAGATTTCTAGGTTTCGGCTTACTTAAATTGCGTAAACCTGTTGACGTCACGTGGTTTAAGTGCCGGTCATGTTCCTAAATTTGGGTCATGACAAAGAACTCCGGAGTTAAGCGTGCTTGAGCCAGTGAAATTCTGGGATGGGTGGCCTACTGGGAAGTAGCCCCGGGTTCATTCAAAGGGACAAAACCGTGCGGTTTTGCCCAGAGCGGACAATACCATCTATGTTTGGGGGTGGGTCGTGACACAATTCAAAGCACAGACTCGGTAAAATAGCTGGATGCAATGCAGACCGAGATGGAGTCCATATACACCAACAAAGTATGGACTTTGGACATTGCTCCAGAAGGGGTAAAACCCGTAGTCTGCAAATGGATCTTCATAAAGAAGATTGGTATTGATGGACAGGTTGAAAGCTATATGGCTAGACTTTTTGCAAAAGGATTTCGTCAAAGACCTGGTTTGGACTATGATGAAACCTTTTCTCCAGTGGCTATGCTCAAATCCATTCGGATCCTTCTTGCCATTGTTTCCTTCCACGATTATGAGATTTGGCAGATGGACGTAAAGACCACTTTTCTAAATGGAAATTTGGAAGAGTGCATCTATATGGACCAGCCAGAGGGTTTCATTCAGAGTGGGAGCAGCGGGAAAGTGTGTAAGTTGCTTAAATCCATTTATGGATTGAAGCAGGCATCGCGGAGTTGGAACATCTGTTTTGATGAGACGATCAAAGAATTTGACTTTATCAAAAATCCAGATGAACCATGCATCTATAGTAAGATTGTAGTGAGAACTGTAGTATTCTTCGTCTTATACGTGGATTACATTCTCTTGATAGGAAATTACCTTCCTATGCTACAATCTGTCAAAAGATTCTTGTCACAAAGGTTCTCCATGAAAAACCTGGGTAATGCCTCTTACATTCTGTGGATCCAGATCTATCATGATAGATCTAAGAGGATGTTGGGACATTCACAGTCCAGATACATCGACACCATACTAAAGAGATTCAGTATGGAAGATTCAAAGCGTGGTAATTTACCGGCTTGTCACGGAATCACCCTCTCCAAAGAGATGTCTCGCAAGACTGATTTGGAAAGGGATCACATGTCTATTATACCCTACGCTTATGCGGTAGGCTCTATAATATATGCGATGTTGTGTACCATACCAGATGTTGCTTATGCACTGAGCGTGGTAAGCCGGTATCAGTCAAACACTGGGGAGAAGCACTGGATAGCAGTAAAGAACATTCTCAAGTACCTGAGAAGGACTAAGGAGATGTTCTTATTGTACGGCGGAAAAGACCTCTAGATCAAGGCCTTTGCTAACTCCGGCTTCAAGAGTGACAAGGATGACTCTAAGTCCATGTCGGGTTATGTCTTTACCCTCAATGGAGGGGCGGTCTGTTGGAAGATTCCAAGCAGGACACCGTTGCTGACTCGATGATGGAAACAGAGTATATCGCAGCTTGTGACGCCGCAAAAGAAGTTGTTTGGATGAGGAAGTACTTAACTGAACATCAGGTGGTTCCGTCCATTGTTGATCCAATACCTCTGTATTATGACAACAATGGGGCTGTAGCTTTAGCAAAGGAACCCAGGTCCCATCAGAAGTTCAGACACATCTTGAGGCAGTATCACCTGATCAGGGAGATCGTAGATCGCCGGGAGATCGAGGTGCTGAGAGTTGCTACGGGGAACAACACTGCAGATCCATTCACAAAGGCCATCCCTCAGACACAGTTCGAGAGGCTATTCGAGATGATAGGTCTGCGATATGCCAGCACATAGCCTTAGTGCAAGTGGGAGATTGTTAGTGTTATATGCCCTAGAGGCCATTATTGTATAATACTAGTTTGTATATTACATTTTGGAAGCTTAGGATATATACACGGATTTATAACAGTCTTGCTCAATATGGTAGTATGCTACTTGGTTTGTATCTATCTTAATATGTGTATATGTTTCTATTAACGTATCGCTAATAGATATTGATAGAGCCCTTAGGATCTTTGCTTGACTACCAGCGTTGTGATGGCAGTCACACTAGTGGGGTCTGGGTAGTCTATGTGCACATCCTTATACAGGTCTCTAGTCATAGGATTATCGAAACAGAGCATCGATACTCCACAGTAGACTAGTGTATATGCTTCTCATCCCAGCAGGGGATATGGTCTATCCCACAGCCATCAGTACGTCGTACTGGAGATAGTATGCAGGTGCTCATTGGGTTATAAGTTACACTAGAAAGACTCGTGGGGTACTGCTGGTTGGTACTATACCCATCGTCAGGCAGCAGTTCCCAGGTGACATGAGTATAGCTTAGTCCGTTGACTTGACACTGCTACTTCGTCTCAAGTGTGTTCCCACTGTTCTCAGATTACTACCCTACCACGGCTCTATTGAGTCGTGCAAACAGGTAGTAGTTGGGTATAGTCCTGAAGCACTTGGAGTCAGTGGCGATTAGATAGGATTCGTCTCTCCTGGTATTGGGGGACGATGTCGCGCTGTGTTCGGAGAGCCATTACACAAAGTCCCTGGCCAGGGCAAGTGAGATTTACTAGTAAGTACACCAGTAGTTTCTCAGGGTGTTTTTAGGCTACACTCCGACACGACTTATTGCGCTATTAGGGGTCTGAAGTTTATCGGCCACATAGGCCCGATATGCGATACTCTTAGACAAACAGACCGGACTGTATGGAGATTGCCACAGACAGGCTCAGTAGGGGTTCGGATGAGTTTTCTCGTCGGCCTTCTTATTAACAGATACCTGGGTAGCCATTACGTGCAGCTAGTACCTCTGACGTACTTGTGGTTAAACCCACTGCTAGCGTACTATTGAGTCTTTAGTGTCCCACACAGAGGGTTTCCCTGCTTCGGGCGAAACGATGTAGAGGTCGTATGGTTTTACGACAGGGTTCGTTTACATGCGTGTACTTGTGCACGTTTGATGTTCGTGCGGATAATACTAGTAGGTTTTGGTTTAAGCCAGATCCTAGTATTAGATTGTTAGATTAGTTTCGTCTTATTGTATTCGTGTTTCTCGAAACATGGATACGGGTATGTATATACAGATGAGAGGGGCATTCTTGTAATTACTCAAGATTGCTATTAGAAGGAGACACCTTATTAGGGTTTTGGTTATTTACTTGATTAAAACAATTATGAGGTGGAGGAAATTATTTGTTATTTTTATAAATAATAATTGTGCCATGGCTACTTGGTTTGACTATTTGACTTAGATATTTTTGTGAGATATTTTGTGGCACTAGATATTTTGGGTGAAATATTTTTCTTGCCATGCTTGTAGTCATATCATGGGAGCCATCACAATTATCATTATGAAAAATATTTTCTCTTTCCTCAAGCCAACTCTCTTCTTCTTCCTCTCAACTCTTATTGTCTCATGTGTTGAGAATCCAAGAGTTAGTGAGACTTAGCTGCCCAAAATCACTCTCTACTCACTCTAGGCTACTTAGTTTGGCACACCAAGTATCCTAGTTGCCTCATTTTAGAGGTTAGAGCTCAAGGTAGATACTCTCGGGTGGATCTTCTTTGACATGGAGAAGCCGACGAGGAGACGCCATCCACACTTACTCCTAGGAGCTCACGAAGAGGAAGAGGACAACAAGAAGACTTGAAGGACGTGATACTACGAGGTATAACATTCATCCGAGTAGTTAAACCTCAAGTAGTTTTCTAGCTAGGGTTTTATGATCAATCATTGGTTCAAGTCGGTGTTGCGAAGCACGTAAAAATTATTTTTGCTATTTCCGCCTCCCTGCGAACACGCGGGGTGCGCAACATCGTCCTACACTTCTTTCGGGTCTGAAGAATGTGGAGTTGGGAATGTGCGATGATTGTATTTATGGGAAGCAAAACGCACTCAAATTTCAGATTGGAGACGTAGAAAATAAGACCAAGAAGCTGGAGATGGTGTATATGAATGTATGGGGTCCATCATCGATGGAGTCTTATGAAGGTAATCTGTACTTCGTGATGTTCATCGACGATACAAGACGGAAGACATGGGTGTATGCGATGAAGAAGAAGTCTGATGTGCTTGGTATTTTCAAACACTGAATTACGCTGGCGGAGAACCAAATGGAGCTGAAAATTAAATGCCTTAAATCCGATAATGATGAGGAATACTGCAGAGAAGAGTTTGAAACGTTTGACTGCGTTGCTTATTCTTTTGTTGATAAAGCGGAAAGAAGTAAGCTTGACTCCAAATCTAGGAAGTGCGCTTTCATCGGATAAGGTGGGGATGAGTTCGGATATAGGCTGTAGGATTACACAAGTAAGAAAGTAATATGAAATAGGAACATCATATTTGATGAGCAGTACTTGTAAAAGAAGAAAATCAAGCCAAAGAAGGTACAGTACATGAGTTCATCAAGCTAGATAGGACTCAAGAGAGCATTCAGGTTCCTACAGATGGTTATCAAAACGTGGATGAAGCCACAGTGCAGGATCAGGTTCAAGAAAAGGATAGTGACCATGTTCAACAACCAGGTGTGCCAGTTCTGAGAAGATCTACGAGGGAAAGGAGAATACCTGAAAGACTTATGACCGACTTCATTTTGTACATAGATGCGGCCGGGAGAGCCCGAATCCCTTGAAGAAGCAACAAACTATAGTGCTAGCAAGCAGTGAGAGCAAGTTATGGACAAGGAGACGGAATCTTTAAAGAACCTAGTGAAGCTATCCAATGATCGGAAAGCGTTGCTTAATAGGTAGTTATATAGGATTAAAGATGAGGCCGATGGTATGAAGCGATATAAGGCTTATTTGATAGTCAAGGGATACACACAAAAACAAGGTATCGACTATCAAGAGATTATTTTCCCTGTGGTAAAGATGGTATCTATTCGGGTGATCCTTAATATTATGGCAGTGGAGGATTTGCACTTAGAGCAGTTAAATGTCAAGACTGCGTTCATTCACGGAGATTTGGAGAAGGATATTTATATGATACAACCACCGTGATATGAGGTGAAGGGGAAAGAGAATATGTTGTGTAAGCTGCAAAAGAACTTGTATGGCCTTAAGCAATCTCTTAGGTAGTGGTATCTCAAGATCGATCAGTTCATGCTAGAGACAGAATTTGTACGGAGTGAATCGGATGACTGCGTCTATATTTAAACTTTCAAGGATGGAGACTATATTATTCTGTCATTGTATCCGGATGACATGTTGGTAGCAGGTCCGAGTTTCGAGAAAATTCAAAGTTTGAAGAAGATGATGGCCGAAAAATTTTCTATGAAGGATTTAGGAGCGGCAAAGCAAATCTTGGGTATGAAGATCGTTCGAGATAGGAAGCAGCGAGAGTTGTGATTATCGCAAAGGGAAAACATTGAGATGGTTTTGAAGCGGTTCAACATAGACAAGTCAAAGTCAGTGAGTACGCCCTTAGCGAGGCATTTCAAACTCATGAAGGAGTTGTTCCCGACAACTCAAGAGCAGAAGGACGAGATAGTGAGAGTACCATATGCTTCTGCAATGGGGATTTTGATGTATGCGATGGTAAGTACGAGACCTGATATTGCACATACGGTGGGAGTTGTTAGCCGGTATATGCAAAATCCGGGGAAGGAGTATTGGAATGTGGAGAAGTTGATTCTAAGATATCGTAGGTGTACATATAATCACTGTTTATATTTCGGGGGTGACTCTCTAAAAGTGAAAGGGTACCTTGATACGGACTATTCGGGAGATCGAGATAGGAAGAAGAGAAAACACGGTACGTATTCACAGTTAGGAGAATAGCGGTGAGTTGGGTCTCTCAATTACAAAAGGTGATGGTATTTTCAACTACGGAGGTGGAGTATATGGCGATCACGGAAGCCAGCAAAGAGATTATATGGTTGCAAGGGTTGCTTGAAGAATTGGATAAAAAGTAAAACTTCAACAACTTATGGAGCGACAGCCAAAATGCGATACATTTGGCGAAGAATGCGGCATATCACTCTCGGATGAAGCACATCAAAGTGCAATACCATTTTATTCGCATAGCGATTGAAGAGAAGGAGTTAGCTTTGCAGAAAATCACTGGAGAGAAGAATCCGGTGGATATGCTCACCTAGATTGTAGACAGAGATAAGCTGAATCTCTGTTGCAGGTTAGTGAATCTCTCCATAAAAATCTGATGATGAGATAATAGAGCGGAGTTGTGTAAATTTTACTAACGCTCGGAATCAAGGCTGAATTTTCTCCAAGTAGAAGATTGTTGAAATCATGGAGAAATTTCAAACACAAATTTCCATATCATATTTTATCAAAACTAAGATTTCTTAAATAAAAATGTCTTATGGCAGTTTCTTAATTATGACGGTTTCTTAATTAAGGAGATGACAGTGTCTTAGTTGGAATAGGAGAGGTGTCCTATGGTAGTTTCTAAATTGTGATAGTTACTTAATTAAGAAATTTGTTTGTATATAAATATGGACCTCTTATATGTATTTTGTATACCAACAACAGCCAGATAGAAGAGAGATCATTGTATGAGACGGTGAAGTCTTAGATCAAGAAAGTTTTGAAAGAAAATTTCTAGGATTGAGATCTAGAGAGTTTTGAGAGAAAACTCCTAGAGTTGCTCATGGTGTACTTGATTCAAAATTATATCAGACGTTTGCAGATTCCGCTCTGCCGGGGACTAGCCATACTGTGGATGAATCACGTTAACAAATCTCTCTTCTCTTTTGTGATTCTTATTTACTTATTCTCGCATCGTTATTAAATTTGTCTTTTCGCTGTTAATTGGGTGGTTTGGTTATTATATGATTTGGTTTGCCGCAAACATTGTTCCGTACATCGGCTTCTCTATCCCCAACATACATCCCCCGGTATGTGAGTATTCTCAGTAGTCTTTCATTCCATGTACCAAACACAATCTTGGTCTTTTACTCCTATGCAGGCTTCTTCTTTAGGTCTACAAACCCTTTTTCTATTTAACCAGTTTTTGGCCTTTTCAGTTGCCAGAGTTTCTATAAGGGTGTTTTTTTTTATTTTATGTATTCTCGCGATGGTCCAGCGTGTAATGCGGTAAAAAGGACATGTAAATAGATTGGGAGTGCTGTAAAAGGACATATAAGCATAAATTAGTGAAAAATATATCAGATTATTTATTCTCCTATCTTAACACACATAGCCTCAAACTAGATATACTGTTTTACAAAACATATAGATGGAAATTCATCCTATTGATTTGATTCCACGGTGAAAATTACTATTTTTGTAACATAACAGAAAGGAGACAGAGCTTTGTTTAATTCACTACTACAAATAAGGATTGCCCCTACGGATTTATCCGTAGGGGCAACCCACAGCCCCTACGGAGATGTGCGTAGGGACGAAAAAAGATCCCGTGGGTGCAAAGGCCGCAGGTGCAAGTTGAAGCCCTGAAATTGCCCCTACGGGCAAAATCTTGCCCCTACGGATTTCTGTGTAGGTCCTGTTGCACCTACGGAGTAGGCCGTAGGGTAAAAAAAGGTATATTATTTACGGTTTTTTTTAAATATATTAACTGTACCTACGGACATAGCCGTAGGGCCAAGTATTACCCCCTACGGATACCTGCGTAGGTACCTATCCGTAGGGGCAACATATCAGAAATCCTGATATTTTGCCCCTACGGATAACTCCGTAGAGGCGAAGCAATGGCTCTTACGGATATGTCCGTAGGGGCACTCCCAACCCCCTGGTACTGAGATCAGGGGGGAAATATCAGTTATTGCTGATGTTTTGCCCCTACGGATATAACCGTAGGGGCAACATGTGTACCTACGGATTAATCCGTAGGTACAAATTATCTGTATTTTTTTTTAAAAGGGGCTGCCTGATTTTTTCTCGCCCTCTGCACAATAATATATACATCGATCAAATATAAAATTAATCATCACACAACATATACCGCATATTCATAATCACATCTTACGCATATAATATACAAAAGAAACCCAAAAACTTAATATGATATAAATATAAACCAATATCAATATCGTTTCAAAATGTAGTACAATGTGTATGATATAAATAAATACATGTTTCAAAAAATAAGAACCAAAAAGCTACCCTAGCTCGGTCCAGCTCCACCTCTGAATAACAATAGAATAACGCGCGCCTGTTCCTCGGTCAATAAACTCTGCAATTCGGCACGAGCGGAAGTCTGAGCGGCCTGTGGAGCTGGCGATGTGGTCTGCGCAGCCGCCGTCGAGGTAGTCGCTTGCGAAGCTGCGGCTGCGGGAGTCTGAACGGGCGGTGGAGCTATAGGAGCTGTCTGCGGAACCGCGGCCGATGCAGTAGCTTGCGGAGCCGCAGCCGAAGGAGATGCATGTGGAGGCTCGGTCGATGTACCCTGTCGCGTCTGGACATAACGTGTGTAAGAAGCGTGTAAGAACTGTGTATTATTCGAATTCGTATTATTATTAAGTTATTTCGAAACCCCGTTTGGATATCTAGTTTGGAAAACCGTTGTTTATTTTAATTACATATGTATGTATGATTAATCAAACTTAAGTCTAAAATCAAATAAGCTCAAGCTACGTACTAATTATGGATATGTTGATATCTATATAATATGACATGATATTTTACTATAAAGTAGTATACATACCATCATCTCCTTCAACTCCTGAACGGTGGCCCTCAAGCTCTCCAGTTCCTGATGGACACGTCGGTCACCGGAGACGGAGGAAGTAACCGCCAGGGTGGAGTCCAACCTCATATGGGCCCTGCTAGGGCCCAGTCCCCGGCCTCTCTCCCAACCTCCGTGGTGCCCTCCGTGTGCGGCGTCCAGAACTGGGGTCAGCAGCCTCGGGTCGCTCTGTCCGGTAAAATCGTTCCCCGAGGCCTGGGCCTGCTCAACCACCCGCTCCTTCACCCACATTAAGCAGTAAAGTATAAGTATAAAATTTAAACTTGAACCTTCCTAAACTAAAATTTCAAATTTGGGTAGAAAAAATATTAACACTTACGCAATACTCCTGGGTAGCGACGTCGGGATATCGAAGCTCGCCCGTGGCGGGATCTGTCGAGGTGCCGTGGACGGCAAGATATGCGGACAGCACGCTCGGTGTACCACCTGACGCCACGGTCCGAGATGTCTGCAATATTAGAAAGTAACTCTTAATATTAGAAATATTAGAAAATAACTCTTAATATTGCAGAATATCACAAAGGTCGGTCTATTGTAATTTACCGATAACTCCATGGCTCGAGTAATGTTCCTCGAGCCACCTGTGTAAGTAGAGCGACCCCTCTTCGCCGACTTCCTGTTCTCTGTATTCTGAGTGGACTGTTTCTGCACAACGCATTAACATTTAGTTTTCTAATTGAGGAACACAAAAAATAAATTATATCCTAAACAATGAATTACATTTAAAATACATATCTGTTTGCGTTGGGAGTCGAAATATTCGCACAATAGAGGCCATGTCTCTACGTCGACTCTCGCAAACGCCGGAGTAGATAGGAGGGCCGCTCTCTCTGCCTCGGGGGTCGCCATCCACAGGGAGTAGCAGTCGGCCTTCAGCTCATTCCTGTTGTATCGGACCTTGGCCTGCATGTTCTTCATCAGGCCATTGTACAGAGCATGAAGGTCGAGCACCCTCCCCGGATGATCAGGGTCGGCTACAGGCTGAAAATCATAATCCAACTGAAAATACAAAAAAAATATTGTTATTAGATTGCAAGTGTTAATAATAAATATGATAAGCGGATATATCAACTGAAAATATATATTAATACGTACCCGAGCCTGATCAAAGATGTAACATTTAGGAAATGTTAGAAATAAACAAAATTAATTAAATTAAGAATAAGGTGATAAATCATAAAATAGTTAAAACCAAATATGTCAATCTTCATAAGTTATATATAATACAAATTAAATTAGAATTTTTGAATGTAATTTAAATAAGTTATAAGGGTTTTAATGAAAATTTTAGCTTCATTTTAATAAAAGGTGGGTTATATAATAAGTTAAGTTGTGAGGGGTTAAATTGTAAAGTCTAGGTTTTATGCAAATACAAGATTGTTGAGGGTTTAAGAGAAACAAATGATATTACTTCAGTTCTGAAACTAAATTAAAAATAAAACAAAAATTGAAGATAATCACAAACCACCCATGCTTGCATGAGCAACCTTCAACCTCCACCTCCTTCTTGCATGAATCATGCACACTCCTTCACTTGACACCTCCACCTTCCCTTATCCTTTCCTCCTCCCATACAAATAGCTCATTTTCAGTTTAATTTCAGAATCAAAACTGAAGGGAAAATTAAAGAAAAAGAAAAGTAAAAGAGAGAAGAAAACAAGAGGAAGAAGAAGATGATGAGGAGCTTGTTCTTGGGGATAAGTTCACCATCAAGCTAAGGGGAGTTGATTAATCTTTGGGGGTTATTCCTACAGCAAATTAGGAGGGTAAATTTCTTAAACACGGTAGAGATTAAGTTTAGTAGTCTAATTAATTAAAGTTTAGATAAGTCACATAATATCGTATTTTAGTTAAAAATTGTGTCTGTTGAAATCTGCTGTGTTCTGAAACATAATTAAATAAATTAAACAGAGCTAAAATAATGTAGAAAGCAATTAGAACACACCACAGGAAAACGAGAATGGGAGGCCGGTTTTGGGCCGGCGACATCAAGGAATTGGCCGGCGTCGCCGGCCATGTTGAGGATTTTGTGGGTTTGGTCTGTTGGGGTGTTTACAGTATACAATTTAGGATGTTTTGGTACTGTTGATTTTAATTAGTTTCACTGTGGTCTAAATCTGGGAAGATATATCGGAAAAGGAATCGTAAAACGCTAAATACGACACGACTAAATCATGTCGCGTTTTAATTTCTGAAACAGTGCAGATTTGGGTTAAAATCCAGCAAAACTAAGTGTTTAATAACTTGATATAATCAAATAGTAGATAACTAGTAAGTAAGATAACGTGTTTCTATTTCCGTTATATCGGAATAGCTATTTGGCTTATATAAGTTAATTTGCATATTTAGACGCGGATACGAGAAATACGGAAGCCGCGAGGAAAGGGAATGGATTAGCGATTCCGGAGTAGATTCGACTTTTCCGGTGAGTAGACTAAACATCTACTGGGGAATTTTGTAAAGATGGCGTGTTTCGCCCGTGGTTTTACTTAATGTGATATTCATGTCATCATATTTAAATGTTAGAATTTCATTCATTAAAATACTTGTATATTGCTTAGTTGTTAGAACACTTCACAATTATCGACGAGTCATGCCACGTGCACAATTATATGTTACACACACCTCGTCGATATTGCCATGTCACATACACTTAAATATCATACTTATTAAAATGGATTATATCGTATTTCACATATCAAGTATATTGGTAGATTGTATCATTGACATCTTGTTGCTTTATGCGTATTTTGGTATTATATATGAGATAATTGCAGAATTGAGGATTTATGGTTTTGAGTTTTGAATTACTATTACATAAATCCAGTATTTTGATGATAATTGTGACATGTCCACCATGAATGTCGTTTTTTTGATTTGGTTTTATTCCGGACCGGGTGGGGTAGATATACGGTCGCGGAATTTATTACGTATATCCGAGCTGGGTGGGGTAGCTATACAGCCGGATCATGGTGGACCCGGTCGGGGCCGAGGGGCAGGGGCCGCAGTGTAGGCGGTGAGCCTAGCGAGGATACCCGATACCGGAGTCAGTGGTAAACACGGCGGATATATGAGAGATACCGACCGGTGTTATGGATTGACAGGATCATTCGGGGAATGATGCCTGATGAAATACCGAAGATTTGTGTCGATGATGGACACGGGAAGGAAATGAATCATATTTGGAAAACAATTGATGAGATTTCAGTTTTGGATTTATATATGGAACATTACAGATTTATGCTTTTACATGTTAGTATGCATCATGTTCATCATTGTTGATATTAATTATAAATCGGCATATTTACTTTATTCGCCGTTATATGTTTGTCGTATTCACTGAGTTGGCAACTCATCCCCGTTGTGCCACAGTTCCTTGCAGGGATAGAGTGGACGGGTAGTTGCGAGACGGAGATACTTTTGCAGCTGTTTTTCATCTTTTGCTAGGTAGGTTACATGTGTAGTAACCTTCCATTTTGTACTTTTGTATCTAGAAAGACTCCATCAGACTTGTATTTGACTTAGAAATGAGAGATGGTATATATATATGTACAGTTGAGATTTGTTGATCAGTATTATAGTCTTTTCTTTATGAGTTTCAGTGATGTTACATATGCTTATATTCATGTTCATTTTGATGTCGTTGATTCCAACTAGGAATGCAACCAAATTTAACCTTTATTATTTGCTTAATAAATTAACTTCATAAATTGAGATTTTTACTTAAAAACTAATTTTCATAAATAATTCCGAAATAAGGTATTTGATCTTGGTTTACGGCTTACTTGGACTCGTGCATATCTTTAGATATGATACTAATCTAAGTGCCGGTCACATCCAAACTTGGGTCGTGACAAAAGAAGAGGGCGAACGAGCGCTGGTGCGGCTCTCCCCACTCAACGTGAAGTGGATAGTTCTTCACGAGCCGGCTCCCGTCCCCCATATACCGGCCGAACCTCTCGGCATGAGGACCGGTATAGCGATAGTCAAGGGTAAAAAAAAGGAGGAATGCTGCCTCCCCCCAAGCTCTGTCAGGCCTCAGCCTATGGGACTGATTCGGGCCTCGAGTCCCCCTCTGGGGAAGGAGAGGCCCTGCGTCTGCACGAAATATCAAGACAATCAATATTAAGACAAAGTTGTATTAAGAAATCAAGGTTAAACGAAAATTCAAGTGCGATATATACCTCCGGTGACTATCGCACGAGCCTGGGCCCGGGCAGCAGCACGAGCGGGACGATAGTTCCTCCGATGAGGAACAACCGGGGTCTCGGATGCGGACGCATCCCCTCCAACTAGAAAATAAACATCGACGTCCTCATCGCTGTCCTCGAATTCTGGGACATCGTAGACATCTCTGAGTTTCCATCGGCATACAACACTCCATCCCGGATTCTTCAAACACTGTGAGTAGTATACTTGGAACGCTTGGTTCGGAAAGATAAACGGATCGTCCTGACCGTAAAATCGAAGTGTGTTCACACTGGTCAATCCATATTCATCTTTCCAAGTCCCAAGATTGCTTCTCCACCTGTCCGTATCGGTTCGCGGATCGTACCAAGTACACTGCAATATATAAAAGGGTTCTGATCGTCCGGGATAGTGGATGCCGAGTATACAATTTAAGTACCCATAGTAAATCACACCGTACGATCCTACTGTCGCAATCCCACTATTCTGAGTGGTTCTAGATGCTTCTATGTCCTTAACTTCGAATTTGTATCCAAGGACACCAAATCCTTTGTAATATGCAACCTCCAACTAGGAAATTGAGCTAAACATCTTGAATCACTCTCAAATGATGCAGACAAGTTCGGATCGTGGATCTAACAAAACAAATTTTATGACAAATACATAACGATACAAGTTTAGATTAAAACTGATAGCAATAAAATGTTATTCGAATAACTTACATGATCTGTGACCCAATCACAAAAATTATCCTGATGGTTTTTTTCCAAACGTTCTTCGTTCCAATCAGGATGCCCCTCACGTACCTCGTTAAAATGAATTCTGTTTTCGATAAATAATTGTGACATTAATATTATATCATTTCATACACACACAAACACAGATATAACAATTAATCCAAAAGAACTTACTCTCTAATTTATTCTAGACATGCGCAATTAAGCAAGATAAACCGGTATATCTTGTTGATAAACATAGTGTCTACCCTCTTATACTCGGCTTTACCATATGGCCCATCTTGAATTCTTCGTGGTCGGTTAAGCCTTGTCTCAATGTTCTCGTCCAGATAGCGAGAACAAAATGTGGTTGCTTCATCAAGAAGATAACCTTGCATGATAGAACCCTCTGGTCGATTTTTATTGCGTATATACTTCTTAAGAGTGTAGAGGTACCTAATGAGAATATGTTGAATAAATAAATACGGGCATACAGGACAACAATAAATTTATAAATTGCGTGAAACGAAAAATTACACGTACCTCTCGACGGGATACATCCATCGATATTGTACCGGTCTGGCTAACTTCGCCTCAGTTGCAAGATGAACCGTCAAGTGTATTATGATATCGAAGAATGACGGTAGGAAAATACGCTCAAACTTGTAAAGTATCAACGCAATAGAATTTTCTAGTTTATCCAGCGTCGCAACCTCCAGTGGTTTAGCACACAACTCCCTGAAAAAACAACATAGGTCGTTGATTACTAGACCAACCGAGTCGGGGAGAGAAGTCCTGAGGGCTAATGGAAGAAGGTGCTCCACGATAACATGGTGATCATGACTTTTCAGCCCATCGATCTTGCCCTTCACAATTTTTATTTTCTTGCTGAATGATCCTGAGAAACCTGTGGGGACTTTCAAATCATGCAACACCTGCAGGAATCTTTTCTTCTCCGGCTGTGACAAATGATAAGCGGCATTGGGAAGTACAAACTTGCCCGGTTTACCCGCTACCGGTCTAGGGTGCAATTCACTTCTTATTCCCCACTCTTGTAGATCCATCCGAGCATTCATGTTGTCTTTCGATTTCCCGTCTTTACAAAGAAGCAAGTTAAGTATGTGCTCTGATACCCCCTTCTCTATATGCATGACGTCCAGACAATGACGCACTAAATTTGTAGACCAGTACGGAAGCTCAAAGAAAATGCTTAACTTGTTCCAATATCGTGGTTTGACCTGTTTCGTCGGATCCATCCCGAAGGTCACGTTATTGTAACCATCCCATTTAGCAGTCACGTCCTCTCCGGACAATGGGGATGGAGGTCCAAGAAGCTCCTGATGACCATCAAAGTGAACCGTGTCTAACCTATAGGGGTGGTCTGGAGGCAGGAAACGTCGATGGCCGCAATAACAAACCTTCCTGCTAAAATTCAAGAATTTTGATGTTGTGTGTTCATGGAAATGAGGACATGCTTTGTGACCATGTACGGACCAACCTGATAGCATTCCATACGCAGGAAAGTCATTAATTGTCCACATTAAAGCCGCACGCAGTATGAAGGTTGTATTTGTGTGAATCATATGTCTCTACACCATCAATGAACAAAGATTTCAACTCCTCGATCAGAGGTCGGAGATAGACGTCGATATTGTTCCCCGGTGAGTTTGGTCCGTCGATAAGAAGAGGCATCATAAAGTATGATTGGTCCATAGCCAACCAAGGCGACGGATTATAAATTATCTGTCACGACCCGCAATTCGGCCCGTAACCGGCACTTAAACTACGTAACGTCTCCAGGCGTACGTAACTTAAGTAAGCCGAAAACCCAGAAATCTAAACCACCCAAGAATGGATCAACGGAGAAAACCTAATTTAAAAGTTTTAGGAGTCGCCATTTAAAATTTCTAACTCTAGTTTTCTTTCATAAAAATTTCGGCAGCACCTCCTTTGTAAAACTAGCCCCGTAAACGGGTACAACATAGATAATATAAAACATCCCAAGTGGGAGAAAAATCATGTCCACCGGCGGAGACAATCACCACAACAAGTATACGACGCCAAAGCGAAGAAATATCAAAGAGAACGACTATATCAAAAAGTACACATATCCACAATAACCTGCTTCTACGAGCACGGTTCCAAAACCAATATACAACACTGATATCTCACAAGTCGTCTCTAAGTCATATACAACAAGTAGATGGAGAATACTAGATCCAACCCAAAATGATATACAAAGTACAACGGATAACCGCAAACCCACCTATAAAGCAACGGCCTCACTGCCCAAGGTAGCGGTATCCCCAAAAGTAAAGATGATAAGCTGCCCCACCGCGACTACTCAGAGGGTAAGTCCTGCAAAACTGTGGCACAACGGGGGTGAGTTGCCAACTCGTGAATAGTAATTAACATCATACAGTAATCGCAAGTATGCACTAACATCAATAATCAATAACATGTGAACTGATAGCATGAGTGTGACAATATGAATATACAACTATCATGATATCCATATCAATATAATACTGAGTGCGGAAAGTAAATAATCTCATGCGCTTATCATCAGCATGAAAAATACGGTGTATCTCAACAACACCCAAATCCCAAATACTCAGATCGGCCCTCAGATCGGCCCTCAGATACTGTACATCTCATGAAACCCGAGTGTCAAACATCGACACCCAAAAACATAATATCCATACGTTCCTCGAAAACCAAGTATCCTACCTCGATACTTGCGTTTTCACGTATCGGTCTTTCTGATATCCATACGTTCCTCGAAACCAAGTATCCCACCTCGATACTTGCGTTTCCACGTATCGGTCTGTCAAATCCCATATATCTCTCGGAAATTAAGTGCCCACATCGACACCTTAATTTCCCATATCGCATCTCAAATGCATAAGTCCATATAATGTATCTCGCGGATCCCAAGAATCCAAATCCAGAATACATATATATACGGCGTCCCATACCACCGATATATATGCAATACAAATCATATAAATCCAAATCCAGAATACATATATACACAGCGTCCCATACCACTGGTATATATGCAATACAAACTGATCATATAACAATAGCAAGGTATATGTGCTAACAAGTAAAATAGCATGGTATACATATGAGCATGTAGGTATACAGGTATGTTCTATGTAATATGCAATGTCGCACAAGTATAACTGTTTAATGTCGCTAACCGATAGCAAGGTATATGAATTAGCAATTGTGTTGTGCCTATCATGTCAATTATCAACAGTGTGTGTGTAGCATATCATTGGTGCTCGTGCAACATGGACTGTCGATAATAGTGCAGTGTACATCAGATATAATATCATGCACTACAAGTAACTAGATGCAATGTGAATCATGCAATGTCTCTATATAAGCAAATGAGCATACGGCTAATATCATATCATATCTAGCCCCGACGCGTAGCGCCATACGGGCGATTCCCCGTAGATGTTAAATCTACTCACACTGTGGTCTTCAGCTATGAAAATCCGACCACCTGCTTCCCTTTGTTCGCAGCGTCTGAAGTCCCCGCTTGCGACGCTATAATATCACAAACATAAGAAATAATGCAAATAACTTAGAAGCAATCACAATAACGTAAAACTACGTATAATAAAACGCATCAACGCACTAAACCACCACACGTATACACGTCTAGCGCAAACACACGAAACGATACCTAAACCCAAACTGAGCACGTAGCAGCACGACACACGACTCGTGTCGCAACACGTATCACGCGAACTCAAACACACGATTATAGGTAATCGATCCCAGATTTTGTATACTGCATTTACTAACAATTTCAACAGTACCAAAAGACCCAAAACAACAACAGACAACACCCACAGAAACCCCACCCCAATCCTCACCAAGACGGCCGGCGTCGCCGGCCCCCTCTTCAAATCTCGCCGGCCCAGACCGGCGGGGTGGCCCCCGTCTCCTGGGTGGTGTCTCAGGTCAACCTGCACATCTCTCTAAAGTTGTTTCTTTCATCACTAAAAACCCCAGATCAAAGCAGATACCCATATCTCTAAAAATACACTAAAAACCCGATATCGCCTCAATCGATATAATTTACGTTCTACGCAGAATTTAACGATCAAAACAACACAAAAACTATAAATTAGCAGTAGAGGGGTTATACCTAGCCACTTTGCTCTCAAGTTCAAGCTTTTCCCCTCTCCAAGTGATCAAGATCAAGAATTTCCTAAGCTTTTGGTATTTTTGTGATAGGTTTCAGAAATTTGATAGTTTTGTGAGTTTTGATTGATGAAATATGAAGAATAATTGAGCAAGGGCAGTAGGGGGATGAAGGAATTCGGCCAAGTGATGAGGAGGTGGAGTTTTGATGAATTTCCAAGCATTTTCCTTCATTTAATGCCCATTAATGCACACTTGCACACATACACACACATGCATGCATCTCACTCTTCTCTTTTCTTTTCTTTTTCTTTAATTTCCAAGTTAAAACCTAGGCCACACATAATTCTCTAGGTGAAAGTGAGAAGGATTTCCCTAACTCAAAGAGTTTAAAGAAAAGATCGCAAAACGGAATTTTCCCAAAATTTAAATACCGCATTAAAATAATATTAAAAATTGGGAAAAACCAAATTGAACCAAAACGTCCCATATACTCCCAAAGTTCGCGCACTAGCTTTATTTTAGCTAATCTAGGTGCTGGCAAGTCTATATGGTCGTTTGTTCACAGTCGGGTAAAAACGGAAAATACCGACAAACTTACCCTAAAACGGACGAAATCGCATAACGATTTCCAAAACGTTACAATCTCCCCCCCTTATAGAAATTCGGTCCCCGAATTATAATTTCATACTAAAACGTACCTTCAAAAAGATAAGGGAATCTCTCCCGCATCTCGCTCTCGATCTCCCAAGTGATCTCCTCACCAGTCGGACTACGCCACAGAACCTTTACAGACGGCAAGTCCCTAGACCGAAGTTTCTTCACCTGCCGATCCAAAATAACTATCGGCTGCCCGGTGAAAGAAAGATCACGCTCAAGCTGAACGGCCTCGTGCTGAATCATATGGGAAGGATCATGAAGGTATCTTCGAAGCATCGACACATGAAAAACGGGGTGAACATCTGGAAAACTAGGCGGGAGCGCTAAACGATAAGCAACCGAACCTACTCGCTCAAGGATCTCGAAAGGACCTACAAATCTGGGACTGAGCTTCCCTCTCTTCCCAAATCGCATAACGCCCTTCATCGGAGAAATCTTCAGGAATACATGATCTCCCACTGCGAACTCAAGTCTGCGACGACGACGGTCGGCATAAGACTTCTGCCTGCACTGGGCTGCTCTCATCCTGTCCTGAATCAGCCGGATCTTCTCCGTAGTCTCCTGAACAAGCTGGGGTCCCAACACCAAACTCTCACTAAGCTCGGTCCAACAGACTGGCGATCGACACTTCCTACCATATAAAGCCTCAAAAGGTGCCATCTGAATAGTCTACTGAAAGCTGTTATTATAGGAGAACTCAATCAACGGCAAGTGACGATCCCAACTGCCCCCAAAATCAAGCACACACGCACGGAGCATATCCTCCAGAGTCTGAATAGTCCGCTCCGTCTGACCATCTGTCTGCGGATGAAAAGCGGTGCTAAAACTCAATCTGGTACCCAAAGCTTCCTGAAGCTTCTGCCATAGACGGCTAGTAAACTGGGTACCTCTGTCGGATACTATGCATGTGGGAACACCGTGCAAACGCACAATCTCATCTATATAAAGCTGAGCGTACTGAGCATAGCCGAAAGTGGTCTTCACTGAAAGGAAGTGAGCCGCTTTCGTCAACCGGTCTACAACAACCCAAATGGAGTCATACCCTCTACTGGTCCTGGGTAGACCCACAATAAAGTCCATGGAAATCTGCTCCCATTTCCACTCCGGAATGGGTAAAGGTTGCAACTCTCCAGCCGGTCTCTGATGCTCAGCCTTGACTTGCTGACAAGTCAGGCACCTCGAAACGAAGTCCGAAATATCGCGCTTCATCCCTTCCCACCAGTAGAAGTCTCTCAAGTCTCTGTACATCTTGGTGGAACCTGGATGAACGCTAAAAGTCGACTGATGTGCCTGCTCTAGGATCTCGCGTCTCAACCCATCAACATCCGGTACACACAAGCGAGTCCCGCATCGTAGCACACCCTGGTCATCAATCATGAACTCCGAAACTGTACCCCGTCGAACAAGCTCAAGAATCTCAGACAAACGAGCATCACTGGGTTGCGCCTCACGAATACGATCAACAAGTAGAGGACGGGCGCGGACATGAGCAAACTGTCCCCCAGTGGAGGTAAACTCGAACTGCACTCTACTATCACACAAGAGCTGCCAATCTGCAGAAGACTGACACCGAACTGCGCTCAGCTGGGACAAGCTACCCACGGGCCTACGACTCAAAGCATCGGCTACCACATTCGCCCTGCCCGGGTGATAAAGGATCTCACAATCATAATCCTTCACTAGCTCCATCCATCGGCGCTGTCTCAGGTTCAGATCTCTCTGCTGGAAGATGTACTTCAGGCTCTTGTGATCCGTGAAGATCTGACACGACTCTCCATACAAGTAGTGTCTCCAGATCTTCAACGCAAAGACTACCGCTGCCATCTCAAGATCGTGAGTGGGGTAATTCTGCTCGTGCTTCTTCAGCTGCCTAGAAGCATATGCAATCACCCTATCATGCTGCATCAAAACACAGCCGAGTCCCACTCGAGAAGCATCACAATACACAACGTAGCCTCCCGATCCAGAAGGTAAAGAAAGAACTGGTGCTGTCGTCAACCGAGTCTTCAACTCCAGAAAACTCTGCTCGCACGCATCAGTCCAGAGAAAAGGAACCCCCTTCCGGGTCAGTCCAGTCAGCGGTGCAGCGATACTCGAAAAATCCTGCACAAAACGGCGATAATAACCAGCTAAGCCCAAAAAGCTGCGGACCTCAGTCACCGATACAGGTCTGGGCCAAAGCTGTACAGCCTCGATCTTCCTCGGGTCTACAAGAATCCCATCACTAGTCACCACATGACCCAGGAAGTCCACTCGATCAAGCCAAAACGCGCACTTTGAGAATTTAGCATACAGCTGGTGCTCTCTCAATATCTGCAAAGTAATCCTCAAGTGCTGCTCATGCTCCTCTCGACTCCTAGAGTAAACCAGTATGTCATCAATAAACACGATAATGAACTGGTCGAGGAACGGCCTGAAAATCCGGTTCATCAGATCCATGAACGCTGCTGGCGCATTGGTGAGTCCGAACGACATCACCAAAAACTCATAATGCCCATAGCGTGTACGAAAAGCAGTCTTCGGAATGTCATCATCCCGAACCCGCAACTGATGATAACCCGAACGCAAATCAATCTTCGAAAAATGTTTCGCACCCTGGAGCTGATCGAATAAATCGTCAATGCGGGGTAAAGGATACCTGTTCCGCACCGTAACACGGTTCAACTGACGATAATCCACACATAACCTCAAACTGCCGTCCTTCTTCTTGACGAACAGAACAGGAGCTCCCCACGGCGAAACACTCGGACGCACAAGTCCCAAATCAAGCAACTCTTGCAATTGATCTTTAAGCTCTCTAAGCTCTGCCGGAGCCATCCGATAAGGCGGTATAGAAATAGGCTCCGTGCCAGGAATCAGATCAATGCAAAACTCAATATCGCGCTCTGGCGGCATCCCAGGTAACTCATCGGGAAAAACATCGGGAAACTCTCGCACGGTAGAAACCTGGTCCAACAACTCCACTGTGGCTCCAGTATCATGTATGAACGCCAAGAATCCCCGACATCCCCTCCTCAAAAGCCGACTAGCGCACAAAACAGAAATCAAGCTGTGAGGGGCGGCACTACGGTCCCCCTGCACAACGAACACCGACTCGCCGGGAAAACAAAATCTAACTGTCTTCTCGCGGCAGTCCACGGACGCATAGCAAGTAGCTAGCCAATCCATGCCCAACAAAACGTCGAAGTCCAACATCTCTAGAAGGATCAAGTCGACGGGCAGATCTCTGTCACCAATATGGACGACACAAGATCGAAACACATAACGCGCAACAAACGACTCTCCCACAGGAGTAGTCACGATCAGCGGCTGATCCAGCAAACACGACTCTCGGCCTAACCTCGGCACGAAGTGCGTAGAAACATACGAATGCGTGGATCCCGGATTAAAAAGAACATGCGCATCATAAGAACATACAGAAAGAGTACCTGAAACCACGGCATTGGACGCCTGAGCGTCCTGGTGAGTCAAGGCAAAAACCCTAGCCTGACCTCTACCTGCTACTGGCTGTCCTCTGCCTCTGCCACCTCGTCCTCTCGGTACAAAACCTCCGCGACCACGACCTCGCTGAACAGGAGTCTGACGCGGCGCAACTACAGGAACAAGAGGCAACGCTCTCTGAGGTGGAGAAGGTGGTAAGGTAATCTGCGGTACAGCTGGCTCGTTCACACGCGGCTCTATACAATCTCGAACCCGATGACCCAAACTACCGCACCGGTAACATCCCGAAGTAAACTGCCGATCATCCTGAGGGTAAGAACCATAAAGCCTGCCTCGTCCCGAACCGCCACTATCAGAACGAAAACTGTCTCGACGTCTAAACGCCTGCCTCGCTGCCGGATCACCTATACGAACCCTCTTCGGTCCCGGAACAACTGATAACTCAGCTAGACGCTCCTCTACCGAAAGAGCTGCATCCACCGCTGCCGCATACGTGTCACAATGCTGAACACTGATGGCTAAGAATATCTGGGTAAGTAGGCCTCGAACAAACCTCTTCACCCTCATCTCCTCAGTCGCCACCAGGTATGGAGCATATATCGACAGCTCAGTAAACAATACATCATAATCCGACACCGTCATCCCCGGCGTCTGACGTAAAGACTCAAATCGGCGCGCTCGCGCATCTCTAACGCTCGGTGGAAGAAAACGAACGAGAAAAGACGTCACAAACTCAGCCCAGGTCATAGGAGCAAGACCAGCGGCTCTGCCTCTCTCCATCGACTCACACCACTTCTGGGCCATACCCTCCAGACGGAAACTGGCAAACTCAACCCATCTCTCGTCGGAACATCGGAGTGAGCGACAAATCCTGGCCATCCGGTCGATAAACGACTGCGGATCCTCGGTAACATCTGTACCCGTAAACACCGGAGGTCTCAGCCTCATGAAATCCGTCAACGACACAGCAATAACCCCCGGAGCTGCAACTGCGACTATCGGAACCGTAGGTACCACCGTGGCCACCGCAGCGGGTGGAACAACTGCCTGCCCCTGCGCTCGGATGGTCTCTACCAAAGTCCCCACAATCTGGCGCAGATCCTGCATACCAGCTCCAATCATAGCAATATACTCCGGTACAACAGGCGTACCATCCCGGTCAGTCCTCGCCTCAGGCGAGTCAACTCTGACCTCGGCCCTCGCGGCCGCTCTCTGAGCCCTCGTAGTCTTCGGCGGCATATGGGCTATAAATTGAAACAAGATTCGATAAGGAAACGGAAATCGAATCACAAGATGTATATCAATCACGGAAGGAATATCAATCAACAAGTCCTAAGGTCACTTAGGCGGAGTACCGTGTCGTAAGTATGCCGCGGAACATACACACGCTACGTCACTCTGCTTAAGCCACCTACTCCATCATACCAAGGTCATCCTAGACTCCGAAAGGTAAAACCTAACGCTCTGATACCAACTTTGTCACGACCCGCAATTCGGCCCGTAACCGGCACTTAAACTACGTAACGTCTCCAGGCGTACGTAACTTAAGTAAGCCGAAAACCCAGAAATCTAAACCACCCAAGAATGGATCAACGGAGAAAACCTAATTTAAAAGTTTTAGGAGTCGCCATTTAAAATTTCTAACTCTAGTTTTCTTTCATAAAAATTTCGGCAGCACCTCCTTTGTAAAACTAGCCCCGTAAACGGGTACAACATAGATAATATAAAACATCCCAAGTGGGAGAAAAATCACGCCCACCGGCGGAGACAATCACCACAACAAGTATACGACGCCAAAGCGAAGAAATATCAAAGAGAACGACTATATCAAAAAGTACACATATCCACAATAACCTGCTTCTACGAGCACGGTTCCAAAACCAATATACAACACTGATATCTCACAAGTCGTCTCTAAGTCATATACAACAAGTAGATGGAGAATACTAGATCCAACCCAAAATGATATACAAAGTACAACGGATAACCGCAAACCCACCTATAAAGCAACGGCCTCACTGCCCAAGGTAGCGGTATCCCCAAAAGTAAAGATGATAAGCTGCCCCACCGCGACTACTCAGAGGGTAAGTCCTGCAAAACTGTGGCACAACGGGGGTGAGTTGCCAACTCGTGAATAGTAATTAACATCATACAGTAATCGCAAGTATGCACTAACATCAATAATCAATAACATGTGAACTGATAGCATGAGTGTGACAATATGAATATACAACTATCATGATATCCATATCAATATAATACTGAGTGCGGAAAGTAAATAGTCTCATGCGCTTATCATCAGCATGAAAAATACGGTGTATCTCAACAACACCCAAATCCCAAATACTCAGATCGGCCCTCAGATCGGCCCTCAGATACTGTACATCTCATGAAACCCGAGTGTCAAACATCGACACCCAAAAACATAATATCCATACGTTCCTCGAAAACCAAGTATCCTACCTCGATACTTGCGTTTTCACGTATCGGTCTTTCTGATATCCATACGTTCCTCGAAACCAAGTATCCCACCTCGATACTTGCGTTTCCACGTATCGGTCTGTCAAATCCCATATATCTCTCGGAAATTAAGTGCCCACATCGACACCTTAATTTCCCATATCGCATCTCAAATGCATAAGTCCATATAATGTATCTCGCGGATCCCAAGAATCCAAATCCAGAATACATATATATACGGCGTCCCATACCACCGATATATATGCAATACAAATCATATAAATCCAAATCCAGAATACATATATACACAGCGTCCCATACCACTGGTATATATGCAATACAAACTGATCATATAACAATAGCAAGGTATATGTGCTAACAAGTAAAATAGCATGGTATACATATGAGCATGTAGGTATACAGGTATGTTCTATGTAATATGCAATGTCGCACAAGTATAACTGTTTAATGTCGCTAACCGATAGCAAGGTATATGAATTAGCAATTGTGTTGTGCCTATCATGTCAATTATCAACAGTGTGTGTGTAGCATATCATTGGTGCTCGTGCAACATGGACTGTCGATAATAGTGCAGTGTACATCAGATATAATATCATGCACTACAAGTAACTAGATGCAATGTGAATCATGCAATGTCTCTATATAAGCAAATGAGCATACGGCTAATATCATATCATATCTAGCCCCGACGCGTAGCGCCATACGGGCGATTCCCCGTAGATGTTAAATCTACTCACACTGTGGTCTTCAGCTATGAAAATCCGACCACCTGCTTCCCTTTGTTCGCAGCGTCTGAAGTCCCCGCTTGCGACGCTATAATATCACAAACATAAGAAATAATGCGAATAACTTAGAAGCAATCACAATAACGTAAAACTACGTATAATAAAACGCATCAACGCACTAAACCACCACACGTATACACGTCTAGCGCAAACACACGAAACGATACCTAAACCCAAACTGAGCACGTAGCAGCACGACACACGACTCGTGTCGCAACACGTATCACGCGAACTCAAACACACGATTATAGGTAATCGATCCCAGATTTTGTATACTGCATTTACTAACAATTTCAACAGTACCAAAAGACCCAAAACAACAACAGACAACACCCACAGAAACCCCACCCCAATCCTCACCAAGACGGCCGGCGTCGCCGGCCCCCTCTTCAAATCTCGCCGGCCCAGACCGGCGGGGTGGCCCCCGTCTCCTGGGTGGTGTCTCAGGTCAACCTGCACATCTCTCTAAAGTTGTTTCTTTCATCACTAAAAACCCCAGATCAAAGCAGATACCCATATCTCTAAAAATACACTAAAAACCCGATATCGCCTCAATCGATATAATTTACGTTCTACGCAGAATTTAACGATCAAAACAACACAAAAACTATAAATTAGCAGTAGAGGGGTTATACCTAGCCACTTTGCTCTCAAGTTCAAGCTTTTCCCCTCTCCAAGTGATCAAGATCAAGAATTTCCTAAGCTTTTGGTATTTTTGTGATAGGTTTCAGAAATTTGATAGTTTTGTGAGTTTTGATTGATGAAATATGAAGAATAATTGAGCAAGGGCAGTAGGGGGATGAAGGAATTCGGCCAAGTGATGAGGAGGTGGAGTTTTGATGAATTTCCAAGCATTTTCCTTCATTTAATGCCCATTAATGCACACTTGCACACATACACACACATGCATGCATCTCACTCTTCTCTTTTCTTTTCTTTTTCTTTAATTTCCAAGTTAAAACCTAGGCCACACATAATTCTCTAGGTGAAAGTGAGAAGGATTTCCCTAACTCAAAGAGTTTAAAGAAAAGATCGCAAAACGGAATTTTCCCAAAATTTAAATACCGCATTAAAATAATATTAAAAATTGGGAAAAACCAAATTGAACCAAAACGTCCCATATACTCCCAAAGTTCGCGCACTAGCTTTATTTTAGCTAATCTAGGTGCTGGCAAGTCTATATGGTCGTTTGTTCACAGTCGGGTAAAAACGGAAAATACCGACAAACTTACCCTAAAACGGACGAAATCGCATAACGATTTCCAAAACGTTACATTATCATTACAACGGGCCATGTGCTGTGACTCCCAGCCATATAGTTGAATGGGCAGAAGCCATCAGTAGCCAGTCCGAGCCAGACATTGCGAGGATCGCTACTGAATATTGCGTGCCTCCTATCGAAATCCTTCCATGCTGGTGAATCTCTTGGATGGCTCATTTTTCCATCTCCGCTTGGAGGAGCACGGTGATGCCAAATCATTGCCTCGGCTGTTTTCTTGCACCTGAATAGCCTCTGTAGCCTCTGTGTTATGGGAAAGTATCGTTCTATCTTCACAGGTATATCAGACTTCTTATCAGAATCTTTCGGCTTATACCTGGCCTCTCCGCATGTTGGATACTCTTTCAAATCTGAATTCTCTTTCCGGTACAACACGTAATTTTTAGGACATGCTTGAATCTTCTCGCACTTTAGACCCAAATCAGACATCATCTTCTGGGCTTCGTACCAGCTGTCGGGCACATTATTTCCCGGAGGCATAGAATCTTTCAAGAACGAAAGAAGTATTGTGAATGACTTGTTGCTCCATCCATTTAGGCACTTAATCTGGAAAAGTTGGACGAACCATGAGAGGGTGGAATACTTCGCATTCTTATAAATTGGTTTCCTAGCATCATTCATGAAATTTTCATATTTATCCGCACGCAGTCCTTGACCGGAAGGAATGTCATCTTCGGTACGAATAGATTCACCTAGGGCAGCCTCTACCATATCCTCCATTTCTTCTGATAGAAATAAATTTCCGTCTCCTGCCGCATTACCGAATTCTTCTTCTTCTCCTGCCGCATTATCGTGTTCTCCTTCTTCTTCTGCCGCAGTACTGCATTCTTCTCCTTCCCCGTGATATTTCCAAGTTGTATAAAGTCTAGTAAACCCATGTTTTACAATATGTAGCTCTGCCAATTCTACCTTCTGCCAGTACTTATTGCCACATCTATCGCACGGACAGAGAATCTTCTCTATTATGATCTTATTATGTGCACGTGCAAATTCAAGGAAAGCAGCAACTCCTGCGACAAACTTAGGTTGCATACGTTGTTTCCAATCTACATATATCCATTCCTTAACTCTGACGTACTCATTGGCCATGTTAGACTGTATAACATATAAATTGTAGGTTATGCTGATTATATTGAGAAATATAAGAACGAGATAGTTACTGACAAAGGAGAAAATCCGTGTATATGCTTTTTGTGTGCGTTTGTCGTTGAAAAGAATAAATTATCGCACGTATGTTAACCGATAGATGGAGACTAAGTGGCGCTTTTAGTTTCATATATGAGTATCGATGAGAATATGAAGGTTTCATATTATCATATATTGGTTTTAACCCGAACATCTCGAATCGCTCTCTAATGATGCATTTGTTGTGTATTCTTGTTGTATGTGTGAGTTCCGGCTGTCGGGGGTAGGCTTCTATCCCATTAAGAATGTATAGAGCGAACACCCATCACTTGTGCTTTCAACCGTTTCGAGTAAATTTCGGCAGCACCTCCCCGCTGTTCTCCGAGTACACTGTAATAGAATAGATAATCATTTCAAAGCTGTGAAACAACGTTGAAATGAACATCTAATCTATCTTTGTACACGGAGAACCAGCGGAAAGGTACCGACGAAATATCTCGAAACGGATGAAAACACAAGTGAATGAAGGCGTTTGCTTTATACATTCTTAATTTGTCCACACGGGACAAATCTATGGGTTACCATACGATTGAATTTTCTCGTCGCGTAGACTATACGATGGTTGTTAGTATCGAGCTATACTGTCCGATATTTAACAACCTTCGTATTGTTCTAGGTCACGACGAGCATCGCACGTATGTTAACCGATAGACGGGGACTAAGTGGCGCTTTTAGTTTCATATATGAGTATCGATGAGAATATGAAGGTTTCATATTATCATATATTGGTTTTAACCCGAACATCTCGAATCGCTCTCTAATGATGCGTTTGTTGTGTATTCTTGTTGTATGTGTGTGTTCCGGTTATCGGGGGTAGGCTTCTATCCCATTAAGAATGTATAGAGCGAACACCCATCACTTGTACTTTCAACCGTTTCGAGTAAATTTCAGCAGCACCTCCCCGCTGTTCTCCGCGTACACTGTAATAGAATAGATAATCATTTCAAAGCTGTAAAACAACGTTGAAATGAACATCTAATCTATCTTTGTACACGGAGAACCAGAGGAAAGGTACCGACGAAATATCTCGAAACAGATGAAAACACAAGTGAATGAAGGCGTTTGCTTTATACATTCTTAACTTGTCCACACGGGACAAATCTATGGGTTACTATACGATTGAATTTTCTCGTCGCGTAGACTATACGACGGTTGTTAGTATCGAGCTATACTGTCCGATATTTAACAACCTTCGTATAGTTCTAGGTCACGACGAGCATCGCACGTATGTTAACCGATAGACGGGGACTAAGTGGCGCTTTTAGTTTCATATATGAGTATCGATGAAAATATGAAGGTTTCATATTATCATATATTGGTTTTAACCCGAACATCTCGAATCGCTCTCTAATGATGCATTTGTTGTGTATTCTTGTTGTATGTGTGTGTTCCGGCTGTCGGGAGTAGGCTTCTATCCCATTAAGAATGTATAGAGCGAACACCCATCACTTGTGCTTTCAACCGTTTAGAGTAAATTTCGGCAGCACCTCCCCGCTGTTCTCCGAGTACACTGTAATAGAATAGATAATCATTTCAAAGCTGTGAAACAACGTTGAAATGAACATCTAATCTATCTTTGTACACGGAGAACCAGCGGAAAGGTATCGACGAAATATCTCGAAACGGATGAAAATACAAGTGAATGAAGGCGTTTGCTTTATACATTCTTAACTTATCCACACGGGACAAATCTATGGGTTACCATACGATTGAATTTTCTCGTCGCGTAGACTATACGACGGTTGTTAGTATCGAGCTATACTGTCCGATATTTAACAACCTTCGTATTGTTCTAGGTCACAACGAGCATCGCACGTATGTTAACCGATAGACGGGGACTAAGTGGCGCTTTTAATTTCATATATGAGTATCGATGAGAATATGAAGGTTTCATATTATCATATATTGGTTTTAACCCGAACATCTCGAATCGCTCTCTAATAATGCGTTTGTTGTGTATTCTTGTTGTATGTGTGTGTTCCGGCTGTCGGGGATAGGCTTCTATCCCATTAAGAATGTATAGAGCGAACACCCATCACTTGTAAAGTTGTACGTTTACGTTATCATCGAGTATTCTACTGCAATGAACTATTGTATCCTACTAAATAAACTAGTGCACCATAAACCAAAATAACCCAAATTAACCTAATTAACCACAATTAACCATAATCGTTACCTTAACACAAATTATCTCTAATTAACCCAAACTTAACCCAATTTACCCAAATTAACCCTAATCAACCCAAACTTAACCAAATTAAACCTAATCAACACCATAACCCTTTCAAATTATCACTAATTAACCCAAATTAACCCTACCCTTTAATTAACCCAAATTAACCCTAGGCTCTAACACTAAACCCAAATTAACCCTAGCCTTTAATTAGAGTTGTTTTCAAGAAAAAACAACCCTAATCCCAACCCCAACCCCAATTCCTAACCCTAATCCTAACCCCAACCCTAAACCCAACCCCAACCGCGACAGAACCCTAACCCCAACCCCAACCGACCCCTAACCCTAACCCTAAACTGACCCGATGCCTAACCCTCACCCTCACCCGTACCCAAACCATGACCTGAACCTAACATCATCAAAAGAGGGAAATAAAAGCATTATATTAAAAGTAAAAATTGGAGATTTACTAACCTTTTTCGCGGTGGAAGAGACGACGGAGGAAGCGACAAGGAAGTCGACGAGGCTCGGGATCGAGGCGCTGGAGGAAGTCGACGAGGATGTTATGAGGAGACGACGGAGGAGGCGATGACGAAGTCGACGAGGCGCGGGAGGAAATCGACCGCGAGGCGCGGGAGAAGATGAAAAATATTTTTGGGAACGGAGGGATTTTCTAAGCCATTTTTTTTATTAATTAACCAATATACATGTCCCTACGTACTAACCCGTAGGTCCTTTGTTTGCGGCTCCGTAGAGCCAAACATCAAATTACGATTAAATATTTTTAAATTAAAACGTAGAGAACCGTAGGGCCAAGTATATGGACCTACGGTTCAATCCGTAGGGGCAATAAATAGTTGCCCCTACAGATTCCTTTATCCGTAGGGGCAACCCCATATTGTAGTAGTGATTGGATCAACTCATTTTTCTAATAATCTCTCTTCATTAAAATAATAAAATTTTGTACAATTTTTTTTCATTAAGTTGCATATTTTCAAGGCTATAAAGAAACACTAAAGTTCAATTCAAATGCGAAAATCTATTTTATTTATGCCAAAACAAGCATTATAACACTTAATAATTAATTAAGATTCCTTCTTAGATTAACGCATACCCAGCGTCTTCTTGAAAATAAAATTATTAGGATTTTAGTTTCAAACAGAAAATTGCATTACCAAAATCTTTCATACGCTAGAGTTGCATTATTTACCTTGCTATCCCATATGGATATTGAATTGATCAAGGTATATATGACTCTGCGCTTTCAATCTCTCTATCAAAGCGTTAGAGCTTGTCGAACTCTGTAGGGATATTAGAATATTTAAGCTTTATCTATTCATTAATATATTAAGAAAATATGGAAGTGACTTTCTAATATAATATATATCCAAGAATTTAATGTTTGAGTAAAAGCAGTATGATTTGTTGATAATTTTTTTCTTGAGTGTATGCTTTAGAACTCAAAAGAGTATACAGTGCATATATAATTTTGTGGGAACACTGAATAGAGTACATGAAGTTGCTTTCAGTGATGAATTATTGCATGTGATAGCAATAATAAGTTTGGTACGGATGTTGTCCATTCATTATATAGTTCTTTTTCTCTCTTTTCAAGAAAAGGGTACGCCAAGAATTCCTTGACGGGGTTTATTAAATTTTCCGTACCAAAAGCTAAAGTGGCCATTGCTTGGGTACAGAATAGAGCGAGATGACACATGAGGTGCCTGGAGATAATAAGGACGACCGGAGATAATGGTGTTAGTGTATATGCCCTAGAGGCCATTACTGTATCATACTAGTTTGTATATTACTTAATGGAAGCTTGGGATATTCACCTTGTATAAACAATCTTGCTCAAAATAGTAGTATGCTACTTGGTTTATTTCTACTTCAATGTGTACATGTGTTTATTTTTGTATATCATCTATACACATTAGTGGAGCCCTTAGGATCTTTGCTTGATTACCAGCGTTGTGATGGCAGTCACACTGGTGGGGGCTGGGTAATCTATAAGCACATCCTTATACAGGTCCCTAGTCGCAGGATTATCGAGACAGGGCATCGATACTCCGGAGTAGACTAGCGTATGCGCTTCTCATCCCAGTGTGGGAGATGGTCTGTCCCACAGCCATCAGTACGTCGTACTGGAGATAGTATACGGGTGCTCGTTAGGTTACGAGTACACTGGACAGGACTCGTCGGGAACTGACCGGTTGGTATTATACCAATCGTCAGTTATCAGTTCCCAGGTGACATGAGTACAACTTAGTACGCTGACTTGACACTGTCACTTCGCCTCGAGTGTGTTCCCACTGTACTTTGATTACTACCCTACCACGGCTCAAAGGAGTCGTGCAAACAGGTGGTAGTTGGGTGCAGTCCCGAAGCACTTGGAGGCAGTGACGGTTAGACAGGATTCGTCTCTCCCGGTATTGGGGGTTGACATCGCGCTGTGTCTAGGAGAGCCATTACACGAGTAGTCCCTGGCCAGGGCAATCGAGATATACTGGTAGGCTTCCAGTGTTATCTCAGGGTGTTTTGGGCTTCACTCCGACACGACTTGTACCGCTATTAGGGGACTGACGTTTACCGCCCCCCTAGGCCCGCCATGCTATGTATCAGACGAACAGACCGGACTGTACGGAGATTGTCACATTCAGGCTCAGTAGGAGTTCAGATGAGTTTCACCTCGTCAGTCTTCTTATCGGCATTTGCCTGGGGACCGTTACGCACAGCTAGTGCCGCTTGCGGTCTGTGGTTAAACCCACTGCCAGCGTAGTGTCGAGTCTTTAGAGTCCCACACAGAAAGCTATTCGCCTTTAGGCAAAAGAGTAGAGGTCGCATGGTTTTGCGACATGTCGCACGGTTTTGCGACAGGGTTCGGTCACATCCGTGCACTTGTGCACGTACAGTGTCCGGACAGTTAACACTAGCGGGCTTTGGTTTAAGCCAGATCCTAGTGTACGTTTTGGGATTGGTTTTATCCAGTATGTATTCGTGTTCCTCGGAACGCGGATGCGGTTGTGTATGCACAGTTGACAGAGAGACAGAGACAGAGGATTCTCATTAGGGTTGTTGACTGTTGACTGTTGACCATTGACTTTTTGCTCAACCTTAATGAGAATATGATATGTAATTAACAATAATATTAATTAAGTATTATAGTGACATGGTTGTTGAGGGGTTGACTTTGTTGACTTGTCGACTTTGTTGACCGGTTGACTAGGTTGGACTAGTTGACCATCATGATGACAATGGTTGTCATTTTCTTGCAAAGACTTTTGCTTGCTTGTTGTGGTTTGCAAAATGAGTGCATGGAAATGATATTGCCTTTGACATGATATGAACCATCACATAATACTTGATTAACATTATGGCTCATGATGCTTTTGGATTATGAGAGGGTGTATGACAAAAGAGAGGCTCATTCTTTCATTATCTTTTTTCTCTTGTTTTTGAGCTCCCTCTTCCTCTTGCTATCACCCTCTTCCTCTTGCTCTCTCTCATGTCTATGGTTCACTTGTCTCATGTGTTGAGAACCAAGAACCATAGAGAAAATCCCAACACACTCTTCTCTACTCACTCTAGTTCACAATGTTTAGCAAACAAAGTGAACTAGTTTCTTCAAAGACCGAAGAAGAAGCCAAAGGTAGAAGCTTTCGAGGTGGATCTATTTTCGGCGCAAGGAGATGACGGAGTGAAGCCGATCCGGACAACCATCAAGAGATGAAGACGAAGGAGTTCAAGAAAGAAAGGTATAACCCCCTAACCGAGTAGTTAACAACTCCTAGTTAGGATGTTAGTTAGATGTTTAACAAAAATCCGGTTTTGAGTCCACGTTACCACCTCTAGAAAAATTGTTTTTCACCAAATTCCGCATGCCCGAAAGTACCGGGAGAGGTAGCATGGACTTACAGTGGTATCGGAGCCTAGTTAAACTCTATCTAACATGTTAGCAATGTAGCTAGAAGATCGATCAAAGAAAAAGTCCCGAAATGAACCCCGATATCATGCTTGCTGTCGAATTTTTCCTGTGTTCCAAAATTGATAAATCATAGCTTAAAATTCGGCTCTGGGTTTTTATAACAAACTGCCAAAATTTCGTCCACTGAACCGATCAAAGCGCCGCGGAAACGCGGCGGGAGCGTGCTCCCGCCGCGGTTCCGCGGCCGAGTTGACTCGGCAGTGGGAAATGTTGATTGCAGTTTGTTAAGTGGTGTATTTTGGGAATTTTGGAATATGTATTTTCTGCCCAGATTTTCCAGAACGAAAATTTTGTATTTGGGGCTTATAAATCCGTATTTTTGATCGAACGTCTAAAAGACTTAAGCTGACGGGTTTTTCTGTGATGTGATATTTGTATTGAACGTCTACTAATCGCTATATGTCACGACCCGGAAGAGCACGTGACTGGCCCTTGAACCATATGAAGTCTATAGGACTCCATCTGATTCAAGTAAGCCAAAAGCCCAGAAATCTAAAACCATTTTAAGAATAAGTAAAGAAAACTGGTTTAAAGAAGTGAAGAAATACAGGTTTCAAATCAAGGTTTTTAAATAACTAAGCCGAAGGTACGTTTTGAAAACAATAAAGTCTTTTCTAAAAATTTCGGCAGAGTTTCTTTTGTAAAACTGGCCCCGAATGGGGTAAAACAAGAATAACGATATATATATGCAATGATAAAGGCATCCCCAAGCGGGAGCTAGCTCTTCGTCAATCGACGGTCACAACCACACAATGATATAATAATATACAACGCCAAGTGGCGAGGATCAAATCCAAAAGAAAGCTTAAAAGCAACAGTAAAACCACAATACTACTAAGCACGACTCTAGGTCGAATAATACAACACTGTCTCTAAGTCTGAAAGAATATACAAGATTTGGTTGATGGACAATTTCTAGATACAATGAAATAAATAAATACAATGGTGATTCTTGATACGAAAGAATCCACCTACCAAAGCAAATCACCCGCAAGAAGGTAGTGTGCCAGAAATGCCGCAAAGAAACCTGTACGGCAGAACCTGCAAGAACTGTGGTACAACGGGGGTGAGTTGCCAACTCGTGAATAGAAACATCTACGAGCAGAAACCGAATGCAAGACATAACCTAAGTCAACGATCAATAATATAATCCACAAGAGTACATCTGAGTGTAATAGGGTGGCAAGGTAACATCTAATCATGTATGTAGTGCCAGGTACTCAGGTAATAACATGTCATCAATGTAAGGTATGTCTGCATGAAGTAACCATGATGAAATATCGATGAAATCAATACACATATATTAGCGTCCCATACCACTAATATTGGTGTAAGGGTATATATAACAGCGCCCTCATACCCTGTTATATATACAAATAAGGTATGATCAATGTAAAACCAGTCTGTATATGATCCATGTCTGTATGTATGTGGAACCCGTCCACTCGTCACCCACTGACGATAAGCATCAAGTATGCAAGTATGAGGATATAAACAATGTCATGGAAAAACATCATGAAAACCCGTGCCTAGCATCGACACGTAAATCCTCATCCATTTGGGGCTCCATCAATCCGGATCAGCCCTCTTTCAAAGTATATACCGGGAATCCGTCAGTCCGGGTCATCCCTCTCTCAATCCATCGGGCATCCGTCAGTCCGGGTCAGCCCTCTATCAATCCATCGGGCATCCGTCAGTCCGGGTCAGCCCTCTATCAATCCATCGGGCATCCGTCAGTCCGGGTCAGCCCTCTATCAAGTATATATATATCGGGAATCCGTCAGTCCGGGTCATCCCTCTCTCCGTACATCAGGCATCCGTCATTCCGGGTCAGCCCTATATCAATCCATCGGGCATCCGTCATTCCGGGTCAGCCCTCTATCAATCCATCGGGCATCCGTCATTCCGGGTCAGCCCTCTCTCAGTACATCCTCTAGCACCGAGAAAACACGGGGCGATGCCCCAAATATCATATCAAGGGAACCGGGTTTTTCATAAGAGAGCATCTTTTCTTAAATAATCCCACGGTCCTCAAAAATCAGAACTCACATGAAAATCCAACATCAGGAAGTAAATCCAATGCGATGTGCTATGCAGTCAACCCATAATGTATGCGACATGTAAAGAACAGTAATCATATTGTAAATCATGCAACATGGAATAGTAACGTGCATATGTCGAAGGAAGAATCATCTCATGAATGCAATAGTACTACAGTGTAGTGGCATGGCAATTATCGATGATGAAGTGTGTGAGCCGGCAAATAGTGTACGTGGAACATACGCATCATCGATAATGGTGCTGGTGTCCTAACAGCATGATAATAATATAGCAATGAGCATATGCCAGCAATGCGAATAGCATGAAGATGCAGAAATCTAGTAGTCAACACCACAGAGAAGTATCTACTATGCAACTACATCTAAGTATCAGGTCAATCAGGAGGGGTAGGTGTGGAAACCACCTAAATCTGAGTCGGTATATATATAAAGGTATATAGTCGGTGATCTCGCCTCAATGTCATATCATAAGATATCCTCGAGTTATGAGTGCGGATCTATCATCAATATCGGCGCGTACGGTAAATCATCGTACGGCATTCCCATAGCTGGGTAGGGGTCAACATCTCACTGTCTCATCACATAACAGATATCACCATCATCAGATCATGTCTAGTACAAAAACGGTAACATTAGTAAAGTATGCATGCGGGGGTAAACACATATCCCAAGCCCGCAAGAATCACAAATCATATCCCATATATGAATCGTATCAAATCACCGATCCCAGGGCACCAAGCCCACATCATCGACTCATCTCCAAAGTCATCACATATCATCGATCACAGTGCAAGTACAAGTGATAAGCAAGGGTGTGTGTATAGGTGTAATTCTATCCTAGGGTTCGCGACTATAAACTGCACTAGTCACTTCTAACCCTATACTATCCATAATACACCTAATATCACAATAACTACATAATAATCTATCTACGGACTGCGGGGGTGCTATACGCCATCCACCCGACTTCCCCCTGTAGATATAATCTACTCACCTTGCATCATCATTTGCGGACGTCACCACGCAATTGCTTGTCGTCCCGAAGTCTTCATGGGTACCTACACATCAAATATCATATATGCGCATTAAACCAAATCCAAGCTAAAACGGCGCATGAAATCCAAAACGATACGATAAGGGGGCCTATAGGTGAGAACCTATGACACGCTTTCAAAACCATCAATAAACCCTCTATATCGTCGTATAAACGACAAATAGTCGAGGCAAAACACATTCCACCATTTCAGAAATGAAAATACGGAATACAGAAACTAAAGTCCAAAACAGCAACTCATGAAATGTGTTCCAGATTTTACCCCAGGTCACTTTATACAAATATATATATATCAGGGGCCTAAACTAACAATGTAGGAGCTACAGAACCAATACGAGCCAAGAAGGTGGGACCCAGGTCGCAATTGGCGGCCAAAAGAGGAAATTTGGCGGCCGGAAAAGGGAATTGGGGGCTAGGGTTTGGGGTGTTGGTTCATAGGTGCCTGCACATGTCACTGTCCACACAATATTAATTTCAGGCACCTCGTATGATAGCAGATTCAAATTAACCTTCACAGATTACACAATTTCCCCGATATCGGTTTCTAAAATCCGTATTCTGGTTCAAGCTTCAGGTTTTGGGTTCTAATTCAAACACTAGGGTGTTGGTAAGACCTCTACTGAGCTCAATTTCATAATACAACACCTATTTCCCTCAAACCCTAACTAGGTTTTCACCAAGTCCATAATATCACACAATATCGATTAAATCTTAACATGGGTTAATAGGAAAGGCTATAATTAAGATAATGGTCCAGAAATTACCTCCATTAGCAACTCAAGAAAATTCTTGAGTTGCCCCTAGTGGCCAAAATCCTTGCTTCTTTAGCTCCATGTGTAGATCTAGGGATTTTGCACAATTTTAATGAAATGAGTGTGAGGTTTTGGGGTTGTTTTAGAGATGAAGTGAGGAGTTGAAGGTGGAGGAAGAATGAGGCTAGGGCAGCAGCAGCACAAGGAGGAAGAGGGGGAGAAAATGATGGGAGAATGGCTAAGGATGCTAGTCAAAAGTCCACCTCTCTTTCTCACCTACCCTCATCATTTCCTTTTTCTTTTCTTTTCCTTTTCTTGAAAACTCTAAACCTTCTCACATCAATAGTAATCCCAAAAGAAAATCATGGCTAGAAAAATACACAAGTGTAGAAAAAAGTGGTAGGTGCAAGTTTTGCACAAAATTGCTAAAAAAACCCGATTAGCGATTTTAATCGCGATTAGCACTAAATTAGTGTCAAATTAATCACAAAAACTTAAAAATGTCATAATTCACTAATTTACCCTATTTTAGAATTTTCCAAAATTTTTCATAATTTTTCTAACATTTTTCCTATTTATTTGCATTTAATATTAAAATAATCAATAAAATAATATTAAATTATAAAAATTCCCAAAATTAATATTTTATATTTTTGAAAATGTTACAATCTACCCCCCTTAAGGAAATTCGGTCCCCGAATTTAAATTTAAACCCCCAATACTAAAACAATTTCAGTAATAATCCAATTTGTCGGGGCTCCGAAAATATCAATACAGAGAGAATATCATAAAATGTACTGCTCTACTAGAAATCAATCCCCAAAATGCATATATAAGAATATCCTATGCGTCTGGTGCGCAAGGAATCAAAATCCATAAATGTGTCAAACAGGTATACAAAACAACATCTAGGTGCAGCTGGTGTGCACGAAACATCTATCGTAGGCAACGTGTGTGCCTGACACAAAAAAAAATCAGGTGCATGTGACATGCACGAAGAATCCCGATTTAGTGCATCTGGCGTGCACCAAAATCGTATATCAAAACACTAAAGGTGCATGGAAACTACGCTGGAAGTGCAAATCAAATCACTGCATACGGTAGGCATGAAATCTCAATCAATATCTCAAATGTAATAACTCTGCGCAAAATATATAAATATCCAGTGGGTGCGTGAAACCAAAATCATGAAACTCAGTCATCAAAACTAAATCATGCAAACAGAACGCCCAAAATACCGAAATCCAAAATGACGGATACGTGATAATCGAATCACAAAATCACAAATCATAAATACCGTCTTCGGTAGTTCCTCCTTCAAGGTCGAGAAGGAGTCGGTGCAATCCACTGCTAGCAGCGCAGGATATCTACCTGCCTCTTGCTCACGATCTGGCGTCCTCTGACTCTCTGGGTCCTTATCTTCTCTGTGGGTTACCAATCTCACAGTCAATCGGCTCATCGGCCCTGGCAGATGTGCTAACGGGGACGATTCCGTTCTGGCACTCCTCTGGTCACCTCTCGGTCAATCCTCACGACCACTCGTAAGGCAGCATATCACTGGCGTCGGCCTCTGGCTCTCTGAAAGCACGTCTCACATCTGATCCTGGATGCAAACATCGTTGCAGCAATGTCCTGGAAGGAATCCTGCTCAAGGTCTCTTCCGATTTCGCCTATGCCGAACCAAACGGAGGCTGACTCTCCTGCACAACCTCTTCTCGCTCAAAAGAAACCTGTGTCCTCAGAACAATATCTTCTCAGAAACTGGTCACATCCCAACGTCTCTGTAAGCAATTCAGGTCTCTAGTCTCGACGGGAAGCAATGACAGCTCATCAGTGTCTCACACGAACCTCTCGTTCCAACTGTCTCTATCGTCGTCCACTATGGCGTCATGCTAAGCTACGATGCACTGCACTGTTCTCGGCCACGGTCAATCTGAAGTCTCTCACACGGACTCGAAATCGCGTATTCTGTAGCTTCATCACTCTGTAGCAGATGTCAGGCCGAACTGGTCCTTGGGAACACGTCCCAACCATCGGAGGAATACTCATCACTCGTCCGTCCTTGATCAATTCGCAAAGCATCTGGTTAAGTTCCTTTATCCGAACCTGGTCAACTACCTCGTCGACAAGGCTGAACTCTATCTTGCTGGGTGCGCGCAAAATGACCACTCCTGGTCTAGGTCTTCTCGTATCGTTTCCCGAAAGATCCTGTCGAGGTTTCCTTCTCAAATCTCAATCCTGCCGAAATGCCCGGAAGTCATCATCCAATGCTGAAGCTAAAGCTTATTCCAGAACGGCTACATACTTACCGCGCTTCTTTCTGTAAGATATATCCACATACCACGCCTCGGGGTGTGTATCACATCTCTAATATCAGCGGAGTGGGACGTCATCTCGTCGAAATCTCGTACGAACTATTTTCTTCACTCTGCGTCAATGTCGACTGATTCGGACTCGTCTCATCATGGCTGCACGAACTGCGCTCCGACGGCTATGCTCGCATCTGGGGTCTCCCAAGCAGTGTCCCATCACGATATCCGATAGATGTCGAACCATCCGATCGAATCGTCAGATCCTCATAATCCCCCAAGAGCTCACATCTCGGGTACAGTTTAATAGTATCGAGTACATGCCACAGCGTCGGTGGTCCAGCCGTAGAAGGGCAAACCCAAGCCTCACTAATGGCGCCGAGGAACCGCCGCAAACCCGAAGGTTCAAAGGCTTTCACACGGTCATTAAGTCGAGTTAGGGTTTCATTCTTCTAGAGGGTCCATAGAATCACCTGCATGTCTTTCCGTATACTTTAAACTTGGAAAATAGGCTCCTGACATTTGATCGTCTCTATCGACTCTCAACGAACATGCGTGAAGTCGTCTCTATCTGGAATCAATCCACCTGATGACCTCGCATCGGGGTAAGCAAACTCACCACACGTCCTATTCATTCATCCTCGGTGACTAGCGACTCGCTATCATATCTCCAAGAACATGCTCATGCTGCAGTAGCTCCAACCATCTGGGCGATATCTCGTCATTCGCTGCAACAACTGGCTCATACGCCTGTACGCCGAACAACGCCTCAATCCTCCAGGAAAGGAAATACATAAGCGGTCATCTCTGAGTCGATATGCTCTAGATCCGAGTAAGACTCTCCACACTGGAAATCTTCAACTCAACTGGGCCCGCTCTGGCGCAAAATCCGACGAATCACCTTCGTCTCTCAAATCGGGTAGACTAGCTATCATCTGTCGCATATCTGCCTGGAAGCTCCGGCAATCTCAGCTCGTAAGCTCCGAAAGCGACATCCTGTCAATCTCAGCAACAGCTGGTGTTAGTGTATATGCCCTAGAGGCCATTACTGTATCATACTAGTTTGTATATTACTTAATGGAAGCTTGGGATATTCACCTTGTATAAACAATCTTGCTCAAAATAGTAGTATGCTACTTGGTTTGTTTCTACTTCAATGCGTACTTGCGTTTATTTCAGTATATCACTTATACGCATTAGTGGAGCCCTTAGGATCTTTGTTTGATTACCAGTGTTGTGATGGCAGTCACACTAGTGGGGGCTGGGTAATCTATAAGCACATCCTTATACAGGTCCCTAGTCGTAGGACTATCGAGACAGGGCATCGATACTCCGGAGTAGACTAGCGCATGCGCTTCTCATCCCAGTGTGGGAGATGGTCTGTCCCACAGCCATCAGTACGTCGTACTGGAGATAGTATACGGGTGCTCGTTGGGTTACGAGTACACTGGACAGGACTCGTCGGGAACTGACAGGTTGGTATTATACCTATCGTCAGTTATCAGTTCCCAGGTGACATGAGTACAGCTTAGTCCGCTGACTTGACACTGGCACTTCGCCTCAAGTGTGTTCCCACTGCACTTTGATCACTACCCTACCACGGCTCAAAGGAGTCGTGCAAACAGGTGGTGGTTGGGTGCAGTCCCGAAGCACTTGGAGGCAGTGACGGTTAGACAGGATTCGTCTCTCCCGGTATTGGGGGTTGACATCGCGCTGTGTCTAGGAGAGCCATTACACGAGTAGTTCCTGGCCAGGGCAAGCGAGATATACTGGTAGGTTTCCAGTGTTATCTCAGGGTGTTTTGGGCTTCACTCCGGTACGACTTGTACCGCTATTTGGGGACTGACGTTTATCGCCCCCTAGGCCCGCCATGCGATGTATCAGACGAACAGACCGGACTGTACGGAGACTGTCACATTCAGACTCAGTAGGAGTACCGATGGGGTTTCACCTCGTCAGCTTTCTTGTCGACATCTACCTGGGGACCGTTACGCACAGCTAGTGCCGCTTGCGGTCTGTGGTTAAACCCACTGCCAGCGTAGTGTCGAGTCTTTAGAGTCCCACACAGAGGGTATTCGCCTCTGGGCAAAACAGAGTAGAGGTCGCATGGTTTTGCGACAGGGTTCGTTCTCATCCGCGCACTTGTGCACGTTTAGAGTCCGGACGGATATTTCTGGCTGGCTCTGGTTTGAGTCAGATACCGGTATATGTTTTGGGGTTGCTTTTATCTCTCGGTATTCATGTTCCTCGGAACAAGGATACAGGTGTGTATGCACAGTTATTTGAGGAAGAGGAGGAGGACTTTCATTAGGGTTTCGGAACGGGTGCGTATGCACAGTTGACAGTCGTCTTTTTCCTAACCCTAATGGATTTATGTTTTATCAATTAATAATATTAATTAAATAAAAAGTGTCATGGTTGGTTTTTTGTTGACTTGTTGACCATGGTTGACTTGTTGACCATGGTTGAAGATTTGACCATCATCATTACAAAAGCAAGATGCTTTTTGATTCTTGCAAAACCATTTAATGTTGGTAATGATAATGGTCATTCTAAAACTTTCCATCAACTTTTTCATTATCATTATTATTATTATTTTTGATAATTCTTTTTCTTTTGTATTATGGTTGCAAAAGGAAAAGAGAGCTCATTCTATCATAACTCTTCTCTCTCTTCATTTCATCTTCTTCTTCCTCTAGCAAAAGAGAACCCTTCTTATGTGTTGAGAATCCTTCTCTTTAAAAAGAAAAACAACCCCTAATAACTCTCTACTCATTCTAGGATCAAGGTTTAGCAAGCCGGAAACCCTAGTTCACTCAAAGCACGAGGAAGATCCCAAAGGTTGAACTCTCGAGGTGGATCCATCTTCGACGGAAGAAGGCGACAAGAAGAGAACCATCAACCTCTACAAAGTTTGAAGAAGAAGGAGTTCAAGTTTAGGTATATCCATCTTCATCCGAGTAGCTAACTCTCTTTAGCAAAGTATGCTAGTTTAGTTTAGACACGATCCCAACCTCGTTTAGTCCATGTTGCCTCTTGCGATAAAAATTTGTTTTTTATACCGTTTCCCCCTCCCCGTAAGAACCTGGGGTCGCAATATGGACTTACAGTGGTATCAAAGCCTAACTAAACTTAAACTAGCTTGGTAGTGAAGTGTAACGAAGTTCGGAAACGAAAAATCACAAAACCGGAAAAATTACAAAACCTGAGTTTCTGTTGAAATTTTTTTGGCTCAAAATGAAAAACTTTATACTTGTAAAATCGTCTCAGGGTTTTGTGAGTGCACCCATGAAAAACGATCCACTGTTACGCTCAAAGCGCCACCCTTCCGCGGCACGAGGTAGGCATGTGCCGCGGAACCGCCGCGCTTTGTCGTCTTCTCTGCATCGTTTTTCGTGCAGTGTGTTTGTGTGTTGGTTTTGGGATTTTTAAAATATATTATATGTGCCCAGATTTTCCAGAAAAGAAATTTACTTTTGGGGTCCTATAATTCCGTATTTTTTTCCGAACTTCACTGCACTTTGACTATGATGGTTATATCTGTGATGCTTGCATGTATTGAACGTCGGCTAATCGCTATAAGACGATTAGTCGGGGTTATACATGATCTGTGTTTGATATTGGAATGTGTATATGAATGTGTTGGACTGTCGCGGGTGAATAGCCGGGGTGGATGTGAGATGAGCTTTTGTTTTTCTTTCATTCATTGTAAATGTAAATTGATGTAATATTATTATTTGTTTGGCCGCACAACCGGGTCGGGGTTGTAGCCGTCATTGTATAATTCTTTTTACTGTTTTTGCTCCTAGGATGGACCCATGGAGGGGGTGCACAAACTACCGAGTACTTGGCGGGTAGTTTGCCGCACCCGCAGGGGTCTTGGGTGGGGTATTTGGCTATTCACCGCGACCATGTAATCCGCTTTTCGTTGCAGGCTCGAACGGATTGCGACCGTGTAATCCGTCATTGTATAATTCTTTTTACTGTTTTTGCTCCTAGGATAGACCCATGGAGGGGGTGCACAAACTACCGAGTACTTGGCGGGTAGTTTGCCGCACCCGTAGGGGTCTTGGGTGGGGTATTTGGCTATCCACCTTTTTCTTGTTTTCATTTCATACACACCTCTGTGAATGTGCAACAGTCTTTATCATAGAGTAAAACCTTCATATCTCCGTTAAATTTTTTTTTTATAAAAGCTTGTCTTTTATCAAGATTATTCTCACACAAAGAACCGTTAGGAATTTTAACTCGGAGAGAACACTTGCTTGACTTTGTTTTTATCTGGACTTTCTAGGCTTCTTAGCGAGCTTTGGGCCAATGCACCCAAACCAGTTGGTTTTAGGGCATTAGGTGTAGAAAACACCCCAGCGGACTTAATTACTCAAGTTACCTAGGTCCAAAAACAAAAGACAGTTTGGCGTGAAAAACATGATGATTCAATACGAACGGAGATATAACCGGTAGTTCAATTATTTTTTGGATAAAAGACGTGTTTAGTGGGTTTGGTGTGTAATCATTCCAATCAAGTTTTTAGATGGGTTATTTTTCAGACTTAGCTCCAATTACGGCATCAATAACATTCCTTCATATTCGCTTTACTTCATAAACTATTCTTGATATATTACTTATTTCAGAACAAACCTATTTGATCCTCAGAAAATCATTTATCTATTTAAAAGTTTTTTTAAACATAAAAGACTTGTCATCTAATTTCCAAGACTCACAACACGTGTAGTGTAATGTAAAGACGTATATCAGCTATAGTTAACTTCAAAGGAGAGTTATCTTTCAGGTTTTCAAAATCCAAACATAGGATTTAGTTATTCCTATCTTTTCAAACAAAAACCGTCGAATGTTGAATCAGAGTTCTTCCACAAGCTAACTTGACAAAAAAGTTTTTATATTTTTAGAAAATTTTCAGATTTTTATGGATTTTATGGTTTTAATATGCAGATGCAAAATATACATATGAATGCGAAGGAAGAATGCTTACCGAGCACACCCCCAAACTTAAACTTGACAGTGCCCTCACTGTCAGGCTATACCAAGAGGGTCAAAATTGCCGGCACTTCCTAAAAACAAATAATATACAGAACCAAAAAGGAAAACAAAAATATATACAAAAAAAAAGTGCCCCCCCAAACTTAAGTAAAACAGTGTTTCCACTGTTAAGCGTTGAAGTTCAAGATTAGGGGGAAAGAACAGTATCCATCTATACAAGGCCTTACACAGACCAAAAGTTAACACCAGCCATTCAAAGATCTCATCTCTGTAAAGCGGTGGCTGGTAAAAGAAGGCGTAGGGAAAAGAAATGGAGACTACGCGAGACCGCTTGTGGAGAGAAGTGGAATGCGGTCTCGGTAGATGAGAAGAAGAATGGCGGAAGGGGAAAAGAAGTGGAATACGAACTTGAGGGTGCAAATGGAGTAAATAGATTAGCACAATTTGTGATGAACGCTGTGTAAAAAGCGATTGTGCTAATATATTTACTCGTCGAGAAATGGGGTCAAATCCCTCAAGATTCGCAAGAAACCATGGGTACGCCGAACTTGGTAAACCAGACAAATGAAATGTAAGTGATACGGGTTCTTGCAAGGTCGGAACGATGGAAAGGATAGAGGGAAGTGGTTGAGGAAGGTTATCGGTTAAAGGTGCAGGAGGGTGTACACATTCAGTGGAAGGAATAGGATGAATTGGAAAATCTGACTCATCAATTAAAACTGGTTCATCCTTAAGACTATCCTCAATGTTCTCCTCAAAATTTAGCTCATCCATGCATATTTCATCAACATCCAGACGCAAATGAAGTTCGGGAAAAACAGTTAAAGACTCGGGATGATGACTTGAAGAGAAAAACTCAGCCAAATCTACAGGTTCATCATCCAAAATGTTCCCAGCGTCAATATCCTCAATCCAGTGAAAATCAAAATTCTCTGACACCTCTACCAAAGCATGGATATTAATCAATTCAGGTTCTAAGATGGAGGTGTAAAGGTCAAAAGGTTTAGGATCGGTTTCACTTGGAAGGGACCCTTCACAATCAGGTAAATCAAACACTACAAAGTCGCACAACTCATTAATCATTCTATCTTCAATTGATAAATCTTGTGGGATACTCGATAAACTTTCAAAACAGGAGGTGTGGGATTCAATTTGGAATGGGTAGGTTTGATTTGGAAGGGGGTATATCTCACTCTCTCCACTCAAATTCACAGCCTGTCCTGCCGCCTCATCATACATTAAAAAAGTTGGAGCTAGTTGAAAACTAGCTACCGGGTCACTAGGTTGCATGAGGGCGGCCATGGACGCATTCAAATCCATCGTCTGTTGGCTTGACGCTACCCTAAAGTCTTCCAAGGACTATTCTAGACTAGACATTGGTTGTGAAGGGGTTTCAGTAAAAGATTCACAGTTGTATGGATACTTAAAACTCCCAAATGGCGGTTCTGATGCAATGTCTAGGGAAGGTGAAAAATTAGGGTAGGATTGGTAGGAGTTGAATGGCTGGACAGGAGTGGGATCAACATTGGGATAAGAAGGTGAATGGAATTGTTGATCCCAAGAATTTGTAGCGGTGAAAGGAGTGAAAGATCGGCTACGAGATTGTTCAATACGTTCAGCAATAGACATAGGTCTTGGAGTGGCAACATGACTCGAAGAAGGGGTATCAACGTAAGAAGGGGTGACTGTTTGAAATGGTTGATACGAAGTGAATTGCGGAGTCAAATTGTTTGTCCTAGACGCGTCTATCCGATCTCTCAATGAAATTTTTGGCATGGAGGGGTCGTTCGAAGTTCGGCCAAAGCAAGAACCGTATGAGGTAATGTCTGGTTGTGGGTACCAAAGTTCGGCAAGAGTTTTGCGAGGAGGGGTACCCATGATATGAAGAGAGAGAGAGAGAGAAAGGTAGAGAAAAGGAGGGGGAAAAGAATGTGATTTTTTAATTTTTTTAATTTTTTTTATAGACAAAAGAATGAAATATACACAAAAAGAATATGGACAAAAATAATCACGACACAAAAAAATATCACACACCTAATCGTTCTAGGGTTCACCTAGGTCAACTAGACCTGCTCAAGAACTTGATTGTCGAAGTTAAACTGTGTCGAGAAACAGACTCACGATACACTGATCACGAGGCCAGGTAAGTGCAGAGATAAGGGGAGGTTTTCCAACGCTTTCGCGAAGTTCCTTAATTAAATAACCCTTTCTCTTTTGGCGGTTTCGCCGTTAACACTTTCCTAGACACCCCGTAAACAATATACCGTTAATCAAGCTTCTAAATACAGTTAACTTCTCCTAGTGAGCGCGAAGTCCTTAAGGCTTAAAGTCTAGTTTCTTTTAAAATTTGTGCGGGTTATCGTTATGCTTAAGTTCGTGATTTGTGGGCCACGGAAAAGGTGATGAAATCCTTTACTGTATGTTGTGGGGTTCGCTTGCCCTTAAGTCCGTATTAATTGATGCAATGCGCAATTCAAAAAATTCTATAAAGAATCAAACAATCGTTTTTTTATTTTAAGCGCGGCGCTGCAACAAATACGGGTTAGTCAATTTTGGCGTTTGCTAGCGAACTTGCAAAGAATCCTGCAAAGAATAGTACATTGGAAGCGTCGGATTTAAGAAGAAGGTGTTAGTAAAGTACGTACCGTTTAAGTTTTGGGTTAAGAAACCCCCGTTGAATCGAGTCCGGTAAGCTTGAAAGGTTCGCTTGCGCGGGTCAAACTACCCGGATCTTTGGCACTGTACTCCGTAATCACCTTAACTTTGAATGTACACTTTGCTCCCACAATCGCAGTTTGCAAATCTGCAACAATCTGCACACTTGCCCACAAAAATATTGTCCAAAAAAAAAACAAAAAGAATATTTTTTTTATATATATATACAAAAAGAATATTAACCCGAATAACAAGAAAGAAAATACGCTACCGTCTCCCCGGCAACGGCGCCATTTGATCGCACGCTTTTGGCGTGTCGGATGTTCAAAGAATTTAAGTGTAACCGCGATCAGGACGGTGTCGCTTTGCAGCTAGCCGGTGAGCACGGGTCGGTCCACAGGGAGATGGTGTTATCTTACCTTCTTGCTTTAGACGAGTCAATAAAGAATCTGTATGTTTGTTTGATCTATCCTAAGTGTTTTATCTGCAAGTATAAAGTTGTTAAGAAAATACGAGATTGTAAGCTAAGAAATCCGTACTCAAAAACCTTTGAGCCGAGTCTTGACCAATTGAAGCTAGACAATCGGCAACAACGTGGATTAGGGGATTTAAGCGCGGTATTCGTGGAATCCGGCTTATTTACCCTTGTCCTTCCGTTCTTGTCTCTTGCTTTCGCCTTCGGCCAAACCGAACGCAACCGGTCGCAGTTAGGAATCACCGTTACCTTGTTAGGGTACGGTGCCTAACGGAGCGCTTGCGTATGGTTTGGGCGAAGTTCAAATGGAAAATAACGGGAAAAGGAATTGGCAAAGAAATGTTAACTTATAATACCGTATTAATTCTTAACAACAACAATAATTACAACATTCGCAATATTAACAAAAGAGAACAAAAGAAAAGAACAAAGAAAAGAAAAGATACAAGTATTAAAGAGCATGAATAAAATTCATGAAAGAAAATGCAAGTAATAAAAAGACAAGTAATAAAAAGCGAGTAATAAAAAGAATACGGAACTAGGACCCAAGCCAAGCATGTGCTCAATAGCCAACCCTTAAACTTGCAAGCTCAATGAAGAACTTGCAAGATCAAGGAAAGGGTAGAAAGCGCATGTGAAGTGAAGTGCTAGCCCGTGAGAAAATACGACCCTTGAGATCAATAACTAACTCTTAACCATTCAACCTCAATGAAGAGATTGAATGAGCAAGAGAAAGCAGAAATCTCAAGGGGGAGCAAACTAACAAGAAAGATAAAACAACCTCATCTTCATTAACATCCACTCAAAAGCTCTCACTACAATTTTATGGAGGAATGAAGAAGAAGAAGAAAGAAACTAACAAAAATGAGGCTAAAACAAAACTCAAAAATTGCTCTCTTGGCTTAGCTCAAAACTGCTGTATTTATAGGCTGGAGAATGGAATTCTAGGGCATCCACCAGACCAGAAATGAAACACCCAAACTACCCCTGAAATTCGGCAGAGAGTGGGCCCCACCTAGCCGCGGATCCGCCGCCTATAGGCCCCTATGGCCGCGGACCCGCGCCCTTATTGTCGATTTAGGGTGTGGGCTTCTGTGTACTTTCCTGGTCTCCTGTCCCCTCTTGTCTGGTACATGTATTTTCTGATAATTTCTTCCAGAATATAAGCAGAATTCATAGTCCAAGATTGTTATCTTTTCTTCACTTTTGACTTTATCTCTCTTGAGCTCCGCGCACCCATTGATTCTTGTGCAGCCCCTCTCGTGCTCCGTGTTTGTCCGAGACACGAATGACTGCTGTCATATGTGTTGTCCCTGGAACCGGTACGCAGCACCGGACGGATATGGATGACCGGAACCCGGCTTTTATCTGTTGTCAACAGATGTTCTGTATTTGGTGCAACTGTGGAGATTTTGTCATGATTCGCAATATTTGGACTGAAAACCTGTACTCTGTAAATATGTAACAAACACAGATCAAAAGCACCTACCTATAAACACACGAGCGTAAGAATGGGCGGTATAAAATGCAATATTCTGATATGAACACACAAACTACCGAGTACTTGGCGGGTAGTTTGCCGCACCCGTAGGGGTCTTGGGTGGGGTATTTGGCTATTCACCGCGACCGTGTAATCCGCTTTTCGTTGCAGGCTTGAACGGATTGCGGATTCCTAGTATATCCAATGCATTCATCTGAGATCTGTAATGTCTACTATTGCTATATCTATAACTATTTAGGCGTTGCTTATGTTTTACAGCCGCGCTAGCCCAGCCCCCGCTCTGTCGTTAGTTAAGTAACCTAACGGGTGATGACGGGGCCCCGTGGCGAATGCGAATGGCATAAGCGTACGTCATATTTTGGTTGTTTTCTGCAATGGTAGGATTAAATGATGGGACGCATTAAAAGAACTAATGCAAGAATATCACGCATTAAAAGAACTAATGCAAGATAATAAACCAAGTTGAAGTCGTTGGAACACTTTCGAAAAACCACTCGGTTCTTTTCAAAACTAACTTTTAAAATGCGGAGATTGAGCCACTCCTTCTAAAAGCTATCTCGTTCCATCGATTAAATCAAGTTCACTACGTTCACGGTTTCGCCAAAACCATTCGTAGCCCTCCGTCGTTTCGTATGAATATTCAATAGTATTCAAGCTATGTTTGTTGACCTTCGTCAAGGCATAGTGATTGGTAGCTGTTGGATATTCATATGTAGCATAGATAGATGCGTTGGTTTGGGACATTCGCATTACCTTGTTGACCTTCGTCAAGGGTATATACGGGTGGATTCAAATTAACCTGGATAATGACGGGCAGAACTTGACATGTGACTTATGATTTGTTGACCTTCGTCAAGGTCATAAGAGCATGGGGCAAAAATCCATATCGGGAGTTTCATAAGTACTGAAACTTGCTAGATTTGCATACCATTTGGAGTGTGATGATTCTGGTAGGATTCCTTCAGTTTCGTCACGCGATGATATTTGGATCCCGATCCTACTGTGAGTATATGCTACTCCTCGAGAAATTCTCACTTAACGATCAATGCTATAAACCTAGTAGGTGCCTAGAAAGGTGTTAGCGGGGCTACGCCCCCAGGGAAAAGAGGTTCTATAATTAAGGAACTTCGCGAAAGCGTTGGAAAACCTCCCTCGAAGTACCGACACCGGCCTGGCTGAACGGTTAAGCAAGTATTGTACAGTGGGATTGATCCCGACTAATTCTTCCTTTATGGTTTGAGGAGGGATTCGAGAAACAGTGGGAGCCATCCTGTTTAGACAAATTAAAAACCACTCTAAACTTGCAAGAGCATCATGCTGAGAGTTTCTTCTTCTCTCTCCTAATTGCAGCGACCAATCAACATGACTGGACTTAAGTTACTCCTAGATAAAAACAAACTGACAGGGCCAAACTACAAAGATTGGCTCAGGAATGTCAAGATAGCAATCACTTATGACAAACTGGGGTATCTTCTTACCACCAAAGCTCCCCCTGTCCCTGGTCCAACTTCCAGTGTCGCGGATAAGGAAATCCGCAAGACTTGGGAGATTGATAGCGCGAAGGCCAAGTGCCTCCTGCTTGCCTCGATAGACAACGAACATCAGAGGAGGCATGAGAATATGGACATGGAATCCATATTGCTCCATACAAAAGAACTGTATGGAGAGCAATCTCGTATCGCAAGATACGAAGCGTCGAAAAAGTTATTCTCGACAAGAATGGCCGTCGGATCATCAGTAGCCGAGCACGTGCTAAAGATGATCGGCTACATTGAGGAGCTCGCTGACCTAGGGATCACATTGGAGAGTGAGCTATATACGGATATAGTTCTCCAGTCCCTTCCTTCCACTTACGCCCAGTTTATAATGAACTTCAACCTACAAGAAAAGGAGGTTGAACTTTCAGAGCTCCTCAACCTGCTGAGGAGCGCAGAGGGCACCCTACAGAAAGGTAGGGAAACATCCACTTTGTTTGTAGGAGGATCATCTTCTTCTAGGTCCAAGGCGAAAGCCAAGGGAAAGAAGAAGAAGGCCCCCGCCAAACCAAGGGGCGGTGTTAGTAAAGTGGATACGAAGGGAAAAGGTAAAGCAGCAAAGATAGCGGGGAAGCTTGTGGATAAGGAAGAGTGCTTCTATTGTCATAAGAAAGGACACTGGAAGAATGATTGCAGGGCTTGGAAAGCCAGGACACAGGAATTGAAGCAGGTTGCAGCTTCAGCTTCAGGTGTGTATGTTATTGAAAACTGTCTTTCAATAAACTCTACTTCCTGGGTATTGGATACCGGATCAGGATCTCATATCTGTAATTCTTTGCAGGCGTTGAGAAACCGTAGGGTTTTGAAGGAAGGTGACATGACCCTCAGAGTTGCGAACGGAGCTAGCATGGATGCTAAAGCCGTGGGGGACTATCACCTGGGAATGTCAGATGGACATCTTTTGGTTTTGCGTAATTGCTTTTTTGTACCCAACGCAACTTGTAATATCATTTCTGTATCTTTAGTTTCTAAAGAAGGTTATGAATTTGCGTTTGTAAGTAATGTTGTAAACATTCACCTTAATCAAGTTTTGATTGGGTCAGGTACTTTGAGTAATGGTATATACGTATTAAACCAACCACAGATTTTTAATGTCCAGAATACACACAAAAGAAAGTCTCCAGAAATAAATCAGACTTTCTTATGGCATTGTAGATTGGGTCACATCAATGAGAGAAGGTTGACTAAGTTACATACAGAAGGGTATTTGAATGCGTTCGAATATCAGTCGTATGCCACTTGTCAATCCTGTCTCAAAGGAAAGATGACAAAGACTCCGTTTACTGGACATGGAATAAGAGCGAGCGAGCTCTTGGGACTCGTACACAGTGACGTGTGCGGTCCAATGTCTACACATGCCCGAAGCGGACATTCTTACTTCATTACTTTTACGGATGACTTCTCAAGGTACGGTTATGTCTTCTTAATGAAACATAAGTCCGAGGCCTTTGGAAAATTCCAGGAGTATAAGAATGAAGTAGAGAAACAGACCGGCAAAAGTATTAAGATTCTAAGATCGGATCGAGGTGGAGAATACTTAAGTGCCGAATTCCTGAATTACTTAAAAGAGAATGGTATTCTCTCTCAGCTTACTCCTCCATACACTCCGCAACATAACGGTGTATCGGAGAGACGGAACCGAACCCTATTGGATATGGTTCGGTCCATGATGAGTAACGCTGAGTTACCGCGATCATTCTGGGGATATGCAATAGAAGCAGCTGCGTATCTCTTGAACAAGGCTCCCACCAAGACTTTGCCTACCACCCCATATGAGATATGGACTGGGAAGAAACCCTGTCTTAAGTATCTTAAGGTATGGGGATGTCCAGCTTTTGTAAAAAAAAGCAGCATGCGGACAAGCTTGAGGCACGTTCAGTACAGTGTAAGTTTGTGGGATACCCAAGGAACTCCAGGGGGTATCTTTTCTATTCCGCTGAGGAACAAAAGGTTTTTGTTTCTCAGCATGCCCGCTTCTTGGAAACTGAGTTTTTGGAAACCCAGATAAGTGGGAGCACAATAGAACTGGAAGAAGTTCCAGAACCACAGACTGTTACTGAAAGTTCGGTGGAACCAGAGGGTTCAACAGAATAGGACATTCCTACGCCGCTCCGCAGAAGTAGTAGGCAGTCTCATCCGCCCGAGAGATACTACGGTTTTCTCATAGACGGGGATAGAGAGGATTGCATCATAGACTATGATGAGCCTACTAGCTTCCAGCAGGCCGTTCAGAGCGTTGACTCAGTGAAATGGCTGGATGCAATGCGGACCGAAATGGAGTCCATGTACACCAACAAGGTATGGACGTTGGACATTGCTCCAGACGGGGTAAAACCCGTAGGATGCAAGTGGATCTTCAAAAGAAAGATTGGTGTAGATGGACAGGTTGAGACCTATAAAGCTAGGCTGGTAGCAAAGGGTTTTCGTCAGAGGCCTGGCTTGGACTATGACGAAACCTTTTCTCCAGTAGCCATGCTGAAATCCATTCGGATCCTTCTTGCCATTGCTGCCTTCCACGATTATGAGATTTGGCAAATGGACGTAAAGACAGCTTTTCTAAATGGAAATTTAGAGGAGTGTGTTTATATGGACCAGCCAGAGGGTTTCATTCAGAGTGGGAGCAGCGGAAAGGTGTGCAAGTTGCTTAAGTCCATCTATGGACTAAAGCAGGCATCGCGGAGTTGGAACATCTGTTTTGATGAGACGGTCAAAGAATTTGGCTTTATCAAAAATCCAGATGAACCATGCATCTATAGTAGATTTGTAGCGAGAACTGCAGTATTCCTCGTTTTATACGTGGATGACATTCTCTTGATAGGAAATGACATTCCTATGCTACAATCTGTCAAGGGGTTCTTGTCACACAGGTTCTCCATGAAAGACCTGGGTGATGCCTCATACATTCTGGGTATCCGGATCTACCGTGACAGATCCAAGAGGATATTGGGACTTTCTCAGTCCAGGTACATCGACACCATAGTGAAGAGATTCAGTATGGAAGATTCCAAGCGCGGTAACCTACCGGCTTGTCACGGGATCACCCTCTCTAAAGAGATGTCTCCCAAGACTGATTTGGAGAGGGATCGCATGTCTATTATACCTTACGCTTCTGCGGTAGGCTCTATAATGTATGCAATGTTGTGTACCAGACCGGATGTAGCTTATGCACTGAGTGTGGTAAGCCGGTATCAGTCAAACCCTGGGGAGAAACACTGGATAGCGGTAAAGAACATTCTCAAGTACCTGAGAAGGACTAAGGAGATGTTCTTGGTGTATGGCGGAAAAGACCTCCAGATCGAGGCCTTTGCTGACTCCAGCTTCCAGAGTGACAAGGATGATTCCAAGTCCATGTCGGGTTTTGTCTTTACCCTCAATGGAGGGGCGGTGTGTTGGAAGAGCTCCAAACAGGAAACCGTTGCAGACTCGACTATGGAAGCGGAATACATTGCTGCATCTGATGCCGCAAAAGAAGCTGTCTGGATGAGGAAGTTCTTGAAAGAACTTCAGGTGGTTCCGTCCATTGTTGACCCAATACCTCTGTATTGCGACAACAACGGGGCTATTGCTTTAGCGAAGGAACCCAGGTCCCATCAGAGATCCAGGCACATCTTGAGGCGGTATCACCTGATCAGGGAGATCGTGGATCGCAAGGAGATCGAGGTTCGGAGGGTTGCTTCAGAAGAAAACACTGCAGATCCATTCACCAAGGCCTTACCCCAGACTCAGTTCGAGCGACTGATCGAGATGATAGGTCTTCGATATGCCAGTACATGGCCTTAGTGCAAGTGGGAGATTGTTAGTATATATGCCCTAGAGGCCATTACTGTATCATACTAGTTTGTATATTACTTAATGGAAGCTTGGGATATTCACCTTATATAAACAATCTTGCTCAAAATAGTAGTATGCTACTTGGTTTGTTTCTACTTCAATGTGTACTTGTGTTTATTTCAGTATATCACTTATACGCATTAGTGGAGCCCTTAGGATCTTTGCTTGATTACCAGCGTTGTGATGGCAGTCACACTAGTGGGGGCTGGGTAATCTATAAGCACATCCTTATACAGGTCCCTAGTCGTAGGACTATCGAGACAGGACATCGATACTCCGGAGTAGACTAGCGTATGCGCTTCTCATCCCAGTATGGGAGATGGTCTGTCCCACAGCCATCAGTACGTCGTACTGGAGATAGTATACGGGTGCTCGTTGGGTTACGAGTACACTGGACAGGACTCGTCGGGAACTGACAGGTTGGTATTATACCTATCGTCAGTTATCAGTTCCCAGGTGACATGAGTACAGCTTAGTCCGCTGATTTGACACTGGCACTTCGCCTCAAGTGTGTTCCCACTGCACTTTGATCACTACCCTACCACGGCTCAAAGGAGTCGTGCAAACAGGTGGTGGTTGGGTGCAGTCCCGAAGCACTTGGAGGCAGTGACGGTTAGACAGGATTCGTCTCTCCCGGTATTGGGGGTTGACATCGCGCTGTGTCTAGGAGAGCCATTACACGAGTAGTCCCTGGCCAGGGCAAGCGAGATATACTGGTAGGTTTCCAGTGTTATCTCAGGGTGTTTTAGGCTTCACTCCGGCACGACTTGTACCGCTATTTGGGGACTGACGTTTACCGCCCCCTAGGCCCGCCATGCGATGTATCAGACGAACAGGCCGGACTGTACGGAGACTGTCACATTCAGACTCAGTAGGAGTACCGATGGGGTTTCACCTCGTCAGCCTTCTTGTCGACATCTACCTGGGGACCGTTACGCACAGCTAGTGCCGCTTGCGGTCTGTGGTTAAACCCACTGCCAGCGTAGTGTCGAGTCTTTAGAGTCCCACACAGAGGGTATTCGCCTCTGGGCAAAACAGAGTAGAGGTCGAATGGTTTTGCGACAGGGTTCGTTCTCATCCGCGCACTTGTGCACGTTTAGAGTCCGGACGGATATTACTGGCTGGCTCTGGTTTGAGTCAGATACCGGTATATGTTTTGGGGTTGCTTTTATCTCTCGGTATTCATGTTCCTCGGAACAAGGATACAGGTGTGTATGCACAGTTATTTGAGGAAGAGGAGGAGTTTCATTAGGGTTTCGGAACGGGTGCGTATGAACAGTTGACAGTCGTCTTTTTCCAAACCCTAATGGATTTATGTTTTATCAATTAATAATATTAATTAAATGAAAAGTGTCATGGTTGGTTTTTTGTTGACTTGTTGACCATGGTTGACTTGTTGACCATGGTTGAAGATTTGACCATCATCATTACAAAAGCAAGATGCTTTTTGATTCTTGTAAAACCATTTAATGTTGGTAATGATAATGGTCATTCTAAAACTTTCCATCAACCTTTTCATTATCATTATTATTATTAATTTTGATAATTCTTTTTCTTTTGTATTATGGTTGCAAAAGGAAAAGAGAGCTCATTCTATCATAACTCTTCTCTCTCTTCATTTCATCTTCTTCTTCCTCTAGCAAAAGAGAACCCTTCTCATGTGTTGAGAATCCTTCTCTTTAAAAAGAAAAACAACCCCTAGTCACTCTCTACTCATTCTAGGATCAAGGTTTAGCAAGCCGGAAACCCTAGTTCACTCAAAGCACGAGGAAGAGCCCAAAGGTTGAACTCTCGAGGTGGATCCATCTTCGACGGAAGAAGGCGACAAGAAGAGAACCATCAACCTCTACAAAGTTTGAAGAAGAAGGAGTTCAAGTTTAGGTATATCCATCTTCATCCGAGTAGCTAACTCTCTTTAGCAAAGTATGCTAGTTTAGTTTAGACACGATCCCGACCTCGTTTAGTCCATGTTGCCTCTTGCGATAAAAATTTGTTTTTTATACCGTTTCCCCCTCCCCGTAAGAACCGGGGGTCGCAATATGGACTTACAGCTGGTCCATCTGTCTGCACGGTAGGCGACATCACATCTCTGAGGTATGCTGTACATCAACAGTCCTCTCTCAACTGGCAGCTCTAACAATGGCCCGATCATCCGATGCAAGACCAAGCACTCGCCTCCACTAGAGGTCACAATCCACAACGCTAACTCGAGACGTTCCCATGTCACCAGAAAACACAAAGGTCAGCCCTCGTACCAAACGAGCTCACACCGGCCGTAACCCTAGCAGCAGCCCAAACTGTGCACAAACACGGTGACAGGAACCTCAATCGAGTATCGAGAGAGCACACCAGTGGCAAGAAGGGAAACAACAGATCCAGATTGGATACATGATCGTAGGAAGGAACAGCATCAATGGAGGTATGATCATGAAACTAATAGAATCGGGAATCTCAAATGGATGTATAATCCAGGATATGAAGAGAATCACTAATCTCGAAAAATATGTACATCCTAAGGTTCCTTAAGCGGAGTGGCGTGTCGTAAGTATGCCGCGGAACATACCAACGGTACGTCACCCTACTTTAGTCACCTATTCCATCAACCAAGGGTCATCCTAATACGACGAATGTTCGGGTCGAATACCCCCTCGACCAAGTCTAAGTTCCGTAAGGTCAAGCCTAAGTTCCGTAAAGAAACAACGCCCTAGGCTCCACATAGTCAAACTCAGACTCGAACCAAGGTCAACCTAGCGCTCTGATACCAACTTTGTCACGACCCGGAAGAGCACGTGACTGGCCCTTGAACCATATGAAGTCTATAGGACTCTATCTGATTCAAGTAAGCCAAAAGCCCAGAAATCTAAAACCATTTTAAGAATAAGTAAAGAAAACTGGTTTAAAGAAGTGAAGAAATACAGGTTTGAAATCAAGGTTTTTAAATAACTAAGTCGAAGGTACGTTTTGAAAATAATAAAGTCTTTTCTAAAAATTTCGGCAGAGTTTCTTTTGTAAAACTGGCCCCGAATGGGGTAAAACAAGAATAACGATATATATATGCAATGATAAAGGAATCCCCAAGCGGGAGCTAGCTCTTCGTCAATCGACGGTCACAACCACACAATGATATAATAATATACAACGCGAAGTGGCGAGGATCAAATCCAAAAGAAAGCTTAAAAGCAACAGTAAAACCACAATACTACTAAGCGCGACTCTAGGTCGAATAATACAACACTGTCTCTAAGTCTGAAAGAATATACAAGATTTGGTTGATGGACAATTTCTAGATACAATGAAATAAATAAATACAATGGTGATTCTTGATACGAAAGAATCCACCTACCAAAGCAAATCACCCGCAAGAAGGTAGTGTGCCAGAAATGCCGCAAAGAAACATGTACGGCAGAACCTGCAAGAACTGTGGCACAACGGGGGTGAGTTGCCAACTCGTGAATAGAAACATCTACGAGCAGAAACCGAATGCAAGACATAACCTAAGTCAACGATCAATAATATAATCCACAAGAGTACATCTGAGTGTAATAGGGTGGCAAGGTAACATCTAATCATGTATGTAGTGCCAGGTACTCAGGTAATAACATGTCATCAATGTAAGGTATGTCTGCATGAAGTAACCATGATGAAATATCGATGAAATCAATACACATATATTAGTGTCCCATACCACTAATATTGGTGTAAGGGTATATATAACAGTGCCCTCATACCCTGTTATATATACAAATAAGGTATGATCAATGTAAAACCAGTCTTTATATGATCCATGTCTGTATGTATGTGGAACCCGTCCACTCGTCACCCACTGACGATAAGCATCAAGTATGCAAGTATGAGGATATAAACAATGTCATGGAAAAACATCATGAAAACCCGTGCCTAGCATCGACACGTAAATCCTCATCCATATGGGGCTCCGTCAATCCGGATCAGCCCTCTTTCAAAGTATATACCGGGAATCCGTCAGTCCGGGTCATCCTTCTCTCAATCCATCGGGCATCCGTCAGTCCGGGTCAGCCCTCTATCAATCCATCGGGCATCCGTCAGTCCGGGTCAGCCCTCTATCAATCCATCGGGCATCCGTCAGTCCGGGTCAGCCCTCTATCAAGTATATATATATCGGGAATCCGTCAGTCCGGGTCATCCCTCTCTCCGTACATCGGGCATCCGTCATTCCGGGTCAGCCCTATATCAATCCATCGGGCATCCGTCATTCCGGGTCAGCCCTCTATCAATCCATCGGGCATCCGTCATTCCGGGTCAGCCCTCTCTCAGTACATCCTCTAGCACCGAGAAAACACGGGGCGATGCCCCAAATATCATATCAAGGGAACCGGGTTTTTCATAAGAGAGCATCTTTTCTTAAATAATCCCACGGTCCTCCAAAATCAGAACTCACATGAAAATCCAACATTAGGAAGTAAATCCAATGCGATGTGCTATGCAGTCAACCCATGATGTATGCGACATGTAAAGAACAGTAATCATATCGTAAATCATGCAACATGGAATAGTAACGTGCATATGTCGAAGGAAGAATCATCTCATGAATGCAATAGTACTACAGTGTAGTGGCATGGAAATTATCGATGATGAAGTGTGTGAGCCGGCAAATAGTGTACGTGGAACATACGCATCATCGATAATGGTGCTGGTGTCCTAACAGCATGATAATAATATAGCAATGAGCATATGCCAGCAATGCGAATAGCATGAAGATGCAGAAATCTAGTAGTCAACACCACAGAGAAGTATCTACTATGCAACTACATCTAAGTATCAGGTCAATCAGGAGGGGTAGGTGTGGAAACCACCTAAATCTGAGTCGGTATATATATAAAGGTATATAGTCGGTGATCTCGCCTCAATGTCATATCATAAGATATCCTCGAGTTATGAGTGCGGATCTATCATCAATATCGGCGCGTACGGTAAATCATCGTACGGCATTCCCATAGCTGGGTAGGGGTCAACATCTCACTGTCTCATCACATAACAGATATCACCATCATCAGATCATAGAGTCTGGAGTACTACTCTATGTCTAGTACAAAAACGGTAACATCAGTAAAGTATGCATGCGGGGGTAAACACATATCCCAAGCCCGCAAGAATCACAAATCATATCCCACATATGAATCGTATCAAATCACCGATCCCAGGGCACCAAGCCTACATCATCGACTCATCTCCAAAGTCATCACATATCATCGATCACAGTGCAAGTACAAGTGATAAGCAAGGGTGTGTGTATAGGTGTAATTCTATCCTAGGGTTCGCGACTATGAACTGCACTAGTCACTTCTAACCCTATACTATCCATAATACACCTAATATCACAATAACTACATAATAATCTATCTACGGACTGCGGGGGTGCTATACGCCATCCACCCGACTTCCCCCTGTAGATATAATCTACTCACCTTGCATCATCATTTGCGGACGTCACCACGCAATTGCTTGTCGTCCCGAAGTCTTCATGGGTACCTACACATCAAATATCGTATATGCGCATTAAACCAAATCCAAGCTAAAACGGCGCATGAAATCCAAAACGATACGATAAGGGGGCCTATAGGTGAGAACCTATGGCACGCTTTCAAAACCATCAATAAACCCTCTATATCGTCGTATAAACGACAAATAGTCGAGGCAAAACACATTCCACCATTTCAGAAATGAAAATACGGAATACGGAAACTAAAGTCCAAAACAGCAACTCATGAAATGTGTTCCAGATTTTACCCCAGGTCACTTTATACAAATCTATATATATCAGGGGCCTAAACTAACAATGTAGGAGCTACAGAACCAATACGAGCCAAGAAGGTGGGACCCAGGCCGCAATTGGCAGCCAAAAGAGGAAATTTGGCGGCCGGAAAAGGGAATTGGGGGCTAGGGTTTGGGGTGTTGGTTCATAGGTGCCTGCACATGTCACTGTCCACACAATATTACTTTCAGGCACCTCGTATGATAGCAGATTCAAATTAACCTTCACAGATTACACAATTTCCCCGATATCGGTTTCTAAAATCCGTATTCTGGTTCAAGCTTCAGGTTTTGGGTTCTAATTCAAACACTAGGGTGTTGGTAAGACCTCTACCGAGCTCAATTTCATAATACAACACCAATTTCCCTCAAACCCTAACTAGGTTTTCTCCAAGTCCATAATATCACACAATATTGATTAAATCTTAACATGGGTTAATAGGAAAGGCTATAATTAAGCTAATGGTTCAGAAATTACCTCCATTAGCAACTCAAGAAAATTCTTGAGTTGCCCCTAGTGGCCAAAATCTTTGCTTCTTTAGCTCCATGTGTAGATCTAGGGATTTTGCACAATTTTAATGAAATGAGTGTGAGGTTTTGGGGTTGTTTTAGAGATGAAGTGAGGAGTTGAAGGTGGAGGAAGAATGAGGCTAGGGCAGCAGCAGCACAAGGAGGAAGAGGGGGAGAAAATGATGGGAGAATGGCTAAGGATGCTAGTCAAAAGTCCACCTCTCTTTCTCACCTACCCTCATCATTTCCTTTTTCTTTTCTTTTCCTTTTCTTTAAAACTCTAAACCTTCTCACATCAATAGTAATCCCAAAAGAAAATCATGGCTAGAAAAATACACAAGTGTAGAAAAAAGTGGTAGGTGCAAGTATTGCACAAAATTGCTAAAAAAACCCGATTAGCGATTTTAATCGCGATTAGCACTAAATTAGTGTCAAACTAATCACAAAAACTTAAAAATGTCATAATTCACTAATTTACCCTATTTTAGAATTTTCCAAAATTTTTCATAATTTTTCTAACATTTTTCCTATTTATTTGCATTTAATATTAAAATAATCAGTAAAATAATATTAAATTATAAAAATTCCCAAAATTAATATTTTATATTTTTGAAAATGTTACAATATATGACGATTAGTGGGGGTTATACAAATCTGTGATCTGTAATGTCATTGGAATGTGTATATGAATTCATTGGATCGTCGCGGGTGAATAGCCGGGGGTTGTGAGACGAGAGTTTTCTTTTCTTTCAATTCATGTAAATTTGTAAATTGATGTAATAATTATTTGTATGGCCGCACAACCGGGTCGGGGTTGTAGCCGTCATTGTATAATTTCTTTTTACTGTTTTTGCTCCTAGGATAGACCCATGGAGGGGGTGCACAAACTACTGGGTATGCCGAGTGGCCTACTCACAGGGTTGAGGGAGGTTGCTTCGCTTCGGATACTTGGCGGGTAGTTTGCCGCACCCGTAGGGGTCTTGGGTGGGGTATTGGCTATTCACCGCGATCGTGTAATCTGCTTTTCGTTACAGGCTCGTACGAATTGCAGCTTCCTAGTATATCCAATGTGTTCATCTGTGATCTGAAATGTCTATCATTGCAATATATCTATATATGATATTATTTAGGCGTTGCTTATGTTTTACAGCCGCGCTAGCCTAGCCCCCGCTCTGTCGTTAGTTAAGTAACCTAACGGGTAATGACGGAGCCCCGTGGCGACTGCGAATGGCATAAGCGTACGTCATATTTTGGTTGTTTTCTGCAATGGTAGGTTTAAATGATGGGACGGATTAAAAGAACTAATGCAAGTATAACACGCATTAAAAGAACTAATGCAAGTAAAACACGCATTAAAAGAACTAATGCAAGAAAATAAACCAAGTATAAATCGTTGGAACACTTTCGAAAAACCACTCGGTTCTTTTCAAAACTAACTTTTAAATGCGGAGCTTGAGCCACTCCTTTTAAAAGCTATTTCGTTCCTTCGATTATATCAAGTTCACTACGTTCAAGGTTTCGCCAAAACCATTCGTAGCCCTCCGTCGTTTCGTATGAATATTCAATTGTATTCAAGCTATGTTTGTTGACCTTCGTCAAGGCATAGTGATTGGTAGCTGTTGGGTGTTCATATGTAGCATAGATAGATGCGTTGGTTTGGGACAGTCGTATTACCTTGTTGACCTTCGTCAAGGGTATATACGGGTGGGTTCAAATTAACCTGGATAATGACGGGTAGAACTTGACATGTGACTTATGATTTGTTGACCTTCGTCAAGGTCATAAGAGCATGGGGCAAAAATCTACATCGGGAGTTTCAAAAGAACTGAAACTTGCTAGCACTGCATACCATTTGGAGTGTGATGATTCTGGTAGGATTCCTTCAGTTTTGTCACGCAATGATATTTGGATCCCGATGCTACTGTGAGTATATACTACTCCTCGGGAAATTTCTCACTTAACGATCAATGCAATAAACCTAGTAGGTGTCTAGAAAGGTGTTAGCGGGGCTACGCCCCCAGGGAAAAGAGGTTTTTAAATTAAGGAACTTCGCGAAAGCGTTGGAAAACCTCCCTCGAAGTACCGACACCAGCCTGGCTGAACGGTTAAGCAAGAATTGTACGGTAAGATTGATCCTGACTAATTCTTCCTTTTTGGTTTGAGGAGGGATTCGAGAAACAGTGGGAGCCATCCTGTTTAGACAAACTAAAAACCACTCTAAACTTGCAAGAGCATCATGCTGAGTGTATTCTTCTCTCTCTCTTAATTGCAGCGACCCTGTGACCACACCTAGGTTACATCTAGATAATAAGATGACTGAACCTGACTGTTATGACTGGCAAAGGTCTATCCAGATGTCCATTGCCCATGACAAGCTGGGACACCTCTTAACTAATCAAACCCCTGCCGTCTCAGGTCCAGATTCCCCTGTCACGGATGCTTACATCCGCAGGACATCGGAAAAGGATTGTGTGAAAGCCAAGTGCCTCGTGTTAGCCTCAGTTGAAGGTGCAAACCAGAGGCAGCACGAGAAGATGGACTCAGTTTCTATCTTCCTCCATAACAAAGTTTTATATGGAGAGCAATCTCGTATCGCAAGATATGAGACCTCGAACGAATTGCTTCAAGCGAGATTGGCTGTCGGGTCATCTGTAGGGGACAACGTCCTTACAGAGACCAGCTATTTTGAGCTCACGGACCTGGAGACCACGTTAGAGAATGGGTCAAGTACTGACTTAATTCTACAGTCCCTGCCCTCTGCTTTTACCCTGAAGGAAACCAGGGAAGAAGAAGAAGGAAAAGGAAGGGAAAAAGTTTCGGGACTGGATATGGTTAAAGAGGGTCGTTCCTATTGTAACGGGAATGAACATTGGCAGAAGGATTGCAGGGCTTGCAAAGCCAGTAGCCAGAATTCGAAGAATGTTGTGGCTTCGGCTTAGAGTGTGTTTGTGATTGAGACTGTATGTCAGTTAACCCTACTTCCTGGGTATTGGATACCGGATCAGGATCTCATATCTGTAATTCGTTACAGGCTCTGAGAAACCGTAGGGTTATCAGGAAAGGTGATATGACTCTCAGGGTTGCTAACGGAATGAGCATGGATGCTGAATCCGTAGGGGAATATCATCGTGGACTGACAACTGGGCAGATATTGATTTTGCGTAACTGTTTATATATACCAGATGCGACTTGTAATATCATATCTGTATCCTTACTTTCTAAGGAAGGATATGAATTTACTTTTGTAAGCGATGTAGTACACATCCACCTAAATCAAGTTCTGATTGGGTCAGGTATATTACAGAACGGAATATACGTGTTAAATCAAGCTCAGATTTTCAGTGTCCAGAACACACTTAAAAGAAAGTCTCCGGAAACAAATCAGGCTTTCTTATGGCATTGTAGACTGGCTCACATTAATGAAACACGATTAACTAAGTTACATAAAGAAGGGTACTTGAATCCGTTCGAGTATCAGTCTTATGCTACTTGTGAATCTTGTCTCATGGGAAAGATGACAAAGACTCCGTTCACTGGACGCGGAGAAAGAGCGAGCAAGCTCTTGGGACTCATACACAGTGATGTGTGTGGTCCAATGTCTACACATGCGCGAAGTGGTTATTCATACTTCATTACTTTCACAGATGATTTCTCTAGGTATGGACATGTCTTCTTAATGAAGCACAAATCCGAGGCCTTTGGGAAATTTCAAGAATACAAGAATGAAGTTGAAAAACAAACCGGCAAAAGTATCAAGATTCTAAGATCGGATCGAGGTGGAGAATACTTGAGTGCCGAGTTTCTGGGCTACTTAAAAGAGAATGGAATTCTCTCTCAACTTACTCCTCCATACACACCACAACACAACGGTGTATCGGAAAGGCGGAATCGGACCCTATTGGATATGGTTCGTTCCATGATGAGTAAGGCTGAGTTACCGCGATCTTTCTGGGGTTATGCACTAGAAGCAGCTGCATATCCCTTGAACAAGGCTCCAACCAAGACTGTTCCTACCACCCCATATCAGATATGGAGTGGGAAGAAACCCTGTTTTAAGTATCTTAAGGTATGGGGATGTCCAGCTTTTGTAAAAAAGCAGCATGCGGACAAGCTCGAGGCACGCTCAGTACTGTGTAAGTTTGTGGGATACCCAATGAACTCCAGAGGGTATCTTTTCTATTCCGCAGAACAACAAAAAGTTTTTGTTTCTCCGCATGCCCACTTCTTGGAAACTGAATTTTTGGAAAATCAGATAAGTGGGGGCGCAATAGAACTTGAAGAAATTCCAGAACCACAAGTTGTTACTGAAATCTTGGATTAACCAGACGTTTCAGGAGAACCGGACATTCCTACGCAACTCCGCAGGAGTAGTAGGCAGTCTCATCCGCCCGAGAGATACTACGGTTTTCTCATAGACGGGGATAGAGAGGATTGCATCATAGATTATAATGAGCCTACTAGCTTCCAGCAATCCATTCAGAGCGCTGACTCGGTAAAATGGCTGGATGCAATGCGGACCGAGATGGAGTCCATGTACACCTACAAAGTTTGGACTTTGGACTTTGCTCCAGAAGGGGTAAAACCCATAGGCTGCAAATGGATCTTCAGAAAGAAGATTGGTGTAGATGGGCAGGTTGAAACCTATAAAGCTTGGCTCGTTGCAAAGGGTTTTCGTCAAAGACCTGGTTTGGATTATGACGAGACCTTTTCTCCGGTAGCCATGCTTAAATCCATTCGGATCCTTCTTGCCATTGCTGCCTTCCACGATTATGAGATCTGGCAGATGGACGTAAAGAAGGCTTTCCTAAATGGAAATTTGGAAGAGTGCGTCTATATGGATAAGCCAGAGGGATTCATTCAGAGTGGGAGCAGCGGTAAAGTGTGCAAGTTGCTCAAGTCCATCTATGGACTTAAGCAGGCATCACGGAGTTGGAACATCTGCTTTGATGATATTGTCAAAGAATTCGACTTTGTCAAAAACCCAGATGAACCATGCATTTACAGTAAGATTGTAGGGAGAAATGTGGTATTCCTCGTCTTGTACGTCGATGACATTCTCCTAATAGGAAATGATATTCCTATGCTACAGTCAGTCAAAGGATTCTTGTCGCAGAGGTTCTCCATGAAGGAATTGGGCGATGCCAACTACATTCTGGGGATCCAGATCTATCGTGATAGACCTAAGAGGATATTGGGACTTTCACAGTCAAGGTACATCGACACCATACTGAAACGATTCAGTATGGAAGATTCCAAGCGCGGTAATCTACCGGCTTTTCACGGAATCACCCTCTCCAAAGAGATGTCTCCCAAGACTGATTTGGAAAGGGCTCGCATGTCATCAATACCCTACGCATCTGCGGTAGGCTCTATTATGTATGCGATGTTATGTACCAGACCAGATGTAGCATACGCATTGAGCGTTGTAAGCCGGTATAAGTCGAACCCAGGGGAGAAACACTGGATAGCAGTAAAGAACATTCTCAAGTACCTGAGAAGGACTAAGGAGATGTTCTTGGTATATGGCGGAAAAGACCTCCAGATTGAGGCCTTTGCTGACTCCAGCTTCCAGAGTGATAAGGATGACTCCAAGTCCATGTCGGGTTATGTCTTTACCCTCAATGGAGGGGCGGTTTGCTGGAATAATTCCAACCAGGAAACCGTTGCTGACTCAACCATGGAAGCGGAGTACATAGCTGCTTGCGATGCCGCAAAGGAAGCTGTCTGGATGAAGAAGTTCCTAACGGAACTTCAGGTGGTTCCTACCAGTGTTGATCCAATACCGCTGTATTGTGACAACAACGACGCTATAGCTTTAGCGAAGGAACCTAGGTCCCATCAGAAGTCCAGGCACATTTTGAGGCGGTTCCACCTGATCAGGGAGATCATTGATCGCCGGGAGATCGAGGTAAAGAGAGTAAATTTAGAAGATAACACTGCAGATCCACTCACGAAGGCCCTACCCCAGACTCAGTTCGAGCGGCTGATCGAGATAATAGGTCTTCGATACGCCAGTACTTGGCCTTAGTGCAAGTGGGAGATTGTTAGTGTATATGCCCTAGAGGCCATTACTGTATCATACTAGTTTGTATATTACTTAATGGAAGCTTGGGATATTCACCTTGTATAAACAATCTTGCTCAAAATAGTAGTATGCTACTTGGTTTGTTTCTACTTCAATGTGTACATGTGTTTATTTTTGTATATCACCTATACACATTAGTGGAGCCCTTAGGATCTTTGCTTGATTACCAGCGTTGTGATGGCAGTCACACTAGTAGGGGCTGGGTAATCTATAAGCACATCCTTATACAGGTCCCTAGTCGCAGGACTATCGAGACAGGGCATCGATACTCCGGAGTAGACTAGCGTATGCGCTTCTCATCCCAGTGTGGGAGATGGTCTGTCCCACAGCCATCAGTACGTCATACTGGAGATAGTATACGGGTGCTCGTTAGGTTACAAGTACACTGGACAGGACTCGTCGGGAACTGACCGGTTGGTATTATACCTATCGTCAGTTATCAGTTCCCAGGTGACATGAGTACAGCTTAGTCCGCTGACTTGACACTGTCACTTCGCCTCGAGTGTGTTCCCACTGTACTTTGATTACTACCCTACCACGGCTCAAAGGAGTCGTGCAAACAGGTGGTAGTTGGGTGCAGTCCCGAAGCACTTGGATGCAGTGACGGTTAGACAAGATTCGTCTCTCCCGGTATTGGGGGTTGACATCGCGCTGTGTCTAGGAGAGCCATTACACGAGTAGTCCCTGGCCAGGGAAATCGAGATATACTGGTAGGCTTCCAGTGTTATCTCAGGGTGTTTTGGGCTTCACTCCGACACGACTTGTACCGCTATTAGGGGACTGACTTTTACCGCCCCCCTTGGCCCGCCATGCGATGTATCAGACGAACAGACCGGACTGTACGGAGATTGTCACATTCAGGCTCAGTAGGAGTTCAGATGGGTTTCACCTCGTCAGTCTTCTTATCGGCATCTGCCTGGAGACCGTTACGCACAGCTAGTGCCGCTTGCGGTCTGTGGTTAAACCCACTGCCAGCGTAGTGTCGAGTCTTTAGAGTCCCACACAGAAAGCTATTCGCCTTTAGGCAAAAGAGTAGAGGTCGCATGGTTTTGCGACAGGTCGCATGGTTTTGCGACAGAGTTCGGTCACATCCGTGCACTTGTGCACGTACAGTGTCCAGACAGTTAACACTAGCGGGCTTTGGTTTAAGCCAGATCCAAGTGTACGTTTTGGGATTGGTTTTATCCAGTATGTATTCGTGTTCCTCGGAACGCGGATGCGGGTGTGTATGCACAGTTGACAGAGAGACAGAGGCAGAGGATTCTCATTAGGGTTGTTGACTGTTGACTGTTGACCATTGACTTTTTGCTCAACCCTAATGAGAATATGATATGTAATTAACAATAATATTAATTAAGTATTATAGTGACATGGTTGTTGAGGGGTTAACTTTGTTGACTTGTTGACTTTGTTGACCGGTTGACTAGGTTGGACTAGTTGACCATCATGATGACAATGGTTGTCATTTTCATGCAAAGACTTTTGCTTGCTTGTTGTGGTTTGCAAAATGAGTGCATGGAAATGATATTGCCTTTGACATGATATGAACCATCACATAATACTTGATTAACATTATGGCTCATGATGCTTTTGGATTATGAGAGGGTGTATGACAAAAGAGAGGCTCATTCTTTCATTATCTTTCTCTCTCTTGTTTTTGAGCTCCCTCTTCCTCTTGCTATCACCCTCTTCCTCTTGCTCTCTCTCAAGTCTATGGTTCACTTGTCTCATGTGTTGAGAACCAAGAACCATAGAGAAAATCCCAACACACTCTTCTCTACTCACTCTAGTTCACAAGGTTTAGCAAACCAAGTGAACTAGTTTCTTCAAAGACCGATGAAGAAGCCAAAGGTAGAAGCTTTCGAGGTGGATCTATCTTCGGCGCAAGGAGACGACGGAGTGAAGCCGATCCGGACAACCATCAAGAGATGAAGACGAAGGAGTTCAAGAAAGAAAGGTATAACCCCCTAACCGAGTAGTTAACAACTCCTAGTTAGGATGTTAGTTAGATGTTTAATAAAGATCCGGTTTTGAGTCCATGTTACCACCTCTAGAAAAATTGTTTTTCACCAAATTCCGCATGCCCGAAAGTACCGGGAGAGGTAGCATGGACTTACAAATGGCCACACATATCTACATCAAATTATCATAGGATAGGGCTTGGATTGTAAGGTCTGGAGGAGTAGAAAACCACAAGGATAAAAATTCCATTCATGTATTGAGTGTATGTATCCGATCATAAGAGAGCAAGAAATAAAGATATGCCCGCACAAAACTATCTGGAGGTGCCGGAAAAATCTCAACTTTTTCTCTCGTCTTCAACGTTGCATTGCATCTGGCATCCCAGAAATTTCTCCACAAGGAGAGGACTTGGTGGAGCCATCATGGCACAAGATTGCGCTATCTCAGTATATAGCTTTTTGGGATGTCCTGAATGAAACAAATCCTTCCCACCTGTTACCTTTAGATTAACTTAGGAATGTGCGCATTCAATTATGAATAAATTTTTTCATTTATTACCAAACATAACATAATTGAATGCACAAATTCCAAAATTAATCTAATGGTAAAAATGTTAGAAGGATTTGTTTCCTAATTCTTCTGATATGATCCTAAACTCTCTCTCTCTCTCTCTATATATATATATATATATATATATATATATATATATATATATATATATATATATATATATATATGAGGGCTCCATTGCAAACTGGTCTATATTTTTTAAAAATGGGAACTCTCGATATACGACATATTTTTAATGATCTGAGCTATTCAAGTTGATCACCATATCCTTAAATGTACGTGTATGAAAAATCAAAGGATGTGAATGTTAGAATGCATTACTTGTCTAGTAGGGTTTAAAATGCGGCGGAATCGATAATTTAAAAAATTCTAGAGAGCAAAATATCACAAACCAAGAATCAAACCAAAAGAGATTAACTTGAACACAAATGAAAACTAAACTAAGGGTTTTAGCGGTAGCTACAACCTTTGTAGAGTGTTTCCTTGCATGCCTAAGGAAAGACCCAAGCTACCCTCTACTTGATCCGAATCGAGCATGCACGACGATCTCCTTATCAAGGATGACCCATCTTAAAATAGCACAACTCAAGCTTTAGTTTCACTAGATCCAATCTTGATGAAGCAACTTGCAAAGTAAACTTGCTAAGAATACTTTGCAAGAGATGTAGAATTAGTTCACTAATTATCTTTCATGAATTCTCTCATAAAAAAAATCATGAGAGAGAAAATAAAGAGGTGTGTGGGAAAAATGAGAAGAAGAAGAAGATAAATATCAAGAAAGAAAAAGAGAAGAGATGAGATAAGAAGCATCTTATCTTTTCTTTTCTTCTTTTCTTTTCGACTGTTCTCATTTCTCTTCTTTTCTTCTCATATATATATATATATATATATATATACACACACTACAAATAAGGGTTGTCCCTACGGATTTATCCGTAGGAGCAAACCACTGCCCCTACGGTTATTTCCGTAGGGGCAAGAAAATACCCTGTAGGTACAAACGCCGTAGGTGCAAGTCACAGCCTTGAACATGTCCCTACGGTAAAAAATTTGCCCCTACGGAGTAATGTGTAGGTCCCGTTGTCCCTACGGATTACACCGTAGGGACAAAAAATTTATTTAATTTTTGATTTTATAAAATAAATTAGGTGTCCCTACGGACTAATCCGTAGGTCCAAGTATTTGCCCCTACGGATAAGTGCGTAGGTATACATCCGTAGGGACAAAATATCAGGTATCCTGATATTTTGTCCCTACGGATGCAACTGTAGGGGCATTTGTTTGCCCCTACGGATATATCCATAGGGGCAAGCGTAACCCCTAATACTGACATCATAGGGGCAAAATATCAGGTATCCTGATATTTTGCCCCTACGGATAAATCAGTAAGGGCAAAGAAGTTCCCTACGGATTAATCCATAGCGACAATGGTGGGCCCTACGGTTAAATCCGTAGGTACATATTATCAGGGTTTTTTTAAAAAAAGGGCTGCCTATTTTTTTCTCGCCCTGTGCACAATAATATATACATCATATATAAAATTAATCATCACGGAGAACATATATCGCAGTATTCATAATCACATCTCACGCATAATATACAAAAGAAATCAACAAGCAGAATATGATATCAATATAAACACGCAAACACCACTAATATCAATATCGTCCAAAATGTAGTACAATATGTATCATATAAATAAATACATGTTTAAAATATAAGAATCAAAAAGCTACCCTAGCTCGGTCCAGCTCCACCTCTGATAAACGCCAGAATCTGGCGCGCCTGCTCCTCGGATATATCCTGAGTTAATAAATCATGCAATGCGGAACGTGCAGGAGTCTGAGCGGGCTGTGGAGCTGTAGGAGTGGTCTGCGCAGCCACCGTCGCAGTGGTGGCTTGAGGAGCCGCGGCTGCAGGAGTCTGAGCGGGCAGTGGAGCTATAGGAACTGTCTGCGGAACCGCAGCCGATGTAGTGGCTTGCGGAGCCGAAGCCGAAGGAGATGCATGTAAAGGCTCAGCCGATGTACCCTGTCGCGTCTGGACCTACGTGTGTAATAAGCGAGTAAGAACTGTGTATTATTCGAATTCGTATCATTATCAAGTTATTTCGAAACCCCAATCTATGTACACTTAGGGACTTAGGCCTCGTTTGGATATCTAGTTTGGAAAACCGTAGTTTATTTTAATTAGATATGTATGTATGATTAATCAACGCTAAGTCTACAACCAAATAAGCTCAGGCTACGTACTAATATTGGATATGTTGCAATCTATAATATGACATAATATTTTGCTATTAAGTAGTATACATACCAGCATCTCCTTCTGTTGGAGATAGTGCCCTCAGAGTCAATTATTGGATCACAGGCACGTGATTGCAATGATTGAGGGAGGACCTATCCCAGTAGGACAGTCTTACTCAAGATGATATTATGCTATCTGGTTTATCTTTATCATCGTGTACTGCTTTAGGTGACCTTATGAGTCGCTATTACACGTTGATAGAGCCCCTAGGATTCTTGCTTGACTACCAGCAGTATGAGGGCTTATGCCAGGAACCCCCGTCCAATCAGTGATCCAGACATATTCTAAGGCAGTATCACCTGATCATGGAGATGGTTGATCTCCAAGGTGATCGAGGCAAGGAGAGCAGACTCAGAGGATAACACGGCGGATCCACTCACGAAGGCTTATTCCCAGAGAGAGACTTTTAGGGGATGGTTGAGTATGAGATACTTCGACCACTGCTACAGATGGCCCTAGTGCAAGTGGGAAATTGTTAGTTATATGTATGCCCTAGAGGCCATTACTGTACATAGGATGTATATTGTAGTGGATGCTGGGACATATATAGGGAGGACTTTCTTGCTCGACATGATAGTATGCTATCTGGTTACTCTTTACCTTAACGTGTACACTGATTGTCTCTCTGTTACATGTTGGTAAAGCCCTTAAGATGTGTACTTGACTATCTGGACTATGATGCGGATCATACTAGTGGGGACATGGTAGTCCATAAGTACATCCTTCAAAGTCCCTAGTCGTGGGTGTATCGAGATGGGGCATCGATATACCAGAGTAGACTAGCGTGTACCTTCTCGACCCATATAGATGGGCGATGGATGATCCCATATCCATCGGTGTTTTACATCAGAGATGATATACGGGTGCTCAGTAGAGACTGGGTACACTGGACGGACTCGCCGAGAACTCCCAGATGGTATTATACCTCACGTCAGATGGCAGTTCTCTGGTGACACTGGTACAGAGTAGTCTGTTGACCCGAGATCGTCATAGAGTCTTGTGTGGTTCCCACTGTGCTTTGATTTCCATCTTACCATGTCCAAGAGGGCGTGCAAAACGGTGGTTTTTGGGTACAGTCCCGAGTCACATGGAGGCAATGTGCGATAGGAGGGGATTCGTCTCTCCCGGTATAGGGGGTTGATGTTGCGCAGTGTTCGATTGGCTATAACAGGAAATCCCTGGCCAGGGTTGCTGAGATTTACTGGTAAGTGTTACCGGTAGTTTCTCGAATTGTTATAGACCTCATATCGACACGACTTATCGAGCTATTGGGGTCTGACGTTTACCACCCCTAGGCGAGATATGCGACATATCAGACGATCAGACCGGACTGTACGGTAGTGTTACTGGTTGGATTCACTGGAGTGTGAGCGGGCTTGCTCGTCGATCTTCAGATCGCTCAATACCCGGGTGGCCGTCACGTTTAGCAGACCGCTTGCGGCTTGTGGGTGTTTGATATGATCATCGCCTGCTGCCGGCGTATTCACGAGTCTTTAGAGTCCTACACAGAGGTTTCCTGGCTCAAGCGAAACGAAATAGGAGCGCATATGAGATATGTGCGGGACCGAGAATAATGCGTGTATGTGACACCGTATTCCATTCTCGCGATGAATGTATCTGTTAGGTTATATGCGATATATCCTAGTTATCGAATCAAAGGTTGATTCGATAAGCCGATACATAGGATACTGGTCGGTTATATGCGATATGACCGGATCGTTAAATCAAGTGTTGATTTAATGATTTAATGTATAATTATATATTTGATATATTACTTTGCATTAACTAGTATTGATTCACTTTAAATGGATTTTCTCACTCGGGTGTGCGCATTGCATATGCGATATGATTTTTGTGCACATGATTGTATCATGTTTGATGATACATATCTTTTGTGTTAAGTGTAATGAATTAAACCTAGGTTAAGTAAATGATTAGGGTTTTCTTTTATTCATTCATTTATCTTTTCTTTTGCATTTAAAAGATAAATGACAAAAGGAAAAGAAGTGAAAAATGGTGGCTAGTTTTGTTTTCAACAAGAAGCTTCATGAAGCTTTCATTAAGTCACCATTTTTGTCTCATCTCCTTAACCCTAACCATTCTTTAACCTTGGTCAATTCTCTACACTTAACTTGGGTTATGTTATGATAAGAATGGATTATTCTTTTCTTTTTTAATTTAATTTAACTTATCATATCATTTCTTCTTCTTCTTCCTTGAACAAAAGAAGAAACCTTGACTTCATCAATAGTGGATTGATGAAGAGTGTGAGAAATCCAAAACTAAAGTCTACCCACTTCCTATTTCTTCATCTTCTACCTCTTGCCAAGTAGTAGAGTATGTTTACTTCACAAGTTTCTTGACTTGATGAAGTCGGAGCTTGATTTAGTGATGCCTCGACGTAGATCATCTTCGGCATGGACATCAACGACCTAGCTCGCCATTTCTCCGACGAAGCGACACTAGAGCCCAGATTTTGATTTGGACAGCGGAGACGACTTCGTTGCGGAGCCGTGGAGGTGGAGCACCGGATCTACAAAGGTTGTATTTCCGTATCTCTTAGTTAAGTGTTAACTAGATTTCTTTTTCGCCTAGTTTTCTAGCAAACGATCCGTAGTCGGGTTTCTCGGCACCTAGATTTTTTTTGAAATTGGCATGGTAGATGCCTTTAGAGACCTCACTAGAGTGCCTAGGAACCCTACAGTGGTATCAGAGCCTAGCTAGAGCCTTAGGAGAAATCCAGACGGAATTTGAAGTCCGAACGAACCCGAATCCCGATCACAATCATGCTCTCTGGACATTTTGTAAAATCGTGGATTTTTCCAAATTAAAAAGTGCTAAAAAATTCAGCAGGGAATTTTATGAATTACTGTGAAAAACGGAGAGCTAACTCCGTCATAACGGCGCGGAACCGCGGCCTAAGCCCACGTGGCGCGGCGGTTCTGCGGCGCTACTGTTGAGTCTTTGACTCCTTTTTGCACAGTAATTCCTTTTTTAATATGCTGAGTTTTCTTGGATTTTTTAATAATTTTTCCAGAGTTGGATTTTCTGGAGTTGTTTTAGGGATTCAGTATTTCGATCGGGATATCAAATTTTGTCTGTGTGGCTTTCCGGATAAATTTTTGAATATGTTAAAAAGTTCGACCGGATATAAATACCCAATTTTTCCCCTGTCGGGAAATTTCCAAGTGTTGGATTTTTCCGTAGTTTAACGACGTTCTAAGTAGTGCAAGTAACGCAATGGACCCTCTAGAAGACAACAAACCTTAACTCGATTATGTGACCGTCTTGAACTGCCCTTTGAACCTTCGGGTTTGGGGCAGTACGGCGTGCCACATGTGAGGCGTTGGCTTGACCCTTCTACGGCTGGACCGTTGGTACTGAGGCACGAACTGAATGTCTTTAGACTTGTTTCATGTGTTGATCTGTATCGGGAAAACTTGGGTGTTCGATTGTTCGATCGGAAAGTTTAACATTTTCTGTTTATCCGGAATGTGATACAACAATTGGAATTCACAGAAGTTATGTGATAACGGAATGAATATTATAAACATAGCAGTTTAGTCTCACTTGATCGGTTGCCATGGAATTTTGATGTGATCAAAAGTCCGTCGCAATCACGTAGCGTACGCGGATATTCGCCGGTAAACTTAATAGACAGCTACACCCCATAGCCCCGACCAAGTGACTGTAGGAGAACCCCGTCGCCGAAAGCACCCGTCCGGGTGCTCGCGGTAGCGGTGTTTCGCCTTGGTGCACTTCGTCGACGGCGTCGGGGGTGCGGCCGCCTACTAAAGTTTGCGATGAGCATTCGATCAGGATGTCGGGAATCCTGTTGAATTGCCCGACTTCATATTGAAAAGAGTTTTCGATTTTGAGACTAAAATGCGGGGTTTATAATTGTTAGGCATGCGATGTCTAAGTAATTCATTTGGTCAGGCATGCGATGTCTGAGGTGGTTGCGGATTCCAACTGTTGTAGTTTTAAACTTTCTTTTCTGTGACCGTAAGTGTAATATGTGATATCGCCGGTTTCGTTGCTATATGTCAACGACAATTGGGATGGACATATTTACTTACGTTGTTGACATGTGATGTTATGTGTTGCTGGATATGTTATATTGGATTGTCGTGTTTGAATAGCCGGGGGTTTTTATGTGAGATGAGTGTTTTAAATTTTCATTCATGTAAAAACTTGTATGTAATATTCTTTTATTGGGGCACTTCCAGGTTGCGGAAGTAGTCACCGTTTGTATATTATTTACTTTTCTGCACTAGGATAGACCCAAGGAGGAGGGCACAAGTAACCGGGTTCTGGAGTCCAGTGGGAGACCAACTCGAGGAGTCGAGTACGGGTCTGCTAACTCCAGAATTGGTAGGGTTGCTTGCCGCTCTCGTAGGGGTCTAGGGGTGTGGGTTTGGCTATTCATCACGACCGTGGAATCCGTGTTTTATACTGGCTCGTATTGAAAACACGGACGTCCTAGTATTTCCAATATTTCATATGTTTCTTCTGCTGTGCTTTATCTGTGATGAGATCATGCGATGTTCTATGATAGATACAGTATATAGTATATATGATATATTATATAGACGTTACTTATGTTTTACACCCGCGCTAGCCCTGCCCTGCTCTGTCGTTAGTTACCTAACCTAACGGTGCATGAGGGGACATCGAGGCGAATGCGGATGGCATAAGTGTACGTCATATCTATCTGTGATGTTTAGGTAACTTAAAATGATGGGACTCATATTAATGAAGCAAAAGAAACCTAAGATGTTGTAGAATCGAATTTCAAAATTAAAACAGGTAGCTACAGTTCTTGCTTTGCACAGCGGTATATATGATATATCCTGCACCTTATTCGATAAGGAAAGGACCGAGATCCCTTTACCGGGAGTGACTCCTTTAGCAATAACTGGCAGATGCTACACACTCGGTTTGTATTTTGATTGCTTTTAAGTGTTTTTGCTTTGCACAGTGATATATATGATATATCCCGCACCTCATTCGACGAGGAAAGGACCGACGATCCCTTCACCGGGAGTGACTCCTTTAGCAAAACTAGAAAAGCCTCAAAAGCACTCCATTTTCAAAATTCATTTGATTCCACAACGATATCAAGTTCATTACGCAATAGGTTTTCAGAAAAACCTGTCGTAGCCCTCCGTCATTTCAGATAAGTTGTATATAGTATTCGTGCTGCATTTGTTGGCTTTCGTCAAGGTGCAGTGTGCGGTAGCTATATGCTGCTTATCTGCTAGCATACGATGCGATTGGATTAGGGTAGTCGTGCGGCTTTGTTGGCTTTCGTCAAGGGTCGTGCGGGTGGGTTTAATTCGATCAAGAAATGTACGGGTTGAACTTGACTAGCGGGCTATGGTTTGTTGGCTTTCGTCAAGGTCATAGCACGTCAGGGGCAAAATATTATCGGGAATTTCAAGTGTTGAAATTTGCAATGAGATTGCATACCTTCTATGAGATAGTTGGATCCCGATACCCGCTTCGAGTAAGAGTTACTCCTGGGAGAGTTTTATACATTACAATTAGCCGATCAAGTAGGTGTCTAGAAAGGTGTCAACGGGGTTACGCCTCTGGGAAAACGAGGTTACATTAATTAGGTTCGTGTGAAAGCAAGGGGGACCCCCCTCAAAGTACCGACACTGGCCTGGCTGAAAGATTGGCGAACTTGTAGTGTGTAATTAATCCCGGCTAGTCTTTCCTTTTAGGGTTTGAAGGAAGATTTGATAAAAAGCAGTGGGAGCCATCCTGATTAGATAAAATAATAACCAATCTATTCTTGCAAGAGCGCACGCTGAGTGTTTTCTTCTCTCTCTCTCCTGGTAGCGACCATATCACGCCTTAATCAAGATAATAAAATGGATATTTGACCGAACCCGCTTGTTATACTGAGCTGGGGAACGTTGGTCCCGCTCCTACTTATAATTGTTATGAGACAGAGCAGGAAATTGGGGAATACCAGATTTCCCGTGCCGCCCAAACGAAGAGAGTGCATGCTGATGCATCATCTTCGGGTGTGTTCATTATACAGAACTGTTTCTCAGTATCCTCCGCATCCTTGGTATATGATACCGGATCAAGATCCCAGATATGTAATCTGTTACATAGGGCTACAAAAGGGTAGAAAAACTGAGAACGGGTGATAAGTTTCATGAGGCAGAAAACGGGGCAAGTGTTGCAGCCAAGTCTGTTGGTCACTGTCACCCTGTATTGTAATACATTGATTCTGAATGAATGTTATTAGATACCGAACCTGATATACAAAATCATATCAGTCTCTTTATTAGTAAAGAAATGATAAAATTTTGTATTGTTGGATAATGTTTTGAACATTTCCTATATCAAAAGTTGATCGGTTCAGGCACGTTATCTAAAAGCATTGATGTTCTAAATCAAACTACAGTTCTTAGTATATGGAACACACACAAGAGGAAGAGTTCAGAAATGAACTAATTCTTCTTGAGGTATTGTAGACTAGGTCAGATCAATATGACCCGACTAGCTAGAGTTACATTTAGATGCATATTTAAATCAGTTTGAATTTACATCTTGTGAAACTCGCCAGTCATGTCACAAAGATAAGATGACCATAGCTCCGTTTACTGGAAACAGAGAAAGAGTTAATGAACTCTTGGGATGATACATGTTGATGTATGTAGGTCCCCTGTCTACACATGCCAGGATTGGTTCTTTATACTTCATTACGTTCTCTGATGATCTCTTTTAGATTCAGACATATGTTCCTGTTGAAACACAAGTCCGAACCTTTTGAGATATTCACAGAATATAAGTTAGAAGTAGAGAACCAATATACGGGTATAAGTATTATGTCCTATGATGAGATCAGGGAGGAGAATACTTGTGCATGGAATTCCTAGACTATTCTAAAGGAGAATGAGATTCTCTCTCAGCATTACTCCTCCGTATACACCATTGCACGATGGTATGTCGGGGCGGAGCAGATACACCCTATTTGATATGGTGTGCTCTATGATGAGTACTACTGAGTCACCTATTTCCTTAAGGGTGTTATGCACTTGAGAAGCTGCATACCTATTGAATAAGGATCCAATCAAATCAGTTGCCTACCACTTCATATGTGATATGGAAAGGGAAGAGCCCATCTTTTAAGATAGTTAAGATTTGGGGTTGTCCGGCCTATGTCTAAAAAGCAAAATCCGGACAAGCTCGAGGCAAGGTCTGTCATGTAGAACTGGAAAGGTTCCAGCTATACAAATTGCAGCTGATGATTTGGTAGAACCGAAGAATTCAGAAGATTCCAACGAACCTCAGCCTCTCCGCCGATCTAGTAGGGTTCCTCACCCACCTGAGAGATACTTCAGTTTCTCTATGACAGTGGGAGCGAGGATTGCATCATGAGATGATGACCCAACTAGCTTCGAGCTGGCCATCAAGAGTGAGACTCTGTAAGAATGGCTGGATGCTTAGTGATCTGAGATGGAATCCATGTACACCAACAAAGTATGGACTTTAGTTGCTATATCTGAAGGGTTAAATCCCCATCAGGAGCAAGTATATCTTGAGAAGATTACTTGGTGTACATGGAAAAGTTGAGACTTTCAAAGCTAGACTTGTTAAAGGTTTGCATCATTGACCAGGTATGGATTATGTTGAAACCTTTTCTAAGGATTTATGCTTAAGTCCATCCAGATCCTACTTGCCACGGCTACATACCATGACTACGATATCTGGTGGTTGGGTGCCAAGAATCCTTTTCTAAATGATGTTTTAGAAGAGTGTGTCTATAAGTACACAGCCAGAGAGCTTCGTAGACAGTGGGAGCAGCGGAAACGTGTGCAAGATACTTTATAGAATAAAGCAGGCATCGCGGAGTTGGAACATCTGTTTTGATGGATGAGTCAAAGAGTTTGACATCATCAAAATGGTAGATGAACCTTGTATAAACAAAAAGGTAGTAGGGAGTATGGTGGTAATCCTCGTAGAGTACGTGGATGACATACTCTTGATAGGGAAGGTGTTTCCTATGCTACTCTCGATCAATCTCCGCTTATCACAAAGATTCTCCACGTAGGATCAAAATGATACCTACTAAATCCTGGATTTTGGATCTATAAGATAGATCTAATTGGATGTTAGGAATCTCACTAGTAGAAGTGAGATGGTATCAATCGATCCTGGAGAGAATCACTGGAAAGGTTCCAGGGTGATAAAGACGACTGAATGTCTGTCGCAGGCATTGTCTTTACCCTCAGTAAAGGGACGGTATGTTGGAAGAGTTCCAAGCTAGATACCGTGACATACTAGACGATAAAGGCAGGATACATCGCTACTTAAGATGCTACCAAAGAGGTTGTTTGGATGTATATTAGTTCATGAGATGAACTTAGTTCCTACCATTGTGTGACAATGGAGTTGTGGCTTATGCCAGGAACCCCCGTCCCATCAGTGATCCAGACATATTCTAAGGCAGTATCACCTGATCATGGAGATGGTTGATCTCCAAGGTGATCGAGGCAAGGAGAGCAGACTCAGAGGATAACACGGCGGATCCACTCACGAAGGCTTATTCCCAGAGAGAGACTTTTAGGGGATGGTTGAGTATGAGATACTTCGACCACTGCTACATATGGCCCTAGTGCAAGTGGGAAATTGTTAGTTATATGTATGCCCTAGAGGCCATTACTGTACATAGGATGTATATTGTAGTGGATGCTGGGACATATATAGGGAGGACTTTCTTGCTCGACATGATAGTATGCTATCTGGTTACTCTTTACCTTAACGTGTACACTGATTGTCTCTCTGTTACATGTTGGTAAAGCCCTTAGGATGTGTACTTGACTATCTGGACTATGATGCGGATCATACTAGTGGGGACATGGTAGTCCATAAGTACATCCTTCAAAGTCCCTAGTCGTGGGTGTATCGAGATGGGGCATCGATATACCAGAGTAGACTAGCGTGTACCTTCTCGACCCATATAGATGGGCGATGGATGATCCCATATCCATCGGTGTTTGACATCAGAGATGATATACGGGTGCTCAGTAGAGACTGGGTACACTGGACGGACTTGCCGAGAACTCCCAGATGGTATTATACCTCACGTCAGATGGCAGTTCTCTGGTGACACTGGTACAGAGTAGTCTGTTGACCCGAGATCGTCATAGAGTCTTGTGTGGTTCCCACTGTGCTTTGATTTCCATCTTACCACGTCCAAGAGGGCGTGCAAAACGGTGGTTTTTGGGTATAGTCCCGAGTCACATGGAGGCAATGAGCGATAGGAGGGGATTCGTCTCTCCCGGTATAGGGGGTTGATGTTGCGCAGTGTTCGATTGGCTATAACAGGAAATCCCTGGCCAGGGTTGCTGAGATTTACTGGTAAGTGTTACCGGTAGTTTCTCGAATTGTTATAGACCCCATATCGACACGACTTATCGAGCTATTGGGGTCTGACGTTTACCACCCCTAGGCGAGATATGCGACATATCAGACGATCAGACCGGACTGTACGGTAGTGTTACTGGTTGGATTCACTGGAGTGTGAGCGGGCTTGCTCGTCGATCTTCAGATCGCTCAATACCTGGGTGGACGTTACGTTTAGCAGACCGCTTGCGGCTTGTGGGTGTTTGATATGATCATCGCCTGCTGCCGGTGTATTGACGAGTCTTTATAGTCCTACACAGAGGTTTCCTGGCTCAAGCGAAACGAAATAGGAGCGCATATGAGATATGTGCGGGACCGAGAATAATGCGTGTATGTGACACCGTATTCCATTCTCGCGATGAATGTATCTGTTAGGTTATATGCGATATATCCTAGTTATCGAATCAAAGGTTGATTCGATAAGCCGATACATAGGATACTGGTCGGTTATATGCGATATGACCGGATCGTTAAATCAAGTGTTGATTTAATGATTTAATGCATAATTATATATTTGATATATTACTTTGCATTAACTAGTATTGGTTCACTTTAAATGGATTTTCTCACTCGGGTGTGCGCATTGCATATGCGATATGATTTTTGTGCACATGATTGTATCATGTTTGATGATACATATCTTTTGTGTTAAGTGTAATGAATTAAACCTAGGTTAAGTAAATGATTAGGGTTTTCTTTTATTCATTCATTTATCTTTTCTTTTGCATTTAAAAGATAAATGACAAAAGGAAAAGAAGTGAAAAATGGTGGCTAGTTTTGTTTTCAACAAGAAGCTTCATGAAGCTTTCATTAAGTCACTATTTTTGTCTCATCTCCTTAACCCTAACCATTCTTTAACCTTGGTCAATTCTCTACACTTAACTTGGGTTATGTTATGATAAGAATGGATTATTCTTTTCTTTTTTATTTTAACTTATCATATCATTTCTTCTTCTTCTTCCTTGAACAAAAGAAGAAACCTTGACTTCATCAATGGTGGATTGATGAAGAGTGTGAGAAATCCAAAACTAAAGTCTACCCACTTCCTATTTCTTCATCCTCTACCTCTTGCCAAGTAGTAGAGTGTGTTTACTTCACAAGTTTCTTGACTTGATGAAGTCGGAGCTTGATTTAGCGATGCCTCGACGTAGATCATCTTCGGCATGGACATCGACGACCTAGCTCGCCATTTCTCCGACGAAGCGACACTAGAGCCCGGATTTTGATTTGGACAGCGGAGACGACTTCGTTGCGGAGCCGTGGAGGTGGAGCACCGGATCTACAAAGGTTGTATTTCCGTATCTCTTAGTTAAGTGTTAACTAGATTTCTTTTTCGCCTAGTTTTCTAGCAAACGATCCGTTGTCGGGTTTCTCGGCACCTAGATTTTTTTTGAAATTGGCATGGTAGATGCCTTTAGAGACCTCACTAGAGTGCCTAGGAACCCTACACTGACTTGCTAGTGGTTAAATCCACAACCAAAGTATTGACGAGTCTTTAGAGTCCACCACACTCAGTTACTCAGGTTTCGGGCGAAACGCTGTAGAGGCCGTATGGAGATATGGCAGGGTTCGATCAGATACGTGCGGTATTGCACGGATCGTGATCGGACGGTTTTTACTAGCCGGCTTTGGCTTAAGCCGGATCCTAGTATTAGATAGTGTAGTTTTATCTCTTTGCATTTGTGTTCAGTGGGAATACAAATGCGGGCATGTATATGCAGTAGTGGGGTTTTCCTGTAATTTATTACGGGATCAGTTTTCTGAAGTTGCCAGTTTGCTTTCCGTTCCGGCCGGTTTTCCTTTGTTCCTTCACGGCAGGACCTTTTGGTGGAAAGGGGTTAATTGCAAGTTTGCAATTAACTTACTTGTGAGGGTCTTTATTGCATTTGTGCCTTTGTCATGATGAGATTCCTTTTTAATCTCATCACTTGGTTTCATGAGATGAGATATGGAATTGATTTGGATTTGTAATGAGGTGACCATTTTCTTATACATTCATTCCCTTTCTTCTCTTGATTTTTTGATATCCTTTTTCCTCCACCTATTTTGTGAGAGGGTGCCGGCCATATCATGTGAGGAGAGAGAGAGAGGTTGATTGGTGTTATGTTTTATTCTTCATCTCATTTCATGCTTTTATGCTTGCAAAATTCCAAGCTTCTCTCATTCATTCATTCATTCTCCTCCTCACATCCCTCCATCAAGGCAACTTCAAGAACCCTAAAGAGACATGGCTACTACACTATTCTACAGCAAGTCTTGGACGCGTTGGCTAGCCAACTTCGCGCCCGAGTTGCCTCGGTCAAGAGGTGGGAGCCCGTAAAAGATTCCGGCTACGTTGTGCTTTTCCGACGAGCGAGGAGGTGACGAACATTTCGCAGGAGATCGGAGTGGAGACGAAGACCGAAGGACACGGATCGCTTGGTATAGCTTCTCTACTCTTTTCTTGTTTGCTAGTTAGCTAGGTTAATGGCCCGATCCGGGTAAAAAGTGCGCGGTGGTGCCGGTTGCAAGTTTTGCAAAGTTTATGTTTCCGCGTTTCCAGCGTCGGATCGACGGCCGGGCCGCCGCCGCTGGCTTACATTGGTATCAGAGCCACGCCATTAACTTAGCCTAGCATGGTCTAGTGTGTTTACATCCTCGATCGAACAAAAATCCCGAAAACCCGATTTTGTGTGCACAGTTTCTGTCGAAATTTTTTTGGAGTCTCAAAATTTTTCAGGGTGTTTCAGAATGTTGTGCAGGGAATTCTAAGCAATCTGAAAATAATTGGTCAAGTGATCTCACCATAAGACCGCGGAACCGCGGCCAAACCCATGCTTGGGCCGCGGTTCCGCCGCGCTTTTGACTCCTCATTTGACCAAATTTTTGCAGAGTGCTCCTGAGTTCAAAATAGGGGTTTTGGGATATTCTTTTTGGGCCCAGATTTTCTGTAAGTGCTACAGTACTGCTTGGGGCCCACTTCTATAAATTTGTTCGATCGGATATTTTAAACATGCTAGTTCACAGTATTTACATTATATCTGCGACCGTGAATGTCACTCGATCGGTAAATCCTATCTAACTGCTATAGCCCGGTTAGACGGATTTGCGAACGTGAGATTCACGTTGATGTTCTGTGATTGTGCTGTGTTGTTGCGGATCGGTCGTGGGGGATAGCCTGGTTGCAATGTTAGTACAGTATTGTTGTATTATGTACATTTGATATTGCGGGGCGAGCGTCCGACATGTGGACTGCCGTCACTGCCTGTTTGGACACGACCAGGTTGCGGTCGATGTACCCGGTGTATGTATATTTTACTTTCTGTACTAGGATTACCCCGCGGAGGGGTGCACGGATAGCCGGGTTCTAGAGGGCAACAAGCCCGCATCTCATGGCATTGAGACGGAGGGGGCTTTACTCTAGAATTGGCGGGCTATTCGCCGCACTCGTAGGGGGTACAGGTTGACCTAGGAGGGGTACCCAAGCTACCGGATTCCGTGAAGTGCTGGGTGGTCCATTCACGTTGCTGAAGGGGGCTGCCTCGCTTCAGGTTTTGGCGGGTAACTTGCCGCGCCCGTAGGGGTCTAGGATTTCATTGCATAGGCTATCCACACGACCAGGGGAACGTCGGGTTTCAGTAGCGGCTCTGTGAAACCCGGGGATCCCAGATATCTGTATTGATCTGTGTTGCTATACATTTCTGTGTTGCTGCATTTTTATCACGCCTTGAGCGAAAATTATATATTATATATATACTAGTAGATGTTGTATATGTTTTTCATCCGCGCTAGTCCAGTCCCCGCACTGTCGTTAGTTAGCTAATCTAACGGGTGATGACGGGACCCAGTGGCGAATGCGGATGGCATATACGTACGTCAGTATATTTTCGTTCTTTGTGGTGTGATCAATTGATGGGACTGCGTTGATTCGGATCAATGCAAGATAAACAAACCTATTCTGATGTTGTTGGAACACTTTTCAAAAAGCTGTTATTGCAAAGGCGTTCTCTTTTGTTTTGCATCGTGGTATTCAGTTGGAATATCCTGCCCCTCAGTCGACGAGGCAAGGGCCGAGATCCCTTCACCGGGAGTGACCCCTTGGACAGAAGTTTGCGTCAGGGCAATAACTTCACTATAGCCGTTTACTTTTGCTTTGCATCGTGGTATTCAGTTAGAATATCCTGCACCTCATTCTACGGGGAAAGAGCCGAGATCCCTTCACCGGGAGTGACCTCTTTAGCAAAGGTTTTCGTCACTATATTTTTACAAAGCTATCAGTTCCTTCAACGATATCAAGTTCATTACGTTAAAGGTTTTCGCCAGAAACCATTCGTAGCCCTCCATCAATTCTGTTAAATATTCGGTAGTATTCAAGCTATGTATTTTGACCTCACGCCAATGCATAGTGATTGGTAGCTGCTGGATATTTATCTGTTGCATAGATAGATGCGTTGATTTGGGACAGTCGTACTACTATTTTGGCCTACGTCAAGGGTATGTACGGGTGGGTTCAAATTAACCTGGATAATGATGGGTAGAACTTGACATGTGACTTATGATATTTTGACCTCATGTCAAGGTCATAAGAGCATGGGGTAGAAATCCACATCGGGAGTTTCAAAAGAACTGAAACTTGCCAGATATGCGCATACCTTCTAGAGTATGATAGCGTGAGCGGATTCCGTCACGTTATCATGCGATGATAGTTGGATCCCGATTCCCACTGATGAGTTGGTTTACTCCTCGGGTGATCCCGGCTAATTCTTCTTTCAGGTTTGGGGAAGAATTTGACGTTACAGTGGGAGGTTTCCAGATTAGATAAAGTGATAACCATTCTGATCTAGGTTAGAGTGCATGCTGAGCGTTTCTTTTCTCTCTCTCTTTGGCAGCGACCATTGACCTGACCCTAGACTATGACTTAGTGACCAAGTTGACCGAACCTTCTTAACACTGGCTTTTGGATTGTCAGAGTTGCAAACCTCATTGCCACTCCTACTTTTACCCTTTTCTCCAGGACACCCCGTATTACTACGAACGTCCACTTCCATTGGACAAAACCATCGTATGGTTATATACGAACTCGAAGGACTTCGAGGATGGTTTCTGGTTCTGGAGAAAACGGATAGGACTATTCAGTTGTCTTTTCTTTTCACCTTCTCTCAGGTTGCGAGTACTCCTTGGTTTAGGAGTAGTACACCTATTACGCAAATTGGATAGTCTTCTTCCAAACCATAGTCTGGTGCTGACCGGTAGGGAATGAAGAAAACCAGTTAGCTTAAACGGTGTACAGAAGGTATTAAGTTAAGACAAAGCAAGGGATTAGTAAGAGGGCAAAGTAAAGTGCGACTGCTATTCACGAACAAACCAAGTATTTCTTCGCCAATCCTAAATCACCTTTGTATTTCTCCTGGACACTACGTATCACTACGAAGATCCCAGTTTATTGGATAATCCATCGTATGGTTATATACGAACTCGAAAGGAACTTGTTCCAGTTCGGGGATGGATCCTGGTTCAGGAGAAATAGGAATAAAGTACATTCAGGTGTCTTTTATCTTCACCTTCTCTCGCGTTGCTAGTGCTCCTAGGACTAGGACAGTACACCCATTATGCTTATTGGATAGTCTTCTTCCAAACCATAAGGCTGGTGCCGAACGGTAGGGAAGGAAGAAAACCATTTGGCCTAAAGGGGTGTACAGAAGGTAACGACTAAAGACATATAAAGGGATTTGGAGAAGTGGCAAAGAATTATACGGTTATAGTTGTGAATCTGGATAATGGAAGAGGCATTACTAGAAATACCAGGATACCCCGTCGAAACATTTCATTGTTTCAAGTTCACTGTGTACTGTTAAAAGAAAACCGATTTCCCAATTAGACACTTGCTCCAGGGTATGTATTTACCAGGTTGGATTCTCACATCTGTATAGTTTTACAGATGATGAGTGGGAGTAAGTTATTGGGAATTAGGTGATCATCCTCATTATTGTTAGTGTATATGCCCTAGAGGCCATTACTGTATCATACTAGTTTGTATATTACTTAATGGAAGCTTGGGATATTCACAGTTGTATATACAATCTTGCTCGAAATGGTAGTATGCTACTTGGTTTGTCTCTGCTTTAATATGTGCATGTGTTTCTTTTAGCATATTGCAGATATACATATTAGTAGAGCCCTTAGGATCTTTGCTTGATTACCAGCGTTGTGATGGCGCTCGCACTCGTGGGAGCTGGGTAATCTATAAGCACATCCTTATACAGGTCCCTGGTCGTTGGACTATCGAGACAGGGCATCGATACTCCGGAGTAGACCAGCGTATGCGCTTCTCATCCCAGTGTGGGAGACGGTCTGTCCCACAGCCGTTAGTACATCGTACTTGGGATAGTATGCGGGTGCTCGTTAGGTTACGAGTACACTGGACAGGACTCGTCGGGAACTGTTGGTTGGTAATATACCTATCGTCAGTTATCAGTTCCCAGGTGACATGAGTACAGCTTAGTCCGCTGACTTGACACTGTCACTTCGCCTCGAGTGTGTTCCCACTGCACTTTGATTACTACCCTACCACGGCTCAGAAGAGTCGTGCAAACAGGTAGTTTTTGGGTGCAGTCCCGAAGCACTTGGAGGCAGTGACGGTTAGACAGGATTCGTCTCTCCCGGTATTGGGGGTTGACATCGCGCTGTGTCTAGGAGAGCCATTACACGAGTAGTCCCTGGCCAGGGCAAGCGAGATATATTGGTAGGTTTCCAGTGTTATCTCAGGGTGTTCTGGGCTACACTCCGACACGACTTGTACCGCTATTAGGGGACTGACGTTCACCGCCCCCCTAGGCCCGCCATGCGATGTATCAGACGAACAGACCGGACTGTACGGAGATTGTCACATACAGGCTCAGTAGGAGTGCAGATGGGGTTCACCTCGTCAGTCTTCTTATCGACATCTACCTGGGGACCGTTACGTACAGCTAGTGCCGCTTGCGGTCTGTGGTTAAACCCACTGCCAGCGTAGTGTCGAGTCTTTAGAGTCCCACACAGAGAGCTATTCGCCTTTAGGCAAAACGAGTAGAGGTCGCATGGTCTTGCGACAGGGTTCGTTCGCATCCGCGCACTTGTGCACGGTTGCTGTCCGGACAGTTTATACTAGCGGGCTTTGGTTTAAGCCGGATCCTAGTATATGATTTGAGATTGGTTTTTCTCATTGTGTTCGTGTTCCTCGGATCACGAATGCGGGTGCGTATGCACAGTTGCTTGAGATTGAGGGAGAGGACCATGTTTAGGGTTAATGACTTTTGTCATTTTATTAACCCTATTGTTTTTGTGTGTATTATTGTTAATTGATAATTAGCTTAATTATTGTGCATGGTTGTTGTTGTTGACACTTTGACTTTGTTGACTTGTTGACCAAGTTGACAATTTGACCATGATCATTTCATTTGGAAGATGCTCTTTGATTCTTGCAATTAGCATTAATAATGAAATGATAATGGTCACCTCATGATTTACCATGACAATTTTCAAGCTAATTATACAATTAAAATAACTCACACATATTAGTGAGAATGGCTCACTAATTTATCATTCTATCATATCTTTTCTCTCTCTTGCTCATCCTCTCCCTCAAGCTCTCTCCCTCTCATGTGTTGAGAAACAAAAAGCTTGAGAAAAACCTTCACTTGATCTTCTCTACTCACTTCTAGGGTTCAAGTCTTAGCATTTCTTGCACTCTAGTTACTCCTAGCTTGGAGTTGAAGCTAAAGGTGGTGGCTTTCAAGTGGATCTTTCTTTGACGGAAGAAGACTAGCAAGGTGAGGCCCTTCTACCATTCCGACGAGCAAGGAGAGAAGGACTAAAGACCAAAGGTATAACCTTTCCATCACTTAGCTACTTTGTAGTTCGGGTTAGCAAGTTTTAGTTTAGCAAAGATCCTCACAAGCTTGGTCCATGTTGCCTAAGTCATTAAAAATTCGTTTTTTATTATGTTTTCCGCCTCCCCGTAAGTACCGGGGCGGGCAACACGGACTTACAGTGGTATCAGAGCCTAACTAAACTCAAACTAGCTAGGTAGTGAAGTGTAACGAAGTTTCGAAACCGAAAAAATCCAAAAACCGAACTTTGAAAAACCCTAGTTTCTGTTGAAATTTTTTCTGCTCAAAACAGAAAACTTTATATTTGTAAATTCATCTCAGGGTTTTTTAAAAACACTCAAGAAAAACGAGACAGAGAATCATCCAAACCGCCGCGCTTCCGCCGCACGAGGTAGGCTCGTGCCGCGGAAGCGCCGCGGTTTGATGACGTCACTGCATCGTTTTTCGTGCAGTGTTTTTCTGTATTGTTTTTGGGATTTTTAAGATATATATTATATGCCCAGATTTTCCAGAACTAAAATTTGCTTTTGTGGGCCTATAATTCCGTATTTTTTTTCGGAACTTCACTACGCTTTAACTACATCGGTTATATCTGTAATGCTTGCATGTATTAAACGTCGGCTAATCGCTATAAGACGATTAGTCGGGGTTATACATGATCTGTGATTGTTGTTGTTGGTTTGTGGATATGAATGGATTGGATTGTCGCGGGTGAATGGCCGGGGTTGGATGTGAGATGAGCGTTGTTTTTCTTTCATTCATTTGTAACATGTAAATTGATGTAATAATATTCTTTGTATGGCCGCACAACCGGGTCGGGGTTGTAGCCGTCATTGTATTATTCTTTTTACTGTTTTTTGCTCCTAGGATAGACCCATGGAGGGGGTGCACAAACTACCGGGTACTCGAAGTGCCGAGTGGCCTACTCACGGTGGTGAGGGAGGTTGCTTCGCTTCGGGTGCTTGGCGGGTAGTTTGCCGCACCCGTAGGGGTCTTGGGTGGGGTATTGGCTATTCACCGCGACCGTGTAATCCGCTTTGCGTTGCAGGCTCGAACGCATTGCGGATTCCTAGTATATCCAATGTATTCATCTGTGATCTGTAATGTCTATCATTGCTGTATATATATATATAAATAACTATTTAGGCGTTGCTTATGTTTTACAGCCGCGCTAGCCCAGCCCCCGCTCTGTCGTTAGTTAAGTAACCTAACGGGTGATGACGGGGCCCCGTGGCGAATGCGAATGGCATAAGCGTACGTCATATTTTGGTTGTTTTCTGCAATGGTAGGATTAAATGATGGGACGCATTAAAAGAACTAATGCAAGAAATAAACCAAGTAAAAGTCGATTGGAACACTTTGAAAACCACTCGGTTCTTTTCAAAACTAAACTTTTAAACGCGGAGCTTGAACCACTCCTTTTAAAAGCTATCTCGTTCCATCGATTATATCAAGTTCACTACGTTCACGGTTTCGCCAAAACCATCCGTAGCCCTCCGTCGTTTCATATGAATATTCAACAGTATTCAAGCTGTGTTTGTTGGCCTTAGTCAAGGCACAGTGTTTGGTAGCTGGTGGGTATTCATATGTTGCATAGATAGAATGCGTTGGTTTGAGACAGTCGTATTGCCTTGTTGGCCATAGTCAAGGGTGGATACGGGTGGGTTCAAATTAACCTGGATAACGACGGGTAGAACTTGACATGTGACTTATGATTTGTTGGCCTTAGTCAAGGTCATAAGAGCATGGGGCAAAAATACACATCGGGAGTTTCATAAGTACTGAAACTTGCTAGTGTTGCATACCATTTGGAGTGTGATGATTCTGGTAGGATTCCTTCGGTTTTATCACGCGATGATATTTGGATCCCGATCCTACTGTGAGTATATGCTACTCCCCGAGAAAACTCTCACTCAACGATCAATGCTATAAACCTAGTAGGTGCCTAGAAAGGTGTTAGCGGGGCTACGCCCACAGGGAAAAGAGGTTACTTAATTAAGGAACTTCGCGAAAGCGTTGGAAAACCTCCCTCGAAGTACCGACACTGGCCTGGCTGAACGGTTAAGCAAGTATTGTACGGTGAGAATGATCCCGGCTAATCCTTTTCTTTACGGTTTGAGAAGGGATTCGAGAAACAGTGGGAGCCATCCAGTTTAGACAAACTAAAAACCACTCTAAACTTGCAAGAGCATCATGCTAAAGTGTTTCTTTTCTCTCTCCTAATTGCAGCGACCATTCAACATGACCGGACTTAAGTTACTGTTAGATAAAAATAAATTGACAGGGCCAAACTACAAAGATTGGCTCAGGAATGTCAAGATTGCAATCACCTATGACAAGCTGGGGTATCTTCTTACCACCAAAGCTCCCCCTGTCCCTGGTCCAACTTCCAGTATCGCGGATAAGGAAATCCGCAAGACTTGGGAGATTGATAGCGCGAAGGCCAAGTGCCTCCTGCTTGCCTCGATGGACAACGAACATCAGAGGAGGCATGAGAATATGGACATGGAATCCATATTGCTCCATACAAAAGAACTGTATGGAGAGCAATCACGTATCGCGAGATACGAAGCTTCGAAAAAGTTATTTTCGACAAGAATGGCCGTCGGATCATCAGTAGCCGAGCATGTGCTAAAGATGATCGGCTACATTGAGGAGCTCGCTGACCTAGGGATCACATTGGAGAGTGAGCTATATACGGATATAGTTCTCCAGTCCCTTCCTTCCACTTACGCCCAGTTCATACTGAACTTCAACCTACAAGAAAAAGAGGTTGAACTTTCAGAGCTACTCAACATGCTGAGGAGCGCAGAGGGCACCCTACAGAAAGGTAGGGAGACATCCACTTTGTTTGTAGGAGGATCTTCCTCTTCTAGGTCCAGGGCGAAAGCCAAGGGCAAGAAGAAGAAAGCCCCCGCCAAACCAAGAGGCGGTGTCGGTAAAGTGGATACGAAGGGAAAGGGTAAAGCAACAAAGGTAGCGGGGAAGCTTGTGGATAAGGAGGAATGCTTCTTTTGTCATAAGAAAGGACACTGGAAGAGTGATTGCAGGGCCTGGAAGGCCAGAACACAGGAATTGAAGCAGGTTGCAGCTTCAGCTTCAGGTGTGTATGTTATTGAAAACTGTCTATCAATAAACTCTGCATCCTGGGTATTGGATACCGGATCAGGATCTCATATCTGTAATTCTTTGCAGGCGTTGAGAAAGCGTAGAGTTTTGAAGGCAGGTGACATGACCCTCAGAGTTGCGAACGGTGCTAGCATGGATGCAGAGGCCGTGGGGGACTATCACCTGGGATTATCTGATGGACACTTTTTGGTTTTGCGTAGTTGTTATTATGTACCAAATGCAACCTGTAATATCATATCTGTATCTTTATTATCTAAAGAAGGTTATGAATTTGCATTTGTAAGTAATGTAGTGAACATTCACCTTAATCAAGTGTTGATTGGGTCAGGTACATTAAACAACGGTATTTACGTTTTAAACCAACCACAGGTTTTCAATATCCAGAATACACACAAAAGAAAGTCTCCAGATATTAATCAGGCTTTCTTATGGCATTGTAGACTGGGTCACATCAATGAGACACGGTTGACTAAGTTACATAAAGAAGGATACTTGGATCCGTTCGAGTATCAGTCTTATGCCACTTGTGAATCTTGTCTCATGGGAAAGATGACAAAGGCTCCGTTCACTGGACACGGAGAAAGAGCGAGCGAGCTCTTGGGACTCGTACACAGCGACGTGTGCGGTCCAATGTCTACACATGCGCGAAGCGGTTACTCTTACTTCATTACTTTTACGGATGATTTTTCAAGGTACGGTTATGTCTTCTTAATGAAACATAAGTCCGAGGCCTTTGAAAAGTTCCAGGAATATAAGAATGAAGTGGAGAAACAGACCGGCAAAAGTATCAAGATTCTAAGATCGGATCGAGGTGGAGAATACTTAAGTGCCGAGTTCCTGAATTATTTAAAAGAGAATGGAATTCTCTCTCAGCTTACTCCTCCATACACTCCGCAACATAACGGTGTATCGGAGAGAAGGAACCGAACCCTATTGGATATGGTACGGTCCATGATGAGTAAGGCTGAGTTACCGCGATCTTTCTGGGGTTATGCACTGGAAACAGCTGCACATCTCTTGAACCAAGTTCCTGCTAAAACAGTGCCTACCACACCATATCAGATGTGGAGTGGGAAGAAACCCTGTCTTAAATCCTTTAAGACATGGGGATGTCCAGCTTTTGTAAAAAAGCAGCATGCGGACAAGCTCGAGGCACGCTCAGTACAGTGCAAGTTTGTGGGATACCCAAAGAACTCCAAGGGGTATCTCTTCTATTACGCAGAGGAGCAAAAAGTCCTTGTTTCTCGTCATGCCCGCTTCTTGGAAACTGAGTTTTTAGAAAATCAGATAAGCGGGAGCGCAGTAGAACTGGAAGAAATTCCAGAACCACAAACCATTACTGAAAGCTTAGAGGAACCAGAAGGTTCGAAAGAACAGGACATTCCCATGCCACTCCGCAGAAGTAGTAGGCAGTCTCATCCGCCCGAGAGGTACTACGGTTTTCTCATTGACGGGGATAGAGAGGATTGCATCCTGGATTGTGATGAGCCTACTAGCTTCCAGCAAGCCATTCAGAGCGCCGACTCGGTAAAATGGCTGGATGCAATGCGGACCGAGATGGAGTCCATGTACACCAACAAAGTATGGACGTTGGACGTTGCTCCAGACGGGGTGAAACCCGTAGGATGCAAGTGGATCTTCAAAAGGAAGATTGGTGTAGATGGACAGGTTGAGACCTATAAAGCTAGACTGGTAGCAAAGGGCTTTCGTCAGCGACCTGGTTTGGACTATGACGAAACCTTTTCTCCAGTAGCTATGCTGAAATCCATTCGGATCCTTCTTGCCATCGCTGCTTTCCACGATTATGAGATTTGGCAGATGGACGTAAAGACAGCTTTTCTAAATGGTCATTTAGAGGAGTGTGTCTATATGGACCAGCCAGAGGGTTTCATTCAGGGTGGGAGCAGCGGAAAGGTGTGCAAGTTGCTCAAGTCCATTTATGGACTCAAGCAGGCATCGCGGAGTTGGAACATCTGCTTTGATGAGACGGTCAAAGAATTTGGCTTTATCAAAAATCCAGATGAACCATGCATCTATTGTAGATTTGTAGCGAGAACTGTAGTATTCCTCGTTTTATACGTGGATGACATTCTCTTAATAGGAAATGACATTCCTATGCTACAATCTGTCAAGGGGTTCTTGTCACACAGGTTCTCCATGAAAGACCTGGGTGATGCCTCTTACATTCTGGGTATCCGGATCTACCGTGACAGATCCAAGAGGATATTAGGACTCTCGCAGTCCAGGTACATCGACACCATACTGAAGAGATTCAGTATGGAAGATTCCAAGCGCGGTAATCTACCGGCTTGTCACGGGATCACTCTCTCCAAAGAGATGTCTCCCAAGACTGATTTGGAGAGGGATCGCATGTCTATTATACCCTACGCTTCTGCGGTAGGCTCTATAATGTATGCGATGTTGTGTACCAGACCGGATGTGGCTTATGCACTGAGTGTGGTAAGCAGGTATCAGTCAAACCCAGGGGAGAAACATTGGATAGCAGTAAAGAACATTCTCAAGTACCTGAGAAGGACTAAGGAGATGTTCTTGGTGTATGGCGGAAAAGACCTGCAGATTGAGGCCTTTGCTGACTCCAGCTTCCAGAGTGACAAGGATGATTCCAAGTCCATGTCGGGTTTTGTCTTTACCCTCAATGGAGGGGCGGTGTGTTGGAAGAGCTCCAAACAGGAAACCGTTGCTGACTCGACTATGGAAGCGGAATACATCGCTGCATCTGATGCCGCAAAAGAAGCTGTCTGGATGAGGAAGTTCTTGAAAGAACTTCAGGTGGTTCCGTCCATTGTTGACCCAATACCTCTGTATTGCGACAACAACGGGGCTATAGCTTTAGCGAAGGAACCCAGGTCCCATCAGAAATCCAGACACATCTTAAGGCGGTATCACCTGATCAGGGAGATCGTGGATCGCCAGGAGATCGAGGTCCGGAGAGTTGCATCAGAGGATAACACAGCAGATCCATTCACCAAGGCCTTGCCCCAGACTCAGTTCGAGCGGCTGATCGAGATGATAGGTCTTCGATACGCCAGTACATGGCCTTAGTGCAAGTGGGAGATTGTTAGTGTATATGCCCTAGAGGCCATTACTGTATCATACTAGTTTGTATATTACTTAATGGAAGCTTGGGATATTCACAGTTGTATATACAATCTTGCTCGAAATGGTAGTATGCTACTTGGTTTGTCTCTGCTTTAATATGTGCATGTGTTTCTTTTAGCATATTGCAGATATACATATTAGTAGAGCCCTTAGGATCTTTGCTTGATTACCAGCGTTGTGATGGCGCTCGCACTCGTGGGAGCTGGGTAATCTATAAGCACATCCTTATACAGGTCCCTGGTCGTTGGACTATCGAGACAGGGCATCGATACTCCGGAGTAGACCAGCGTATGCGCTTCTCATCCCAGTGTGGGAGACGGTCTGTCCCACAGCCGTTAGTACGTCGTACTTGGGATAGTATGCGGGTGCTCGTTAGGTTACGAGTACACTGGACAGGACTCGTCGGGAACTGTTGGTTGGTAATATACCTATCGTCAGTTATCAGTTCCCAGGTGACATGAGTACAGCTTAGTCCGCTGACTTGACACTGTCACTTCGCCTCGAGTGTGTTCCCACTGCACTTTGATTACTACCCTACCACGGCTCAGAAGAGTCGTGCAAACAGGTAGTTTTTGGGTGCAGTCCCGAAGCACTTGGAGGCAGTGACGGTTAGACAGGATTCGTCTCTCCCGGTATTGGGGGTTGACATCGCGCTGTGTCTAGGAGAGCCATTACACGAGTAGTCCCTGGCCAGGGCAAGAGAGATATACTGGTAGGTTTCCAGTGTTATCTCAGGGTGTTCTGGGCTACACTCCGACACGACTTGTACCGCTATTAGGGGACTGACGTTCACCGCCCCCCCTAGGCCCGCCATGCGATGTATCAGACGAACAGACCGGACTGTACGGAGATTGTCACATACAGGCTCAGTAGGAGTGCAGATGGGGTTCACCTCGTCAGTCTTCTTATCGACATCTACCTGGGGACCGTTACGTACAGCTAGTGCCGCTTGCGGTCTGTGGTTAAACCCACTGCCAGCGTAGTGTCGAGTCTTTAGAGTCCCACACAGAGAGCTATTCGCCTTTAGGCAAAACGAGTAGAGGTCGCATGGTCTTGCGACAGGGTTCGTTCGCATCCGCGCACTTGTGCACGGTTGCTGTCCGGACAGTTTATACTAGCGGGCTTTGGTTTAAGCCGGATCCTAGTATATGATTTGAGATTGGTTTTTCTCATTGTGTTCGTGTTCCTCGGATCACGAATGCGGGTGCGTATGCACAGTTGCTTGAGATTGAGGGAGAGGACCATGTTTAGGGTTAATGACTTTTGTCATTTTATTAACCCTATTGTTTTTGTGTGTATTATTGTTAATTGATAATTAGCTTAATTATTGTGCATGGTTGTTGTTGTTGACACTTTGACTTTGTTGACTTGTTGACCAAGTTGACAATTTGACCATGATCATTTCATTTGGAAGATGCTCTTTGATTCTTGCAATTAGCATTAATAATGAAATGATAATGGTCACCTCATGATTTACCATGACAATTTTCAAGCTAATTATACAATTAAAATAACTCACACATATTAGTGAGAATGGCTCACTAATTTATCATTCTATCATATCTTTTCTCTCTCTTGCTCATCCTCTCCCTCAAGCTCTCTCCCTCTCATGTGTTGAGAAACAAAAAGCTTGAGAAAAACCTTCACTTGATCTTCTCTACTCACTTCTAGGGTTCAAGTCTTAGCATTTCTTGCACTCTAGTTACTCCTAGCTTGGAGTTGAAGCTAAAGGTGGTGGCTTTCAAGTGGATCTTTCTTTGACGGAAGAAGACTAGCAAGGTGAGGCCCTTCTACCATTCCGACGAGCAAGGAGAGAAGGACTAAAGACCAAAGGTATAACCTTTCCATCACTTAGCTACTTTGTAGTTCGGGTTAGCAAGTTTTAGTTTAGCAAAGATCCTCACAAGCTTGGTCCATGTTGCCTAAGTCATTAAAAATTCGTTTTTTATTATGTTTTCCGCCTCCCCGTAAGTACCGGGCGGGCAACACGGACTTACAATTATATCGGGATTCGTTGGAATTGGTGATATTTGAGGAAGCCACCTGGGTTGTTTGCCGGTCGGCAAATATTTGGTTTTGAATATCCGTTGTTATGCACCAATTTCAAATTGATATATCTGTACGTCTATTTTCATAGAGTGAGATATACTTTTTGAAATTATGTCTTTGACATTTACCTATATCAGTGGATGGTTAGGTAAGGAGCATTGAACAACGGTATAATTCTTCTTAACCATAAGTACAGTTTTCAACCTACGACACACAGTGAATGAGTCACTAGACTCAGGGGACTTATACAGAGTATTGTATATTGTCCAGTGTCCACTAGGACAGAGGGGTTGGTCCACGTACTGTATTCTGTTTACTTATGACTTCTCTAGTTCTTAGACAGGTGTTTCGTAGAAACACAGGGTCGAAGTTTTGAGAAGTTATAGGTATAAGAATAAAGTAGAGAACCAGGTATTGCAAGTATCGGGATTCTTCAAGGTGATCGAAGATGTAGATACTTGTATATGGTATTCAGTTGATAGTAATGGTTAAGAGAACTTGCTTCTCTTTCAGGTTACTCATAATTGGAAATATTCCTAAGTTGAGTAACGCTGATCGGCCTCCTTCCATTTAGTTGACATGCACTGGAGACAGCTGCATGATTTGAATCTGCTTCAATTAAATCAGTGCCTCTATTTCTATATTGGATATAGAACAGTTCATATCTTGACTTTGTTAAGATACGGGGAGTTGTCCAGCTTATGCTTAAAACCAGACTCTGGATAACTCAAGGCACGTTTCTGTAATGGCTGTTTGTGGGTTGACCCGGGCTATGCAGAGGGTTGATATTCTACCATCTGGAAGATCAATAGTGATATTGTTCTTGACTCGCCACTGTTTTAATAAAATGGATTTTTTCAGAAAACAGTAGTGGGAGTATGGTAGAACTGGAAGTGATTCCAGAACCGCAAACGATTACTGAAGATTTGATAAGAACCTAAAGATTCAATCTGGTTTGACATTCCATTGGCCACTCCGCAGATAAGGTGGGTAACCTCAGGCACCCGAGAGGTACTTCGGTATACTCAAGGACGGTGGCAGAGAGGTTCTTGTTTACCCAGTCTTGCCATTGTTGTTGTTCCAGACTATGAGACCCGGCAGGAGGATGAGTATAGCGTCGTTCTAAACTGGTTTTAGAAGCGTACGTGTATATGACTCTGCCAGAGGGTTGTCGTAGTCAGTGGGAGCAGCGGAAGCATTGGTGGACATCAGGCTAATGTCTATTTATAGACTAACGCAGATATAGCGGAGATAGATCATCTATTTCTGATATGACAGTCATAGGTTTGACTTCATCAGAATAGGGGATGGATCTGTTAAGAAGGTAGTAGGGTGTGATGTCCTGGTATTTGATGACATACACAGAGTAGGAAGTGATATTCCTATACTACGATCGGTTATACTATGGTCGTCACACAGTGGTTTCTCCACACAGGACTTGGATATTATATCAGACATTCTGGTAACTAGATCTATGGTTTTAGATCTAGATTTGGGAGGTTTCCTAATCTGGGTACCTTGACAGCATTCTATGAGTATTTAGAATGGACGACTCCTGGCATGGTGGTGTACCTACAGGTAATGGAGTCACCTTCTCTAAAGGTGTCTTACAGACTATAGGGGAGAGGGATACGCATGATTGGCAGATCACTTGCTTAGGCAATTGAGTCAATCGTGAGATGTCAAGTACCACACCAGATGTTGTTCTTGCAGTAGATGCAATAAGTTGATATTGATCCAATCCTGGGGAAACATTGGGAAGCAGTTTTAGGACATAAGTGGATGTTCTAGGGATATGATAACGGCAGCCTCCTTTGGGAGACGATTATCATTCCAGGCTTCCAAGGTGACTTGGATGGCAGAGTGGCTGTCAGAGTTGTAATTTTCATTCTGACGAGGGGCAGTATTTTGGACAGATGGTCCAGGTAGATACTGAGGAAAGGCATGGCACAGGATACTGATTATGTTCAGTTGACAATACAGTCTAAGAAGTTTGGATTTGGAGTTCATTTATGAGCTAGGTCCCATCAGATATCCAGACACATTCTAAGACAGGTATTGCTCATTTCGGGAGATGGTTTTCTCCGCGAACTTGAGATAGAGAGAGACATAGAAAGAAACACCAGAGCGGATCCACTCACTGAGGCTATTCCTCGAACGCAATAGTTTCGCAAACGAGCTTTGTGAGACTGACTAGTAGAGGAATTGGGTGTTCGGTATCACACGGGCTGTGAGTATGCGACATCGCAATAATTAGCCTTGAGTGCAAGTAGGAGATTGTTGGAGATAGTGCCCTCAGAGTCAATTATTGGATCACAGGCACGTGATTGCAATGATTGAGGGAGGACCTATCCCAGTAGGACAGTCTTACTCAAGATGATAGTATGCTATCTGGTTTATCTTTATCATCGTGTACTTCTTTAGGTGACCTTATGAGTCGCTATTACACGTTGATAGAGCCCTTAGGATTCTTGCTTGACTACCAGCAGTATGAGAGCGATCATATAAGTGAGAGCTGGAGTCTATAAGCACATCCTTAAAAGGTCCCTAGTCGTGGGAGTTTCGAGACAGGGCATCGATACTTCAGAGTAGACTAGTGTATACAGTCGAGACCCCGACGAGGGGCGGTGGCCGGTCTCACAAGCCACTGGTGTCAGTTGGTTCACCTAAGATGTATACAGGTGCTCATTGGGTTATGAGTACACCGGATAGGACTCGCCGGGAACCTGCTAGTTGGGTTTATACCAGACGTCAGATAGCAGTTCCCTGGTGACATGTGTACAGGTTAGTTCATCGACCTGGGATCGTCATTTGTCTCGTGTGAGTTCCCACTGTGCTTTGATTACTGCCCTACCACGGCTCAAAGGAGTCGTGCAAACAGGTTTTAGTTGGGTACAGTCCCGAGCCATATGGAGGCAGTGAGCGGATCTGCAGGGGTTCGTCTCTCCCGGTATTGGGGGTGAGGTCGCGCTGTGTCGAGGAGAGCCAGAACATGAAAAGTCCTTGGCCAAGGCAGGAGATTTGCTGGTAGGTATTCCGGTAGTATCTCAGGGTGTTCTGGGCTGCACTCCGACACGACTTGTACCGCTTTTGGGGGTCTGATTTTTACCAACCCCCTAGGCCCGCCATGCGATGCTCATAGAAGAACGGACCGGACTGTACGGTTATTGTCTCTGACAGGCTCAGTAGGGTGTCAAGATGAGTTCGCTCATCGACGTCCCTTTCAGTCAATACCTGGTAGCCCGTTACGTATTGGCTTATACCTCTGACTTGCTAGTGGTTAAATCCACAACCAAAGTATTGACGAGTCTTTAGAGTCCACCACACTCAGTTACTCAGGTTTCGGGCGAAACGCTGTAGAGGCCGTATGGAGATATGGCAGGGTTCGATCAGATACGTGCGGTATTGCACGGATCGTGATCGGATGGTTTTTACTAGCCGGCTTTGGCTTAAGCCGGATCCTAGTATTAGATAGTGTAGTTTTGTCTCTTTGCATTTGTGTTCAGTGGGAATACAAATGCGGGCATGTATATGCAGGAATACAAATGCGGGCATGTATATGCAGTAGTGGGGTTTTCCTGTAATTTATTACGGGATCAGTTTTCTGAAGTTGCCAGTTTGCTTTCCGTTCCGGCCGGTTTTCCTTTGTTCCTTCACGGCCGGACCTTTTGGTGGAAAGGGGTTAATTACAAGTTTGCAATTAACTTACTTGTGAGGGTCTTTATTACATTTGTGCCTTTGTCATGATGAGATTCCTTTTTAATCTCATCACTTGCTTTCATGAGATGAGATATGGAATTGATTTGGATTTGTAATGAGGTGACCATTTTCTTATACATTCATTCCCTTTCTTCTCTTGATTTTTTGATATCCTTTTTCCTCCACCTGTTTTGTGAGAGGGGGCCGGCCATATCATGTGAGGAGAGAGAGAGAGGTTGATTGGTGTTATGTTTTATTCTTCATCTCATTTCATGCTTTTATGCTTGCAAAATTCTAAGCTTCTCTCATTCATTCATTCATTCTCCTCCTCACATCCCTCCATCAAGGCAAATTCAAGAACCATAAAGAGACATGGCTACTACACTATTCTACAGCAAGTCTTGGACGCGTCGGCTAGCCAACTTCGCGCCCGAGTTGCATCGGTCAAGAGGTGGGAGCCCGTAAAAGATTCCGGCTATGTGGTGCTTTTCCGACGAGCGAGGAGGTGACGAACATTCCGCAGGAGATCGGAGTGGAGACGAAGACCGAAGGACACGGATCGCTTGGTATAGCTTCTCTACTCTTTTCTTGTTTGCTAGTTAGCTAGGTTAATGGCCCGATCCGGGTAAAAAGTGCGCGGTGGTGCAAGTTGCAAGTTTTGCAAAGTTTATGTTTCCGCGTTTCCGGCGTCGGATCGACGGCCGGGGCGCCGCCGCGGGCTTACACCTTCAACTCCTGAACGGTGGCCTTCAAGCTCTCCAGTTCCTGCTGGAAACGTCGCTCGCCGGAGACAGAGGAAGTAACCGCAGGGGTGGAGTCCAACCTCATATGGGCCCTGCTAGGGCCCAGTCCCTGGCCTCTCTCCCAACCTCCGTGGTGCCCTCCGTGTGCGGCGTTCAGGACTGGGGTCAGCAGCATCGGATCGTTCTGTCTGGTAAAATCGATCCCCGATGCCTCGGCCTGCTCAACCACCCGCTCCTACACCCACATTAACCAGTAAAATATAAGTATATCATTTAAATTTGAACCTTTCAAAACTAAAATTTCAAATAGGGGTTGAATAAATATTAACACTTACGCAATACTCCTCGGTAGCGACGTCGTGGTATCGAAGCTCACCCGAGGCGGGATCTGTCGAGGTGCCGTGGACGGCAAGATATGCGGACAGCACGCTCGGTGTACCACCTTGCGCCAGGGTCTGAGCTCTCTGAAATATTAGAAAATAACTCTTAATATTAGATATATTAGAAAATAACTCTTAATATTGCATTACATCACAAAGGCCGGTCTATTGTAATTTACCGATAACTCCATGGCACGAGTAATATTCCTCGAGCCACCTATATAAGTGGGGCGACCGCTCTTCGCCGACTTCCTATTCTTTATATTTTTAGCGGCCTGTTTCTACACAACACATTCACATTTAATTTTCTAATTAAGGAACAAAAATAAATAAATTATATACTAAACAATGAATTACATTTAAAATGCATACCTGTTTGCGTTGAGAGTCGAAATATTCGCACAATAGAGGCCATGTCTCTACGTCGACTCTCACAAAAGCCAGATTAGATAGGAGGGCCGCTCTCTCTGTCTCGGGGGTCGCCATCCACAAGGAGTAGCAGTCGGCCTTCAGCTCATTCCCATTGTATCGGACCTTGGTCTGCATGTTCTTCATCAGGCCATTGTACAGAGCATGAAGATCGAGCACCCTCCCAGGGTGATCAGGGTCGGGTACAGGCTGAAAAACGTAACCAACTGAAAATACAAAAAAAACATTGTTATTAGATTGCAAGAGTTAATAATAAATATATTGGATAAATTACCACGACCCGAAATAGCACGTGACTGGCCTTGAATCATATGAAGTCTATAGGACCCCATCTAATTCAAGTAAGCCCAAAGCTCAGAAATCTAAAACCATTTTAAATATTAAATGAAGGAAAACTAGTTTTAAAGAAGTGAAGAAAACATGTTTTAAAAACAAGGTTTTTAAATAAATAAACCGAATATGCATTTTTAAATCCTCAATGTCTTTTCTGAAAATTTCGGCAGAGTTTCCATTGTAAATTCTGGCCCCAAACGGGGTACAACAGGAATAATATATATACAATGATAAAAGGCATCCCCAAGCGGGAGCTAGCTCTTCGTCAATTGACGGTCACAACCACGCAAGCAGTATAATATACAACGCCGAAGGACGAGGATCAAATCTCAAAAGGAAACTCAAAATCAGCATGAAAACCATAATACTACAACGCGCGACTCTAAGGACGAAATAATACATAACTGGTTTTTTAAGTCTGAAACAATATACAAGTTTGGTTGATGGAATTACTATATACAACTGACTTAAAATAGATACAAGGGTGGTCACGATGCGAGTGAACCCACCTACCCAAGCAATCACCCCGAAAGGAAGCAGTGTGACAGAAAAGCCGCAATGAAACCTGTACGGCAAAACCTGCAAGAACTGTGGCACAACGGGGGTGAGTTACCAACTCGTGAATAGAAAACATCACAGATCAGAAATCGTATGTATTACACAATCCAAGGTCAATACGATCAGATATATATATATATATATATATATATATATATATATATAAACCTCAAATGAATAAGTTTGAAGCATGATAAGGTGGCAATGTAACATCTATACATGAGTGGAGTGCCAAGTGCTCGTGCCAGTGCCTCAGGTAATAACATATCATAAATATGAGGTATGATCAATGTCGACTATATCATTAAGTCTATAAGTATGTGGGTATCATCCAACTATGTAATCAATGTCATCAATGTCAACTATATGTATATGGATATCGTCCATGTGTCACCCAATGACAATAAACATCATGCATGCAAATATCATAAAGCGTATGCATGGCAGTATGAGGATATAATCAACAGGTGTCCCTCGCGACACATCAAATTCATGGAACCGGAGTGTCCAGCATCGACACTCGAAAACATCATGAAATCTGTGCCCAGCATCGGCACGTAAATCCTCATATATCGGGCTCCGTTAGTCCGGATCGGCCCATGTCATCTCTCGACTCCGGTCGGTATCCTCCGGATATCCGCCGAGCCCAAATACTATCACCGGTAGGTAGTGGTCCCTCTGCCAAGATCATCGCCTACTGCACGACAAATTCATTCTCGTCCCGGGGTACCATACCGGGTCCACCATGTACCCGCAATCGGCTTCATCCAGCTTCTCGATTCGGGTTCACATGCCACACGTCTCATAACCGAGAAAACGCATGGTGGACGCACTGAAATATCATATCAAGAGAAACCGGGTTTTTAAAACAATACATATTCTCTTTTGAAATAACCACGGTTCCCAAATCCAGAAACCTCATGAAAACAAATATCTCAATGCGTATAATCATAAGCATGATGTATGCGACATATAAAGGAAATGTAAGCACAACAGTATATCATGCAACATGGAATAATAGTATGCAAAAATCGAGGGAAACCACTCTTTTAAAATGAATCCAGTTTTAAAATATATCTTGCGGTTCCCAAATCTCCAAAATCAAGCCAGAATCATCTATGTATGTGCAAATATAGGTGTATAATATGTGTGTATGCAAGTATGTCATATCCTGATGCAACAGTCCTACTGTGTAGTGACATGGCAATTATCGATGATGAAGTGTGTGAGCCGATAAGCAGGTGTATGTGAAACATATGCATCATCGATAATGGTGCTGGTGTCCTATCAGCATGGTTTTGATAAAACAATAACACATTTAACATGCAATGCGATGCAAACAATAAGAATATGTGGCAAATGAATAATAAGCACAACAGTGCAGAATCTACATCAATGTATCTATGTCATACTGTTTTGCCATTTGAAAGAAGACGGATCGGGGGTTTTAGGAAAATAAGGGCTACGGTGTTTTTAAGAAAAGATGCGTCCTTTGAAAATATCCGTAAAATCCCTTTGCCTGTCTTTAAAAATACTCCCGATTCGTTAGTTTTGAAATAGGTATGACTCGGTCTAGCCTAACATCTACCAAGCAAACTACTGATCTAACTAACAAGCTAATTGGGAGGGGTATGGAAACCACCTAAATCTGAGTATATATATATATATATATATATATATATATATATATATATATATATATATATATATATATAATAGTCGGTGATCCCGCCTCAAATGTGTAAGTCCACGTTACCTCTCCCGGTACTTACGGGCTTGCGGAAATGATTAAAAACGATTTTTCAAGAGGTGGTAACATGGACTCAAAATACGGATCTTTGTTAAACAACTATCTAAGAAACCTAACAAGAGTTTTACCTACTCGGTTAGGGGGTTATACCTTTCTTGAACTCCTTCGTCTTCAACTCTTTGCGGTGTACGGATCGGCCTTACCTCGTCGTCTCCTTGAGCCGAAGATGGATCCACCTGAAAGCTTCTACCTTTGGCTTCTCTTCAAACTAGAAGAAACTAGAACACTTGGTTTGCTAAACCTTGTGAACTAGGATGAGTAGAGAAGTGATATGGGTTTTCTTTTATCTCTAAGGCAATGTTTCTCAACTCATGAGAGGGAGTTGCCTTGAGCTAGAGAGAGAGCAAGAGGGAAAGCAAGAGGGAGAGCTCAAGCAAGAGAGAGAAAGCAAATGAGAGAATGAGTAACTCTTTTGTCATCCAAGCTCTCATAATCCAAAATCATCATAACAAATAATAGTAATCAAGTATTATGTGATGGTTCAAGTCAAAATGGCCATATCATTTCATGCACTCATTTTTCAAAAAGAAACAAGCAAGCAAAAGTCTTTGCCATGAAATGATAGCCGTTGTAATGATGATGGTCAACTATTCCAACCTAGTCAACCGGTCAACAAAGTCAACAAGTCAACAAAGTCAACCCCTCAACAACCATGTGACTATAATACTTAATTAATATTATTTTTAATCATATTTCTTATTCTCATTAGGATTTAGCAAAAAGTCAACAGTCAACAGTCAACTACCCTAATGAGAATCCTCTGCCTCTGTCTCTCTGTCAACTGTGCATACACACTCGCATCCGCGTTCGGAGGAACACGAATACAAACGAGATAAAACTAATCCCAAAACGTACACTAGGATCTGGCTTAAACCAAAGCCCGCTAGTGTTAACTGTCCGGACACTAAACGTGCATAAGTGCACGGATGTGACCGAACCCTGTCGCAAAACCATGCGACCTGTCGCAAAACCATGCGACCTCTACTCTTATGCCTAAAGGCGAATAGCTTTCTGTGTGGGACTCTAAAGACTCGACACTACGCTGGCAGTGGGTTTAACCAAAGACCACAAGCAGCACTAGCTATGCGTAACGGTCCCTAGGTAGATGCCGACAAGAAGACGGACGAGGTGAAACCCATCTGAACTCCTACTGAGCCTGAATGTGACAGTCTCCGTACAGTCCGGTCTGTTCGTCTGAGAACATCGCATGGCGGGCCTAGGGGGCGGTAAGCGTCAGTCCCCTAATAGCGGTACAAGTCGTGTCGGAGTGTAGCCCAGAACACCCTGAGATAACACTGGAAACCTACCAGTATATCTCGCTTGCCCTGGCCAGGGACTTTATGTAATGGCTCTCCTAGACACAGCGCGATATCAACCCCCAATACCGGGAGAGACGAATCCTATCTAACCGTCACTGCCTCCAAGTGCTTCGGGACTGCACCCAACTACTACCTGTTTGCACGACTCCTTTGAGCCGTGGTAGGGTAGTAATCTAAGTACAGTGGGAACACACTCGAGGCGAAGTGACAGTGTCAAGTCAGCGGACTAAACTGTACTCATGTCACCTGGGAACTGACAACTGTCGATAGGTATAGTACCAACCAACAGTTCCCAACGAGTCCTGTTCAGTATACTCGTAACCTAACGAGCACCCGCATACTATCTCAAGTACGACGTACTGACGGCTGTGGGACAAACCGTCTCCCACACTGGGATGAGAAACGCATACGCTAGTCTACTCCGGAGTATCGATGCCCTGTCTCGATAGTCCTACGACTAAGGACCTGCATAAGGATGTGCTAGTGGATTACCCAGCCCCCACTAGTGTGACTGCCATCACAACGCTGGTAATCAAGCAAAGATCCTAAGGGCTCCACTAATGTGTATAGGTGATATACTAAAATAAACACATGTACACATTAAAGCAGAAACAAACCAAGTAGCATACTACTATATTGAGCAAGATTGTCTATACAAGGTGAATATCCCAAGCTTCCATTAAGTAATATACAAACTAGTATGATACAGTAATGGCCTCTAGGGCATATACACTAACAATCTCCCACTTGCACTAAGGCCATGTACTGGCGTATCGAAGACCTATCATCTCGATCAGCCGCTCGAACTGAGTCTGGGGTAAGGCCTTCGTGAATGGATCAGCAGTGTTATCTTCCGTAGCAACTCTCCGAACCTCGATCTCCTGGCGACCCACGATCTCCCTGATCAGGTGATACCGCCTCAAGATGTGTCTGGATCTATGATGGGACCTGGGTTCCTTCGCTAAAGCTATAGCCCCGTTGTTGTCGCAATACAGAGGTATTGGATTAACAATGGACGGAACCACCTGAAGTTCAGTTAAGAACTTCCTTATCCAGACGGCTTCTTTTGCGACATCTGCAGCAGCGATATATTCCGCTTCCATCGTCGAGTCAGCAACGGTTTCCTGTTTGGAACTCTTCCAACACACCGCCCCTCCATTGAGGGTAAAGACATAACCCGACATGGACTTGGAATCATCCTTGTCACTCTGGAAGCTGGAGTCATCAAAGGCCTCGATCTGGAGGTCTTTTCCGCCATACACCAAGAATATCTCCTTAGTCCTTCTCAGGTACTTGAGAATGTTCTTTACCGCTATCCAGTGCTTCTCCCCAGGGTTTGACTGATACCGGCTTACCACACTCAGTGCATAAGCTACATCTGGTCTGGTACACAACATCGCATACATTATAGAGCCTACTGCAGAAGCGTAGGGTATAATAGACATGCGATCCCTTTCCAAATCAGTCTTGGGAGACATCTCTTTGGAGAAGGTGATCCCGTGACAAGCCGGTAGATTACCGCGCTTGGAATCTTCCATACTGAATCTTTTCAGTATGGTGTCGATGTACCTGGACTGTGAAAGTCCTAATATCCTCTTGGATCTGTCACGAAAGATCCGAATCCCCAGAATGTATGAGGCATCACCCAGGTCTTTCTGTTAGCGTTTATGCCCTAGAAGGCCATTACTGTATCATACTAGTTTGTATATTACTTAATAGAAGCTTGGGATATTCACTTGTATATAACAGTCTTACTAAACATAGTACTATGCTACTTGGTTTTTATATCTTAATATGTGAGTATACGTATTGATAGAGCTCTTAGGATCTTGCTTGACTACCAGCGTTGTGATGGCAGTCATACTAAGTGGGGGCTGGGTAGTCTACAAGCACATCCTTATTCAGGTCCCTAGTCGTAGGATTATCGAGACAGGGCATCGATACTCCGGAGTAGACTAGTATGTACGCTTCTCATCCCAGTTAGGGAGATGGTATGTCCCACAGCCGCCAGTATGTCGTACTGGAGATAGTATACAGGTGCTCGTTAGGTTACGGGTATACCGGACAGGACTCACATGGAACTGTTGGTTGGTTTTATACCAGTCGTCAGTTAACAGTTCCCAGGTGACATGAGTACAGCATAGTCCGCAGACTTGACACGTCTACTTCGCCTCGAGTGTGTCCCACTGTTCTTAGATTGCTACCCTACCACGGCTCAAAGGAGTCATGCAAACAGGTAGCAGTTGGGTGTAGTCCCGAGCACTTGGAGACAGTGGCGGTTAGACATGATTCGTCTCTCCCGGTATTGGGAGTTGATATCGCGCTGTGTCAGAGAGCCATTACGCAAAGTCCCTGGCCAGGGCAAGCGAGATTTACTGGTAGGTTTTCCAGTAGTTTCCCAAGGTGTAATGGGCTACGGTCCGACATGACTTATACCTCTTTTAGGGGACTGACGCCTGCCGCCCCCTAGGCCCGATATGCGATAGTCTTAGACGAACAGACCGGACTGTACGAAGGTTGTCACAACAGGCTCAGTAGGAGTTCGGATGGGTTTACTCATCGGCCTTCTTATCGACATCTACCTGGGGACCGTTACGTACAGCTAGTGCCGCTTGCGGTCTGTGGTTAAAGCCACTGCCAGCGTAGTTTCGAGTCTTTAGAGTCCAACACAGAGAGTTTCCCTGCTTTGGGCGAAACGATATAGAGGTCGTATGGTTTTACGACAGGGTTCGGACGCATACGTGTTTTTACGCACGTACGATGTTCGGACAGTTTTTACTAGTCGGCTTTGGTTTAATCCAGATTCTAGTATCGGATTATTGGATTTATACAGTCTAAAGTTTTTCCGTGTTTTTACGGATAGGAGGGGCGTTCTCATAATTTGTCGGGAAGCATCTTGAAGCATGGTGACTTGGGGGTTAAGGTGGTATTTGCATTAATTGGATAAATGAGTCATGGTGTGATTCATACATGGAGTTAATGAATCAATTATGATTTATATGACTCATGTGATGAATCACTTAGTTTATTAATGAAACATGATGATATATCATTATTTGTTATTCATTTAATATATATGATATGTTTCATATATACACATATGATCTATTCATCCAAAAAGATTCTCACTCTCACCTTCTCTCTCCTCAAGCTCTCCATCTGCAAACCCTAACCCTAACCTCTCATGTGTTGAGATCAAGGGTTAGCTAGACTAATACTTTCATAATCCAACTCTATATCACCTAGGTTGCTTAGATTAGCACTTTGAGTAACCTAGTTACCTCAAGTTAGAGGTTAAGCTTGGAGTAGGAGCTCTCGGGTGGATCATCTTTGGCTCGAGGAGGCCGTTGAGGTGCCGACGTTCCAAAGAGCCTACAAGGAGTGGAGGATAGTGATGATGTAACGTTTCAGAAGTCGTTTTGCGAATTTTTTTCCGTTTTAGGGCAAAATTGTCGGTTTTTCCCGTTTTAACCCGATTTCGATCAAACGTCCGTATAAGCTTACCGGCACCTAGTTTAGCTAAAATACAGCTTGTGCGCGAACTTTAGGAGTATTTGGGAGGTTTTGGCTCAGATAGATTTTTTCCCAAATAAATTATTATTTTAAGCAGTATTTGGTGCACGTAAATCGGGAATTTCTTCTAAATGAAAATTCTTGGAAATTATCACTACAATTATTTTAGAACCTTCTTTTTAAATATCTAGATTTTTTTTAGTGCAAAAGGTTTTGAATTAAAAGAGAAAAGAAAATGAATAAAAGGTGGCATTTTGCATTAAATGATTTTTTTTGCTAGAAACTTCTCCACAATTTCCACAAATTCCACCTCCTCACATTTTGGCCGGCCCCTCTTCTTTCCTTGGCTGCCCCTCTTGATTTCCACCCCATTTCAACTCATTTTACTTCCAATAAATCATGAAAAATCTATATAAATTCATAGAAATTCAAATAAAATCCAAAAGCTTCATTCTTCTTCACAAAAGTTGCTTGGATCTTCATTCTAGTGAGGATTTTGGAGGCTAAAATTTGCTTTTATCCTTGATTCAAGTGGTGTTCTTGAAGGTATAAAACCCTAACCCTAATCTCTAATTGTTACTTAATACTTTATGCTAGCTTAATTAGATGTTAGTTTAAACTTTAAATTTCATGTTTCAAAATTCTAGAAATGGTTTTAGAAATTCAAGTTAAGGTTAAAGCTTAATTTAAGTGTTTAATATTTAATTGAAGTGTTAATTTGTGAATTGGAAAAGCTTAACCTAGTAGAAAATGCTAATTTTTGTTAATTACTATTTTGTCTAATTAAGGGTTTTTGCTTACTAGGTTTTTGCTAAATTTTAATTAAGAAAGTTTAAAAATATAGAAATGGTTTAAATGGTTTAACCTTGGTATTTGAAGATGTTTGTAAATTATAGTTTTGGTAAAACTTGTAGTTTTGTGCTATAAAGATAAGTACTGCTTACTAGTTTTCGGTAACTTTTAGGCGTGGGTTTCTTTTTACGTTGCGACGTTATTTATTTTGAGTCCGCGTTTATTATTGTGTTTTGAATGCGCGATTGGGGCGATTGGAATCTAGACTAGGTGTTTCATAGTTTGGCGACCCTAATTAGGATTTTTGGCCGATGTCGTGCGCGTTAGATGCGCTAAGCGCAGTGTAATTTTCAGGGTGTTATTCTTGCGTTTCGATGTCTTTTCGTCGATGTAGAATATATGCTTATGTGATGTGTTTGTGAAATTTTAGGTTCGCAAACGGGGACTTCGGACGCTACGACAAGGGAAAAACAGGTGGTAGGCTTCACCTAGCTTGGAGCGTTGGTGAGTAGATTTAACATCTACAGGGGAATCGCCCGCATGGCGTTATGCATCTGGGCTAGAGATGTTATTTCTGTCGCATATTCTATGTCATATTTAGAATTGCGCATTTACCCTATTACTTAGATATTGTTGTGCTTGGACTAGTATCCTTAGGACACTGCACATATTATTGATGATTCATGTTGCACGAGCACTGATTGTATGCTACACACACCGTCAATAATTGCCATGTCACGCACAACCCACCTATAGATATGATATTGCTTGGTTAGGGACATTGAGACTTTGATTCATATTTCTTTACGCATTGACTTATAGCATACCTGTATACCTACATGCTTACACATATGTTCTGACATACTTACATGCTAGTTACCTGTATACCTATAGAGTATTGTACCATTAGTGATAGGTACATGCACACTTTATGACATAGCTACAGGTATACCTTGCACACCAATTTCACTTATACCCAGGGGGTATAGTACATCATTACTTATAGGTAGATACATATATCTTGCTATACCTTTATGTTGCACATATATCTGGTTATAGCTACATGTTTACCTTTACTTGATGTTATTTTAGAATTGGAGAGATTAGGAACGATACTATCCGGTGACAGGACCAATGACTCAGCGGCTATCATGTGGATACCGACGGGAGTCATGTACGTATGGATACGTCGAGAGGCGAGGGTCAGAGCTAGGCACTCGAGCTTTCGAGATAGCGTATGATACGTACCTATCAGGGGGCCAGTCATGGAGACAGCACCTGATGGATCAGCATTTCTGTGTCGATCTTGGCACATTGGTTTCATGATATTTCGAATTACCCCTTTGTATATATAACAGGAGATTGAGCCGCTGTTATAAATACCCTTACACCAATATTAGTTGAATAGGACGCTAATATATGTGTATTGACCTCATCATATTTATTTACGCCATTATATTTAGGATGTTAGAATTTTGCTGGAGATTTGACTCGGGATATAAGAGATTCATTTGAGATTGGATACTGGATAGATATGTGAGATCTACTTACTGTTGTACATTCGAGATATGTGAGATATACTTGATATTGTACATACGAGATATGCGAGATCTACTTGATATTGTACATTCGAGATATATGAGATCTTCTTGTTGTTGTACATTCGAGATTTGTTAGATATACTTGATATTGTACATACGAGATATGTGAGATCCACTTGATTTTGTACATTCGATATATACGAGATATACTTGATGATTGTACATTCGATATACGTGAGATATACTTGAGGTTGTACATTCGGGATATATGAGATATACTTGATATTGTGCAATTGAGGAGATGTGATACTTAGATAACATGAGAGCCAATTTGGGGGCTGATTTGAGGAATTGGGATTTAAATTGTCTTGCTGGATTGTGATCCTACCACAATGTCAGGATTCCGTGGAAATGACATACTTCACTCCATACCTCACCTTTATCTGTTTGTGCACTGCTTCATGTATTAGTAGTACCTGTTAGTGTACCTTTCATGATTGTTGCACATTTACTTTCTCATATCCCTATTGCTTGATTATTGCATACTGTTTTCATATCATCATTGCTTTTTATATTGGTTGTACCTGCTAGTGCACTTTCCATTATTCTGCATTCATATGACATGTTATTACTGTTAATTGCATATCTTAGATTCACGCTTTACGTGCATATTTACGATTACCTGCATATGTTATTTACTATTCACGAGTTGGCAACTCACCCCCGTTGTGCTACAGTGTTTGCAGGTGTTCCTAAGGATAGTCAGAGGCAGGCTATTATCACACATCTTATCATCTTTTGCTACGGATTCCGCATCAGCTCACAGTGTGCAGTTTGCTTAGGTGGGTTTTGTGGTTATTCGTTGTATTGTATATTCGTTGTATCCCTGTACTCTCCATCTACTATTTTCATATTGACTTAGAGACTTGGTGAGGACGATGTTGTATATTATGTTGGATTTGTTGTCTTTTATACAGTTTCCTTTCTATCGTCTTCTATTTCTTCGCTACGGCGTCGTATATTTGTTGTGGTGATTGTTTTCCGCCTTTGTACGTGGATTTGCTCCCGTTGGGGATACTTTACTTTTTATTTATGTTGTACCCACTTTTGGGGTTGGTTTTTATAAAGGAGGTGCTGCTAAAATTTTAAAGGAAATAAAGTTGGACTTTTAAAGAATTTGGGTTGTGATTTCAAAGATTTTTAAACAATATTTCTTATCTTTTCTTGTCTTTTACTGGTTTAGATTTCTGGGTTTTGGCTTTCTTTTACTGTGTTACGCCTGTAGACGTTACGTAGTATTAGGGCCGTCACGTGCCAATTTCGGGTCGTGACAAAGTTGGTATCAGAGCGCTAGGTTTTACCTTTCGGAGTGTAGGATGACCTTGGTATGATGGAGTAGGTAGCTTAAGCAGAGTAACGTAGTGTTTGTATGTCCGCGGCATACTCACGATGCGGTACTCCGCCTAAAGTGACCTAAGTACAATTGCTTGAAATTCCTTCCTTGATGATTCATATCCTTGTGATTCGATTTTCGTTTTCATATCGAATCCTATCCCTATTTATAGCCTTTGCCGCCGACGACTATGGGGACTCAGAGAGGTGCGGCGAGGGCCGAGGTCAGAATTGACTCGGGTAGGACGAGGACTGACCAGGATGGCACGCTCGTTGCACAGGTATAGACGGATCCACCTTCGACAGATAGTATCGTCAGGCTTGTGGCAGAGATGCAGGACTTGCGCCAGACGATGAGTTCTTTGGTGGAGACCATTCGAGCGCAGCGACAGGAGGTTGTCACCCCTGTTACCCAGTTGTTCCTTGCGATCAGCACGCAGCATTCCGTCACTTACATAGCACTAGTAGATGCGGCCCCAGTTGACGAGGCACGCCTTCCAGAGACTTTGGGAGTTCCGGAACAGTGGAGGACTAGTACCGGTGTACCAGCCCAGAGACAGAGGCCTAGTCGTCGAGACAGCTTTCGTGACCGTTGTGGGAGTAGCAGAGGTTTGGGACGAGGAGAGTCTTGTTATCTAGATCAGCCGTTTGTTGTGTTAACTTCTGTCAGCGATTATTTTGTTGCGCGACACATAATTCAGTCGTGTACCAATCAGATAGGAGATAGAGATTCGTCCGTCGTTTTGATATTTCTGGAGATGTTAGATTTGACGTTCTCCTGGGCACGGACTGGTTACCTACGTGCTATGCGTCTGTGGGCTGCCGTGAGAAAACAGACAGGGTTTGTTTTCCCGGCGAGTCAGTTCTTGTTGTGCATAGGAGGGCAGTGGTGCCGCGTCACACAGCTTGAATTCAGCCTTTTTCGCTAGTCGGCTTTTGAGGAGAGGATGTCGAGGATTCTTGACGTTCATTCGTGATACCGGAGCCACAGTGGGTTTGTTGTACCGGGTTCCTTCGTGCGAGAGTTTTCCGACGTTGTTCCAGATAAGCCGGCGAAGCTTAGGGAGCTTAAGGATCAGTTGCAGAGTTGTTGTTGGGGGGCTTGTGTGTCTGAGTGTTTCGCATTGGGGAGCTCCTATTTCTGTTTGTTAAGGATAAAGACGACAGTTTGAGGTTTTGTATTGATTGATCGTCAATTGAACCGGCTTACGGTGCGGATAGGTATCCATTACCTCGCATTGACGATTTCTTCGCTCAGCTTCCGAGTGCGAGACATTTTCTAAGTTTGTTTGGGATCAGGTCATCATTGTTGCGAGTTCGGAGTGATGACATTCCGAAGACTGTCTTGTGTGTGCTACGGGCTTTGTATGTGCTGGTGTGTCATTGGACTCACCAATTCCCTAACAGCACTCGTAGATGTGATGAACCGGATTTCTTCAATCCGTTCCTCGACCAGTTATTGTTGTGTTATTTACGATATTCTGGTCTATTTAATGTGTCTTGAGGGACAGGAGCAGCACTTGAGGATTTGATTTGCAGATACTGGGAGAGCCCCAGCGGTTTGCTAGATTCTTGGAGTGTTCCTTCAGGCTTGTTATGTTGACTCCTAGGTCTTGTAGTTACGGGAGACGGTTTTCGTATGGTTCCGAGGAAGATCGAGGCCGTACAGCTTTGGCCCAGACCTGTATACGGGACGGAAGTCCGCAGATTTTGGGCTTAGCAGGTTTTTACCGCCGTTTCATGCAGGATTGCTAGTGTAGTGCTGCACCGTTGACTGAACTGATCTGAAAGGAGGTTTCTTTTTCTTTGGACTGAGGCATGCATGCAGAGTTTTTCAGCAGTTGGAGATTCGGTTAACAACTGCACCAGTTCCTCTTGCTTTTTGGTTCGGGCGACTTTGTTGTTTTAACTGTGATGTTTCGCGAGTGGGGCTCGATTGTGTACTAAGGTGACACTATAGAGTTATCGCTTTTGCTTCCCTATATTTGGAGGAAGTACTAGCAGGATATTCCACTCACGATCTGGAGATAGCCGCGGTGGTCTTGCGTTGGAGATTTGGAGACACTACTTGTTCGAGGGTCGTGTCAGATTTTCACGGACTATCAAAGCTTAATGTACACCGTCCTGCAGCAGATTTTGATTGTTGAGATAGTCTTCTGCAGATTCACAGTTCTTGTGCGATCGTGGAGCACAGCTTAAGTTCGTCTCTACTGAGGGGAAAGCTTGCTCATGTCCGCGCCCGACCACTTTTCCTTAATCGCTTTCGCGAGACACTGCCCGCCGATGCTCGTTCGTCAGAAATACTTGAGCATACTTGGCCGGGTAATGATTCGGAGTCCTTGATTTGTGACAAGGGTGTGATGAGTTTGGGGACGCGTTTGCATACCTGATACTATTGGGTAGAGACGCGAAATCCTAGAGCAGGCACATAAGTTAACTTTCGGTGTTCATTCAAGTTCCACCAATTTGTAGCGTGACTTGTGAGATAGTTATGGGTGGGCAGGGATGAAGAGTGAAGTTTCGGATTTCGTTTTGAGGTTTCTATCTTGTTGTGTGTTAAAGTTGAGCATTTGAGACCGGCTAGAGAGTTGCAACCTTTAACCGTTCCGAAGTGGGAATGGGAGCAGATCTCCATGAATATTCGTTGTGGCATATACCCAGGTTTAGTCAGGGTGTGACTCCATTCGGATGCTTGTTGTCCGGTTATACTCATTTTGCTCAGTTGTTCTTTGTTAAGTTTGTGTGTTGCACGGAGTTCCTTCGAGGGTCGTATCCAATGAAGGCGCCATGTTCGCTTGCCGTCTTGGGCAGAAGCTTCAGGAAGCCTTGGGTACTGGTTAAGCTTTAGCTCCATCTTTCCATCCGCAGGATGATGGGTTTGTGAGAGCGAGCTATACCGACTCTGGAGGATATGTTTGTACGTTCGTGTTATTGTTGTCGGCAGTTGGGATCGTCACTCGCCATTGTTAGGGTTCTCCTTCGATAGTTGTTATCATGAGACACTCCAATTGGCAACCTCTAGGTTTAGACAGGTCGTGTCGATCACCAGTCTGTTTTCTGACTCTGCGTAGTAGGATTTTGGACCTCAGCTAGTCTAGAGACTTCGGAGATGATCCAGTTGGTTGTAACATTTCAGGAAAATATAATATTATTTTGGGAAAATTCTGGACAAAAATCATGGAAATTCTAAAATATGTTAATGTAGGGTTTTTGGTAAAAGTTTACCAAAATTGGTTTCTGATGATTTATCTGGTTTTATGAATATTTTATCAGATTTTTATCTGGACTTCACACACTTGTGCATGTTAGCTTGGGTGAAGTCTAGGTTTACCATGTTGAGATGACCATGGTAGGTTGAACCAATTGGTTAAGATTAGGGTTAGATGACCTTGTGTGGGTGTGAGAAAGAGAGAGAGAGAGCCATGTTGGTTGTGCCATGATCCATTCCACTTCACAAACCCCTTGTGCTCTTTTACTCCCTCTCACACATCAGCCCAATATCCAACTTCAGCCACCAAAACTGCTGCAACAGCAGCTGATGTAACACATCAGCCACCATCAGCAGCAACAAAGGCATCAACAGCATCAGCTGCTGCACATCAGCTGCATCAGCAGCCACCCCAGCTCCTAACCCCCTTAGCCCAATACCTACACACTCACATCAGCCCCATTATCAACACTTCAGCGCCAACTCCCTATCAACATCAGATCCTACAACCCTACACCCTACATCAGCCACACTACATCAGCCTTAACTGCAGCAGCTGATGTAAGCTTCAGCCCCCAAAAGAAACCCAAAAGTTCAGCCCAATGGATATTACATCAGCTGATAACCCCATCAGCCCCAATCCTGCAACAGCATCGGAAACAGCCCCTTGCATCATACAACAACAATTCCACACCATCATACCACTCAACCACAACCCCAACAACACAAAAACAACAACAGAAGTAGCTACTGCTCAGCAAAAGGGAAAGAAGAAAATTGCAAGCAACAACAGCAGCACCAAGCCAAAACATCAGTTGCAGCAGCTACAGATCCAACTTCAGCTCAGCCACTTCAGCACCAACCCACTTCTCCTTCTCTTCTCCTTCACCCTAGGACTTCTCTTGAGGTATAATCTTGCAACCCAACTCCTAAGTTGCCAACTCCTAAGTTGCCAAGTTCTGATATTAGCTGAAGTTTAGTATTAGTTTTGTGATATAGTGCTAGTTTTAGTGAATTTGAGTAAGACTTGACCAAGTGTTGGTTTTGATGATTGGTATAACCCTATTAGGTGTATTTGAGACTAGTTTAACCGAGAATACCCCAGATTTCCAGTTAAATACCATATTTGTTATACTTGGCGTAATTTAGCGATTTTGTCGACTTTGGACCTTTCTGGAAACTGCTATCAACCCGGACCTCCAAAAATAAAATTGACTTGGCAGTAGGCTGTGCAGGCACCCTGGAACCATCACCCAAAACCTTAGCCCCCACCTCATTTTTCAGGCCGCAAATTTAATCCCCCTGGCCGCAATTTGCGGCCAGACCTGGGTGAAATCGCCTCGTTTTGCGTGCACAGCCCTATTTCATGTAAACTTAACCCTAGGTATGTCTAGTTTTGACTGATTCCAGTTAGGGTAGAATCTGGGTTGATTTTCTTGAGTTGGCGTATGATTTACGACTTGTTTTAGTATGGGTTTTTGGTATTCGATGTTTCGTTTTCGTCGGGTAGCGTTTGAACGCCAACGACCAGTGAGCATTGGCTGTGTTTGCACGTAAGGCTACAGGTTTTTACCTATGAGCGTAGCGCGTACCCTTTGGTTTCCAACATGGTTTTCATGTGTTTTAGCGTGTGATATCCTTGTAGGTACCCCACGTGGCGTCGCGGCGTTGGAGATGCAAAAGGCGACATCGGCATCGACACACATAAATAAGGTGAGTAGATTTATATCTACGGTGAGAAGTCGGGTGGATGGCGTATAGCACCCCCGCAATTCGTTGTGATGTATACGGATGTGTATACACACTTACAATTGATATATGTTGTTTAGGATTAATTATTGATGTTAAGATGGATATTGGTGTGTTGGATTGATAAAGGTTATGTGGATTCTATATAGTTATGTGTTCACATGAGTATGGGACTAGGTGTTCACATATGGATTGAGGATGATACTTGGGTTTGAGTTGAGTCGATGATATTGATCCGAGATTATGATTTTCGGGAATATGGTAGAATTCATATTTGAGATACGTCATGACGCTTTAGCGGATTTCGGGATAATGATGCCATAGGAATAGTGATATATATAAATGATCGACATGTGATTATGATACGAGATAGGATATGATATGATATGAGATGACAAGATATTTATGATAGGCCGCCTTGGGCGTTGGTTACTCCTTGAGATGATATGTACTGATGATATCGATTCATACGTGACCATTGATCAATAGTCAGATCATGATGATAGTGATGATATTAGCTTTGTACTAGACGTAGGTCAGTACCAAGATTATGATATTTGATATAGAGAATACTAGATGGGTGATATGACGAATGTGATATTGACCCGTACCCAGATTTGGGGATGCCGTACGACGGATTTACGTACGGGCTGTAATTTGATGTTTTGATCCGCACTCTTGACTTGGGAATAACCGATTATAGCAATATAGTATCGGATGTGATATTATCGAGGCGGGATCACCGACTATATATATTTATTGACTCAGAGGTTAGGCGGTTTCCCTTACCCACTGTTAGCTTTAGCTCAGCCTTATAGTGGTGTAGCTATATGACTCTTATGACATTAGATGCAGTTTAGCTATCATGGTGTTAGTATTCAGCTCCCGCTCATTATTATTGTTGCTCTGCATCGCATACTTATTGTGATTCATATTCTATTGTTGACATTATGCTGTTAGGACACCAGCACCATTACCGATGATGCGTATGTACCACGTACACTTACTTGCCAGTTCACACACATCTTCATCGGTAATTGCCATGTCACTACACAGTAGTGTTATTGCTGCAGCATATGACTCTTGTATGTGCATACTATTATTTCATGTTGCATGTTATACTGTTATACTTGCACTTCATTGATATGTCACATACATCATGTTTTCTGATTATGCGCATTGAGATATGTTGTTTCTATGATATTTCTGGATTTGGGAACCGTGGGTATTTCAAAGAGATTATGTAATTGTTTTGAAAACCCGGTTACCCTTGTTATGATATTTCAGTGCGTCCACCATGTGTTTTCTCGGTGCTGAGAGCGACATGTGAAACCCGATTCGAGGAGGCGGATGAGGCCGATTGCGGGTACATGGTGGGCCCGGTGTGGTACCCCGGGGCAAGAAGATCGCAGGAGATGGCGTTGAGCCTGGCAGGGGAGCACTACCGACCGGTGATTTTACCCGACACGTCGGATATCCGGAGGATACCGTCGTAGTCATGAGATGGATGGTAGAGGCCGATCTGGACTGACGGCGCCCTGGATTTTATGATTGAGATGTTGAGATTTGAGATATTGAGGTACAGAGATTGTGATACAGAGATATCGAGATATTGAGATTATGTTTTGTGCCGATGCTAGGCACTATTTTATGCTGATTTCATTATGATACCTCATTTTAAAATACAGAAATCTCACAAATTTATGAAAGCAGTTTTCTTCAGTATATGCATTCTGTTTCAGGCATTTTTACATCATTCATATACATATTGTCACCTGATGCACTGACACGGGCACATGGGTTTACTTTTGGGTTAGATAGTTACCCTAGTCATGGTTATAGAATGCTGATTATATACTTGAGGATTGTATATTATGATCGTATGACCTAGGATTGCGTCATACATGCGATTTTCTGTTCGTAGATGTGTTTCTATTCACGAGTTGGCAACTCACCCCCGTTGTGCCCCAGTTTCTTGCAGGTGTTGCCGTACGAGTTCCATTACGGCTTGCGGGCACAGCTTCTTCAGGTGACTTGCTAGTAGGTGGGTTATTTGTATCATACCCATCAATATACCTTATATATTATATTTCAGTTGTATCTAGAAGTTCCATCAACCAAACATGTACTTATTTAAGATAGAGACCAGTGTTGATTATTCTTTCGACCTTAGAGTTGTACGTTATATTTCTCTGGGTTTCATGCTGTTGAGTTTCCTTTTCTGTTGTGATCCTCGCCTTTAGGCGTTGTATATTATGTTGCAAACTGGTTGATTTACATATGGTTTTCCTACACTCTACTACTTTTCTTGGTTTGGATTTCTGGGCTCGACTTACTTAGAGCACGTACGGCTTGAGACGTTCGTAGCCTAAGTGCCGGTCATGTTCCGTACTTTCGGGTCGTGACATTGGTTCAGGTCAGGATGAGTAGCCCAGTGCAGACAGAGGTCTTATGTCGACCGGGTTGGTCGTAGGCTTGAGTTCGCAGTGGGAGATCATGTATTCCTATGGATTTTCCGATAAATGACGTGTGGAGTTTTGGGAATCTTATCCCAGGATTTTAGGTCCTTTTGAGATCCTTTAAGCGTATTAGTTCGTTGCGTTTAATTTGGCACTTCCGCCCAGATTATTGAGTTTTCACCCCGTATTCCTTGTGTCGATACTTTGCAATTACCTTCATGACCTTTCTCACATGATTCAGCACCAGACCATTTAGCTTGGACGCGATCTTTCGTTCACCAGCAGCCAATTGTGTTAATGGCCCAGCAGGTGGAGAAACTTCGGTCAAGGGTCTTGCTATCTGTGGAGAGTTTTCTTGGACGTAGCCGTATAGTGAGATGATCACTCGGGAGGCTGCGAGCGAGAATTGGGAGTTTTGTACTCTTCTTTTTGAAGGTACGCTTAGTGAAAATTTTAAATTCGGGGACGAATTTTTATAAGGGGGGAGATTGTAACGTTTCAGAAATCGTTTTGCGAATTTTTTCCGTTTTAGGGCAAAATTGTCGGTTTTTCCCGTTTTAACCCGATTTCGATCAAACGTCCGTATAAGCTTACCGGCACCTAGTTTAGCTAAAATAAAGCTTGTGCGCGAACTTTAGGGGTATTTGGGAGGTTTTGGTTCAGATAGATTTTTTCCCAAATAAATTATTATTTTAAGCGGTATTTGGTGCACGTAAATCGGGAATTTCTTCTAAATGAAAATTCTTGGAAATCATCACTACAATTATTTTAGAACTTTCTTTTTAAATATCTAGATTTTTTTAGTGCAAAAGGTTTTGAATTAAAAAAGAAAAGAAAATGAATAAAAGGTGTCATTTTGCATTAAATGTGCATTAAACAATTTTTTTCGCTAGAAACTTCTCCACAATTTCCACAAATTCCACCTCCTCACATTTTGGCCGGCCCCTCTTCTTTCCTTGGCTGTCCCTCTTGATTTCCACCCCATTTAAACTCATTTTACTTCAAATAAATCATGAAAAATCTATATAAATTCATAGAAATTCAAATAAAATCCAAAAGCTTCATTCTTCTTCACAAAAGTTGCTTGGATCTTCATTCTAGTGAGGATTTTGGGGGCTAAAGTTTGGTTTTATTCTTGATTCAAGTGGTGTTCTTGAAGGTATAAAACCCTAACCCTAATCTCTAATTGTTACTTAATACTTTATGCTAACTTAATTAGATGTTAGTTTAAGCTTTAAATTTCATGTTTCAAAATTCTAGAAATGGTTTTAGAAATTCAAGTTAAGGTTAAAGCTTAATTTAAGTGTTTAATATTTAATTGAAGTGTTAATTTGTGAATTAGAAAATCTTAACCTAGTAGAAAATGCTAATTTTTGTTAATTACTACTTTGTCTAATTAAGGGTTTTTGCTTACAAGGTTTTTGCCAAATCTTAATTAAGCAAGTTTAAAATTATAGAAATGGTTTAACCTTGCTATTTGAAGATGTTTGTAAATTATAGTTTTGGTAAAACTTGTAGTTTTGTGCTATAAAGATAAGTACTGCTTACTAGTTTTCGGTAACTTTTAGGCATGGGTTTCTTTTGACGTTGCGATGTTATTTATTTTGAGTCCACGTTTATTATTGTGTTTTGAATGTGCGATCGGGACGATCGGAATATAGACTAGGTGTTTCGTAGTTTGGCGACCCTAGTTAGGATTTTTGGCCGATGTCGTGCGCGTTAGATGAGCTAAGCGCGCAGTGTAATTTTCAGGGCGTTATTCTTGCTTTTCGATATCTTTTCGTCGATATAGAATATATGCTTATGTGATGTGTTTGTGAAATTTTAGGTTCGCAAGCGGGGACTTCGGACGTTACGAAAAGGGGAAAACAGGTGGTAAGCTTCACCTAGCTTGGAGCGTTGGTGAGTAGATTTAACAGCTACAGGGGAATCGCCCGCATGGCGTTATGCGTCTGGGCTAGAGATGTTATTTCTGTCGCATATTCTATGTCATATTTAGAATTGCACATTTACCCTATTACTTAGATATTGTTGTGCTTGGACTAGTATCCTTAGGACACTGCACATATTATTGACGATTCATGTTGCACGAGCACTGATTGTATGCTACACACACCGTCAATAATTTCCATGTCACGCACAACCCACCTATAGATATGATATTGCTTGGTTAGGGACATTGAGATTTTGATTCATATTTCTTTACGCATTGACTTATAGCATACCTGTATACCTACATGCTTACACATATGTTCGGACATACTTACATGCTAGTTACCTGTATACCTATAGAGTATTGTACCATTAGTGATAGGTACATGCACTCTTTATGACATAGCTACAGGTATACCTTGCACACCTATTTCACTTATATCCAGGGGGTATACTACATCAGTACTTACAGGTAGATACATATATCTTTCTATACCTTTATGTTGCACATATATCTGGTTATAGCTACATGTTTACCTTTACTTGATGTTATTTTAGAATTGGAGAGATTAGGAACCATACTATCCGGTGACAGGACCAATGACTCAGCGGCTATCATGTGGATACCGATGGGAGTCATGTACGTATGGATACGTCGAGAGGCGAGGGTCAGAGCTAGGCACTAGAGCTTTCGGGATAGCGTATGATACGTACCTATCAGGGGGCCAGTCATGGAGACAGCACCTGATGGATCAGCATTTCTGTGTCGATACTTGGCACATTGGTTTCATGATATTTCTAATTACTCCTTTGTATATATAACAGGGTATTGAGCCGTTGTTATATATACCCTTACACCAATATTAGTGGAATGAGACGCTAATATATGTGTATTGACCTCATCATATTTATTTACGCCATTATATTTAGGATGTTAGAATTTTGCTAGAGATTTGTCTCGGGATATAAGAGATTCATTTGAGATTGGATACTGGATAGATATGTGAGATCTACTTACTGTTGTACATTCGAGATATGTGAGATATACTTGATATTGTACATACGAGATATGTGAGATCTACTTGATATTGTACATACGAGATTGGATACTGGATAGATATGTGAGATCTACTTACTGTTGTACATTCGAGATATGTGAGATATACTTGATATTGTACATACGAGATATGTGAGATCTACTTGATATTGTACATTCGAGATATATGAAATCTACTTGTTGTTGTACATTCGAAATATGTGAGATATACTTGATATTGTACATACGAGATATGTGAGATCCACTTGATTTTGTACATTCGATATATACGAGATATACTTGATGATTGTACATTCGATATATGTGAGATATACTTGAGGTTGTACATTCGGGATATATGAGATATACTTGATATTGTGCAATTGAGGAGATGTGATACTTAGATAATATGAGAGCCAATTTGGGGGCTGATTTGAGGAATTGAGATTTAAATTGTCTTGCTGGATTGTGATCCTACCACGATGTCAGGATTCCGTGGAAATGACATACTTCACTCCATACCTCACCTTTATCTGTTTGTGCGTTGCTTCATGTATTAGTAGTACCTGTTAGTATACCTTTCATGATTGTTGCACATTTACTTTCTCATATCCCTATTGCATGATTATTGCATACTGTTGTCATATCATCATTGCTTTATATATTGGTTGTACCTGCTAGTGTACTTTCCATTATTTTGCATTCATATGACATGTTATTACTGTTAATTGCATATCTTAGATTCACGCTTTACGTGCATACTTGCGATTACCTGCATATGTTATTTATTATTCACGAGTTGGCAACTCACCCCCGATGTGCCACAGTGTTTGCAGGTGTTCCTCACGATAGTCAGAGGCAGGCTATTATCACACATCTTATCATCTTTTGCTACGGATACCGCATCAGCTCACAGTGTGCAGTTTGCTTAGGTGGGTTTTGTGGTTATTCGTTGTATTGTATATTCGTTGTATCCATGTACTCTCCATCTACTATTTTCATATTGACTTAGAGACTTGGTGAGGACGATATTGTATATTATGTTGGATTTGTTGTCTTTTATACAGTTTCCTTTCTATCGTCTTCTATTTCTTCGCTACGGCGTCGTATATTTGTTGTGGTGGTTGTTTTCCGCCTTTGGACGTGGATTTGCTCCCGTTGTGGATGCTTTACTTTTTATTTATGTTGTACCCACTTTTGGGGTTGGTTTTTATAAAGGAGGTGCTGCCAAAATTTTAAAGGAAATAAAGTTGGACTTTTAAAGAATTTGGGTTGTGATTTCAAAGACCTTTAAACAATATTTCTTATCTTTTCTTGTCTTTTACTGGTTTAGATTTCTTGGTTTTGGCTTTCTTTTACTGCGTTACGCCTGTAGACGTTACGTAGTATTAGGGCCGTCACGTGCCAATTTCGGGTCGTGACAGATGAAGACCCGAAGAACAAGTAACGTGAGGTATAACTTCGAATCAGAGTAGTTAAACCTTTCGTAGTTTGCTAGTAACGGTTTAGATACGATTCATGCGCTCAAGTCCGTGTTACGAACCTTTGATGATCGGTTTTCATATATTCCGCCTCCCCGCAAGTTCGTGGGATGCGTGAAATGGACTTATAGTGGTATCAGAGCCAACTAAACCGTTACTAGCTTGTTAACAACTAAGTAGAACTTCGATCGACGGAAAACACGAAAACAACACCCCGTAACCCTATCAGTTTCTGTTGATTTTAAAAGTGTCAGAAATTTTTTTTGATAGGCCTTAAAATTCACAGAAGGGTATTATAAGAGTTCTGGGAAAATACGAGGTCACAACTCGGCAAGACGGCCGCGGAATCGCGGCCAAATGGTGCTTTTGGCCGCGGATCCGCCGCCGAGTCAACGCCGAGTTGACTCGGAGTTTCACAGTAATTCCAATTTTCTGGTGTTTTGTTTTCCTGTATGTTCTGTTTCTTCCCAGATTACTTCAGTGCAGGTTTGCAATTGGGGTAGACACGGAAAATGGTTATCGATCGATATTCTAAGTTATTTGCTAATCGGGTTTTTATCTGTAATGATTAATGTGTTCGTAAACCTCCCCTAACTGCTAGTATGTCGGTTGGCAGGGGGTTGCACATTTCTATAATGTTTACTGTTTGTGTATATGAACTTGATTGGATCGTTGTGATGATTAGCCGGGGTTTGAGATGGGTTTTTTATTCATTCATTCGATGTAAATTGTAATATGATGTAATATTCTTTTGCAGGGCACATCCAGGTTGCGGTTGTAGCCACCATTGTATTATTTCATTTACTGTTTTTGGCTCCTAGGATAGACCCAAGATGGGGTGCACAAACTACCGGGTACGTCGAAGTGTTTAGTGGCCTACTCACGTTGTTGAGGGAGACCGCTTCACTTCGGGTACTTGGCGGGTAGTTTGCCGTACCCGTAGGGGTCTAGGGTGGGGTAAAGGCTATTCATCACAACTGTGTAATCCGTATTTTGTTGCAGGCTCAAAGCAAACGCGGATTTCTTCTATATCCAATAATGTTCATCTGAGATCTGGAATGCCTATTATTGCGTCTGACGAATGTACAATATCTATATATGATAGCTATTTAGATGTCACTTATGTTTTACACCCGCGCTAGCCCAGCCCCCGCTCTGTCGTTAGTTAAGTAACCTAACGGGTGATGACGGGACCCAGTGGCGAATGCGGATGGCATAAGAGGACGTTGTATTTTCGTTGTTCTCTGCAATGATAGGTTAAATGATGGGACGCATTATTTTAATGCAAAGAAAATAAACCAAAGTTGAATCGTTGGAACAAATTTAAAAGAAACCACTCGGTTATTTTAAAAGAGCAGAATTTTTAATTGCGGAGCTTTAACCACTCCTTTTAAAAAGCTATCAGATTTCTTCGATTATATCAAGTTCACTACGTTCACGGTTTCGCCAAAACCCGTCGTAGCCCTCCGTCATTTCTTATGGATGGTCAATAGTATTCAAGCTTTGTTTGTTGGTTTTCGTCAAGACATAGTGTTTGGTAGCTGCTGGGGTATTCATTTGTTGCATAGATAGATGAGTTGGTTTGGTATAGTCGTATAACCTTGTTGGCTTTCGTCAAGGGTATATACAGGTGGGTTCAAATTAACAAGATAATGATGGGCAGAACTTGACATGTGTTTTATGATTTGTTGGCTTTCGTCAAGGTCATAAGAACATGGGGCAAAAATCCACATCGGGAGTTTCTAAAGAAACTGAAACTTGCTAGTGTTGCATACCATTTGGAGTTTGATGAATGTTGGTAGGATACCTTCAACATTATCATACGATGATATTTGGATCTCGATCCTACTGTGAGTATATGCTACTTATCAGGAGATTCGTCACTTAACGATCATTGCTATAAACCAAGTAGGTGTCAAGAAAGGTGTCAGCGGGGCTACGCCCCCAGAGAAAAGAGGTTATTTAATTAAGGAACTTCGCGAAAGCGTTGGAAAACCTCCCTCGAAGTACCGACACTAGCCTGGTTGAACGGTTAAGCAAGAATTGTACAGTGAGAATAGTCCTGGCTAATTCTTCTTTTATGGTTTGAGGAAGGATTCGAGAAACAGTGGGAGCCATCCTGTTTAGATAAATTAAAAACCAATCTAAACTTGCAAGAGCATCATGCTAAAGTGTCTTCTTCTCTCTCTCTCATTGCAGCGACCTTGTGACCATGACTAGGTTACATCTAGATAACAAGTTGACTGAATCTAACTTATATGACTGGCAAAGGTCTGTCCAGATGTCCATTGCCTATAACAAGCTGGACCACCCTATAACTACTCAAGATCTCGCCGTCCCAGGTCCAGTTTCCACCGTCGCGGATATGGATATCCGTCAGACAAGGGAAAAGGATAAAGCGAAAGCTGAGTGCTTCGTGTTGGCTTCAGTTGATGGTGTATACCAGAAGCTACACGAGAAGATGGACTTATTTTCCATCTTTCTCCATAACAAAGATTTATATGGAGAGCAAACTCATATCGCAAGATATGAGACATCGAACGATTTAATTCAAGCGAGGTTGGCTGTTGGGTCATCTGTAGAGGACAACGTCCTTACAATGACTAGCTCTGTTGATGAGCTCAAGGACCTGGAGACCACGTTGGGAAACATATCATACGCTGACTTATTTCCACAGTCCCTACCCTCTACTTACACCCTGAAAGAAATCAGGGAGACACAAGCTCTGCTTAATGGGGGACCTTCTTCTTCTACATCCAGGGCGAAAGCAAAGGGTGAAAAGAAGAAGACCTCTACAAAGCCAATATACGGTGCCAATAAAGTAGGAGGAAAGGGAAGAGCAAAAGTTTCGGGACTTGGTGTAGGTAAGGAGGGATGTTCCTATTGTTATGGGAACGGGCATTGGCAGAAGGATTGCAGGGCTTTGGAAGGCTGTAGCCAGGATACGAAGCATGTTGTGGCTTCAACCTCAAGTGTGTTTGTAATTGAGAACTGTTTGTCAATTAACTCTACTTCTTGGGTACTAGATACCGGAGCAGGATCTCATATCTGTAATTCATTACATGCTTTGAGAAACCGTAGAGATATAAGGATAGGTGATTTGTCTCTCAGAGTTGCAAACGGAATGAGCGTGGACGCTGAATCCGTGGGAGAATATCGTCTAGGTTTGACAAGTAGGCAGATATTGATTCTACGTAACTGTCTGTATGTACCTAGTTTGACTTGTAATATCATATCAGTATCCTCACTTTCAAGAGAGGGATATGACTTTACATTCGTAAGCGATGTAGTTCACATCCACCTAAATCAAGTTTTGATTGGGTCCGGTACATTAGATGACGGTATATACGTATTGAGTCAAGCTCAGGTTTTCAATGTTCAGAACACACTTAAAAGAAAGTCTCCAGAAATGAATCGGGCTTTCTTATGGCATTGTAGACTAGGTCACATCAATGAAACACGATTAACGAAGTTATATAGAGAATGATATTTGAATCCGTTCGAATATCAATCTTATGCCACTTGTGAATCTTGTCTCATGGGAAAGATGACAAAGACTCCGTTTACTGGACACGGAGTAAGAGCGAGCGAGCTCTTAGGACTCGTACACAGTGACGTGTGCGGTCCAATGTCTACACATGCGTGAGGTGGTTATTCCTACTTCATTACTTTTACGGATGATTTCTCTAGGTATGGACATATCTTATTGATAAAGCATAAATCCGAGGCCTTTGAGAAATTCCAGGAATACAAGAATGAAGTGGAAAACCAAACAGGAAAAAGTATTAAGACACTGAGATCTGATCGAGGTGGTGAATACTTAAGTGCCGAGTTCCTGGGTTACTTAAAAGAGAATGGAATTCTCTCTCAGCTTACTCCTCCATACACACCACAACACAACGGTGTATCGGAGAGGAGGAATCGAACCCTATTGGATATGGTTCGTTCCATGATGAGTAAGGCTGAGTTACCGCGATCATTCTGGGGTTATGCGCTAGAATCAGCGGCATATCTTTTGAACAAGGTTCTAACCAAAACAGTGCCTACCACACCATATCAGATGTGGAGTGGGAAAAAACCCTATCTTCAGTACCTGAAGACATGGGGGTGTCCAGCTTTTGTAAAAAAGCAGCATCCGGACAAGCTCGAGGCACGCTCAGTAGAGTGTAAGTTTGTAGGATATCCAAAGAACTCCATGTGATATTGCTTCTATTACGCAGAGGAACAAAATGTTTTTGTTTCTCGTCATGCCCGCTTCTTAGAAACTGAATTTTTAGAAAATCAGAAGAGTGGGAGCGCAGTAGAACTGGAAGAAATTCCAGAACCACAAGCTGTTACTGAAAGTTTGGTAGAACAAGAGGTTTCAGAAGAAAGGGACACACCAGCGCCTATCCGCAGAAGTAGTAGGCAGTCTCATCCGTCCGAGAGATACTACTGTTTTCTCATAGACGGGGATCGAGAAGATTGCGTCATTGATAATGACGACCCTACTAGCTTCCAGCAAGCCATTCAGAGCGGCGACTCGGTAAAATGGCTGGATGCAACGCGGACCGAAATGGAGTCCATGTACACTAACAAAGTATGGACTTTGGACACTACTCCAGATGGGGTAAAACCCGTAGGATGCAAGTGGATCTTCAGAAAGAAGATTGGTGTAGATGGACAGGTTGAAACCTATAAGGCTAGACTTGTTGCAAAAGGTTTCCGTCAAAGACCTGGTTTGGACTATGACGAAACCTTTTCTCCAGTGGCTATGCTCAAATCCATTCGGGTCCTTCTTGCTATTGCTGCCTTCCACGATTATGAGATCTGGCAGATGGACGTAAAGACGGCCATTCTAAATGGTAATTTGGAAGAGAGCGTCTATATGGATCAGCCAGAGGGATTCATTCAGAGTGGGAGCAGCGGTAATGTATGCAAGCTGCTTAAATCCATTTATGGACTAAAGCAGGCATCGCGGAGTTGGAACATCTGTTTTGATGATACCGTCAAATAATTCAACTTTATCAAAAATCCAGATGAACCATGCATATACAGTAAGATTGTAGGGAGAGTTGTTGTATTCCTCGTCTTGTACGTGGATGACATTCTCCTAATAGGAAATGATATTCCTATGCTACAGTCAGTCAAAAGATTCTTGTCACAGAAGTTCTTCATGAAAGACCTGGGTGATGCCACCTACATTGTGGGGATCCAGATCTATCGTGATAGATCAAACAGGATGTTGGGACTTTTGCAGTTCAGGTACATAGACACCATATTGAAAAGATTTAGTATGGATGATTCTAAGCATGGTAACCTACCGGCTTGTCACGGAATCACCCTCTCCAAAGAGATGTCTCCTAAGACTGATTTGGAAAGGGATCGCATGTCGATTATACCCTACGCATCTGCGGTAGGCTCTATAATGTATGCGATGTTATGTACCAGACCAGATGTAGCATACGCATTGAGCATTGTAAGCCGGTATCAGGAAAACCCAGGGGAGAAGCACTGGATAGCAGTAAAGAACATTCTCAAGTACCTGAGAAGGACTAAGGAGATGTTCTTGGTGTACGGCGGAAAAGACCTCCAGATCGAGGCCTTTGCCGACTCCAGCTTCCAGAGTGACAAGGATGACTCCAAGTCCATGTCGGGTTATGTCTTTACCCTCAATGGAGGGGCGGTCTGTTGGAAGAGTTCCAAGAAGGACACCGTTGCTGACTCAACGATGGAAGCGGAGTACATAGCTGCTTGCGATGCCGCAAAAGAAGCTGTCTGGATGAAGAAGTTCCTCACAGAACTTGAGGTGGTTCCTACCAGTGTTGGTCCAATACCTCTGTATTGCGACAACAACGACGCTATAGCTTTAGCGAAGGAACCTAAGTCCCATCAGAAGTCTAGACACATCTTAAGGCGGTATCACCTGATCAGGGAGATCGTCGATCGCCGGGAGATCGAGGTAAAAAGAGTAGAGAATAACACTGCTGATCCATTCACAAAGGTCATTCCTCAGACGCAGTTCGGGAGGCTATTCGAGATGATAGGTCTGCGATATGCCAGTACATGGCCCTAGTGCAAGTGGGAGATTGTTAGTGTTTATGCCCTAGAAGGCCATTACTGTATCATACTAGTTTGTATATTACTTAATGGAAGCTTGGGATATTCACATGTATATAACAGTCTTGCTAAACATAGTAGTATACTACTTGGTTTTTCTATCTTAATATGTGAGTATACGTATTGATAGAGCTCTTAGGATCTTGCTTGACTACGAGCGTTGTGATGGCAGTCACACTAGTGGGGGCTGGGTAGTCTACAAGCACATCCTTATTCAGGTCCCTAGTCGTAGGATTATCGAGACAGGACATCGATACTCCGGAGTAGACTAGTGTGTACGCTTCCTATCCCAGTTAGGGAGATGGTATATCCCACAGCCGTCAGTACGTCGTACTGGAGATAGTATACAGGTGCTCGTTAGGTTACGGGTACACCGGACATGACTCACAGGGAACTGTTGGTTGGTTTTATACCAGTCGTCAGTTAACAGTTCCCAGATGACATGAGTACAGCATAGTCTGCAGACTTGACACTGCTACTTCACCTCGAGTGTGTCCCACTATTCTTAGATTGCTACCCTACCACGGCTCAAAGGAGTCGTGCAAACAGGTAGCAGTTGGGTGCAGTCCCGAGCACTTGGAGGCAGTGGCGGTTAGACATGATTCGTCTCTCCCGGTATTGGGAGTTGATATCGCGCTGTGTCAGAGAGCCATTACGCAAAGTCCCTGGCCAGGGCAAGCGGGATTTACTGGTAGGTTTTCCAGTAGTTTCTCAAGGTGTAATGGGCTACGCTCCGATACGACTAATACCGCTTTTAGGGGACTGACGCTTGCCGCCCCTAGGCCCGATATGCGATAGTCTTAGACGAAGAGACCGGACTGTACGGAGATAGTCACAGCAGGCTCAGTAGGAGTTTGGATGGGTTTACTCATCGGCCTTCTTATCGACATCTACCTGGGGACCGTTACGTACAGCTAGTGCCGCTTGCGGTCTGTGGTTAAACCCACTGCCAGCATAGTGTCGAATCTTTAGAGTCCTACACAGAGAGTTTCCCTGCTTCGGGTGAAACGATATAGAGGTCGTATGGTTTTACGACAGGGTTCGGATGCATACGTGTTTTTACGCACGTACGATGTTCGGACAGTTTTTACTAGTCGGCTTTGGTTTAAGCCAGATTCTAGTATCGGATTATTGGATTTATATAGTCTAAAGTTTTTCCGTGTTTTTACGGATAGGAGGGACGTTCTCGTAATTTGTCGGGAAGCTTCTTGAAGCATGGTGACTTGGGGGTTAAGGTGGCATTTGCATTAATTGGATAAATGAGTCATGGTGTGATTCATTCATGGAGTTAATGAATCAATTATGATTTATATGACTCATGTGATGAATCACTTAGTGTATTAATGAAACATGATGATATATTATTATTTGTTATTCATTTAATATATATGATATGTTTCATATATACACACATGATCTATTCATCCAAAAGGATTCTCACTCTCACATTCTGTCTCCTCAAGCTCTCTATCTTCAAACCCTAACCCTAACCTCTCATGTGTTGAGATCAAGGGTTAGCTAGACAAATACTTCCATAATCCAATTCTATATCACCTAGGTTGCTTAGATTAGCACTTTGAGTAACCTAGTTACCTCAAGTTAGAGGTTAAGTTTGGAGTAGGAGCTCTCGGGTGGATCGTCTTTGACTCGAGGAGGCCGTTGAGGTGCCGACGTTTCAAAGAGCCTACAAGGAGTGGAGGATAGTGATGAAGACCCGAAGGACAAGTAACGTGAGGTATAACTTCGAATTAGAGTAGTTAAACCTTTCGTAGTTTGCTAGTAACGGTTTAGATACGATTCATGCGCTCAAGTCCGTGTTACGAACCTTTGATGATTGTTTTTCATATATTCCGCCTCCCCGCAAGTTCGTGGGATGCATGACATGGACTTACACATTCATGGAGAACCTGTGTGATAAGAATCCCTTGACAGATTGTAGCATAGGAATGTCATTTCCTATCAGAAGAATGTCATCCACGTACAATACGAGGAATACGACTGTTCTTGCTACAAATCTACTATAGATGCATGGTTCATCTGGATTTTTGATAAAGCCAAATTCTTTGACCGTCTCATCAAAGCAGATGTTCCAACTCCACGATGCCTGCTTTAGTCCATAGATGAACTTAAGCAACTTGCACACCTTTCCGCTGCTCCCACTCTGAATGAAACCCTCTGGCTGGTCCATATAGACACACTCCTCTAAATTTCCATTCAGAAAAGCGGTCTTTACGTCCATCTGCCAGATCTCATAATCGTGGAAGGAAGCAATGGCAAGAAGGATCCGAATGGATTTCAGCATAGCCACTGGAGAAAAGGTTTCGTCATAGTCCAAACCAGGTCTTTGACGAAAACCCTTTGCAACAAGTCTAGCTTTATAGGTCTCAACCTGTCCATCTACACCAATCTTCCTTTTGAAGATCCACTTGCATCCTACGGGTTTTACCCCATCTGGAGCAACGTCCAACGTCCATACTTTGTTGGTGTACATAGACTCCATTTCGGTCCGCATTGCAGCCAGCCATTTTACCGAGTCAACGCTCTGAATGGACTGCTGGAAGCTAGGCGGCTCATCATAATCAATGATGCAATCCTCTCTATCCCCGTCTATGAAAAAACCATTGTATCTCTCGGGTGGATGAGACTGCCTACTACTCCTGCGGAGCGGCGTAGGAATGACATGTTCTTTTGAACCCTCTGGTTCTACTAAGCTTTCAGTAATAGTCTGTGGTTCTGGAATTTCTTCCAGTTCTATTTCGCTCCAACTTGTTTCCTTTTCTAAGAACTGGTGTTCCAGAAAATGGGCATTACGAGAAACAATGATCTTTTGTTCCTCTGCGTAATAGAAGAGATACCCCCTGGAGTTCTTTGGGTATCCCACAAACTTACACAGTACTGAGCGTGCCTCGAGTTTGTCCGCATGCTGCTTTTTGACAAAAGCCGGACATCCCCAGATATTCAGATATTGAAGATAGGGTTTCTTCCCACTCCATATCTCATATGGTGTGGTAGGCACAGTCTTAGTTGGAACTCGGTTCAAAAGGTATGCAGCTGATTCTAGTGCATATCCCTAGAATGATCGCGGTAACTTAGTGTTACTCATCATGGAACGTACCATATCCAATAGGGTCCAGTTCCGTCTCCCCGATACACCGTTATGTTGCGGAGTGTATGGAGGAGTAAGATGAGAGAGAATACCATTCTCTTTTAAGTAATCCAGGAATTCGGCACTTAAGTATTCACCACCTCGATCAGATCTTAGTGTCTTGATACTTTTGCCTGTTTGTTTTTCTACTTCATTCTTATATTCCTGGAATTTTCCAATGGCTTCGGATTTATGTTTCATTAAGAAGACATATCCGTACCTTGAAAAGTCATCCGTAAAAGTAATGAAGTAAGAATAACCGCTTCACGCATGTGTAGACATTGGACCGCACACGTCGTTGTGTACGAGTCCCAAGAGCTCGCTCGCTCTTACTCCGTGTCCAGTGAACGGAGTCTTTGTCATCTTTCCTGTGAGACAGGATTAACAAGTGGCATACGATTGATATTCGAACGGATCCAAATATCCTTTTGTATGTAACTTCGTCAACCTTCTCTTATTGATGTGACCCAGTCTACAATGCCATAAGAAAGCCTGGTTTGTTTCCGGAGACTTTCTTTTGTGTGTATTCTGGACATTGAAAATCTGTGGTTGGTTTAGTACATATATACCATTGCTTAATGTACCTGACCCAATCAAAACTTGATTAAGGTGAATGTTTACAGCATTTCTTACAAATGCAAATTCGTAACCTTGTTTAGATAATAAAGATACAGAAATGATATTACAAGTTGCATTGGGTACAAAATAGCAATTACGCAAAACCAAAACGTGTCCATTTGACAACCCCAGGTGATAGTCCCCCACGGACTCAGCATCCATGCTAGCTCTGTTTGCAACTCTGAGGGTCATATCACCTGCCTTCAAAACCCTATGCTTTCTCAACGCCTGCAAAGAATTACAGATATGAGATCCTGATCCGGTATCCAATACCTAGGATGTAGAGTTTATTGATAGACAGTTTTCAATAACATACACACCTGAAGCTGAAGCCGCAACTTGCTTCAGATCCTGGGTTCTGGCCTTCCAAGCCCTGCAATCCTTTTTCCAGTGTCCACTCTTGTGACAGTAAAAGCATTCTTCCTCTCCCACAAGCTTTCCCGCTACCTTTGTTGCTTTTGTCTTTCCCTTCGTATCTACTTTACTAACACCGCCCCTTGGTTTGGCGGGGGCTTTCTTCTTCTTTCCCTTGGCTTTCGCCTTGGACCTAGAAGAGGAAGATCCTCCTACAAACAAAATGGATGTTTCCCTACATTTCTGTAGGGTGCCCTCTTCACTCCTCAGCATGTTGAGGAGTTCTGAAAGTTCAACTTCTTTTTCTTGCAAGTTGATGTTCAGGATAAACTGGCCGTAAGTGGAAGGAAGGGACTGGAGAATCAAGTCCGTATAGAGCTCGTTCTCTAACGTGGTCCCAAGGTCCGCGAGCTCCTCAATGATGCCAATCATCTTAAGCATGTGTTCCGCTACCGATGATCCGACGGCCAATCTTGCTGAAAACAGCTTTTTCGAGACTTCGTATCTTGCGATACGTGATTTCTCTCCATACAGTTCTTTTGTATGGAGAAATATGGATTCAAGGTCCATATTCTCGTGCCTCCTTGATATTCATTTTCCATAGAGACAAGCACGAGGCACTTAGCCTTCGCGCAATCGATTTCCTAAGTCTTACGGATTTCCCTATCCGCGACGCTGGTTTTGGGACTTGGGACAGGGGGAGCTTTGGTGGTAAGGAGACACCCCAACTTGTCATAAGTGATTGCCATTTTGACATTCCTGAGCCAATCTTTGTAGTTTGGCCCTGTCAGTATGTTTTTATCTAGTAGTAACTTAAGTCCGATCATGATATTTGATCGCTGCAATTAGGAGAGAGAGAAGAAACACTTTAGCATGATGCTCTTGCAAGTTTAGAGTGGTTTTTTAATTTTTCTAAACAGGATGGCTCCCACTGTCTCTCGAATCCCTCCTCAAACCAAAAAGGAAGAATTAGTCAGGATCAATCTCACCGTACAATACTTGCTTAACCGTTCAGCCAGGCTAGTGTCGGTACTTCGAGGGAGGTTTTCCAACGCTTTCGCGAAGTTCCTTAATTAAATAACCTCTTTTCCCTTGGGGCGTAGCCCCGCTAACACCTTTCTAGACACCTACTTGGTTTATAGCATTGATCGTTAAGTGAGAAATTTCCCGAGGAGTAGCATATACTCACAGTAGGATCGGGATCCAAATATCATTGCGTGACAAAACCGAAGGAATCCTACCAGAATCATCACACTCCAAATGGTATGCAGCGCTAGTAAGTTTCAGTTCTTTTGAAACTCCCGATGTGGATTTTTGCCCCATGCTCTTATGACCTTGGCGTAAGGTCAAAATGTCATAAGTCACATGTCAAGTTCTTCCCATCATTATCCAGGTTAATTTTAAGCCACCCGTACCTACCCTTGACGTAAGCCAAAATGGCAGTACGACTGTCTCAAACCAACGCATTCTATCTATGCAACAGATAAATATCCGGCAGCTACCAATCACTATGCCTTGGCGTGAGGTCAAAATACATAGCTTGAATACTACCGAATATTTAACTGAAATGATGGAAGACTACGGATGGTTTTGGCAAAACCGTGAACGTAGTGAACTTGATATAATCGATGGAACGAGATAGCTTTTAAAAGGAGTGGCTTAAGCTCTGCATTTAAAAGTTCTTTTTGAAAAGAAACCGAGTGGTTTTGAAAGTGTTCCAACGATTCAACTTTTGTTTATTTTCTTGCATTAATTTAATGCGTCCCATCATTTAATCCCACCATTGCATAAAACAACCAACATATGGCGTATGCTTATGCCATCCGCATTCGCCACGGGGCCCGTCATTACCCATTAGGTTACTTAACTAACGACAGAGCGGGGGCTGGACTAGCGCGGATGCAAAACATAAGCAACGCCTAAATAATATATATATAGATATATTGCAATGATAGCCATTCCAGATCACAGATGATCACATTGGATATACTAGGAATCCGCAATTCGTACGAGCCTGTAATGAAAAGCGGATTACACGGTCGCGATGAATAGCCAAGACCCCACCTTAGACCCCTACGGGTGCGACAAACTACCCGACAAGTACCCGAAGCGAAGCAACCTCCCTCAACACCATGAGTAGGCCACTCAGCACTTCGAGATACCCGGTAGTTTGTGCACCCCAGCATGGGTCTATCCAAGGAGCAAAAACAGTAAAAGAAATTATACAATGACGGCTACAACCCCATCCCGGTTCGGCGGTCATATAAATAATATTACATCAATTACAAATTTACAAGAATTGAAAGCAAAAGAAAACGCTCATCTGACAACCCCCCGGCTATTCATCTGCGACAATCCAATGAATTCATATACACATACCATCAACATTACAGATCACAGATATGTATAACCCCCACTAATCGACGTATAGCGATTAGCAGACATTCAATACATATAACACATCACAGATATATACCCGTCAGCTTAAGTCTTTAGAAGTTCGATCAAAATACGGATTTTAAGGCCCCAAAAACAAATTTTGCATTCTGGAAAATCTGGGCTAAAAACACATACTGTAAAAATCCCAAAACACCCATTTGAATAAACTGCATGAAAAATCGCCCACGACCGAGTCAACACGGCCGCGGATCCGTGGCGGGAGCAAGCTCCCGCCGCGGTTCCGCGGCGCGTTGATCGGTTCAGTGGACCATTTTTCTACAGTTTCTTCTAAAAACCCTGAGCCGAATTTTAAGATAAGATTTATTATTTTTGGAACAGAAAACAAATTCGGCAGAAAGTTGATTTTACGGGCGTGTTTCGTGACTTTTTCTACGATCGAACTTCTACTTACTTTGCTAACATGTTAGATAGTGTTTAACTAGGCTCTGATACCACTGTAAGTCCACGTTACCTCTCCTGGTACTTACGGGCTTGTGGAAATGATGAAAAACGATTTTTCAAGAGGTGGTAACATGGACTCAAAATACGGATCTTTGTTAAACAACTATCTAACAAACCTAACAAGAGTTTTACCTACTCGGTTAGAGAGTTATACCTTTCTTGAACTCCTACGTCTTCAACTCTTTGCGGTGTACGGATCGGCCTCACCTCGTCGTCTCCTTGTACCGAAGATGGATCCACCTGAAAGCTTCTACCTTTGGCTTCTCTTCAAACTAGAAGAAACTAGAACACTTGGTTTGCTAAACCTTGTGAACTAGGATGAGTAGAGAAGTGATATGGGTTTTATTTTATCTCTAAGGCAATGTTTCTCAACTCATGAGAGGGAGTTGCCTTGAGCTAGAGAGAGAGCAAGAGGAAAAGCAAGAGGGAGAGCTCAAGTAAGAGAGAGAAAGCAAATGAGAGAATGAGTAACTCTTTTGCCATCCAAGCTCTCATAATCCAAAATCATCATAACAAATAATAGTAATCAAGTATTATGTGATGGTTCAAGTCAAAATGGCCATATCATTTCATGCACTCATTTTGCAAAAAGAAACAAGCAAGCAAAAGTCTTTGCCATGAAATGATAGCCATTGTAATGATGATGGTCAACTAGTCCAACCTAGTCAACCGGTCAACAAAGTCAACAAGTCAACATAGTCAACCCCTCAACAACCATATCACTATAATACTTAATTAATATTATTGTTAATCATATTTCTTATTCTCATTAGGGTTTAGCAAAAAGTCAATAGTCAACAGTCAACAACCCCAATGAGAATCCTCTGCCTCTGTCTCTCTGTCAACTGTGCATACACACCCGCATCCGCGTTCCGAGGAACACGAATACAAATGAGATAAAATCAATCCCAAAACGTACACTAGGATCTGGCATAAACCAAAGCCCGCTAGTGTTAACTGTCCGGACACTAAACGTGCACAAGTGCACGGATGTGACCGAACCCTGTCGCAAAACCATGCGACCTCTACTCTTTTGCCTAAAGGTAAAAAGCTTTCTGTGTGGGACTCTAAAGACTCGACAATACGCTGGCAGTGGGTTTAACCACAGACCGCAAGCGGCACTAGCTGTGCGTAACGGTCCCCAAGTAGATGCCGACAAGAAGACGGACGAGGTGAAACCCATCTGAACTCCTACTGAGCCTGAATGTGACAGTCTCCATACAGTCCGGTCTGTTCGTCTGAGAACATCGCATGGCGGGCCTAGGGGGCGGTAAACGTCAGTCCCCTAATAGCGGTACAAGTCTTGTCGGAGTGTAGCCCAGAACACCCTGAGATAACACTGGAAACCTACTAGTATATATCGCTTGCCCTGGCCAGGGACTTTGTGTAATGGCTCTCCTAGACACAGCGCGATATCAACCCCCAATACCAGGAGAGACGAATCCTATCTAACCGTCACTGCCTCCAAGTGCTTCGGGACTGCACCCAACTACTACCTGTTTGCATGACTCCTTTGAGCCGTGGTAGAGTAGTAATCTAAGTACAGTGGGAACACACTCGAGGCAAAGTGACAGTGTCAAGTCAGCGGACTAAGCTGTACTCATGTCACCTGGGAACTGACAACTGACGATAGGTATAGTACCAACCAACAGTTCCCAACGAGTCCTGTCCAGTGTACTCGTAACCTAACGAGCACCCGCATACTATCTCAAGTACGACGTACTGACGGCTGTGGGACAGACCGTCTCCCACACTGGGATGAGAAGCGCATACGCTTGTCTACTCCAGAGTATCGATGCCCTGTCTCGATAGTACTACGACTAGGGACCTGCATAAGGATGTGCTTGTGGATTACCCAGCCCCCACTAGTGTGACTCCCATCACAACGCTTGTAATCAAGCAAAGATCCTAAGGGCTCCACTAATGTGTATAGGTGATATACTAAAATAAACACATGTACACATTAAAGCAGAAACAAACCAAGTAGCATACTACTATATTGTGCAAGATTGTCTATACAAGGTGAATATCCCAAGCTTCCATTAAGTAATATACAAACTAGTATGATACAGTAATGGCCTCTAGGGCTTATACACTAACAAAATGTACCGCGTAATATACAATATCATATGACATCCTCGAGTCATGAGTGCGGATCTTATCATCAAATAAAGCTCGTACGGTAAATCATCGTCGACATCCCAAACCTGGGTACGGGTCAATATCACAATCATCTCATCAATTACTGGTATCCTTATCATCATATCTCATGGTCTGGGGTACTGATCTAAGTCGAGTACAAACCGATACCATCTAGGTAAATATATGTGCGTGTATGAAAACACGCCCAAAGGCCCGCTAAAATCTCGTGTCGTATCCCAAATTCGAATCACATCATATCACCGATCTCATGGCGCTATGCCCAATCTTATCGACTCATCTCCAATATCATACACTATCCTCATCATCCAGGTATAAGTATAACAAGCAAGCATGTGTGTGTGTGGGTGTAAACCTATTCTAGGGTTCGTAACTAGGAACTATACTAGTTTACTTCTAACCCTAATCTAACCATAGTACACCTAAACACATCTAGAATATCCATGTCTCGCAATAAGCTATCATATATAGTATAAGGTATATATATAGCATCCTATACATCGAACTGCGGGGGTGCTATACGCCATCCACCCGACTTCCCCCGTAGATATAATCTACTCACCTTGCATCTTGCGTGTCGGTTTCGATGTCGCCTTCATCTTCTTCATCATAAGAAACCCTCGTGAAGGTACCTACAAGATAACATAATCGCAAATGCACATTAAAATCACATCGGAAAACCAAAACGACACGCTAAGGCCTATAGGTTAGAACCTATGGACTACGTTTTCAAAACCATTAAACAGCCCTCGATATCGCCGTACAAACGTCAAGTGTTCGAGGTAAAACACAAATACGCAAATTCAGAATTCAAAATACGAGAAACGAAACTCCGAATCAAAACAACAACTATTGAAAATGGTCCCAGATTTCACCCTAGGTCAAATTGGTCAATTTTGCATATGCCAAGGGTCTAGTTTACTGGAGATAAAGCTACAGAACCAACACGAATCAATTCTAACCTTCTCTGGCCGCAAATTGCGGCCAGAATGATTAAATCTGCGGCCAAGTAGAGGGTGTAGGGGCTGGGGTCTTTAGGGTATGTTCTAAATCACCTGCATGTATCACTATCTTTGCAAAATAATTTTCAGGTCACCCGGGTGTTTAGCAGATTCCAATATCCCTACACAATTCTCACAATTTTCGTATCTGCAGAAATCAAGGTTCGCAACCTGGGGTTTGTCTATGGTTTTAATCCAAAATAACATCACTACAGGAGTTGTAGTCCTTAATCACACCTCAATTACACTATCTCTACTCAAGTCACACCCTAAACCCTAGCTAGAATTCTCAAAGTTCGCCCAAACACCACTTAATCACCACTAAACACATATGAATAACAAGGTGAATGAAAACTACACAAATGGTGTAGGGATTACCTCATGTTGCACTCATGAATCCCCTAGGGCACCAAAATCGAATTTTTCTTGGTCCAAAGAGTAGCTAGTAAGCTTGTGTATCTTTTTTGTGAAATGGGGCTTGAGTTTTGATGTGTTTTTCATGGAGTTTGAGAGGGTTGAAGAGGGGGAGGGAGTAGGGCAGCATCAGCAACAAAGGAGTTGAGGGGAGAGATGATGAGGGTGAAGGAATGAAGGAGGAATGTCCAAAGTCAAGGGTAACCCCTCTCACTCTCTCTCTCTCATGCCCATCCCTCATTCTTTATTCTTATTCTTTTCTATTTTCTTTTCTTTTCTCTTCTCATTCTATTATAATTTAAATAGGAAACCCAAATGAAACCATGGTAGAAAAATGCACAAGTGTGAAAAAGACTTTGTGCATGCTATGTGCACAAAACACGCTTAATCCGCGGTTAGCGATTTTTAATCGCGATTAGCACTAAAATAGTGTCAAATTAATCATAAAAACTTAAAATTTGCATAATTCACATGAAACACCCTCTTTTAGTAATTTCCATAATTTTCAAAAAATTTCCCCAATTTATCGGTATTTAATTATACCGCCTTATTAAAATATTCAATATTTTATTATTAAATTATAAAAATTCCCAAAAATAATATTTTATTTTTTTGAACTGTTACAATCTTCCCCCCTTAAAGAAATTCGGTCCCCGAATTTAAATTTAAACCCCTCAAGTACTAAATCATTTCAGTAAAAGTCCAAGTCGTCAGGGCTCCGAAATCATCAATACATAAAACACATCATAGCGCAATGCATGCGCATGAACAATGAGCAGATAACTCAAAATCAAAACTCCGTCAAGTATCCCGCAATCATCGGAGTCATGGTAAAGACACAAATGTCAAATCCAAAACAAAACCAATATGATATATATCAAAACCATACATGTAGACATCAAATCTATACATGTAAATATCTGAAAGAAATGCATGCCAAACCTTTCATGTTGCTGTGCTATGTGCGTATCGCAGCACAATGGCGGACGTCTATTGCAAGAAAATAGCTATATAAATACTTATCCTTTGTTTAATATGTACGTCCTGCCGTTTTGGAAACAATTTAGAAGGGTTTTCCTTGTTTTAAACGTGTCGTGTCATATCAGACACGTAGGTAAATACTGAGACTATAGCTCCCTTTTTAGAAATCCCTTCAATAACTATCAATGCATGCAAAATATATCCAGGTACTGTCCTCTGACTAGTCCTGCTCAATACGAAAACAAGTAACAAATATCATAAAACTTACTGCTCTATAAGGAATCAATCCCAAAAAATGAGCATATGAATGCTACGTGCGTCTGGTGCTCACGGAAATCAAAAATCATATATATACTATACATGTGCACAGAAACCACATCTAAGTGCAACGGGTGTGCATGAAACACCTGTCAGTGGCAACGGGTGTGCCTGACAGCAAAATCAAGTGCATCTGATATGCACGAAGAATTTCGATTTGGTGCATCTGGTGTGCACCAAAAACGCATCTCATAACATGTGCCCTACATGCGCGAAAATCCAAATCAGGTGCATCCATCATGCACGAATAAAATCTATATCATATGCATCTACTTGCACGAAATCACGAAATCCAATATCATAATCGAAATCGACGGTATACAATACAGCTCAATCCAGATCAGGTATACCGCGGTATATAATCTCACAACCATGTGCATCAGCATGCACAAATCAAATCAAAACACTAAAAGTGCAGGAAAACTAGGCTGAAAGCATAAGGTAAATCACATCCATAATATAGGCATGAAATCAAAATCAACATATCGAATGACATCAAACCGAAGTCAGGTGCAACCGTGGTGCATAAAGTACAAATATCATGAAATTCAGTCATCAAGACTAAATTATGCGAATAGGTCGCCCAAAATACCGAAATCCAAGGTGACGGATACGTGATAATCGAATCACCAAATCATAAATCATAAATACTGTCGTCTATATATCCTCCTTCAAAGTCGAGAAGGTGTCGGTGCATCCAATGCTAACAGCGCAAGATATCTACTTGCCTCTTGCTCACGGTCTGGCGTCCTCTGACTCTGGGTACTTATCTTCTCTGTGGATTGCCAATTTCGTAATCCCTCGGCTCATCGGCCCGGTCAGGTGTGCTAACGGGGACGATTTCTGTCCTGGCAAATCTCTGGTCGCCTCTCGGTCAATCCTTACGGCCACTCGTAAAGCAGCACGTCACTGGCGCCGACCTCTGGTCCTCTGAATACACATTAAACATCTGATCCTGGGTGCAAATCTTATCGCAGCAGTGTCCTGGAAGGAATCCTGCTCAAGGTCTCTTCCGATCTCGCCTATGCCGAACTGTATGGAGGCTGGTACTCTTGCATAATCTTTTCTCGCTCTCTGGACATCTGCGTCCTCAGCACAGCAATTCCTTGGAAGCTGGTCGCATCCCAACGCCTCTATAGACATATCCGACCTTTAATCTTAACGGGGAATAATAATAGCTCCTCTTGTCCCACTTGTCTGTATCATCATACACTTTGATGTCACGTCTCTATCTGGAATCAATCTTTCTGATGACCTCGCATCTGGGTAAGCGAACGAACCGCATGTCCTAGTCATTCATCCTCGTGACTAGCGACCTTCCATCATATCTCTAAGCATATACTCATGCTGCAGTAGCTCCACCATCTGGGAAATATCTCTTCATTTGCAGCAGCAACTGGCTCATTCGTCTATACGCTGAATAGCGCCTCAATCATCATGAATAAGCGATATATCAACGGTCATCACATCCTGGCTGGCCTCTAGCAGTAGCCTGATCCTCTGGTGCTGATCTGCACGTCCGAGAAATCTCGTAAAAGTGATCTGTCAAACGCTCATGGCACGAATACACAATAAAACGACGCCTTTATGCAATCGTACTTCTCGGGAATCACGCCTTGGTCAGTCCTCGTCCGTGACGATCTCATGCTGACGCAACTCTAGCCGTAGCACTCTTTGCCCGTGTAATCGTGGCAGCAAAATCATAACCAGTATTGATGATGATAGATCATAGGAAAAATATAATACTGTGCAAGGAAATGTACATCCTAAGGTTTCTTAAGCGGAGCAGCGTATCGTAAGTATGCCGCGGAATATACGTACGGTACGTCATTCTACTCAAGCTACCTACTCCATCAACCAAGGGTCATCCTACGTGACGAAAGTTCGGGTATAATACCCCCTCGACTAAGTCTAAGTTCCGTAAGGTTAAGCCTAAGTTCCGTATATATATAAACGCTCTAGGCTCTGCATAGTCAAACTTAGACTCGAACCAAGGTTAATCTAGCGCTTTGATACCAACTTTGTCACGACCCGAAATAGCACGTGACTGGCCTTGAATCATATGAAGTCTATAGGACCCCATCTAATTCAAGTAAGCCAAAAGCCCAGAAATCTAAAACCATTTTAAATAATAAATGAAGGAAAACTAGTTTTAAAGAAGTGAAGAAAACATATTTTAAAAACAAGGTTTTTAAATAAATAAGCCGAATATGCATTTTTAAATCCTCAATGTCTTTTCTGAAAATTTCGGCAGAGTTTCCTTTGTAAATACTGGCCCCAAACGGGGTACAACATGAATAATATATATACAATGATAAAAGACAACCCCAAGCGGGAGCTAGCTCTTCGTCAATTGACGGTCACAACCACGCAAGCCGTATAATATACAACGCCGAAGGGCGAGGATCAAAACTCAAAAGGAAACTCAAAATCAGCATGAAAACCATAATACTACAACGCGCGACTCTAAGGTCAAAATAATACATAACTGGTTTTCTAAGTCTGAAACAATATACAAGTTTGGTTGATAGAATTACTAGATACAACTGAATTAAAATAAATACAAGGGTGGTCACGATGCGAGTGAACCCATCTACCCAAGCAATCACCCCGAAAGGAAGCAGTGTGCTAGAAAAGCCGCAATGAAACCTGTACGGCAAAACCTGCAAGAACTGTGGCACAACGGGGATGAGTTGCCAACTCGTGAATAGAAAACATCACAGAGTAGAAATCATATGTATGACACAATCCTAGGTCAATACAATCAGATATATATATAAATCTCAAATGAATAAGTCTGAAGCATGATAAGGTGGCAATGTAACATCTATACATAAGTGGAGTGCCAAGTGCTCGTGCCAGTGCCTCAAGTAATAACATATCATAAATATGAGGTATGATCAATGTCGACTATATCATTAAGTCTATAAGTATGTGGGTATCATCCATCTATGTAATCAATGTCAACTATATGTATGTGGATATCGTCCACGCGTCACCCAATGACAATAAACATCATGCATGTAAATATCATAAAGCGTATGCATGGCAGTATGAGGATATAATCAACAGGTGTCCCTCGCGACACATCAAAATCATAGAACCGGAGTGTCCAGCATCGAAACTCGAAAACATCATGAAATCCGTGCCCAGCATCGGTACGTAAATCCTCATATATCGGGCTCCGTCAGTCCGGGTCGGCCCATGTCATCTCTCGACTCCGGTCGGTATCCTCCGGATATCCGCTGAGCCCAAATACTATCACCGGTAGGTAGTGGTCCCTCTGCCAGGCTCATCGCCTACTGCACGACAGATCCGTTCTCTCCCCGGGGTACCATACCGGGTCCACCATGTACCCGCAATCGGCCTCATCCAGCTCCTCGATTCGGGTTCACATGTCATACGTCTCAGAACCGAGAAAATGCATGGTGGACGCACTGAAATATCATATCAAGGGAAACCGATTTTTTAAAACAATACATATTCTCTTTTGAAATAACCACGGTTCCTAAATCCAGAAACCTCATGAAAACAAATATCTCAATGCCTATAATCATAAGCATGAGTATGCGACATATAAAGGAAATGTAAGTACATCAGTATACCATGAAACATGGAATAATAGTATGCAAAAATCGAGGGAAACCGCTCTTTTAAAATGAATCCAGTTTTAAAATATATCTTGCGGTTCCCAAATCTCCAAAATCAAGCCAGAATCATCTATGTATGTGCAAATATAGGTGTATAATATGTGTTTACGCAAGTATGTCATATCCTGATGCAATAGTCCTACTGTGTAGTGACATGGCAATTATTGATGATGAAGTGTGTGAGCCGGCAAGCAGGTGTACGTGGAACATATGCATCATCGATAATGGTGATGGTGTCCTATCAGCATGGTTTTGATATAACAATAACACATTTAACAAGCAATGCGATGCAAACAGTAAGAATATGCGGCAAATGAATAATAAGCACAACAGTGCAGAATCTACATCAATGTATCTATGTCATACTATTTTGCGATTTGAAAGAAGACGAATCGGATTTTTTAGGAAAATAAGGGCTACGGTGTTTTTAAGAAAAGATGTGTCCTTTGAAAATATCCGTAAAATCTCTTTGCCTGTCTTTAAAAATACTCCTGATTCGTTAGTTTTGAAATAGGTATGACTCGGTCTAGCCTAACATCTACCAAGCAAACTACTGATCTAACTAACAAGCTAATCGGGAGGGGTATGGAAACCACCTAAATCTGAGTCGATATATATATATATATATATATATATATATAATAGTCGGTGATCCCGCCTCAAAGGTACCGTGTACGATACAATATCATATGACATCCTCGAGTCATGAGTGCGGATCTTATCATCAAATAAAGCTCGTATGGTAAATCATCGTACGACATCCCAAAGCTGGGTACGGGTCAATATCACAATCATCTCATCAATTACCTGGTATCCTTATCATCATATCTCATGGGGTGGGGTACTGATCTACGTCTAGTACAAACCGATACCATCTAGGTAAATATATGTGCGTGTATGAAAACACGCCCAAAGGCCCGCTAAAATCTCGTGTCGTATCCCAAATACGAATCACATCATATCACCGATCTCATGGCGCTGTTCCCAATCTCATCGACTCATCTCCAATATCATTCACCATCCTCATCATCCAGGTATAAGTATAACAAGCAAGCATGTGTGTGTGTGTGGGTGTAAACCTATTCTAGGGTTCGCAACTAGGAACTATACTAGTTTACTTCTAACCCTATTCTAACCATAGTACACCTAAACACATCTAGAATATCCATGTCTCGCAATAAGTTATCATATATAGTATAAGGTATATATATAGCATCCTACACATCGAACTGCGGGGGTGCTATACGCCATCCACCCGACTTTCCCCGTAGATATAATCTACTCACCTTGCATCTTGCGTGTCGGTTTCGATGTCGCCATCATCTTCTTCATCATAAGAAACCCTCGTGAAGGTACCTACAAGATAACATAATCGCAAATGCACATTAAAATCACATCGGGAAAACCAAAACGACAAGCTAAGGCCTATAGGTTAGAACCTATAGACTACGCTTTCAAAACCATCAAACAACCCTCGATATCTCCGTACAAACGTCAAGTGTTCGAGGTAAAACATAAATACGCAAATTCAGAATTCAAAATACGAGAACAACAACTATTGAAAATGGTCCTAGATTTCACCCTAGGTCAAATTGGTCAATTTTGCATATGCCAATGGTCTAGTTTACTGGAGATAAAGCTACAGAACCAACACGAATCAATTCCAACCTTCTCTGGCCGCAAATTGCGTCCAGAATGATTAAATCTCCGGCCAAGTAGAGGGTGTAGGGGCTAGGGTCTTTAGGGTATGTTCTAAATCACCTGCATGTATCACTATCCTTGCAAAATAATTTTCAGGTCACCCGGGTGTTTAGCAGATTCCAATATCCCTACACAATTCTCATAATTTTCGTATCTGCAGAAATCAAGGTTCGCAACCTGGGGTTTGTCTAAGGTTTTAATCCAAAATAACATCACTACAGGGGTTGTAGTCCCTAATCACACCTCAATTACACTATCTCTACTCAAGTCACACCCTAAACCCTAGCTAGAATTCTCAAAGTTCTCCCAAACACCACTTAATCACCACTGAACACATATGAATAACAAGGTGAATGAAAACTACACAAATGATGTAGTGATTACCTCATGTTGCACTCATGAATCCCCTAGGGCACCAAAATCGAATTTTTCTTGGTCCAAAGAGTAGCTAGTAAGCTTGTGTATCTTTTTTGTGAAATGGGGCTTGAGTTTTGAGGTGTTTTTCAAGGAGTTTGAGAGCGTTGAAGAAGGGGAAGGAGTAGGGCAGCAGCAGCAGCAGCAGCAGCAGCAAAAGAGTTGAGGGGAGAGATGATGAGGGTGAAGGAATGAAGGAGGAATGTCCAAAGTCAAGGGTAACCCCTCTCACTCTCTCTCTCTCATGCCCATCCCTCATTCTTTATTCTTATTCTTTTCTATTTTCTTTTCTTTTCTCTTCTCATTCTATTAAAATTTAAATAGGAAACCCAAATGAAACCATGATAGAAAAATGCACAAGTGTGAAAAAGACTTTATGCATGCTATGTGCACAAAATACGATTAATCCGCGGTTAGCGATTTTTAATCGCGATTAGCACTAAAATAGTGTCAAATAAATCATAAAAACTTAAAATTTACATAATTCACATGAAACACCCTCTTTTAGTAATTTCCATAATTTTCAAAAATTTTCCCCAATTTATCGGTATTTAATTATACCGCCTTATTAAAATATTCAATATTTTATTATTAAACTAAAAAAATTCCCAAAAACAATATTTTATTTTTTTGAACTGTTACATAAATCAAATGAAAATATATATTAATACCCGAGCCTGATCAAAGAAGAGGGCGAATAAGCGCCGGTGCTGGTCGCCCCACTCAGCGTGAAGTGGATAGTTCTTCACGAGCCGGCTCTCATCCCCCATATACCGGCCGAACCACTCGGCATGATCGCCGGTATAGCGATAATCATGTGTAAAAAAGAGGGGGAATGTTGCCTCCCCCTAGCTCTGTCAGGCCTCAGCCTGTGGGACTGATTCGGGCCTCGAGTCCCCCTCTAGGGATGGGGAGGCCCTGCGTCTGCAAGAAATGTCAAGACAATCAATATTAAGACAAAGTTGTATTAAGAAATCAAGGTTAAATGAAAATTGAAGTGTGATATATACTTCTGGTGACTAAATCACGAGCCTGGGCCCGGGCAGCAGCACGAGCGGGACGATAGTTCCTCCGGTGAGGAACAGCCGGTGTCCCGGATGCGGACGCATCCCCTCCAACTAGAAAATAAACATTAACGCTAAATTTCTATGAAGTTCATATTTATTCTTTAGAGGATATGTAAAATGAATAAATATTTTATTTTTATTCATACTAACCTACAGACTGAGCTGAGGGTACGGAAGTGGCAGGAGTGGCCCCTGCGTCAGATGTGGACGCACCACCTATAATTAGACAATTAAAAATAGATTATATAAGTAATTGCAAAAAGAATGTGTAGATCAATAATATAACATTCTAAATCAATATGCATTCACTATAGGATATATAAACATACCGCAGGTGCGGTGGTGTCACCACCTACAACTAGACAATAAAAAAATGATTATCTAAGTAAAAGCAAAATGAATGTGTGTATATTTATGATATAGCATTCTAAATCAATATACATGTACTATATGATATATAAACATACCTGGAGGTGCGGGAGTCGCCTCTGTCCCTGATGTGGACGCATCACCAACAACTAGACAATCAAACATTGACAATATAAGTAATTTTGACATGAACAGGCATGAATATCTATAATATTACATTTAAAATGGATATACGTGCAATATACCTGGGGGTGTGGCAAAGTCTACATGGAAGGAGGCATCCGAAGGGGTCTCCGATCTGGGTGCAAGACCGGCCCTCTGAAGCTCCCTACGCAGCTCTCCAGACGGCAAAACCGCTCTGCCTCTGCCTCTGCCTCTGTCGGTGCCGCGGCTGGAGCTCCTGCCGCCCCTCGCTTCTCCCGTCATCGTCATCAAATCTAGATAAACGGTTCGTGGACGCATTAGACAATCATTACAAGTATTGACTATATATGTATAGATCGTAAAATGTGAAGTAATAATATAACATTACTGACAACCTTTTTCGTTTTGTGGGCGCATTAAACATATCTACTTGGATTTCATCATCGATATCATTTCTAACCCACGTAACTTCATGATCGGCCGAAGACAACCCGTCTTTCGAAACAGACGGTCGGAGCACTCTAAGCCTTCTCTCTTCTTCTTCCTCATCACTGTCCTCGAATTCTGGGACATCGTAGACATCCCTGGGTTTCCAACGGCATACGACACTCCATCCCGGATGCTTCAAACACTATGAGTAGTATACTTGGAACGCTTGGTTCGGAAAGATAAACGGATCTTCCTGACCGTAAAATCGAAGTGTGTTCACACTGGTCAATCCATATTCATCTTTCTAAGTCCGAAGATTGCTTCTGCACTTATCCGTATCGGTTCGCGTATCGTACCAAGTACACTGGAATATATAAAAGGGTTCTGATCGTCCGGGATAGTGGATGCCCAGTATACATATTAAGTATCCATAATAAATCACACCGTCCGATCCTACCGTCCCAATCCCACTATTCTAAGTGGTTCTAGATGTTTCTATGTCTTTAACTTCGAATTTGTATCCAAGGACACCGAATTCTTTATAATATGCAACCTCCATACTAGGAAATTGAGCTAAACATCTTGAATCACTCTCAAATGATGCAGACAAGTTCGGATCGTGGATCAAACAAAACAAATTTTACGACAAATACATAACGATATAAGTTTAGATTAAAACTGATAGCAATAACTTGTTATTCGAATAACTTACATGATCTGTGACCCAATCGCAAAAATTATCCTGATGATATTTTTCCAATCGTTCATCGTTCCAATCAGGATGCCCCTCACGTACCTCGTTAAAATGAATTTTGTTTTCGACAAATAAGGGTGACATTAATATTATATCATTTCATACACACACAAACACAAATATAACAATTAATCTAAAAAAACTTACTCTCTAATTTGTTCAAGACATGCGCAATTAAGCAAGATAAACCGGTATATCTTGTTGATAAACATAGTGTCTACCTTCTTATAATCGGCTTTACTATATGGCCCGTCTTGAATTCTTCGAGGCAGGTTAAGTCTCGTCTTAATGTTCTCGTCCAGATAGCGGGAACAAAATGTGGTTGCTTCATCAAGAAGATAACCTTGCATGATAGAACCCTCTGGTCGATTTTTATTGCGTATATACATTTTAAGAGTGTAGAGGTACCTAAAGAAAATATGTTGAATAAATATATACGGGCATACAGGACAACAATAATTTTAAAAATTGCGCCAAACAAAAAATTCCACGTACCTCTCGACGGGATACATCCATCGATATTGTACCGGTCCGGCTAACATAGCCTCAGTTGGAATATGAACCGTCAAGTGTATTATGATATCGAAGAATGACGGTGGGAAAATACGCTTAAACTTGCAAAGTATCAACGCAATAGAATTTTCTAGTTTATCCAGCGTCACAACCTCCAGTGTTTTAGCACACAACTATCTGAAAAAACAACATAGATCGTTGATTACTAGACCAACCGATTCGGGGAGAGAAGTCCTGAGGGCTAATGGAAGAAGGTGCTCCACGATAACATGGTGATCATGACTTTTCAGCCCATCGATCTTGCCTTTCACAATATTTATTTTCTTGCTGAATGATCCTGAGAAACCTGTGGGAACTTTCAAATCATGCAACACCTGCAGGAATCTTTTCTTCTCCGGTTATGACATATGATAAGCGGCATTGGGAAGTACAAACTTGCCTGGTTTACCCGCTACCGGTCTAGGGTGCAATTTACTTCTTATTCCCTACTGTTGTAGATCCATCCGAGAATTCAAGTTGTCTTTCGATTTCCCGTCTTTACAAAGAAGCAAGTTGAGTATGTGCTCTGATACTCCCTTCTCTTTATGCATGACGTCCAGACAATGACGCACTAAATTTGTTGACCAGTACGGAAGCTCGAAGAAAATGCTTAACTTGTTCCAAAATGGTGGTTTGACCTGTTTTGTCGGATCCATCCCGAAGGTCACATTATTGTAACCATCCCACTGAGCAGTCACGTCCTCTCCGGACAATGGGGCTGGAGGTCTAAGAAGCTCCTGATGACCATCAAAGTGAACAGTATCTAACCTGTACGGGTGGTCTAGAGGCAGGAAACGTCGATGGCTGACCTTCCTGCTAAAATTCAAGAATTTCGATGTTGTGTGTTGATGGCAATGAGGACATGCTTTGTGACCATGTACGGACCAACCTGATAGCATTCCATACGCAGGAAAGTCATTAATTATCCATATTAAAGCCGCACGCAGTATGAAGGTTGTATTTATGTTTGCATCGTAAGTCTCTACACCATCAATGAACAAAGATTTTAACTCCTCGATCAGAGGTCGGAGATAGACGTCGATATTGTTTCCCGGTGAGTTTGGTCCGTCGATAAGAAGAGGCATCATAAAGTATGATTGGTCCATAGCCAACCAAGGCGACAGATTATAAATTATCATTACAACGGGTTATGTGCTGTGACTTCCAGCCATATAGTTGAATGGGCAGAAGCCATCAGTAGCCAGTCCGAGCCGGACATTGCGAAGATCGCTACTGAATATTGCGTGCCTCCTATCGAAATCCTTCTATGCCGGTGAATATCTTGGATGGCTCATTTTTCCATCTTCACTTGGAGGAGCACGGTGATGCCAAATCATTGCCTCGGCTGTTTTCTTGCACCTGAATAGCCTCTGTAGCCTCTGTGTTATGGGAAAGTATCGTGCTATCTTGACAGGTATATCGGGCTTCTTATCAGAATCTTTCGGCTTATACCCGGCCTCTCCGCATGTTGGACACTCTTTCAAATCTGAATTCTTTTTCCGGTACAACACGCAATTTTTAGGACATGCTTGAATCTTCTCGCACTTTAGACCCAAATCAGACATCATCTTCTGGGCTCCGTACCAGCTGTCGGGCACGTTATTTCCCGGGAGCATAGAATCTTTCAAGAACGAAAGAAACATCGTGAATGACGTGTTGCTCCATCCATTTAGGCACTTAATCTGGAAAAGTTGGACGAATCATGAGAGGGTGGAATACTTTGCATTCTCATAAATTGGTTTTCTAGCATCATTCATGAAATTTTCATATTTATCTGTACGCGGTCCTTGACCGAAAGGAATGTCATCTTCGATACGAATAGATTCATCTAGGGCAGCCTCTACCATATCCTCCATTTCATCTGATGGAAATAAATTATCGTCTTCTTCTTCTGCTGCATTACCGTCTTCTCCTTTTTCTCCTGCCGCATTATCGTGTTCTCCTTCTTCTTCTGCCGCATTACTGTGTTCTTCTCCTTCCCCGTGATATTTCCATGTTGTATAAAGTCTAGTAAAACCATATTTTACGATATGAAGCTCTGCCAATTCTACCTTCTGCCAGTACTTATTACCACATCTATCGCACGGGCAGAGAATCTTCTCTATCACGATCTTATTATGTGCGCGTGCAAATTCAATAAAAGCAGCAACTCCTACGACAAACTTATGTTGCATACGTTGTTGCCAATCCATATACATCCAGTCCTTAACTCTGACGTACTCATGGGCCATGTTAGACTGTATAACATATAAATTGCAGGTTATGGTGACTATATTGAGAAATCTAAGAACGGTAGAGTTACTGACAAAGGAGAAAATCCGTGTATATACTTTGTGTGTGCGTTTGTCGTTGAAAAGAATAAATTATCGAACGTATGTTAACTGATAGACGGGGACTAAGTGGCGCTTTTAGTTTCATATATGAGTATCGATGAGAATATGAAAGTTTCATATTATCATCGAGTATCATATATTGGTTTTAATTTGAACATCTTGAATCACTCTCTAATGATGCGTTTGTTGTTTATTCTTGATGTATGTGTGTGTTTCGGCTGTCGGGGGTAACGCTTCTATCCCATTAAGAATGTATAGAGAGAACACCCATTCGCTTGTGCTTTCAACCGTTTCGAGTAAATTTCGGCAGCACCTCCCCGCTGTTCTCCGAGTATACTGTAATAGAATAGATAATCATTTCAAAGCTGTGAAACAACGTTGAAATGAACATCTAATCTATCTTTGTACACGGAGAACCAGCGGAAAGGTACCGACGAAATATCTCGAAACAGATGAAAATACAAGTGAATGAAGGTGTTTGCTTTATACATTCCTAACTAGTCCACACGGGAAAAATCTATCGGTTATCATACGATTGAATCTTCTCGTCACATAGACTATACGACGGTTGTTAGTATCGAGCTATACCGTCCGATATTTAACAACCTTCGTATAGTTCTATGTCACGATGAACATCGAACGTATGTTAACCGATAGATGGGGACTAAGTGGCGCTTTTAGTTTCATATATGAGTATCGATGAGAATATGAAAGTTTCATATTATCATCGAGTATCATATATTGGTTTTAACTTAAACATCTTGAATCACTCTCTAATGATGCGTTTGTTGTGTATTTTTGTTGTATGTGTGTGTCTCGGCTGTCTGATGTAAGGCTTCTATCCCATTAAGAATGTATAGAACGAACACCCATTCTCTTGCGCTTTCAACCGTTTCAAGTAAATTTCGGCAGCACCTCCCCGCTGTTCTCCGAGTACACTGTAATAGAACAGATAATCATTTCAAAGCTGTGAAACAACGTTGAAATGAACATCTAATCTATCTTTGTACACGGAGAACCAGCGGAAAGGTACCGATGAAATATCTCGAAACGGATGAAAACACAAGTGAATGAAGGTGTTTTCTTTATACATTCCTAACTTGTCCACACGGGACAAATCTATCGGTTATCATACGATTGAATCTTCTCTTCACATAGACTATACGACGGTTGTTAGTATCGAGCTATACCGTCCGATATTTAACAACCTTCGTATAGTTCTATGTCACGACGAACATCGAACGTATGTTAACCGATAGACGGGGACTAAGTGGCGTTTTTAGTTTCTTATATGAGTATCGATGAGAATATGAAAGTTTCATATTATCATCGAGTATCATATATTGGTTTTAACTTGAACATCTTGAATCACTCTCTAATGATGCGTTTGTTGTGTATTCTTGTTGTATGTGTAACATGATTTTAAACTTATGAAATAATACTTGCAAAGTTACTTGCAAGTTGCAACTTGAGAATAAGATATATGAAGAATTGAGCATTAAAGAACTAAGATGCATTAGACTTGAGATTGAGATACATACCTTCAACATAGAAAAGAAATCAATAAACAAGATGAATATAATATAAATTCAAGTTGAAAGAATATATATCCTCCTTTCAAATGCAATTAAGTCTCGATGATGCTGAAGATATTACCAGAAAAACAATGATTATAATTCACTGCTCATGGGTCCACATATGGATGCATATAGGATTTTAATATAGTGGGACTCCATCCAAAAGACTCAAGCCTTATGGAGGTTTATCCCATTTTATATCTTATACTCATATGAATCCCATAGTTTTACTAATGTGGGACTAAATGTTAACCACATTATCAACACTCTACATTACAAAGAGGACTTTACGCGCGATGGCTCAAAGCTCATGTGCAACGTGGAACAAACAACAAACACCCGAGATCCGATATCATATAAAACTCGGTTTGGGCTCACAACATATGAGCCCACATATGGATGCACATGGGCTTTTAATATAGTAGGACTCCATCCAAAATACTCTAGCCTTATGGAGGTTTATCCAATGTGGGACTAAATGTTAACCACATTCTCGATACAAGTTACAGCTAGTAATAAATTTGGTGCAAATGGATCCTAACAAATCATGCCTTCTCTGATGCTCATCTTTGAGCTGGTACTATAAGATAGGATCATATTTTAACTAAGTTATTCCATCTCATGTAAGATCATGAATGAAGTTAGATAAGATAGAGTTGTTGTAACTTCTTTATACAGGGTGGTGCCTTTGTAATTGTATCAAAAGGTGTAATTTATGTCATTTTAAGAATTAAGAAATAGAGAAATAATATTGCCTCTTTTTATAGTATGAGAGCAGTGAATTATATACTCACTGATTCTATGGATTTCTCTGGTCCCTCATACACTCCAATTCCCTCCACCAATATCTTATTAACCCTAACCCTAACCCCAGCCCCAGCCCCAGCCGAACCCCAACCCTAACCCCAACCCCAACCGCAACCCTAGCCGAACCCCAGCCCCAGCCCCAGCCCTAGCCGAACCCCAACCCTAACCCTAACCCCAACCCTAACCCCAACCGCAACCGTAGCCGAACCCAACCCCAACCCCAACCGCAACCCTAGTCGAACCCTAACCCCAACCCCAACCCCTAACCCCAACCGATGCCTAACCCTAAACCTCATCGGTACCCAAACCCTGAACCTAGCCCTAAAATAATCAAAAATTTCTTTAATTGATGATTTAATTACTTACCTGTTTGGTGGAGGAGACAATCGACAATCGGCGACGAGGAAGAATGGCGACGAGATCAGGAACGAGATCGGCGAAGAAAGATAAAGAACAACGAAGAGATCGGCGAGATCGGTGACGCGGCGACGAGATTTGGGGATTTGGGAGTTTCGCGCGCTCAAGCGAGAGAGAGGAGATAATCAGCGTAGGAAAATTATGTGCCTTTTTTTTATTAAATCCATATTTAGATGCCCCTACGGATTAGTCCGTAGGTCCTTGGTTTGCGGCTCCGTAGGGGAAAACAACAAATTACGATTTAATATTTCTAAATTAAACATCTGGGACCGTAGGGGCAACCGTCTGGCCCTACGGACTAATCCGTAGGGCCAAAATAAATCTTCCCCTACGGATTTCATTATCCGTAGGGGCAACCCCCTATTTTAGTAGTGTATATATATAAACAGAAGAATATATGTTCACATAAATAAATTAGTATTTGTATCAAATTAAAATACAAATATAAATAAGAGAATAATAAAATGAGTATAATACTAGAGAATATATATATATATATATATATATATATATATATATATAGAGAGAGAGAGAGAGAGAGAGAGAATAATGGAGGAAAGAGGCCATAGGAGGGAAATTTCCTCCTATGGCGTCGAAAAAATACAATCTCCATCTTGTTTTCCGACGATCGACACCCATCATCTTCATCGTTATCATTTAAGATATGGGTACACCAAATTTCATGTGATTCTACAACTTTTTCACCGTTGAATTAGTGGGTTCAAAATTAACGGTTTACCAACAATAGAACTTTTTACATTGCTAAATCAACGGTGAAAATGTTGTAGAATCACATGAAATTTGGCGTACCCACATCTTAGATAATAACGATGAAGATGATGGATTCCGATCGTCGGAAAACACGATGGAGGACGTATTGTTTTGACGCCATAGGAGGAAATTCCCTCCTATGACCACTTTCCTCCATTATTCTTATATATATATATATATATATATATATATATATATATATATATATATATATATATATATATATCAACACTTGAGTAGGGTAACTTGTTGACATAATCAAGGTTACGACACCAGGATAGTTAGGTCTCGATTCTCATTATGAGTAATATTACTCTCGGAGGATTTTCCATACTTGATCCCGGCTAGTTCTCCATTTAGGATTTGAATGAGAATTCAACAAAACAGTGGGAGACCGGATTAGATAAATTTATTAACCATTCTAAGCCAGATAGAGTGCACGCTGAGTGTTTTTTCTTTCTTTCTCTCTCTCTCTAGTGACCTAAGAGTTACCTTAATCAAAAACTCATTAACCAAGTTAACCGAAACTTTTTACAATTTTTGGTTTTGGAATGTCATGTTGCCATAATTCATGACATAGTCGCATATGTCTTTACCTGTCCTACTTTCCTTTTTGCTTGCTCTAGAACCCTTTGTATCCAGTACAGAGATCCATATTGCTTGGAAGGTCATCTCGTATGGTTAGATACGAACTCGAAGAAATTATTTCGGTCCAAGGATGGCCACCGGTTCTGGATAAAGTGAATTGCATATTGATATAATTCATTTGTGTCTCTTCTTTACCTTATCTCAAGTTTGAGAGCTCCTTAAATAAAGAGAATATACCAGTCACGCTTGTTGGATAGTTTTCTTCCAATCCCGAGGATGGAGCTGAAAGGAAGGGTAAGAAGAAAACCAACTAGCATAAATTCGGTATACAAAAGGTAAGATGGAAAGGCATCAAAAGGGGTTGAAGTGAGCGGAAAGGAAAATGAAACTACTATTATGACCCTGAGCAGTGAAATATGAATTACAAGGAATACCCGGCCACCTCTCGAAACATTTTGATGTTTCATGTTTCCTGTATGGTTTTAATCGAAAACTATTTCCCAATTAACTCTGACTCTTGTGTATATGAATACCGGATTATAATCCCACATATGTAAGTTGTTACAGATGCTGAGAAGAAGAAGAGTATTGAGAAGGGTGATTTGATCCTCAATGTTGGAAATCGGATCAATTGTTGCTGGGAAAATCACTAAGTTTTGCTTAGCGTCAAACTTTTGGTTTCGAATAACCGTTGTTAGTGTATGGTTCCCTTGGTCGCCGCTGGGTTTCGGGAGGCATCGACTATGCCATTTTATAAAAATTTGCGCGCTAAAGAACCCTAACCCTAGAATCTTAACTAGAGAATTAGACAATAGAGCAAGTAAACACCTTTACATACAAAGTGAACAAGGAATACAACCTTTGTATACCGGTCCTTCACTTCAATAGCTCCGTGCAGTAGTCCCTTCGCTCCAAGTAGTGAACTTCCGGACTCTGGAAAGGCTCCACAAGATGAACGGAACAAGCTTGCTTGAAGTGTCGAGGCAGAAGATGATCTACGTCGAGGAGACACCAACTCAAGCTACCACTTCACTAATATGGAATTAGTGAAGCAAACGCCCGAAACTAAATGGCTAGTATAGTAGAGGATGATGAAGTAGGAATTTTGCTCACTTTAGATTTATTTTTCTCACAATATTTCATCACCTTGAGAAAAGCTAGAAAGCTTTCTCTTGATGAAGAAGAAGATGAAGTGGAGATGAGAATGAAACTCATAAGGTGAGAATAGAAACCATGGGTGAGTTTATTTCATACACTAACTCATGTAGAGACTAAACTATGGTTATGGATAATGGTTAGGTTAATAAATATCTTAAGTAAAACAAATTAGTGGACTAAGTCAATGGACACATCAAGCTTCTAGCCATGAAAAATTTCCAACCAATTTTGATTTACTTTGATAAATAAAAACCTTAGGATTATCATAAGCATGGTGTGAGTCTCATACACATATATAGCATGTGGCATCTAGCATGACACAAACAAATGTACATTAATATATATCACATATATACCAAAGCACAAGTGAGAAAAAGAAATACTTAGTGAGCAAATATTAGTTAATGTATGTTAATATATCAAATATATAATTATACATTAAATTATTAAATCAACACTTGATTTAATAACCCGGCTATATCACATACAACCAACTAATATCAATCGTATCAACTTATCGAATCAACACTTGATTCGATAACCCGGCTATATCATATATAACCGACCGATATCATATATCGCTAGAATAGAATACAGTATCACATACTCGTATTAATCTCGGTACCGCACATATCACATATGTGCTCCTACTTCGTTTCGCTTGAGCCAGGAAACCTCTGTGTAGGACTCTAAAGACTCGTCAATACGCCGGCAGTAGGTGGTGATCATATCAGCCACCCATAAGCCGCAAGCGGTCTGCTAAACGTAACGGCCACCCGGGTATTGAGCGATCAGAAGATCAACAAGCAAGCCTGCTCATGCTCCTGCGAATCCAATTAGTAACACTACCGTACAGTCCGGTCTCTTCGTCTGATATGTCGCATATCACTGCCTGGGGGTGGTATAATGTCAGACCCCAATAGCCTGATAAGTCACGCCGATGTGAGGCTCATAACGGTTCGAGAAACTACTGATAACACTTACCAGTAGATCACAGCAACCCTGGCCAGAGATTTCCTGTTATGGCCAATCAAGCATAGCGCAACATCAACCCCCAAAACCGGGAGAGACGAAATCCCCTCCTATCGCTCATTGCCTCCATATGACTCGGGACTGTACCCAAAAACCACCGTTTTGCACGATCTCTTGAACATGGTAAGGTGGAAATCAAAGCACAGTGGGAATCACACAAGACTCTATGACGATCTTGGGTCGACAGACTAACATGTACCAGTGTCACCAAAGAACTGCTATCTGACGATAGGTATAATACCATATAGGAGTTCTCGACGAGTCCGTTCAGTGTACCCAGTCTCCACTAAGCACCCGTATACCATCTCTGATGTCAAACACCAATGGATATGGGATCATCCATCGCCCATCATATGGGTCGAGAAGCGTATACGCTAGTCTACACTGGAATATCGATGCCCCATCTCGATACTCCCACGACTAGGAACATTTGAAGGATGTACTTACCGACTACCTCTGCCCTACTAGTATGATCTGCATCATAATCCTGGTATTCAAGCACTCATCCTAAGGGCTTTATCAACATGTAATAGAGAGACAATAAGTGTACATGTTAAGATAAAAAGCACCCAGATAGCATACTATCACGTCGAGCAAGAAAGTCCTCCCTATATATGTCCAAGCATCCACTATAATATACATAATATGTATAATAATGGCCTCTAGGGCATACATATAACTAACAATCTCCCACTTGCACTAGGGCCATTTGTTGTAGTATCTCATACCCAACGTCCCATAAATGTCTCTGTAGGGAAAGGCCTCTGTGAGTGGATCCGCCGTGTTATCCTTCGCGTCAACTTTCCTAACCTCGATCCCTTAGGGATCAACCATCTCCCTGATCAGGTGATACTGTCCTCAGAATATGTCTGGATCGCTGATGGGATCGGTGTTCCTAGGCCAAAGCCACAACTCCATTGTTGTCACAATAATAGTTATTGGATGCTCAATGGTAGGAACCATATTCATCTCATGAACATGAATTATCGAGACATCCACTTTGGTAGCATCGTTGGTAGCGATGTATTCAGCCTTTATCGTCTAGATTACCACAGAATCTAGCTTGGAACTCTTCCAACATACCGTCCCTCCACTGAGGGTAAAGACAAAGCCCGAGACTGACTTTCAATCGACCTTATCACTCTAGGAGCTAGAATTGGTAAAGGACTCCTACTGGAGTTCACCTTTACCAATACCCCAAGAACATTTCTTCAGTACTTCTTAAGTACTTAAGAATGTCCTACACAGCTATCCAGTGATTCTACCAAGATCCGATTGATTCCTAATCACTACACCTAGTGAATCAGCTACATCTGGTCTGGTACATAACATCACATGCATGATGGAGCCTACCGCCGAAGCATAGGGTATCCCTTGCACGCGAGCTCTCTTCAAATCAGTCTTTGAAGACATCCTTTTGGAGAGAGTGATTCCTTAGTAAGTGGGCGAACCACCACGCTTAGAATCTTCCATATTAAACCCCTTTAGTACGGTGTTAATGTACCTGGATTTGGGATACTCCCAATATCCACTTAGATCTATCATCAAAGATCATAATCCAAAAGATGTAGTAGGTATCATCCAGATCTTCCATGGAGAATCCTCGTGATAAGAGGAGCTTGACCGAGTGTAGCATAGGAAACCATTTCCTATCAAGAGTATGTCATCTACGTACAATATGTGGAAGACAGACTAACTGTCTACTACCTTCTTATATATACAAGGTTCATCTATCATTTTGATGAAGTCAAACTCTTTGACTGCCATATCAAACCAGATGTTCCAACTCCGCGATGCATGCATTGATCCGGATGGACTTAAGCATAGCATCCAGCCTTTTCACAGAGTCCCCACTTGTGATGGCCTGCCTGAACCTAGTTGGGTCATCATCTAATATGATGCAATCCTCGCTCCTACCACCACCGAGAAGACCGTAGTATCTCTTAAGTGGATGAGAAACCCTACCAGATTCACGGAGAGGCTGAGGTTCGTTGGAGACAATTGAATCCTTTGGTTTCACCAAATTATCAGCTGTTAGTTAGTCTAGCTGGAACTCCTTCCAGTTCTACCTCTTGACCACAAATTTTTTGACAAGAAATTCCTTTTCTAAAAAGGTGGCATGCAGAAAAACACATTTTGCTCCTCAGTGTGGTAGAAGATATACCCTCGCTAATGTTCGGGATATCCAACAAACTTATACAGAACCGACCTTGCCTCGAACTTGTCCGGATTTTGCTTTTCAACATAGGCCGGACAACCCCATATCTTAACTCGTTTAAGAGATGGTCTCTTCCCATACCATATCTCATATGGAGTGGTAGGCACTGATTTGGATGGAACCCCATTAAATAGGTATGCAGATTCTCAAGTGCATAACACCAAAAAGGAAACATGCAATTCAGCAGTACTCATCATAGAGCGTGCCATATCTCATAGGGTGCGATACCTCCGCCCTGATACACCGTTGTGCTGTGGTGTATTCGAAAGAGTAAGATGAGAGAGAATCATATTCTCAGTTTAGAAAATCCAGGAACTCCATGTGCAAGTATTCGCCTCTTCGATCACATCGTAGGAATTAATACTTCTACCCGTCTGGTTCATAACTTCAATCTTATATTCCTTGAATTTCTCAAAAGTTTCAGACTCGGGTTTCAATAGGAACACATGTCCGAAACTTGAGAGATAGTCGATGAATGTAATGAAGTATCAAGAACCAACCCTGGCATTTGTAGACATAGGACCGTATACATCATCATGTATCCATTCCAAGAGTTCAGTAACTCTTTCTCTGTTTCCAGTAAACGGAGTATTGGTCATTTTACCTTTGAGATATGACTGGAAAGTATCATAAGATGAAAATTCGAACAGATTCTCATACTCATCCTTATGTAACTTAGCTTGTCGTGTCGCATTGATATGACCTTGTCTACAATGCCACGAGAAGGATTCGTTCATTTCTGAACTACTCCTCTTGTGTGTGTTCTAGATACTTTGAACTGTGGTTTGATTTAGAACGTATATTTTATTTCATAACGTGCCTGATCCAATCAACTCTTGATTCAGGAAAATGTTTACAACATTATCCAGCAATACAAAATTATATCCTTCTTTAATTTAATAAAGAATCTGATGTAATGTTGTATATCAGGTTCAACATGTAATAACATTTGTTCAGAATCAGTGTATTTACCACTTGGTAAAACAAGATGATATTTGTTGGATATAGTGCCCTCAAAGTCAATTATTGGATCGTAGGCACGTGATTGCAATGATTGAGGGAGGACCTATTCCGGTAGGACAGTCTTACTCGAGATGATAGTATGCTATCTGGTTTGTCTTTATCACCGTGTACATGCTTTAGGTGACATTACAGATCACTATTACACGTTGATAGAGCCCTTAGGATTCTTGCTTGACTACCAGCAGTATGATGACAATCATATACGTAAGAGTTGGGTAGTCTATAAGCACATCCTTAAAGTGTCCCTAGTTGTGGGAGTTTCGAGACTGGGCATCGATAGTCCATGAGTAGACTGGTGTATACGATCAAGACCCCGACGAGGGGTGATGGACGGTCTCACAAGCCATTGGTGTCAGTTGGTTCACCTAAGACGTATATAGGTGCTCATTGGGTTATGAGTACACCGAACAGGACTAGCCGGGAACATGCTAGTTGGTATTATATCTGACGTCAGATAGCAGTTCCCTGGTGACATGTCTACAGGTTAGTCTATCGACTTGAGATCGTCATTTTTCTCGTGTGAGTTCCCACTGTGCTTTGACTACTATCCTACCATGGCTCAAAGGAGTCGTGCAAACAGGTTTTAGTTGGGTACAGTCCCGAGCCACATGGAGGCAGTGAGCGGATCGGCAGGGGATTCGTCTCTTCCGGTATTGGGGTGAGATCACGCTGTGTTTAGGAGAGCCATTACACGAAGTCCTTAGCCAAGGCAAGTGAGATTTACTGGTAGGTATTCCAGTAGTATCTCAGGGTGTTCTGGGCTATACTCCGACACGACTTATACCGCTATTGAGGGTCTGACGTGTACCAACCCTATAGGCCCGATATACAATACTCATAGACGAACGGTCCGGACTGTACAGATATTGTCACTGACAGGCTCAGTAGGGTTTCAAGATGAGTTCGCTCGTCGGCCTCCCTTTGCTCAATACCTTGGTAGCCGTTACATACAGCTAGTACCACTGACGTGCTTGTAGTTAAACCCACTGCCAGCGTATTGACGAGTCTTTAGAGTCCCCCACAGAAAGTTTCCCAAGTTCGGGCGAAACGTTGTAGAGGCCGTATGGTTTTATGGTAGGGTTCGATCATATACGTGCACTCGTGCACGGATCATGATCGGACAGATCATACTAGTGGGCTTTGGTTTAAGCCGGATCCTAGAATTAGATTTGTTGGATTACTTTCGTCTCATTGCATTCGTATTCAGTTGGAATGAGGATGCAGGTATGTATATACAGATGAGGGGTATTCTTGTGATCTGTCACGAGTTTACTTTAGAAGATGCCATTCTATTTATTGTTATAAACATTTTATTAGTGGAAATTGTGAGTGCTAGTCATGATCAAGAGCATTAAATATGGCATGTGTTTTATTGATGACTCATGATGTTATTTTTATGCCATGTCTAATATCTTGGTTAATTGTTGTGTGGAATTGATATGTGGAGAGAGAGAGGGCAACCACTTAAGAGTGGGGTTTGGTCTTGAGATTATTATCAAGAGCTCTCACATATCATCCCAACACAATAAGCAAGCTTCTTCTTATTCACTAGCTTTTCTAGTGCTCACAATTTCCTCATCAATGGCTTCTTCTTCAGCCTCCATCCATACCATCTCATGTGTTGAGAATCAATGGATGTCTAGAGACAAAGTTATCACACACATTCTTTACTTCAGCTTGGGCATGTCGGATAGCAAACTTCATGTCCGAGTTGCTTCGGTTTATGAAGCGGGAGCCCGTAAAAAGATTCCTTGACGTGGTGCCACTTCGACGAGGAGATCGGAGATCGAGTGAGATCGGAGATGCCGCGAGGATCTTAGGATGATGGCTAAATACCGAAGGATACGGATTGATCGGTATAGCCATTCTAAACTTCTTTATAGTTTGCTAGTTAAGGGTTAATGGTATGATCCGGGTGAAAGACTACATTAGCGCCAGTTTTATAAAAAGTCTTTGTTCCGCGTTTGGCCTCGGATAGACGGCCGGGACGCTACCGTAGACTTACATGGTATCAGAGCCACGCCATTAACCCATAGTATCTTGGTCTAACATGTTTAAAATATCGATTGAACGAAATTTCCAAAACCGCAATTCCATTCTTAAAGTTTCTGTCGAAATTTAAAAGTGGTCGAAAAATTATTTTCAGTATGTCAGAAAATCGTGCAGGCTTTTCTAAGACCCTCGAAGAAATTTGAGAGCAAGTTCTCACCATCGGACCGCAGAACCACGGAGAAACCATCATGTTTGCCGCGGTTGCGCGACGGTATGGTTGCAACAGTGCACCATTTTTCTTCTGGGTGTTTTTCGTGTGGAATTGTGGTTTCTGGAATATTTTGTTTGGGCCCAGATTTATTTGAGTACTAGATTTGCACTTGGGGCCCACTTCGGGAAGTTTTTTCGATCGAAATTTTAAATACGTTAGTTTACAGTACTTACATTACTATCTACGATCGTAAATGTCATTCGAGCGGTAAATCACGTCTAATTGCTATAGCTCTTTTAAACGGGTTTGCGAACGTGACATTCACGTTGATGTTATGTGTTGTGCTGTATTGTTGCGGATTGTCATGGTGGATAGCTTGCGTGCAATGGTAGTGCGGTTTAGATTTATTTGTACATTTGGTATCGCGGGGCGAGCGTCCGACATGTAGACTGCCGTCATTACCTGTTTGTATATTAATCTTTTGGGGCACGACCGGGTTGAGGTCGATGTACCCGTTGTACATATTTTCTTTTCTCTACTAGGATTACCCCGCGGTGGAGTGCACGGATAGCCGGGTTCTAGAGGGCAACGGGACCGCATCTCATGGCTTTGAGACGGAGGGGGCTTCATGATCAGTCGAAAATATTGCATTCTTAATACATCAATTTCCCTACTCTTTGTAATCATCTAAAGGTGTTTGGTATAAATATAGCACATATTAGCAATCCGTCTGCAAAATATCAAATAACATATGTTATACATTATAACCGGCATTATGAGGGAAATTGTGTGTTTATTACTACATACAAGATTTTGTATATCTCAACACGGTTTATCGAGATTGTGTGCAGAAAATCCTTCAGGCAAAAGAGCCGGAATCACAAAAGTGCCGATAAAACGCATCAAGTCAAAGACTTGAGATCTGGAAGCAAACAAGAAAGAATAATGAGATTCCAGACATTAGAAGATTCCCTAAAAGCCAAAACCAAGCAATTCAGAGAGAATGAGCTATCAAGGACACTAAACGGCCGCGGATCCGCGGCCAAGTTGGCCTATCCGCCGCGGATCCGCGGCTTGATGGACACGTCAGCATCTCTAAATTTCTCCATGTGGCTTCTTGTAACGGCCAGGATTCCAGAAGTCTTCCAAAGAGAACGTGGCTTTATCCAGAAGGCTCGGCCTAACAACCTTATCCTAGAATATACCTTATTCTAGAATATTCCCTCCAACAAACTTATTCAAGAACACTCTACCTAACAACCTAGCTTTGGAGGGAAGATTCAAATGAGGTGGTTATAAAATGAGATCTAGATCTAGGGTTTAAAGGTTGTTGGTTAATTAGGTTACACAATTAGGGTTGAAGATTGAGCCAAATTTCCACAAGTTGAGTGACACAACTTGTAAATCAAAACTCTAGCCCATATCCAAATCCAAAGCCAAAGCCAAATCAAGATCATTTTGAGAAGCAAATCAAGCAAGCAACCATCGACCCTTTTTCCGCGAAGCCAATCTTCATCAGAGCAAGAGATCCATGTGTTGGGGTAAAAATTTACATCCCGGTTGACCGAGTCAAAGTCAAGGTCAACCCCAAGCTAGGTGGGCCCAAGCCCAGGTCAAGCGGGCCCATGCCCAAGTCGAGCCCGCGGCCAGCCTCCCCATGCCGACAACAAAATCATGTAATAAATAATTTTTATGTAATTTTTTATACATGAATGTATGCAAAATGGGCATAAAGCCAATATTTTGTAAGCCCATGGCTTATGTGCAAAAATGAAATGGCACATGAGCCATGGGATGGCTAAAATGCCATTTTTGTAAAGCCCAAGGGGCTATATGCAAATATGTAAGCCTATAAAAGGCAAAATGATGAATAAAAAAAAAAGATTTTTCATTCTCTCCACAAAAATTAGAGCTGAGCTCTTTCTTCCTTCTTCAAGGTTCCAAAACCTTCTTCTTTCTCTTGAATTAAATCAAGAGTTTTACTCTTCCTTTTTCAAAACAAATTAGTTTTTCACCACAAAACCCACACAGGGGAACTTGGATCTATCATTAGATCTGAAAAAGAAGAGATTTTGAGATTTCACATCTCTTGATCTTCAAGATCCAGCAAGCAACAGGAGGAAGAAGAACATCATTCACTAAACACAAAAAAATAAAAAAAAAACCACACTCAGGAGTCCAACTCCTCTTTGATTTCTCATCAGAGAAATCTTTTTAGGCTAAAAGCCTCTTTTTCTCCCCGGCGCTCCAGCGCAGAGCGCCCACGTGCCGACACGTGGCGCGCTTGCGCTCCAGCGCAAGCGCTCGAGCGCTCCAGCGCAAGCGCCCAAGCGCAAGTCACCCTGGTGTCGACACGTGGCGCGCTTGCGCTCCAGCGCAAGCGCCCGAGCGCAAGTCGCCCTCGTGCCGACACGTGGCGCTCTTGCGCTCAAGCGTAAGCGCTCGAGCGCAAGTCGCCCTCGTGCCGACACGTGGCGCGCTTGCGCTCCAGCGCAAGCGCTCGAGCGCAAGTCGCCCTCGTGCCGACACGTGGCGCGCTTGCGCTCAAGCGCAAGCGTTCGAGCGCAAGTCGCCTACGTGCCGACACGTGGCGCGTTGCGCTCCAGCACTCTGCGCTCGAGCGCAAAGCGCCCACGTGCCGACACGTGGCGCGCTCGCGCTCAAGCACCTAGGCGCTGGCCCCACGCATCCTTTGGATGTCTTTTTCCCCTTTACTTATATATGCATACATATATACATATGTATACAAATTTATACATACACGTACTCCACGACACTGTCCCTGTTAGAAAAAAATTTCTAACGGGGCGCTGCCCCGCACCCCGCAAGGGGGCTGCTAGCCCCCTTGACCCCCAGCCCGCTATCCGGGTAGCGGGACCCCCGTAAAAACTCTGCGTGGCTCCCGATATATCCAAAACCCCCTTTCAAAACACACGCACACCGCACATTGGGTTCGCATGACTAGTTTAACCCGTTAATCGGAGGTTCCCTCGCCCCAAAGGCGAGGGGTAATTAACGGCAGCTTAGTCCGCGGCTGCCGGAGATTCGGATCCCCACAACCATTAAACCCCGGCCTACCCTAGGCAGGGGGAATCTGTAGTACGCCTGACAAGCGCTCGCGTATTCCCATCTCACTGGGGTGACGAAAAACACCCTACAGGTTCTGGCACGCCCGGTGGGACCAATCTCTCCTCCCATATTTCGGGTTAAACGTTCATGCGAACTCAATCAATTTACATGTCTATATTTATACTAAAATAATGCTTTTTCATGCAGATTTTCAAGCAATCACCTTCCGACGATGTCTTCGATGATGAACTCAGCTCCCGTCTCCTACACGATGAAGATAGACTCCAGGATGGTCCTTCCGGCCAGTCTCGGGCGACAATGGGAGGAGCCGCTACTACCATTTGGCTCTATTACGTTCATGCCAGTTGGCGCCATCCCATCTCCTCAAGCCCCGGTGACAGACAAACCAGTCTCGAAAGGCAGGAGACCAAATGTGGTGATCTCAAGGGCGCCCCAACCCAAACGCAAGTCGGTATCTGAACGACTTTCCTTGGCCCCAGCTGGGGGCAAGGCCATCAACACCAACAAAGCTATAACGCGTCCCGAGCAAGCTCCAGCGGTGCCCCTGACAAATGCTCGATCGGGTGCCTTCTCTAAGCTCCCCGCTGATCAACTCACAATGGCTCCCCGGGCAGTGGATGCCCGCCAAGCCTTCAAAATCGAGAAGCTGAGGGAGAAAAGGCTCAGATATAGAGCCAACAAAAGGGCTAGGGCTCCTGCCAGGCTAAACCTCATGAGTTTCGAAGAACAGGGTTACCCCGCCAAAGATGAGGGGATGGCTGAATGTGTTATCCACACTGTCTACGTGGTGGGCACGCGCAGCAAGAGCAAGGACGGGGCCGCCACATCTCAAACCCAATCTGGCTTGAATGTGGTGGCCGCTTCCCAAGAACAGCCGCCTCCGCTGGATGATGAAAACCCTCTCGATGAGGCTGATAGGCAAAGAGAGCCCTCAATTCATGAGGAGTCAGGCTCGGAAAGCGAAGATGAGCCAACTTTCCGTCCTAAGACCGCAGAGCAACAACTTCTCCAAGAGCTCCGAAAACAGCTCAGAAGCAAAGATAAGGAGATGGCCAAGCTCTACTCAAAGATCGACGACTTGACAAATGTCGTCTTACGGCTTACGGCCCAACTTGCCTCTCAGCCGCCCAATCTGGCGCAGGGCTCTCATGAACCGGGAAATGGTGTCCCAAAGCAGCCGACGCCTATTCCCTCAAATCCAAAAGTGGCCGGACCGCATGAAAGTCAATCGCATCCTATCTCAGGAAATGTCTTGGCTACCGATGACAGTAGCCCGCTAACTCAAGATCAAATCATGGATTTGGTTGCCAGCAAAGTCAAAACATTGGTGGCCGAAGCCGAAGCGCGAAAAGATATCAGCAGTAGTGGGAGACCATATCCTGCTCAGTATGATCTGGTAGAATTTCCTAGCGGCTATGTCATCCCCAAATTCGGAAGATTCGATGGGACGGGAAATGCGAATCAGCATATCGCCCATTTCAAAGCCTCATGCGGAAATACTGGGGGCAATGATGTGCTTCTCCTTCGCCAGTTCGTTAATAGCTTGACCGATGTCGCTTTCGACTGGTACGCGAGCATACCGGATGGCTCCGTCATAACTTTTGTCCAAATGGAGTCTCTGTTTCGGCAGAGGTTCATGAGCGTCAGCGATAAGATCACCATTGCCGAGCTCGTAAGGACCAAGCCCAAGAACGACGAAAGCAGCACAGATTTTATAACCCGATGGCGCAATCTCTCCGTCAAATGCGAACCGCCGATAGAGCAGGACCAATCTGTCAGTCTCCTCGTCGGAAATCTCAACAATTGGATGGCCCCGTTTTTATGCACCGCGGGTCTCAAAACATTCCAAGAGCTGACCAGGAAAGTCCAGATGCTGGAGCGCTCAAAACAGGAGTCCTCCTCGGATTCTCAAAATAACAGTAAGTCCTGGAGAAACCGGAAGGACGATAATCGCAAAGGCGGAAACTCCGATGATTCTGAATCTTTCAACACTTCGGCTAACCGAAACAAGCAAGGGATGAGCGGACCTAGCGCCAACCAGCCTCGGAAGCCAATGTTCGGAGAGGGAGGAGAATCTCCACTGAAAGAGAAGCTGGATAAGGTCTATTCCTTCAGAAGGGACAAAATCCGTAAAATATTCAAAGACGCCCTGAAGAACGGTCTACAACTGCCAGAGTCAAAAAGACCGCAGGAAGCGAATAGGACCGACGACCCCAAATACTGCCCCTATCACAGAGTGATAGGCCATGCCATTGAGGACTGCTTCGTCTTCAAAGATTGGGTCGAAAAGCAATACAAGGCAGGAGAGATAGAACTGTCCAAAGGCGTGTTAACAAACAGTCAAGCTGCAACCGCCAATTTCATACAAACGGAGACCGAAGTTCTTCGTGAAACCGATTCTCTCAGGCATCTGCCTTTCTCTGAAAACAATCGACCACCACGTCATTAAACTGGGAACAGTCGACCACCACGTCATTAAACTGGGAACAGTCGACCTCTAAGTCGTTAAACTGGGAATGTAAAAAAAATTTTAAATAAAAAAAAGTGTAAATAAAAAAAAGAAAAATAAAGAAAAGCCGAAATGATGGGGCAACTCGCAATAAAAATCAGCGAGTAAAAATGAAAATGAAAATAAAGCCGAAACGATGGGGCAATCGCGAATAAATAGCCGAAATGATAGGGCAATCGCGACCTTCGCGATAAGAAAAGCTGAAATGATAGAGCAATCGCGGTAAAACAAAAATGAAAAAAAAAAAACCAAAAAAAAAAAAACAAAAACAAAAAAAAAACAAAACAACGGCGAATGATGAGTCGCTCCTGGTACCATATTCCAGTACAGCGATGCAGACGCCAAACCAAAATCCAATTTCCCAAAATTCTTCCAGCCCTACGGTTAGTTCCCAAATTGACTACCGTATACAATCCACGGGCTCAAATAATTCTCATCACCCTCATGCCCCACCGTAATCACCAGTTACGCGGCTGGTCTCCGCCTGTGGAATTATGCTCCATTGAAAAGACCCACTCATGTGTCCTCACGATACATGAGGAGAACAAACCTTTGTGGGATCCTTACGACTCATAAAGGAAAAACACACTTGGGGGTCCTCACGACTCCTAAGGAGAAAATGCACCTACGGGATCCTTACGACTCGTAGGGAGAAAATACTTTATGGGACCCTTACGGCCCATAGAATTGAAAAGCCTTAGGTGATAGGGATCCAAACCTGTCTCCTAAGCCATCGCTCCCCAATCCCCAAGTGGCGAATGATGAGTCGCTCCTGGTACCATATTCCAGTGCAGCGATGCAGACGCCAACCAAATTCCAAATCCATACCCCAAGTGGCGAATGATGAGTCGCTCCTGGTACCATATTCCAGTGTAGCGATGCAGACGCCAACCAAATTCCAAATCTCATACCAACGGCGAATGATGAGTCGCTCCTGGTACCATATTCCAGTGCAGCGATGCAGACGCCACCAAAGTCCTGAAATGTTTCCGGCCCTACGGTCTGGATCATACATCCTGCAAAACCGTATACAATCCACGGGCGTAAAACTATCCCAATCTCTCCCAAGTCCTCCCGGGGCAAATGATGAGTTGCTCCTGGCATTATCCCAGTGCAGCAATGCAGATGCCAAACAAGCCAAATCCAAATCCTCTCGGGGCACATGATGAGTTGCTCCTGGCATTATTCCAGTGCAGCAATGCAGATGCCAAACAAAAACCCCAATTCCCAAATCCTCTCATGACAAATGATGATTCTCCCCTGGTACCATATTCCAGTGTAGCGATGCTGATGTCAAATCAAATCAAATCCAACCAACGACCTCCCCATCGGAATTATGCTTCGCCTCGGAATCAAGTCAACCAGCAAGCTCTGCGTCAGAATTATGCTTCGTCTCAGAATGCACCCCGTGTCGAAATCATGCTTCGCCTCGGTGTTCCTGCCTTCCTCGTCGGAATCAAGCTCCGCCTCGGAATCAAGTAAACCAGCAAGCTCTGCGCCGGAATCATGCTTCATCTCAGAATGTACCCCGTGTCGAAATCATGCTTCGCCTCGGAGTATTTGCTTTCCTTGTCGGAATTATGCTTCGCTTGGGAATCAACCTCTACATCGAAATTATGCTTCGGTCAGAATATCTGCCGCTCTTCGGAAAGATGCTCCGATCCCCTGGAATTATGCTCCGCAAATCGGAATGATGCTCCGACCCTGGAATCATGCTCCGCCCTTCGGAACGATGCTCCGAATCCTGGAATTATGCTCCGCCCATCGGAACGATGCTCCGATCTCTGGAATCATGCTCCGCCCTTCGGAACGATGCTCCGAATCCTGGAATTATGCTCCGCTCTTCGGAATGATGCTCCGAACCCTGGAATCATGCTCCGCTCGTCGAAATGATACTCCGATCCCCGGGAATCATGCTCTCCGGGATGATGCTTCGCCTCTGGAATGATGTTCCACCTCGAAGTTCAGCTTCAAGATCCATCAATTTCATGCACACAACTCAAATGTGCGGTGTGCATTTATTGATGGGGGGCACTTTGTTGGGGTAAAAATTTACACCCCGGTTGACCGAGTCAAAGTCAAGGTCAACCCCAAGCTAGGTGGGCCCAAGCCCAGGTCAAGCGGGCCCATGCCCAAGTCGAGCCCGCGGCCAGCCTCCTCATGCCGACAACAAAATCATGTAATAAATAATTTTTATGTAATTTTTTATACATGAATGTATGCAAAATGGGCATAAAGCCAATATTTTGTAAGCCCATGGCTTATGTGCAAAAATGAAATGGCACATGAGCCATGGGATGGCTAAAATGCCATTTTTGTAAAGCCCAAGGGGCTATATGCAAATATGTAAGCCTATAAAAGGCAAAATGATGAATAAAAAAAAAAGATTTTTCATTCTCTCCACAAAAATTAGAGCTGAGCTCTTTCTTCCTTCTTCAAGGTTCCAAAACCTTCTTCTTTCTCTTGAATTAAATCAAGAGTTTTACTCTTCCTTTTTCAAAACAAATTAGCTTTTCACCACAAAACCCACACAGGGGAACTTGGATCTATCATTAGATCTGAAAAAGAAGAGATTTTGAGATTTCACATCTCTTGATCTTCAAGATCCAGCAAGCAACAGGAGGAAGAAGAACATCATTCACTAAACACAAAAAAATAAAAAAAAAACCACACTCAGGAGTCCAACTCCTCTTTGATTTCTCATCAGAGAAATCTTTTTAGGCTAAAAGCCTCTTTTTCTCCCCGGCGCTCAAGCGCAGAGCGCCCACGTGCCGACACGTGGCGCGCTTGCGCTCCAGCGCAAGCGCTCGAGCGCAAGTCGCCCTCGTGCCGACACGTGGCGCTCTTGCGCTCCAGCGCAAGCGCCCAAGCGCAAGTCACCCTGGTGTCGACACGTGGCGCGCTTGCGCTCCAGCGCAAGCGCCCGAGCGCAAGTCGCCTTCGTGCCGACACGTGGCGCTCTTGCGCTCAAGCATAAGCGCTCGAGCGCAAGTCGCCCTCGTGCCGACACGTGGCGCGCTTGCGCTCCAGCGCAAGCGCTCGAGCGCAAGTCGCCCTCGTGCCGACACGTGGCGCGCTTGCGCTCAAGCGCAAGCGCTCGAGCGCAAGTCGCCTACGTGCCGACACGTGGCGCGTTGCGCTCCAGCACTCTGCGCTCGAGCGCAAAGCGCCCACGTGCCGACACGTGGCGCGCTCGCGCTCAAGCACCTAGGCGCTGGCCCCACGCATCCTTTGGATGTCTTTTTCCCCTTTACTTATATATGCATACATATATACATATGTATACAAATTTATACATACACGTACTCCACGACACTGTCCCTGTTAGAAAAAAATTTCTAACGGGGCGCTGCCCCGCACCCCGCAAGGGGGCTGCTAGCCCCCTTGACCCCCAGCCCGCTATCCGGGTAGCGGGACCCCCGTAAAAACTCTGCGTGGCTCCCGATATATCCAAAACCCCCTTTCAAAACACACGCACACCGCACATTGGGTTCGCATGACTAGTTTAACCCGTTAATCGGAGGTTCCCTCGCCCCAAAGGCGAGGGGTAATTAACGGCAGCTTAGTCCGCGGCTGCCGGAGATTCGGATCCCCACAACCATTAAACCCCGGCCTACCCTAGGCAGGGGGAATCTGTAGTACGCCTGACAAGCGCTCGCGTATTCCCATCTCACTGGGGTGACGAAAAACACCCTACACCATGACGATCCGCGACTCACGGAGATCGAGCGGAGCGAAATTCGACGGATCTAGTTACCTCTTTAAAAGGAGCGATCGAGAGCAACATCTTGTAACCTCGAATTGAGAGAATGTGTAATTAGTCGTCGATTAATTAAAGGTGATAATTGTAATTTTTTCTTTCTTTACATTCTTGCGTTATGAAACTTCTTGATCTTTGATACATTAATTTTCATGACGTGTGAGTGAAATCTCCGCTTGTGGAGGATTCAAGAGAATTGATAGATTTAATGATGATCAAATCTTAATACTAGTCTTAATTCCTATGAGATTTGTGAACTTTAGCAAAAAGAATCGTTGATGACCTAATTTGGAGCGAAATGACTTCTTGATTATTTCATTGCAAATTAGGGATCTAACGATTCATGATTTTCTTTGCTAGAGACTAGATCCGAATGATCATGATCAAAAGGACAAGGGATAGAAGGAGAAACCCTAGTTTCTTCAATAAATCCCTAATCTTCATCATAATCATCAATCTAGCTACAAATTATCAATATATAAGATTAGGAATTATTAGATTCATCATTAACTATTAACCCAATCAAATCCTACAAGCTATTCTACAAATCTTGATTGATTAGGAAAATTCTTGATTCTTGATTCTATATCTTTATTTTCTTTATATTTCTTGAAATGAAAACTTATAAATCTTGAATCAATTTTCTTGCAATTTCTTTTATCTTTTCATTTTGACTCATCTAACAAGATCAATCAAAACACACATCTCAGTGGACGACCCGTATTCATTAACGCGCTACATCGACACCGTTAATTTATTGCGGTATAAATTTCTTTGGTTGTGAAACATTTCTAAATACACACGAAGAATGATCAATCAAATGACGTCGTTGCCGGGGATAGTGTGCTAATTTGTTCGTTTTTGTAATTTGAGTTGAAAAATTTATTATTCCATCAGTTTTTACATCAAATTTCGTAACAAGCGCTTAACGATTTGTTGTGATTTGTTGGAAGGAGATCTGGAATTTGTGGAGCGAGAATTTTTTTTCCAGAGCATCTCAGGGAGCTCAGTGAGGCAACAGAAGTCTTTGTAAGAATTTTTGTGCGGGGATCACATTGAACGGCGGCGGATCCGCGGTTCTTGGTACCCTATTGCGGCGGAAGCGCGTCCTGTCTAGGGTTTCAGTGCATCAAAACTTCTCAGGTCATCTTTGTCTTTCTTATCTTCTCCCTCATCTGTTCCATTAACAAATTTTTTCAGGTTTCTTTGCAAAAATTCGCAGCGCCGCAAAAAGAAAAATTGTTGCGTGTTTGATCTTGGTTGTTTGCATTTTTTAACACGGAAATTAAGGGGCACGACCAAAATTCAGATTAGGTCGGGATTTCATTACTCGTCCTAAGCCCCAAAAATCACAAACTTGCATCCGCATCACCCTCATTAACTAAAAAAATATCTAGACAAGACTCTAAGGACCGTCGCGCTCATTTAGGACAGAAGGAGGTCGTGGGTAATCTATTGCTTATCCGCGTTTCTTTTGTGGTGTCTAAGGCAAGTGTGTCTAAGGCAAGTGATTACTTAATTAGGCCCACTACTTATATAGTGGAGAACCTCCCACTTACCTGGCACTTACCTGGCCACAGAAGGGGCAAAGAGGCAGTAGAGGATCTATCTTGCGACTTGTCTTCTGGAAGTCTAGGAGCGGTCTAGAGACTTGACCTAGGTGACCACTAGAATTATGGTTGCTTGTGAATTGTTTGTGTGAATTTTTCAAAAATCCGTATTTTTTCAAAACCAAACACCAATCTCATCTTTTCCTTAATTATCACTTAACGCTGCCACTTGTGCTAAACCATTTAGTGCATGCTCGGCTGGATACGGGATTCTAGTGCCCGACTTGTCCGCGTTCCTCCTATCGACTCCGAAGTCGGTAATTCTACGTCTACTTTTTCTACACCCTTACGACACCCACTTCGATGGACGGTTCTCTATCGAATTTCTTTACCACTACTCTGCCACCGTCCGCAGGTGCGCAGAATCCGCCCCGCATCTCTCTCCAAGAGAGATGTTACCCTATGCGAGGTCCTCTTTCGACCTGTCTCACCATTCCACCAGCCAATGGGGACAATTTTGAAATAAAACCCCAATACATCAATCTTCTACCAAAATATCACAGTCTCGAGTCTGAAGACGCATATGTCTTTATTACCAAATTTGAAAATGTATGCGCAATGATGGGTACTTCACAGATTTCTGTGGATGCTATGCGTCTGCGTCTTCTCCCATTTACCTTGTGCGATATAGTCGAGAAGTGGCTTTATAACACAGCCGCACATTTCATTTCGAATTGGGGAGAATTTGTAACATCACTCCTTAAGAAATTCTACCCTAATCATAAAACAGCTCGAGTCCGTAGTGAAATAAATCAATTTACCCAGCTTCCAAAAGAACCATTCTTGAAGTGTTTTGAACGCTTCAAGGATCTGTTAGTTCAATGTCCACATCACGGAATCCCTAGATGGGATCTGTGCAGAATCATATATAAGGGCATTAATTCTACCACTAAACAGAACCTTGAATTCATGTGTCAAGGCACCTTCATGACTAAAGACGATGGTGAAGCCTGGAGATTTTTAGAAGATTTCGCTGAAAAATCTTTATAGTGGGAGAGTGTAAACCAATCATCGTCTAGAGGTGGCATTCACCAAATTGATGTTTCCATAGGAGTTAGAGCTGAAATAGCAGCAATACAAAAGAAACTCGAAGCTATGGAACATAAATTTTTAGCAGCCTCCCTAAATCAGATGTTACTTTCCAAAACTGTATGTGGATGCTGTTCTGATCCATCTCATCTTACGGAAGAATGTCCATTAAATTATCCGTTTCAAGGTCAAGAGCATACCAATGCTGCTTTCCAACAAAGACCTAGAAATGATTCGTATTCTTCCACTTATAATCAGGGTTGGAGGAATCACCCTAACTTTGCTTGGAACCAACAACAAAATCAAAACAAGGTTCTAAATCAAAATAATTTTCAAAGGGGTCCTCCACCACAACAGCAACCATTTCAACTGACTCAGCACCCCTATCAATCACAAAACTTTCAAAATCCGGTCAACACACCTGCACTGTATAATCCTTTGCAGTTGACCGGTACTGATAATTCCTCTTCACTCGAACAGACTTTTGAAATGTTCATGAAACAAATGTCGGCAGAATTTAAGTCTTCCCTCGATAAAATCCAGAAAAACTCTGACTCCCAAAGTGAGAGTATTAAATCGATGGAAGCTCAAATTGCCCAATTAAAAGCCGAAATGAGTGCTAGAGAAAAAAGGAAACTTCCGTCTCAACCCCTACCGAATCATGGGCATTCATAACACTACAATGTGAATGCCATCACAACGTTGAGATCAGGAAGAGTGCTGAATAATCACATTGGGGAAGAGATTGATAACCATGAAGAATTAATCAATAATACCCCGGCTGAGGCTTTTCCTTCCACACACACTTCTAATTCTACACCTACTTTATCTACCCCACCATTTTCTAGCGAGCCTATTCTCCGTTTTCCTCAAGGCTCGACACCTCAGCATACCTCTTCTACTCCACCAAAGACGATCCCCACTTCTATTCTGGGATCAGTTCCACACACCACACCTTCTCCAATGTTTGACCCAGCTATTATTGCTAAAGCTCCTTATCCGAACCGGTTAAGGGGTAAAAAATCGAGTCCACATATGAAGAAGATTATGGAAATGTTCAAACATGTTAACATCAACATCCCTCTTCTAGATGCAATTCAACAAGTCCCCGCTTATGCGAAAATTCTCAAAGACTTGTGCACTAGGAAGAGGAAGACTCAAGTGCCAAAAAAGGTGTTCATGTCAAAGACTGCAGACACAGTTTTCCCCCAACAATTACCTAGGAAACGTAAGGATCCAGGCTATCCTACTATTTCTATTTCTATTGGGGATAAACACATTAACCATGCTTTACTTGACCTGGGCGCAAGTGTTAACCTGCTTCCATATTCTGTTTTTGAGCAGCTAGGGATCGGAGAGTTGAAACCGGCTCACTGCACTCTCCAGATGGCCGACCGATCAATCACCAAACCTAGGGGTGAGCTAGAGGATGTGTTAATAAAAATCGGGGAATTTTTATTCCCTGTGGACTTTATTGTACTCTTTACACAGCCTGTAGTGAACCCACGGAATCAAATTCCGGTGATTCTTGGTCGACCCTTTTTGGCCACATCTAATGCTATAATCAACTGTCGTAATGGCTCTATGAGCCCATCCTTCGGGAAGATGTCAATAGAGCTTAACATATACAAGTTGGGAAGTGTACCCTCCGAACCTACTGCCCAGGTCTGTTCTGTCGAATTAATGGATGTCGACAGCAGGGAATTTGATCATTCTCATGATACTGATCTTGACTCTTTTCATATGTTGTTGTTTGACCCAACTATGTATCATACACATACGGACTCTTCCACCGAGTTGTCCGGGACAACATCTAACACTGATTATGAACCGTTTTTGGAGTCTGAAGATCACCCCGCGCTTTTGGATGACATTATTCTTCGGGGTATCGATGAGAGCTTTGAGGAAATTTTCGCTGATGAACTCGCATTTTTAGCAAACACGGGTGTTGAGATGTATCAACTACAAGAAAAAGAAATTGAACCTCCACCCCTTCTTCTGGAAAATCATGTGAATGCGAGTAATCCATCATCACTATCACTGTGTCGTCTCTCCAAATTGAGACGCAAACCCATTCTTTCACACAAATTATCCCTTCCCCATTTCTTCCCGACTCTATTCATCATATTCTTCCACCAGCCGGTGCTTTTCACGGATAAATTTTTCGAATTGTTGGTGTTGACTTTTGGTCTTTGCAAAGCTTGGCATTGACCAGTAACTTTGACCTCCTCTTGTGATTTTAAAAGATTAACATTATTTAACTCAAGTTTTTTTTGGGGGGGGTTATATTTCTGGCTCTTGAAAATAAAAGTTGTACTCAAAATTGTGAGCCAAAAATAAGTTTAGGGGAGGATTTTAACTTTCATATATTTTTGACCCCGTTAATAATGTCCTCCCAAGCTTACAGGTTTTTGAACTTTAACAGATAGCAACAGTGAGGACACTTTTGAAAACAAGTTTGGGGGAGGTTTGTGCTTATTTGCGCATCATTTGCATCATACTTTGCATAAGCACAAAACATATAAAAAATAAAATAAAAAAAAATTGTACATAAATAAGGTAATAAAAGATTAGATAGTGAAAAATTACATCCAAAAGATTAGAAAAATTTAAGAAAACCAAGAATGTTAGAAGTTTTCTTAAACAAAACTAGTAATAATTAGTTATGAGCCGTTGTCCCAAGGGTTAGTAAGATGAAAGAAGTCACTAATCTAAGGATAAAAATAAGTCTAAAAAATAGTTCTTATTCTGGAAGCCAAACATTTGAATGTTGATACCCTAGTATTCTCACTTACATACGTCTTGAAGCTCGGGATAGTAGAGGATACCTTGAAATGCTCTTGTCTAAAAGCCAAAGTATGAAGGAAATAATAAATGGAAAATAAAAGATAAAATGGTGAAAAGAAAAATGAACACTGGTTTTGTTATCGCCAAGGCAGCAATAAAAAAAATATAGCGAGGGTGCTTCATCACCTAGCGCCTTAAACCAACTGGTTTGGGAGTCACTGCTAAGTCTTAGGTGTTGCAAGACGAGGAAAATACTAAATACACCGTATAAGCGATCACATGAGTAATCGGTCGGTTAATACCTCAAGAAATATTAACGGTCGCATGAAAAATGTGTGAGCAAATTCATCTAAATATTCATCAATTAAAAAGTACTGAGGTAGATGGACAAGAGTATGATTGCTTGAATTGAATTCTCCGAGTGTAGGGACGTCCTTTACACACACGTAGGGTTATATGATCGATGTTTGGAAGAAAGATAGGAATGAAGAATAAAGACGATGTTTTATTGAGGGATGATGTGATTTCTAACATTTTTTCATGACTATTAAGATAGGGCTCATGACAACCGAAAATCTAGTATTAGTTGGAAACACTAATTTTCAAATTCTTTCATTTATAGTTCTTATCTTTATATGTAACTTTCACGGTTTTTCTTTTATTATGGGATTTTGTGGGTGCAATCCGCTGAAAACCCTCAGGAGACAACACTCGTCCTACTAGGGACACCTAGAGGTTTAAAGGCTTATTGCATGTGCTCAGTGCAATCGTGTTGCCTACGAAAGTGTGCTAGTTAGTTTTTTCTTTTTCTTTATTTTCTCCTTCTCCTGAATAAAAGATGTTTTCTCGAGACGACCAAAATTAATTTTGGGGGAATTTAATCATTCGAAAATATTGCATTCTTAATACATCAATTTCCCTACTCTTTGTAATCATCTAAAAGTGTTTGGTATAAATATAGCACATATTAGCAATCCGTTTGCAAAATATCAAATAACATGTGTTATACATTATAACCGGCATTATGAAGGAAATTGTGTGTTTATTACTACATCCATGATTTTGTATATCTCAACACTGTTTATCGAGATTGTGTGCAGAAAATCCTTCAGGCAAAAGAACCGGAATCACAAAAGTGCCGATAAAACGCATCAAGTTAAAGACTTGAGATCTGGCAGCAAACAAGAAAGAACAGTGAGATTCCAGACATCAGAAGATTCCCTAAAAGCCAAAACCAAGCAATTCAGAGAGAATGAGCTATCAAGGACACTAAACGGCCGCGGATCCGCGGCCAAGTTGGCCTATCCGCCGCGGATCCGCGGCTTGATGGACACGTCAGCATCTCCAAATTTCTCCACTTGGCTTCTCGTAACGGCCAGGCTTCCAGAAGACTTCCAAAGAGCACGTGGCTTTATCCAGAAGGCTCGGCCTAACAACCTTATCCTAGAATATACCTTATTCTAGAATATTCTCTCCAACAAATTTCTTCTAGAAGACCCTCCCTAATAACCTAGGTTTGGAGAGAAGATTCAAATTAGGTGGTTATAAAATGAGATCTAGATCTAGGGTTTAAAGGTTGTTGGTTAATTAGGTGACACAATCAGGGTTGAAGATTGAGCCAAATTTCCACAAGTTGAGTGACACAACTTGTAAATCAAAACCCTAGCCCAAATCCAAAGCCAAAGCCAAATCAAGATCATTTTGAGAAGCAAATCAAGCAAGCAACCATCGATCCTTTATCCGCGAAGCCAATCTTCATCCGAGCAAGAGATCCATGACGATCCGCGATTCACGGAGATCGAGCGGAGCGAAATTCGACGGATCTAGTTACCTCTTCAAAAGGAGCTATCGAGAGCAACATTTTGTAACCTCAAATTGAGAGAATGTGTAATTAGTTGTCGATTAAATAAAGGTGATAATTGTAATTCTTGCTTTCTTTGCATTCTTGCGTTATGAAACTTCTTGATCTTTGATTCATTAATTTTCATGATGTGTGAGTGAAATCTCCGCTTGTGGAGGATTCAAGAGAATTGATAGATTTAATGATGATCAAATCTTAATACTAGTCTTGATTCTTATGAGATTTGTGAACTTTAGCAAAAAGAATCGTTGATGACCTAATTTATAGCGAAATGACTTCTTGATTATTTCATTGCAAATTAGGGATCTAACGATTGATGATTTTCTTTGCTAGAGGCTAGATCCGAATGATCATGATCGAAAGGATAAGGGATAGAAGGAGAAACCCTAGTTTCTTCAATAGATCCCTAATCTTCATCATAATCATCAATCTAGCTACAAATTATCAAAAGATAAGATTATGAATTTTTAGATTCATCATTAACTATTAACTTAATAAAATCCTACAAGCTATTCTACAAATCTTGATAACTAAATTGATTGGGAAAATTCTTGATTCTTGATTCGAGATCTTTATTTTCTTTATATTTCTTGAAATGAAAACCTACAAATCTTGCATCAATTTTCTTCCAATTTCTTTCATCTTTTCATTTCGACTCATCTAACAAGATCAATCAAAACACACATCTCAGTGGACGATCCGTATTCATTAACGCGCTACATCGACACCGTTAATTGATTGCGGTATAAATTTCTTTGGTTGTGAAACATTTCTAAATACACACGAAGAATGATCAATCACTTCACTCTAGAATTGGCGGGCTATTCGCCGCACTCGTAAGGGGTACAGGTTGACCCAAGGAGGTGTGCTCAAGTTACCGGATTCCGTGAAATGCTGGGTGGTCCATTCACTTTGCTGAAGGGCGCTGCCTCATTTCAGGTTTTGGCAGGTAACTTGCCGCACTCATAGGGGTCTAGGTTTCATTGCACAGGCTATCCACATGACCAGGGGAACGTCGGGTTTCGCTTGCGGCTCAAAGGAAACCCGGGGCTTCCAGATAGCTGTATTGTTCTATGATGTTTATTACTTTTCTGTGATGTTGCATTTATCACGCCTGGAGCGATTATTGTATATTGATATATATACTAGTAGATGTTGTATATATTTTACACCCGCGCTAGTCCAATCCCCGCTCTGTCGTTAGTTAAGTAACCTAACGGGTGATGACGGAACCCAGTGGCGAATGCGGTTGGCATATACATACATTTTATTTTCGTTCTTTTCTAGTGTGATTAATTGATGGGACTGCATTGATTTGTATCAATGCAGGGAAAACAAACCTATTCGATGTTGTTGGAACAATTTTCAAAAAGCTGTTATTACAAGGACGTTTTCATTTGCTTTGCACAGCGATATTCAGTTTGGAATATCCAGCACCTCATTCGACAAGGCAAGGGCCGAGATCCCTTCATCGGGAGTGACCCCTTAGGCAGAAGTTAGCATCAGGGTAATAACTTCACTATAGTCGATTACTTTTTTCTTTGTATCGTGGTATTCTGTTAGAATATCCTGCACCTCATTCTACGGGGAAAGAGCCGAGATCCCTTCACCGAGAGTGAGCTCTTTAGCAAAGGTTTCGCCACTATATTTTTGTAAAAAGCTATCCGGTTCCTTCAACGATATCAAGTTCATTACGTTAACGGTTTTTCGCCAAAAACCATTCGTAGCCCTCCGTCATTTCAGAAGGGTAGCACTTAGTATTAATGCTATGTTTGTTGACCTTCGTCAAGGCATAGTGTATGGTAGCTGCTTGTTACATTTCTGTTGCATAGATAGATGCGTTGGTTTGGGACAGTCGTACAGCCTTGTTGACCTTCGTCAAGGGCGAGTACGAGTGGGTTCAAATTAACCTAGACAATGACGGGTAGAACTTTACATGTGACTTATGATTTGTTGACCTTGGTCAAGGTCATAAGAGCATGGGGTAAAAATCACATCGGGAGTTTCAAACATACAGGAAACTTGCCAGGAATGCGCATACCTTCTGGAGTGTAATAACGTGAGTGGATTCCATCACGTTACCTTGCGATGATAGTTGGATCCCGATTCCCACTGATGAGTTAGTTTACTCCTCGGGTTATCCCGACTAATTCTTCTTTCCGGTTTGGAGGAGAATTTGAGGTTACAGTAGGAGACATCCTGATTAGATAAAGTGATTAACCATTCTGATCTAGGTTAGAGTGCACGCAGAGTGTTTCTTTTCTCTCTCTCTTTGGCAGCGACCATGGCCAGACCCTAGACTATGACTCAGTGACCAAGTTAACCGAACTTTCTTAAAACACTGGCTTTTGGATTTTCTGAGTTGCATACTTTATTGCCACTCCTTGTTTTACCCTTTGCATTTCTCCAGAACACCTCGTATCACTACGAACATCCACTGGATAAATCCATCGTATGGTTATATACGAACTCGAAAGAACTTGTTCCAGATTAGAGGATGGATTCTGGTTCTGAAGAGATTGAATAGGACTATTCAGTTGTCTTTTTCTTTTACCTTCTCTCAGGTTGTGAGGGCTCCTAGGATTAGGAGAGGGTACACCTATTACGCTTATTGGATAGTCTTCTTCCAAAGCATAGGCAGGTGCCGAAAGGTAGGGAATGTAGAAAACCAATTAGCCTAAGTGTGGTGTACAGAAGGTAATAAGTAAAGACAAATAAAGGGATTAGAAAGAGGGGAAAGTAAATTGCAATTGCTATCATTCACGACCAAGCCAAGTATTTCATCGCCACTCCTATTTCACCTTTGTATTTCTCCAGAACATCCCGTATCACTACGAACATCCAATTCCATTGGATAAATCCATCGTATGGTTATATACGAACTCGAAGGAACTTGTTCCAGTTCGGGGAAGGATTCTGGTTCAGGAAAAATAGGAATAAGGTTTATTCAGTTGTCTTTTATCTTTACCTTCTCTCAGGTTGCGAGTACTCCTACGATTAGGAGAGTACACCTATTACGCTTATTGGATAGTTTTCTTCCAAACCATAGGCTGGTGCCGAACGGTAGGGAAGGAAGAAAACCAATTAGCCTAATGATGGTGTACAGAAGGTAACAACTAAAGACGAATAAAGGGATTTTGAGAGATGTCAAAGAAATATACGGTTATAGTCATGAATCTGGATAATGGAAGAGGCATTACTAGGAATACCTGGATATCCCTACGAAACATTTTAATGTTTCAGTTTCACTATGTGTTGTTAATAGAAAACTGATTTCCCAATTAGACACCTACTCTAGGGTATGTATTTACCAGGTATGACTCTTACATCTGTATGGTTTTACAGATGATGAGTGGGAGTAACTTATTAGGAATTAGGCGATCATCCTCATTATATCGGAATTCGTTGAAATTAGTGATATTTGAGGAAATCACCTAGGTTTTTGCTGGACGACAAATATTTGGTTTTGAATATCCGTTGTTATGCACCAATTTCAAAATGATATATCTATACGTTTATTTCATAAAGTGAGATTTAACTTTTTGAAATTATGTTCATGACATTTACCTATATCAGTTGATGGTTAGGTAAGGAGCATTCAACAGCGGTGTAATTCTTCATAACCATAGTACAGTTTTCAACCTACGACGCACAAGGTTTGAGTTATTCAACTCAGGAGACTTATACAGAGTATTGTATGTTGTCCAGCGTCCATTAGGACAGAGGGGTTGGTGCTCGTACTATATTCTATTTACTTATGACTTCTCTAGTTTTAGACACGTGTTTCATAGAAATACAAGGTCTAAGTTTTGAGAAGTTATATGTATAAGAATAAAGTAGAGAACCACGTGTTGCAAGTATCGGGATTCTTCAAGGTGATCGAAGATGTATATACTTGTATGAGATATTCAGTTGATATTAATGGTTTTGAGAAACTTGTTTCTCTTTCAGGTTACTCATAATTGGATGCACTCCTAAGTTGAGTAATGCTGATCGGCCTCTCTCCATTTAGTTGACAAGCACTGGAGACAGCTGCATGATTTGAATCTGGTTCCAATTAAATCAGTTCCTTAGTTTCTCTATTGAATATAGAACGGTTAATATCTTAACAATGTTAAGGTATGTGGAGTTGTCCGGCTTATGCTTAAAACCAGACACTGGATAACTCAAGGCACGTTTCTGTAATGGCAGTTTATGGGTTAACCCGACCTATGACGAGGGTTAACTTTCTACCATCTTGAAGATCAATAGTGATATTGTTCTTGACTCGCAACAGTTTTAGTAAAATGGACTTTTTCAGAAAACAGTGGTGGGAGTATGGTAGAACTAGAAGTGATTCCAGAACCGCAAACGATTACTAAAAATTTAATAGGACCTAAAGATTCAATCAGGTTTGACATTCCATTAGCCACTCCGCAGATATGGTGGGTAACATCAGGCACCTGAGAGGTACTCCGGTATCCCCAAGGAAGGTGATAAGGAGTTTCTTGTTTACCCAGACTTTCCATTGCTGCTGTTCCAGACTATGAGACCCGGTAGGAGGATGGGTATAGCGTCGTTCTAAACTAGCTTTAGAAGTGTACGTGTATATGACTCTGACAGATGGTTGTCGTAGTTAGTGGGAGCAGAGGAAGCTTGGTGGACAAGTAGCTTATGTCTATTTATAGACTAAAGAAAATATAGCGGAGATAGATCATCTATTTTTGATGTAACAGTCATAGGTTTTGACTTCATCTGAATAGGGTTGGATCTGTTAAGAAGGTAGTAGGGTGTGATGTCCTGGTATTTGGATGACATACACATAGTAGGAAGTGAAATTCCTATACTACGATCGGTTATATTGTGGTGTCACACAGTGGTTTCTCCACATAGGATATGGATATAATATCAGGCATTCTGGTTACTAGATCTATGTTTTTAGATCTAGATTTGGGTAGTTTCCCAATCTGGGTACTTAGACAGTATTCTAAAAGGTATTTTAGAATGGACGACTCCTGGCATGGTGGTGTACCTGCAGGTGAGGGAGTCACCCTCTCTAAAGGTGTCTTACAGACTAAAGAGGAGAGGGATGTGCATGATTGGCATATCACTTGCTTAGACAATTGAGTCAATCATGAGATGTCATGTACCACACCAGATGTTGTTTTTACACTAGCTGCAATAAGTTGATATTAATCCAATCCTGGAGAAACGTTCGGAAGCAGTTTTAGACAGAGTGACCTGGATGACAGAGTGACTATCAGAGTTATAGTTTTCCCTTTGACAAGGGGAAGTATTTTGGACAGGTGGTCCATGCGGATACTGAGGGAGGCATGGTGCAGGATACTGATTAAGTTCAGTTGACGATACAGTCTAAGACGTTTGGATTTAGAGTTCATTTGTGAACTAGGTCCCATCAGATATCCAGACATATTCTAAGACAGGTATTGCTCATTTCGGGAGATGGCTTTCTCCGCGAACTTGAGATAAAGAGAGACATAGAAAGAAACATCAGGGCGGATCCACTCACTGAGGCTATTTCTCGAACGCAATAGTTTCGCAAACGAGCTTTGTGAAACTGATTAGTAGAGGAGTTGGGTGTTCGGTATCACACGGGCTGTGAGTATGCGACATCGCAATAATTAGCCTTAAGTGCAAGTGGGAGATTGTTGGATATAGTGCCCTCAAAGTCAATTATTAGATCGCAGGCACGTGATTGCAATGATTGAGGGAGGACCTATGCCGGTAGGACAGTCTTACTCAAGATGATAGTATGTTATCTGGTTTGTCTTTATCACCGTGTACATTTGTTAGGTGACATTACAGATCACTATTACACGTTGATAGAGCCCTTAGGATTCTTGCTTGACTACATGCAATATGATGGCGATCATATACGAGAGAGTTGGGTAGTCTATAAGCACATCCTTAAATTGTCCCTAGTCGTGGGAGTTTCGAGACTGGGCATCAATACTCCATGAGTAGACTAGTGTATACGATTGAGACCTCGACGAGGGGCGATGGCCGGTCTCACAAGCCATTGTTGTCAGTTGGTTCACCTAAGACGTATACAGGTGCTTATTGGGTTATGAGTACACCGGACAGGACTCGCCAGGAACATGCTAGTTGGTATTGTACCTGACGTCAGATAGCAGTTCCCTGGTGACATGTGTACAGGTTAGTCTATCGACATGAGATCGTCATTTGTCTCGTGTGAGTTCCCACTGTGCTTTGACTACTACCCTACCATGGCTTAAAGGAGTCGTGCAAATAGGTTTTAGTTGGGTACAGTCCCGAGCCACATGGAGGCAGTGAGCGGATCGGCGTGGGATTCGTCTCTCCCGGTATTGGGGGTGAGATCGCGCTGTATCTAGGAGAGCCAGTACACGAAGTCCTTGGACAAGGCAAGTGAGATTTACTGGTAGGTATTCCAGTAGTATCTCAGGGTGTTCTGGGCTACACTCCGACACGACTTATACCGCTATTGGGGGTCTGACGTTTACCAGCCCCTAGACCCGATATGCGATACTCATAGACGAACGGACCGGACTGTACGGATATTGTAATTGACAGGCTCAGTAGGGTTTCAGGATGAGTTCGCTCATCGGCCTCCCTTTTCTCAATACCTTGGTAGCCGTTACGTACAGATAGTACCACTGACGTGCTTGTGGTTAAACCCACTGCCAGCGTATTGATGAGTCTTTAGAGTACCCACAGAAAGTTTCCCAAGTTCGTGTGAAACGTTGTAGAGGCCGTATGGTTTAATGGCAGGGTTCGATCATATAAGTGCACTCGTGCACAGATTATGATCGGAAGGATCATACTAGTGGGCTTTGGTTTAAGCCGGATCCTAGTATTAGATTTGTTGGTTTACTTTCGTCTCAATGCATTCGTATTCAGTCGGAATGCTGATGCAGGTATGTATATACAGATGAGGGGTATTCTTGTGATCCGTCAGGAGTTTACTTTAGAAGATACCATTCTATTTATTGTTATAAACATTTGGATTAATGTTTATTAGTGGAAATTATGAGTGCTAGTCATGATCAAGTGCATTAAATGTGGCATGTGTTTTGTTGATGACTCATGGTGTTATTTTTTGTGCCATGTCTAATCTCTTGGTTAATTATTGTGTGGAATAGATATGTGGAGAGAGAGAGGGCAGCCACTTAAGAGTGGGGTTTGGTCTTGAGATTATTATCAAGAGCTCTCACATATCATTCCAACACAATAAGCAACCTTCTTCTTCTTTACTAGCTTTTCTAGTGCTCACAATTTCCTCATCAATGTCTTCTTCGTCAACCTCCATCCATACCATCTCATGTGTTGAGAATCAATGGATGTCTAGAGACAAAGTTATCTCACATATTCTCTACTTCACCTTGGACATGTCGGTTAGCAAACTTCATGTCCGAGTTGCTTCGGTTTATGAAGCGGGAGCCCGTAAAAAGATTCCTTGACGTGGTGCCACTTCAACGAGGAGATCGGAGATCGAGCGAGATCGGAGATGCCGCGAGGAGCTTAGGATGATGGCTAAAGACCGAAGGACACGGATCGATCGGTATAGCCATTCTAAACTTCTTTGTAGTTTTCTAGTTAAGGGTTAATGGTACGATCCGGATGAAAGACTACGTTAGCGCCAGTTTTATAAAAAAAAATTGTTCCGCGTTTGGCTTCGGATAGACGGCCGGGGCGCTACCGTAGAATTACAATATTTGCCAACTGATTTGGATGCAACAATTTCACCATTCTTTAACACTTAAAGACATATCACCCAATCCAATTCTCTACCTTTCTGTAGCCTATGTAACAGATTTCATATGTGGGATCCTAATCCGGTATCTCTTACCTAGGACGTAGAGGATACTGAGAAACAGTTTTTGGTAATGAATACACCCGATGAATATGCATCAACATGATTATTTCTTGATTGGGCCGCGTAGAAATCCGAACATTCACCTATTTCCTGCTCGAACATATAACAATTATAAGTAGGAGCGGAACCAACGTTCCCCAGCTCAGTATAATAAGTAGGTCCGGTCAATGCATCCATATTATTATCTTGATTAAGGCATTACATGGTCGTTACCAGGAGAGAAAGAGAGAGAAGAAAACACTCAGCGTATGCTCATGCAAGATCAGATTGATTATTATTTTATCTAATCAGGATAGCTCCACTGTTTTTATCAAATCTTTCTTCAAACCTTAAAAGGTAAGACTAGCCGGGATTAATTACACTCTACAAGTTCGCCAATCTTTCAGCCAGGCTAGTGTCGGTACTTTGAGAGAGGTTCCCCGTGCTTTCGCACGGACCTAATTAAAGTAAACTTCGTTTTCCCAGGGGTGTAACCCCGTTAACACCTTTCTAGACACCTACTTGATCGGTTAATTGTAATGTGCAAAACTCTCCCAGGAGTAACTCTTACTCGCAGTGGGTATTGGGATCCAACTATCTCATATAAGTTATGCAATCTCATTGTAAATTTCAACACTTGAAATTCTCGATAATAGTTTTTACCCCTAGCGTCCTATGACCTTGACGGAGGCCAAACTACCTATAGGGCGCCAGTGAAGTTCAACCCGTTCATTTCTTGATTGAATTAGACCCACCTGCACGACCCTTGATAGATGCCAAACAACACCGTACGAATACCCTAATCTAATCGCAACTCATGCTGCAGATAAGTACAAATCAGCTACAGTCACGCCCCGCTTCCCAGTATACGGGCAGAGGCTGCGACGAGGCCGCTACGTATTTACTCTGAAGTAAACACGCTAAGCGTATCTAAGCAATATATGTAAATGCACAAGAGACAGTGGCAATAGATATAATTGAACAACAACTTTATTTATTAACATTCTTTTTACAATACATCGAAAAAGTAAATACATGGAATGGAAAGCAATGCCTAAACAGTGGCATAACAGAAATGGAAAATACAGAATGTAAATGTGTACAAGGAATCTAAAGCTCTGGGTCGAAAGCTAGCTGGTCCAAATCCTTGTTGGTGGGCTCGATCTCCAGTGAGTCCGAATCACCTGACGACATTCCAAAGACGAAGAAAGAGAATGTCGTCAGCGAATAAATCGCTCGGTAAGTCGCGTAAATAGGCAAGAATGGAATAAGCAGAATAGAGAGTATATTGTTATAATGTTGTATTTAATGTTAATACTGTTGTTTGTAGCTTGGTACAGAAGAATGCCAGAGTATACGAGAGGAGTCCCACTATTACGGAGACTAAGGTAAACGATGTTAGTTGTATGTATGCCATAGAGGCCATTATTGTACATGAGATGTATATTATAGCGGATACTGGGACATATATTGGGAGGACTTTCTTGCTCGAGATGATAGTATGCTATTTTGTTGCTCTTTATCTTAACATGTACACTTACTGTCTCTCTGTTATGTGTTGATAAAGCCCTTAGGATGTGTACTTGACTTCCAGGATTATGATGCAGATCATACTAGTGGGGCCAGGGTAGTCCATGAGTTCATCCTTCAATGTTCCTAGTCATGGGAATATCGAGACGGGGAATCGATATTCCAGAGTAGACTAGCGTATATCTTCTCGACCCATGTGTGGGCGATGGATGATCCCATATCCATTGGTGTTTGACATCAGAGATACTGTACGGGTGCTCAGTGGAGACTGAGTACACTGAACGGACTCGCCGGGAACTCCTAGATGGTATTATACCTCACGTCAGATAGCAGTTCTTTGGTGACACTGGTACAGGTTAGTCTGTCGACCCGAGATCATCATAAAGCCTTGTGTGTCTCCCACTGTGCTTTAATTTCCACCCTACCATGGCTCTACTGAGTCATGCAAACAGGTGGTTTTTAGGTACAGTCCCGAGTCATATAGAGTCAATGAGTGATAGGAGGGGATTCGTCTCTCCCGGTATTGTGGGTTGATGTTGCGCTATGCTCGATTGGCCATAACTGAAATCCTTGGCTAGGGTAGATGAGATTTACTGGTAAGAGTTATCAGAAGTTTCTCGCCCGTTATAGACCTTACATCGGCATGACTTATCAAGATATTGGGGTCTGACGTTTACCACCCCTAGACGAGATATGCGACATATCAGACGAACAGACCGGACTGTGCGGTAAGTGTTACTGATTGGATTCACAGGAGTTTGAGCGGGCTTGCTCGTCGATCTTCTGATCGCTCAATACCCGGGTAGCCGTTATGTTTAGCATGCCTCTTGCGGATTGTGGGTGTTTGATATGATCATCACCTAGTGCCGGCGTATTGACGAGTCTTTAGAGTCCTACACAGAGGTTTCCTGGCTCAGGCGAAACGGAGTAGGAGCACATATGAGATATGTGCAGGACCGAGATTAATACGCGTATGTGATACCGTATTCTATTCTCGCGATTTGTACCATTGGTCGGTTATATGCGATATAGCCGAGTTATCGAATCAAGAGTTGATTGGATAAATTGATACACATGATATTAGTCGGTTATATAAGATATAGCCGGATTATTAAATCAAGTGTTGATTTAATAATCTAATGTATAATTATATATTTGATATATTAATTTACATTGACTAGTATTAGCTTACTTAAGATTGCTTTTTCTCACTTGATTATGTATTAAGTATATATGTGATATATACTTGTGTACATATTTGTGTCAAGTTTGATGATACATGCAAACTTAGGTGCGAGTATCACTTAAACCAGGCTTATTATAATTTAGGGTTTTATTTGTTTTAAGTAAATCAAAATGACATGGATTTTGTCATGGCTTGAAAGCATCATGAAGCTTGTAGACCATTGACCAAAGTCCACTCATTTTGTTTTACTTAAGATATTTTAAACCTAACCATTATGATAAAACCATGGTTTAGTCTCTGCAATAGTTAGTATATGACACTAACTCACCCATGGTTGCTATTCTCACCTCATTAGTTTTCATTTTTCTCATCTTGATCATTTCATCTTCTTCTTCCTCATGAAAGCTTTCTAGCTTTCAAAATGGTGAGAAAATATTGTGAGAAAATAAAATCTAAACTGAGTCCACTTCCTACGTCATCATCCTACACACTTGCTTGGGTAGTAAAGGGTTTTCTCTTCATAAAGTTCTTGACCTAGTGAAGAGGCAGCTTGGGTTTGAGTCTCCTCGACGTAGATCATCTTCGGCTTCGAAGACTTCGAGCAAGCTTGTTCATTTCTCCAAGGGAACCCATAGTAGAGTTCGGGAGATCGACACTCGCAGCGAAGGGACTACTATACGGAGCTTTAGAAGTGAAGGACCGGTCTACAAAGGTTGTATTCTTCATTCACTTTCTATGTAAAGTTGTTTACATTCTAGTTTAGCTCCTAAAACTCTAGTTAAATCCTAGGTTAGGTTGTTTGGCACACTAGAAATTTTAAACTACAACATGTTTGATGCCTTGTGAAACCTTGTGGTTGTGCCAAATAACCCAACAGTGGTATCAGAGCCTTGCTAGAGCATTAGGAGTTGTCCAAGCGAAGTTAGAAGTTCGAACGAACTCCGAAAACCCGATCTTGCCCATTCTCTGGAAATTTTTCAAGATGTTGGAATTTTTCATATTAAAAATATTCAGAAAAATATGCAGGTAAATCTATGGACCCTCTAGAAGAACGACACCCTAACTCGACAACATGACTGCGGGACCGCGGCCAATCTATGTCTTTGGCAGAGCTTCCGCAGTGCCATGTGTGACGCTTGGGCCGAGCCTCTACTGTAGGTCCGTAGCTACCGTGGCTTAATTCTGGGTATTTTTGATACTGCTCAAGTGTTGAGCTTTCTGGGAAATTTTGGGAATTCGTTGATTCGATCGAAAAGTTTAACATTGTCCGGATATCTGTAATGGGATACAATACTTGGAATCCATAATATTTGAATTAAAAAAATCTAGCAATTTAGTCTCATTTGATCGGTTGCTATGGGATTTTGATGTGATCAAAAGTCCGTCGCAATCATGTAGCGTATGCGGATACTCGCCGGGTAACCTTACTAGATAGCCAGGCCCCATAGCCCCGACCAAGTGACTGTAGGAGAACTCCGTTGCCAAAAGCATCCGTTCGGATGCTCGCGGCCGTGGTGTTCCGCCTAAGTGCACTTCGTCGACGGTATCGGGGGCGCGGCCGTCTACTAAAGTTTTGGACGAGCATTCGATCTGGATGTCGGGAATCTTGTTGAATTGCCCGACTTGTTATTGAAAAGTGTTTTCGATATCGAGACTAAAATACGGGGTTTATAATTGTTAGGCATGTGATGTCTATGTAATTCATATTGTTAGGCATGAAATCCGGAATATGAGATATTTCGGGTTTATGATGTCTAAGGTGGTTGCGGATTCCAAATGTTGTAGTTTTCACTTTCTTTTCTGCGACTGTAAGTGTAATATGTGGTGTATCGCCGGTTTCGTTGCTATATGTCAACGACAATTGGGATACGCATATTTACTTACGTTGATGACATGTGATGTTATGTGTTGCTGTGATATGTTATATTGGATCGTCGTGTTTGAATAGCCAGGGTTTTTTTTATGTGAGATGAGAGTTTTTCATTTTCATTCATGTAAAAACTTGTATGTAATATTCTTTTATTGGGACACTTCCGGGTTGAGGAAGATGTCACCGTTGATATATATTATTTACTTTTCCGCATTAGGATAGACCCAAGGAGGGGAGCACAAGTAACCGGGTTTTAGAGTCCACTGAGAGGCCATCTCGGGGAGTCGAGTCCGGGTCTCCTAACTCTAGAATTGGTAGGGTTGCTTGCCGCTCTTGTAGGGGTCTGTTCATATCAGATTTTTGCATTTTCATACCGCCCAATTTTTGTCACCTTGCATATCGGTAGATACTCTTGAGCCGTGTTTGCTAGTCAATTGCCGGATACAGGTTCTCGGTTCTAAAACGGCGAAATTCATGGAAAACACGAAAAAATCCGGGTTCCTGCCAACCTCTGAGAAAACACGGTCTCCGCTCTTCATCTATATGTTGCCAGATACCAGTTTAGGAAGAAAAAATGTCAAATCAATGTCATTCTCATGCACAAGGCTCAATGGTAGCACAAGATCCAAGAGATCTACGCGGAGATCGAGGCAATCATGACAAAAACATCCACAAAAATTCCACCTTTCCCTCAACAGAAATTCTGGAAGAAATGTGGAGGTATTTTCAGAAAACACATATGCCATACTGAAGTACACAGAAGACCAGGGAAGTACAGAAAAAACCATGCCTCAACTCCATCATAGGGCCGCAGATCCGCGGCCAATAGGGGGTCTAGGCCGCGGATCCGCGGCCGTACTGGCGCCGCAGACAGAGACTTTTGGGGGGCAGTTTGGTCTTTTCATCATGGTTCTGATGGTTGCCCTAGGTTTTCATTTTTTGGCCTATAAATAGCCCAGAACTTTGTGAAGGAAAGGGTCCATTCTTGTATTTTCATTTTGCTAAGTTTAGTGTGTTTCTTCTTCCTCTTCTCACCTCTTCTCCATTGAAACTTGTAGTGAGCTTATGAGTGAAGAGTGATGAATAAAGAAGAACCATTTATTAGCATGCTTGTCTCTTTATCTTGTTAATTGTTGTAATTTTAATTTTTTAAGTAGTTGTTGTTATTTTCTTGTTGTTTCTTTCTTCTCTCTTTTTCTTTATCCTTAATTCGACAATGATGCTTACGCTCGATCCTCGCCAAGGTGAGGTCGCAAATAGCTAGTCGTATTCTTCTAATCTCCTTCTTTCTATCTTCCTCTTTTGTTTTGTTTTATTTTTCCGTATCATGATGTGTGAGTAGTTCATACTTGTTAGGGTAGGATAAGGGAAGTTTGAGAGAAGGAAATCTCTCTCACTCTTTCCTTGCCCAACAGCTTAAATCGACTCCCGTTAATTGAACCACAATCCGCTCCTTACGGCACCCTATCCTACATGATAGCGGTGATTCCGTAGTGAGACCGGTTGTGGTTGGATTAACCGGAGGTTATGGCTAAGAGCCAAGAACGGACGGACAAGCACCAAAAGGAAGGACTTATGCGTTGGAAAGCCTAGCTTATACTCGCAAAGTCCTTCCTAGTCGTGCTAATCCCCGTTGTTGCCGATTACCGTAACACCGATATTAAGGGGGGCAACGAAAGATGTGGAGACTCCTAACTCAAACTAACCTAATCCTAACCCTAACAAGCTCTCTTTAAATATCAATTCAACACTTAGATAATCACAAACAAAATCTGAACTCTCGGACTTAACTCGTTAAAACACATTGAAAAAGACTCCCATCTCCCTGCGGACGACCCGTACTCAACCGGCTAGCTACAAACAAAACCGTCTTGATTGCGGTATTTAAACTAAAACTTGAACACGCAGAACCTCTAACAATCAAATGGCGCCGTTGCCGGGGAGACGGTAGTTTATTTCCTTGTGTAATTTCGGGTTAATTTGTAAGTATAAATATAACCAAAAAACGAAAAAAAAAATATATACATTGTAAAAAAAACCATCTTGTTGTTTTTTGATTAGCTTTTGTGCAAGTGTGCAGGAAAATACGAAGTTCAAGATCGACGCCAAAGACGTCGGATAATACGGAGCTCAAGTACAGTGCCAAAGAATTGGGAAGATAGACCCACATTTCGCGGCTATACCGCGACGGATCAAAACGAAGCAAACGGTCTACTGAAAAATCTGGAGCAGATACAGTGAGCAAATCAGAATTCCACACATCCAGACAAGCAGAGGACACCCAACAGAGAACACCCAAATTTTTTCAGAGCCCCAATTCCTCTACCTAGCCGCGGAACCGTGGCCTAAGGTGGTGTTTGGCCGCGGATCCGCGGCCACTTGGTGCCCTTGGGCTGCCAAATTCTCTCTTTAAGTCTCTCTGCTCCTCTCCACTCCTCTGGACTCCACTGAATTGTGTTTTCTGCAGCTTTCTTTGCGCAAACTCTTCTCCCCCTTCCAATAAACTGTTCTTGTGCAGGATTCTTTGCGCCGCAAAATAAAAAAAATTGTTTGCAGTTGATTTGTTATTGCTTTGCATTTCTTTAATACGGACTTAAGGGGCTTGAAACCAATCCAGATTGGGTGGGGATTTCATCACTCTTCCCAGGACCCCAAAAATCACTAAAGCATATGCATTGTCCATTGTAAATTAAAAAATACTAGACTTCAGCCCTAAGGACTTCGCGCTCATTAGGAGAAGATAAACCGTGTTTAGAACCTCGCTTAACGGTATATTGTTTACGGGGTGTCTAGGAAAGTGTTAAAGGCGCAACCGCCGAAAGAGAAAGGGTTATTTAATTAAGGAACTTCGCGAAAGCGTTGGACAACCTCCCCTTATCTCTGCACTTACCTGGCCTCGTGATCAGTGTATTTTTAAGCCCGTTTCTCGACACTGTTTAACATCGACAATCAAGTTCAGGAGCAGGTCTAGTAGACCTAGGTTACCCTAGATCTAGGTGTGATTGTGCATATCTTGTTTGTGATTGTTTAAGTCGTATATTCGTACATATTTATGTAAAAATCTTTCTAAAAAAAAAAGGAAAAAATCAAAAACTTTTATAAAAACTTGCCCTTTTGTCGCCAAATCCATTTTTCACCTACCACCCATCGCCTTTCTCCATTGACGTTTTCTTACCCCCACCTTCTCCGCTTAGACTATACTAAACTCGTTTAGTGTATGTCCGCTTGGACTCGGGACACTAGCGCCCGTCTAGTCCGCGTTACGTTAGTCGCTACCGACTACGCGATCGACTCCGAAGTCGATACTCCGTCCACTCCTCTTTCATCCCTTCCTTTGCCGGCCAACTCCGACGTTGACCGGAATTCTGTTCATACATCTTCACCTTCACCTTCACCTTCACCAACCTCTTCTTCCGCGATGTCGGGATTTAATCCGAACATCTCTTTGACTACCGCTGGATTGGCTCCACCTCCTACGGAGACCAATATTCCACCAACACCGCCTGTTGTAGCGCCGCAACGAATCGCGCTCCAGGATCGTTTCTATCCCGCCCGTTCTGCACTTCCTACCTGCCTTTCTCTTCCTCCGGCCAATGGGGACAACTTTGAAATTAAGCCCCACTTCATCAACATGCTTCCACGTTTTCATGGGCTTGAATCTGAAGATGCCTATATCTTCATCAATAAATTTCAAAATGTCTGTGCCATGATGAAAACCACCCAGCTGTCGGACGATGCTATACGTCTACGGGTCATTCCGTTCACTTTATGTGATCTTGCTGAAAATTGGCTGTATAGCACCGCTTCCCACTCAATCACCAGCTGGGACGAGTTTGTTAAAGCGTTTCTAAAAAAATTCTATCCGAATCATAAAACCGCAAGGATTCGAAATGAAATCAACCAATTCTCTCAGCTTCCTTCTGAACCCTTCTGGAAGTGCTTTGACCGATACAAAGACCTTCTTGTTCAGTGTCCTCACCATGGTATAGAGAAATGGAAACTTTGCCAAACCTTATACGAGGGCCTGAACCCAGCAACGAAGCAGTTGTTGGAAACCATCTGTCAGGGCCACTTCCTATCAAAATCTGACGAGGAAGCGTGGCAATTCTTTGACGACCTTGCGGAGCAAACGCTACAGTGGGAGAGCACCAGACCGACTTCTTCTTCTTCTTCTACCTCCACTTCTACCGGTCAGTCTAGGGTAGGAATTCACCAGCTTGATGTCTCTATTGCGATGAGAGCTGAAATGGCTGCAATAACAAAAAAGCTTGAAGCAATAGAGAGCAAATTTTCTGCTACTGCCCCTGTTCTCCCCCTTCGTACCATCTGCGCTTGTTGTTCCGATCTTTCTCACTTGACCGAAGTGTGTCCTTACAATCCACCATCGCAAGGACAGGATCAGGTTAATGCTCCATTCCAGCAAAGACCGAGGACTGATCCATACTCTTCCACCTACAATCCCGGTTGGAGGAACCACCCCAATTTCGCCTGGAATCAGAATCAGAATCAATTCCAAGGCAACAATTTCTAAAGGGCCCCTCCACCTCAACAACAAGCGCAACAACAAACTCAACATCCATATCAGCAGCCCTTCCAACCCCAACCTTTCCAAAATCAGACGAACAACTCTGCACCCAACAATTCTTTTCCACCAAACAACTTTGTTCCGTCAAACAACGATAAGGTTTCCTCGCTCGAACGAAGTCTGGAGGCGTTTGTTAAACAATCGACTCAATCCACCGCCAACATCCAGTCTTCCATTCAATCTCTAGTGGAACACACTGCCGCACACGGGCAAAGCATCAAGACCATCGAGGCCCAGATTGCACAGCTGAACGCGGCCTTAAGCGAGCGAGAGAAGGGGAAGCTCCCGTCCTAGCCACTTCCAAATCCTGGTCACCCACATAATGCACATGTTGCTCTTGAACAACAGAACCATAATGTGAGTGCCGTGACCACACTGAGATCGGGAAGGATGCTGCAAAACAACATTGGCAAACGAATCAACGATGACACCCCGGCCGCTTCTTCTTCTTCTTCTTCGTCTTCTGAGCCTATTCTCCGTTCTTCACAAGGCCCCCCTTCCTCTTCTTCTGCTCTGAACGGACCCACTTCTCACACCACGAAAACACCTATTCTGGGATCCGTTCCAACTCCACAATCTCCTCCTCCAGCATTAGACTCAACCAATTTTCAAAATGTTCCATTTCCAAACCGGTTGAGGTCTAATAAACAAAATCCTCAAATGGAGAAGATTCTGGAGTTATTCAAGCAGGTTAACATAAACATTCCTCTTTTAGATGCTGTCCAACAAGTCCCGTCCTACGCGAAAATCTTAAAGGACTTGTGCACGAAAAAGAGGAAGTCTCAGGTACCCAAGAAAGTTTTCTTGGCTAGTGCTGTGAGTGATGCCCTTACCCAATCTTTACCACAAAAACGGAAGGACCCTGGCTGTCCTACGATTTCAATTACCATTGGAGATAAGAACATCAACCGCGTACTATTAGATCTTGGTGCCAGTGTTAACCTACTTCCGTATTCAGTATACGAGCAATTAGGCGTCGGAAAGTTGAAACCCACACACTGCACTCTCCAAATGGCCGACCGATCGATCACCCATCCTAGGGGTGAGCTAGAGGATGCGTTAATAAAAGTCGGGGACTTCATATTCCCCGTTGACTTCATTGTCTTAGATACACAGCCTGTAGCTAACCCCCGGAATCAAATTCCGGTGATACTCGGTCGCCCATTTCTCGCAACCTCAAATGCTGTGATCAATTGTCGCAATGGTTCGATGAACCTCTCTTTTGGAAACATGACGATTGAACTCAACATTTTTAGGTTGGGGAATCAGCCCGCCGAACCTAATGCTCATATACTGGACGTCTGCTCGATCCAGGAGATCACCCCAGAAGAGTGTGAATTCGAGGAGTTTCTGTTTGACCACGATAATCTTGACGCCACTAGTGCGTTTCTCTTCGAACCTGCTGCTGTTTCTGCGCCCGACAACGAATACGAGTGTTTCACGTTCTCGAACGATCTTAGCCGCGCACAACCCGAGTTTGAATCTTTCGACTTTCCGGATGAGTTACCTGAACCATCCAACTCGGTTGTTTACACTCGCTTTGAACCTTTGCTGGAGTCCTTTGAGTTCGAGACCTTTGCACCAGTCTTGCCTTCCATCGTTTCACCTCCAACGCTCGAACTCAAGCCGTTGCCGTCTCACCTTAAGTATGCTTACTTAGGTGAGAACGAGACCCTCCCTGTCATCATCTCGGCTTCTCTAGCGCCAGAGCAAGAGAAAGCCCTTCTCACGGTCTTGCACAGCAACAGGCAAGCTTTTGGCTGGTCCATGGCGGACATCAAGGGGATTAGTCCCCTGATCGTTGAGCATCACATTCATCTGATGGATGATGCCAAACCAGCCCGGGATCCACAAAGACGTCTTAATCCAGTCATGAAGGAGGCTGTGAAGAAGGAGATCGTCAAATGTCTAGATAGTGGTATCATTTACCCTATCTCTGATAGCCAGTGGGTTAGCCCCATTCACGTTGTCCCCAAGAAGTCGGGCATCACGGTCATAACCAACGAGGCGAATGAGTTAATCCCTACTCGCACCCAAACTGGGTGGCGAGTTTGCATTGATTACAGAAAACTCAACGCCGCAACGCGGAAAGACCACTTTCCGCTACCTTTCATTGACCAAATTCTTGAACGATTGGCCGGACACGAGTACTACTGCTTTCTTGATGGCTACTCCGGCTATAATCATATTCCTATCGCCGAAAAAGACCAGGACAAGACCACTTTCACTTGTCCTTTCGGCACGTTTGCATATCGACGCATGCCCATTGGGTTATGCAATGCGCCCGCTACCTTCCAGCGGTGTATGATGGGTATCTTCTCAGACATGGTGGAAAAATTTCTGGAGATTTTCATGGATGACTTCTCCATCTTCGGCGACTCCTTCGACGAGTGTTTGCTGCATCTTGACGCTGTCCTTACCCGCTGTAAGGACAAGAATCTCACTTTGAACTGGGAGAAATGCCACTTCATGGTGCGCGAAGGTATTGTCTTAGGACATATCATCTCGCAAAATGGCATAGAGGTTGACAAAGCAAAGATTGAGGTCATTTCCAATCTGCCTCCTCCCCGATGCGTCAGAGATATCCGAGCCTTCCTTGGCCATGCCGGTTTCTATAGACGGTTCATCAAGGACTTTAGCAAGATTGCTAGGCCCTTGACTCTTTTGCTGGCCAAGGACACGCCATTCGACTTCAACTCGAGCTGTGTGACTGCATTCGAGTCACTAAAACGCTCACTCACTTCTGCTCCCGTTCTTTCTTCACCTCACTGGACGCATCCCTTCGAGATTATGTGTGATGCATCCGACTTTGCCATAGGTGCTGTCCTTGGACAACACATCAACAAGATGCCACACGTAATCTATTACGCAAGCCGAACCCTGAACGACGCCCAACTCAACTATACAACAACTGAGAAGGAATTCATAGCTGTTGTATTTGCTCTAGAAAAGTTCAGGCCCTACCTCATTGGCTCTCCAGTCATTGTCTACACAGACCATTCAGCTCTGCGCCATCTTTTTGCGAAGAAAGATGCAAAATCTCGGTTAATACGTTGGATTCTCTTGCTTCAAGAGTTTGACCTTGTCATTAAGGACAAAAGAGGATGTGAAAACGTAGTTGCCGACCATCTCTCACGACTTCCTTCTTCACCTTCGCTTCCAATTCCGATCAACGACGTTTTCCCGGATGAACAGCTCTTGACAGTATCTTGCGAACCCTGGTTCGCAGATATTGTGAACTATTTGGCCACGGGATTACTACCGACCGAATGGTCAAGTCAGGACAGACTTCGCTTCTTATCCCAAGTAAAACACTTTTACTCGGACGAACCCTACTTGTTCAAGTACTGTCCTGACCAGATTATTCGTCGGTGTGTCCCTGATGAGGAATTCAAGAGTGTGCTGTCATTTTGCCACGATCAAGCGTGTGGCGGGCATTTTGGGCCCAGAAAGACAGCTGAGAAGATCTTGCAATGTGGTTTCTACTGGCCACAACTCTTCAAAGATGCTCATGACTATTGCAAGACTTGCTCTCGGTGCCAACACAAGGGCCGGATATCCCGGAGGAACGAGATGCCGCTCCAACCGATCTTGGTTGTGGAGATTTTCGATGTTTGGGGGATAGATTTCATGGGGCCGTTTCCCAGCTCTTTTGGGAACTTGTACATCCTTCTAGCTGTTGATTACGTCTCTAAATGGGTCGAGGCTGTGCCCAGCCGGACTAACGACAGGTTCCTTAAAGAAAACATTTTCTCCCGGTTTGGGCACCCCCGAGCGATCATTAGCTACAATGGAAGTCATTTCTGCAATAGGACTTTCGAGGCCTTGATGCGAAAGTATTCCATTAATCATAAGCTCTCTACGCCCTACCACCCCCAAACCTGCGGGCAGGCCGAAGTTTCAAATCGGCAAATCAAGCAGATATTGGAGAAGACGGTTTCCAAGAACCGTAAGGATTGGTCTCTGAAACTCACTGATGCCCTTTGGGCATTTCGAACCGCTTATAAGACCGACCTTGGCATGTCTCCCTATCGGCTTGTGTACGGAAAAGCCTGCCACCTACCTGTCGAAATAGAGCATCGCGCATTTTGGGCGATAAAGGAGCTGAATCTGTCTCTCGAAGATGCGGGCAGCCATCGGAAGCTGCAGTTGAACGAACTGAACGAGCTTAGGGATGAGGCTTACGATAACGCGGTTGTCGTTAAGAATCGAACGAAGGTGTTTCACGATAAACACCTTATGCGTAAAACGTTCATACCTAGTCAGCAGGTACTGCTTTACGACACCCGACTTCACTTCTATCCAGGAAAGCTCAGATCTCGCTGGAAATGGCCGTATTTTGTGCGGAATGTGTATCCGCAGGGCGCTGTGGATTTGGAGAATCCGAAGGACGGTTCATTTTTCAAAGTGAACGGACACCGATGCAAACCGTACCTTAGCGCCGAACCAACAGAGGAGCTCCTGTTCTTACAGGAGCCGGTTTACCCTGCATGATCTTCCTCTGCCTACCTCCAAACTTCGGTTATCCAGCCAAGAACAGTCGACACTGTTCCAAATAAGTTTGGGGGTATGTATAAACCATTTTGTATATATTTGTGGATATTCTTTTTCTTTTCTTTAAAAACAAAAACAAATAAAAATTTATGTATCGCTAACCGATATTTTTGACCCTTCAAATGATCTCTTCATGCAACGACAGTGAGGACACTGTCCAGTTTAAGTTTGGGGGTACGCTCGGTACGCATTTCTTACCTTCGCATTCATATGTATATTTTGCATCTGCATATTAAATCCATAAAAATATGAAAATTTTCTAAAAATATAAAAACTTTTTTGTCAAGTTAGCTTGTGAACGAACTCTGATTCAACATTCGACGGTTTTTGTTTGAAAAAATAGGAATAACTAAATCTTATGTTTGGATTTTGAAAACCTGAAAGATAACTCTCCTTTGAAGTTAACTATAGCTGATATACGTCTTTACATCACACTATACGTGTCGTGAATTTTGGGAATTAGATGACAAGTCTTTCATGTTTAAACTTTTAAACAGATAAATGATTTTCTGAGGATCAAATAGGTTTGTTCTGAAATAAGTAATGTCAAGAATAGTTTATGAAGTAAAGCGAATATGAAGGAATGTTATTGATGCCGTAATTGGAGCTAAGTCTGAAAAATAACCCATCTGAAACTTGATTGGAATGATTACACACCAAACCCACTAAACACGTCTTTTATCCAAAAAAATATGGAACTGCCGGTGATATCTCCGTTCGTATTAAATCATCTGATTTTCACGCCAAACTGTCTTTTGTTTTTGGACCTAGGTAACTTGAGTAATTAAGTCCGCTGGGGTGTTTCTACACCTAATGCCCTAAAATCAACTGGTTTGGGTGCATTGGCCCAAAGCTCGCTAAGAAACCTAGAAAGTCCAGTTTAAAACAAAGTCAAGCAAGTGTTCTCTCCGAGTTAAAATTCCTAACGGTTCTTTGTGTGAGAATAATCTTGATAAAAGACAGGCTTTTATAAAAATCTTAACGGAGATATGAAGGTTTTATTCTATGATAAAGACTATTGCACGTTCACAGTGGTGTGTATGAAATGAAAACAAGAAAAAGGTGGAGTGAAAAATACGACTTAGTTTCCTGTTATGGAAGATAGAAATTCTGAAGTTGAAACCTTACTGGAAAACGAAACTTGAAAAATGCTTAACTCTTTATAAAACTTATGTGATCCTTTTAAAATTGTTATCTGGGCTTTATTGTGCGACATGATGACTTTATTCGACCTTTCGGGAACTTAACGACACTATATGCACTGCACGTAAAGACATATAAAATCTGTAGTTAAATAAGAAGCGAGGTGTGAAAAATAAAGGTTCGATAGTCTAGACTTAGGATTATAGAATTGTTATTTTCTGAAACAAAACTTTAGGATTTGAATCTTAGTTATTTTACAAAACCAACTTGACCGGATTTTGTGGGTAGTATCCGCTGAAAACCCTCAGGAGACAACACTCCTCCTACTAGGGACACCTAGAGGTTTAACGGCTTGTTGCACATGCTCAGTGCAATCGCGTTCCCTGCGAAAGTGAGGTTAGGAAATTTTTTGTGAATAAATTGGCTTTGCTCGGGACGAGCAAATGATAAGTTTGGGGGTATTTGTTCATATCAGATTTTTGCATTTTCATACCGCCCAATTTTTGTCACCTTGCATATCGGTAGATACTCTTGAGCCGTGTTTGCTAGTCAATTGCAGGATACAGGTTCTCGGTTCTAAAACGGCGAAATTCATGGAAAACACGAAAAAATCCGAGTTCCTGCCAACCACTGAGAAAACACGGTCTCCGCTCTTCATCCGTATGTTGCCAGATACCAGTTTAGGAAGACAAAATGTCAAATCAATGTCATTCTCATGCACAAGGCTCAATGGTAGCACAAGATCCAAGAGATCTACGCGGAGCTCGAGGCAATCATGACAAAAACATCCACAAAAAGTCCACCTTTCCCTCAACAGAAATTCTGGAAGAAATGTGGAGGTATTTTCAGAAAACACATATGCCATACTGAAGTACACAGAAGACCAGGGAAGTACAGAAAAAACCATGCATCAACTCCATCATAGGGCCGCGGATCCGCGGCCAATAGGGGGTCTAGGCCGCGGATCCGCGGCCGTACTGGCGCCGCAGACAGAGACTTTTGGGGGGCAGTTTGGTCTTTTCATCATGGTTCTGATGGTTGCCCTAGGTTTTCATTTTTTGGCCTATAAATAGCCCAGAACTTTGTGAAGGAAATGGTCCTTTCTTGTATTTTCATTTTGCTAAGTTTAGTGTGTTTCTTCTTCCTCTTCTCACCTCTTCTCCATTGAAACTTGTAGTGAGCTTATGAGTGAAGAGTGATGAATAAAGAAGAACCATTTATTATCATGCTTGTCTCTTTATCTTGTTAATTATTGTAATTTTAATTTGTTAAGTAGTTGTTGTTATTTTCTTGTTGTTTCTTTCTTCTCTCTTTTTCTTTATCCTTAATTCGACAATGATGCTTACGCTCGATCCTCGCCAAGGTGAGGTCGCAAATAGCTAGTCGTATTCTTCTAATCTCCTTCTTTCTATCTTCCTCTTTTGTTTTGTTTTATTTTTCCGTATCATGATGTGTGAGTAGTTCATACTTGTTACGGTAGGATAAGGGAAGTTTGAGAGAAGGAAATCTCTCTCACTCTTTCCTTGCCCAACAGCTTAAATCGACTCCCGTTAATTGAACCACAATCCGCTCCTTACGGCACCCTATCCTACATGATAGCGGTGATTCCGTAGTGAGACCGGTTGTGGTTGGATTAACCGGAGGTTATGGCTAAGAGCCAAGAACGGACGGACAAGCACCAAAAGGAAGGACTTATGCGTTGGAAAGCCTAGCTTATACTCGCAAAGTCCTTCCTAGTCGTGCTAATCCCCGTTGTTGCCGATTACCGTAACACCGATATTAAGGGGGGCAACGAAAGATGTGGAGACTCCTAACTCAAACTAACCTAATCCTAACCCTAACAAGCTCTCTTTAAATATCAACTCAACACTTAGATAATCACAAACAAAATCTGAACTCTCGGACTTAACTCGTTAAAACACATTGAAAAAGACTCCCATCTCCCTGCGGACGACCCGTACTCAACCGGCTAGCTACAAGCGAAACCGTCTTGATTGCGGTATTTAAACTAAAACTTGAACACGCAGAACCTCTAACAATCAGGGTCTAGGGATGTGGGTTTGTCTATTCATCACGACCGTGGAATCCGTATTTTATACAGGCTTAAATTAAAACTCGGAAATCCTAGTATATCCAGTATTTCATATGTTATCTTCTGTTGCTGATATTATGTGATGAGATCACTTTATATTATGAGATAGATACTTTACATATAATATATATGATATATTATAGACGTTGCTTATGTTTTTCACCCGCGCTAGCCCTGCCCCGCTTTGCCGTTAGTTACCTAACCTAACGGTGCACGACGGGATTTCACGGCGAATGCGGATGGCATAAGCGTACGTTGTATTTATCTGTAATGCTTAGATAACTTAAATGATGGGACATTCATTAATGAGATTAATGAAGGAAAATAAACCTAAAGATGTTGTGGAATCGAATTTTCAAAAACAGGTAGCTCCAGTTGTTGCTTTGCATAGCGGTGTTCCTTGTAGAACATACAACACCTTATTCGATAAGGAAAGAACCGAGATCCCTTCACCGGGAGTGACCTCTTTAGCAATAACTGGCAGATGCTACAACCCTCGGTTTCGTCTTTTGATTGCTTTTCTAGTTCTTGCTTTGCATAGGGGTATTGTGAATATCCTGCACCTCATTCGACGAGGAAAGAGCCGAGATCCCTTCACAGGGAGTGGCCTCTGTAGCGAACTAGCAAAAGCCTAAAAAACACTCCATTTTAAATCATTTGATTCTGCAACGAGATCAAGTTCAAAACGTTAAAGGTTTTCTTAAAAACTATCTGCAACCCTCCGTCATTTTAGGAAGTAGAGTACTTAGTATTCGTGCTGCGTTTATTGACAATAGTTAAGGCGCGATGTACGATAGCTAAGTGATGTCTTCCTACACAGCATATGATGTGATTAGTTAGGACAGTCATGTGACTTTATTGACCATAGTTAAGGGTCATGTGGGTGGGTCTAATTAATCAAGAAATGATGGGTAGAACTTGACTAGTGCTTATGATTTGTTGACCATAGTTAAGGTCATAAGTCACTAGGGGTAAAAACCATTTTCGGGAGTTTCAAGTGTTGAAATTTGCAATGAGATTGTATACCTTCTATGTGATAGTTGGATCCTGATACCCACTGCGAGTAATTGTTACTCCTGGGAGAGTTTTGCACTTTACAATTAGCCGATCAAGTAGGTGTCTAGAAAGGTGTCAATGGGGTTACTGTTGCGCCACGGCAGCGCCCCGGCCGTCTATCCGAGGCCAAAATGCGGAATCAAAATTTTCTTAACTTTTTAAACTTGCGCTACCGCGGACAATACACCCGGATCGTAACCATTAACCGATACTAGCTATCAAGAGAAAGGGTGAGAGATATACCGAATGATCCGAGTCCTCCGGTCTTCTCGTCATCGTCCCGATCTCCCGCGGAAAGTCTTGTCTCCATATCGTCGCCTCCTCGCCGGAAGGGCACCACATCGCCTGCGTCTTTTACGGGCTCCCGCCTCAATTCCGAGGCAACTCGGGCATGAAGCCGAAAAGTCGACATGTCCAAGATATTCTGTAGAATGTAGTGTAGAAACTTTGTCTCTTGGAGTTTATGTAGTTGCCATTGATGGATGGAGGAAGAGGTAAAGAAAATTGGTGCTTTCAATTTTCTAGCAAGAAGAAGATGAGATGAAGAATTCCTCACATAACAAAATGAACTCTCTCATTCTTTTTCTCTCAAGTGAACCCTCTCTTATCTTGTGAGAATGGTGGAGGAATGAAATACAAAACATAACAAGAAGGGAGGTGAGTGTAGTAAAAGCAAGGGGGTGACCACAACCCTAAAGTAATGATAACCATCTCAAATCACAATCTAATCACTTCTAATCTCAAAAAGCAAGCCATCATGAAAAGCAAAGATGCTTAATCTATCATAATGCCACAAGTGCAAGAAACCCCTCCACAAATGTTATTTGCAAACTTGCAAATAACCCCCTCCATCGGAAAAGTCCGGCCGGGAAAGATCAAAGGAAAACCGGCCGGAACGGAATGCAAACTGGCAACTCCAGAAAACTGGTCCCGTAATAAATTACAGGAAAACCCAGATACTGTGCATACACACCCGCATCTGTATTCCGACCGGATACAAATGCAATGAGACAAAATCTACACTGTACTAAACTAGGATCCGACTTAAACCAAAGCCGGCTAGTAATATCCGTCCGATCCTGATCCGTGCAATACCGCACGTATCAGATCGAACCTTGCCATATATCCATACGGCCACAAGTACAAACCGTCCGATCCTGATCCGTACAATACCGCACGTATCTGATCGGACCCTGCCATATCTCCATACGGCCTCTACAGCGTTTCGCCCGAAAGCTTGAGTAACTGTAAGTGTGGTGGACACTAAAGACTCGTCAATACTATGGCTGTGGATTTAACCACTAGCACGTCAGAGGTATTAGCCAATACGTGACGGGCCACCAGCTACTGACCAAAAGGGACGTCGATGAGCGAACTCATCCTGACACCCTACTGAGCCTGTCAGTGACAATATCCGTACAGTCCGGTCCATTCGTCTATGAGTGTCGCATGTCGGGCCTAGGGGGTTGGTAAAAGTCAGACCCCCAAAAGCGGTACAAGTCATGTCGGAGTGTAGCCCAGAACGCCTTGAGATACTACTGGAATACCTACCAGTAAATCTCCTGCCTCGGCCGAGGGCTTTGCGTAATGGCTCTCCTAGACAAAGCGCGACCTCACCCCCAATACCGGGAGAGACGAACCCCTGAAGATCCGCTCACTGCCTCCATGTGGCTCGGGACTGTACCCAACTAAAACCTGTTTGCACGACTCCTTTGAGCCGTGGTAGGGTAGTAATCAAAGTACAGTGGGAACTCACACGAGACAAATGACGATCCCCAGGTCGATGAACTAACCTGTACACATGTCACCAGGGAACTGCTATCTGACGTCTGGTATAATCCCAACTGGCAGGTTCCCGGCGAGTCCTGTCCGGTGAACTCATAACCCAATGAGCACCTGTATACATCTTAGGTGAACCAACAGACACCAGTGGCTTGCGAGACCGGCCACCGCCCCTCGTCGGGGTCTCGACTGTATACACTAGTCTACTCTGGAGAATCGATGCCCTGTCTCGAAACTCCCACGACTAGGGACCATTTAAGGATGTGCTTGTAGACCACCAGCTCTCACGTATATGATCGCCACCATACTGCTGGCAGTCAAGCAAGAATCCTAGGGGCTCTATCAGCGTGTAATAGTGACCTGTACGGTCACCTGAAGCAGTACACGATGATAAAGGTAAACCAGATAGCATACTTCATCTCGAGTAAGACTGTCCTACCGGGATAGGTCCTCCCTCAATCATTGCAATCACGTGCCTGTGATCCAATAATTGACTCTGAGGGCACTATCTCCAACAATCTCCCACTTGCACTCAAGGCTAATTATTGCGATGTCGCATACTCACAGCCCGTGTGATACCGAACACCCAACTCCTCTACTGGTCAGTCTCACAAAGCTCGTTTGCGAAACTATTGCGTTCGAGGAATAGCCTCAGTGAGTGGATCCGCTGCGATGTTTCTTTCTATGTCTCTCTATATCTCAAGTTCGCAGAGAAAGCCATCTCCCGAAATGAGCAATACCTGTCTTAAAGTATGTCTGGATATCTGATGGGACTTAGCTCATAAATGAACTCCAAATCCAAACTTCTTAGACTGTATCGATAACTGAACTTAATCAGTATCCGGCGCCATGCCTTCCCTTAGTATCCACCTGGACCACCTGTCCAAAATACTGCCCCTCGTCAGAGGGAAAACTACAAATCTGACAGCCACTCTACCATCCATGTCACCTTGGAAGCCTGGAATGATAACCGTCTCCTAAAAGAGGCTGTCGTTATCACATCCCTAGAACATTAACTTATGTTCTAAAACTGCTTCCGACTGTTTCTCCAGGATTGGATTAATATCAACTTATTGCATCTACTGCAAGAACAACATCTGGTGTGGTACTTGACATCTTATGATTGACTCAATTGCCTAAGCAAGTGATCTGTCAATCATGCGTATCCCTCTCCCCTTTAGTCTGTAAGACACCTTTAGAGAGGGTGACTCCATCACCTGCAGGTACACTACCATGCCAGGAGTCGTCCATTCTAAATACTCATAGAATGCTGTCAAGGTACCCAGATTGGGAAACTACCTAAATCTAGATCTAAAACTATAGATCTAGTAACCAGAATGTCTGATATAATATCCATGTCCTGTGTGGAGAAACTACTATGTGACAACCAAAGTATAACCGATCGTAGTATAGGAATATCATTTCCTACTCTGTGTATGTCATCCAAATACCATGACATCACACCCTACTACCTTCTCAACAGATCCATCCCCTATTCTGATGAAGTCAAACCTATGACTGTCACTTCAGAAATAGATGATCTATCTCCGCTGTATCTGCTTTAGTCTATAAATAGACATAAGCCTGATGACCACCAATGCTTCTGCTGCTCCCACTGACTACGAAAACCCTCTGCCAGAGTCATATAGACGTGCACTTCTAAAGCTAGTTTAGAACGACGCTATACTCATCCTCCTGCCGGGTCTCACAGTCTAGAACAACAGCAATGGTAAGTCTGGGTAAACAAGAACCTCCCTGCCACCGTCCTTGAGCATACCGAAGTACCTCTCGAGTGCCTGAGGTTACCCATCATATCTGCGGAGTGGCCAATGGAATGTCAAATCAGATTGAATCTTTAGGTTCTTTATCAAATCTTCAGTAATCATTTGTGGTTCTGGAATCGCTTCCAGTTCTACCATACTCCCACTACCTTTTTTTTGAAAAAATCCATTTTTAATTAAAACTGTGGCGAGTTAAGAATAATATCACTATTGATCTTCCAGATGGTAGAAAATCAACCCTCGTCATAGCCTGGGTCAACCCACAAACAGCCATTACAGAAACGTGCCTTGAGTTGTCCAGTGTCTGGTTTTAAGCATAAGCCGGACAACTCCCCGTACCTTAACAATGTCAAGATATGAACTGTTCTATATCCAATATAGAAACAGAGGCACTGATTTAATTTAACCAGATTCAAATCATGCAGCTGTCACCAGTGCATGTCAACTAAATGGAAGGAGGCTGATCAGCGTTACTCAACTTAGGAATGCTTCCAATTATGAGTAACCTGAAAGAGAAGCTAGTTCTCTTAATCATTACTATCAACTGAATACCATATACAAGTATCTACATCTTCGATCACTTTGAAGAATCCTGATACTTGCAATACCTGGTTCTCTACTTTATTCAAATACCTATAACTTCTCAAAATTCGGACCCTGTGTTTCCACGAAACACCTGTCTAAAAACTAGAGAAGTCATAAGTAAACTGAATATAGTACGAGGACCAACCCCTCTGTCCTGATGGACACTGGACAACATACAATACTCTGTATAAGTCCGCTGAGTCTAACACCTCTTTCACTGTGCGTCGTAGGTTGAAAACTGTACTTATGGTTAAGAAGAATTACACCGCTGTTTAATGCTCCTTACCTAACCATCCACTAATATAGGTAAATGTCATCGACATAATATCAAAAGGTATATCTCACTCTATGAAAATATTCGTTCAGATATATCAATTTGAAATTGGTGCACAACAGCGGATATTCAAAACCAAATATTTGCCGACCGGCAAACAGCCCAGATGATCTCCTCAAATATCACCGATTACAACGAATCCCGCTATAATGAGGATGATCACCCTATTCCCAATAACTTACTCCCACTCATCATCTATAAAACCATACAGATGTGAGAGTCAAACCTGGTAAATACATACCCTGGAGCAAGTGTCCAATCGGGAAATCAGTTTTCTTTTAACAGTACACAGCTGAACTGAAACATTGAAATGTTTCGATGGGGTATCCTGGTATTCCTAGTAATGCCTCTACCATTATCCAGATTCACAACTATAACCGTATAATTCTTTGCCACCTCTCCAAATCCCTTTATATGTCTTTAGTCATTACCTTCTGCACACCCCTTAGGCCAAATGGTTTTCTTCCTTCCCTACCGCTCGGCACCAGCCTATGGTTTGGAAGAAGACTATCCAATAAGCATAATGGGTGTACTGTCCTAGTCCTAGGAGCACTCGCAATGCGAGAGAAGGTGAAGATAAAAGACAACCGAATAAACCTTATTCCTACTTCTCCTGGACCAGAGTCCATCCCCGAACTGGAACAAGTTCCTTTCGAGTTCGTATATAACCATACGATGGAGTATCCAAATAAACTGTGGATCTTCGTAGTGATACGGAGTGTCCTGGAGAAATACAAAGGTGATTTAGGATTGGCGAAGAAATACTTGGTTCGGTCGTGAATAGCAGTCGCAATTTACTTTGCCCTCTTACTAATCCCTTGCTTTGTCTTAATCTTAATACCTTCTGCACACCGTTTAGGCTAATTGGTTTTCTTCATTCCCTACCGGTCGGCACCAGCCTAAGGTTTGGAAGAAGACTATCCAATTTGCGTAATAGGTGTGCTATCTCCTAAACCAAGGAGTACTCACAACTTGAGAGAAGGTAAAAGAGAAAAGACAACTGAATAATCCTATCCGTTTTCTCCAGAATCGGAAACCATCCTCGAATTCCTTCGAGTTCGTATATAACCATACGATGGTTTTGTCCAATGGAAGTGGACGTTCGTAGTAATACGGGGTGTCCTGGAGAAAAGGGTAAACGTAGGAGTGGCAATGAGGTCTGCAACTCTGACAATCCAAAAGCCAGTGTTAAGAAGGTTCGGTCAACTTGGTTACTGAGTCATAGTCTTAGGGTCAGGTCAATGGTCGCTGCCAGAGAGAGAGAAAAGAAACACTCAGCGTGCACTCTAACTTAGATCAGAATGGTTACCAATTTATCTAATCAGGAAACCTCCCACTGTACCTCAAATTCTCCTCCAAACCTGAAAGAAGAATTAGTCGGGGTCATCCGAGGAGTAAACTAACTCATCAGTGGGAATCGGGATCCAACTATCATCGCATGATAACTTGATGGAATCCACTCAAGTCACCACACTCCAGAAGGTATGCGCATGCCTGGCAAGTTTCAGTTCTTTTGAAACTCCCGATGTGATTTTTTTTTACCCCTAGGACCCAAGTGACCTTGACACAGTCAACAAATCAAAGAGTCCTAGTCAAGTTCAACCCGTCATTATCCTGGATTGCATTAAACCCATCCGTACGAGCCCTTGACACAGTCAACAAGGCCGCACGACTGTCCTAACCAATCCCATTAATATGCTACAAACAAACACTACTTAGCTACCGCACACTACGCCTTGACACAGTCAACAAACGCAGCACGAATACTAAGTAATACTTGTAAGAAATGACGGAGGGCTACGTCTAGTTTTTGGCGAAAAACTTTTAACGTAATGAACTTGATATCGTTGAAGGAACTGCATAGCCTTTTATAAAAATATAGTGACGAAAACCTTTACTAAAGAGGTCACTCCCGGTGAAGGGATCTCGGCTCTTTCCCCGTAGAATGAGGTGCAGGATATTCCAACTGAATACCACGATGCAAAGCAAAAGTAATCGGCTATAGTGAAGTTAATGCCCTGACGCAAACTTCTGTCCAAGGGGTCACTCCCGGTGAAGGGATCTCGGCCCTTGCCTCGTCGACTGAGGAGCAGGATATTCCAAATGAATACCACGATGCAAAACAAAAGTGAACGTCCTTGCAATAACAGCTTTTTGAAAAATTGTTCCAACAACATCAGAATAGGTTTGTTTATCTTGCATTGATCCGAATCAATGCAGTCCCATCAATTGATCACACCAATAAAGAACGAAAATGATGATGTACGTATATGCCATCCGCATTCGCCACTTGGTCCCGTCATCACCCGTTAGGTTACTTAACTAACGACAGAGCGGGGACTGGACTAGCGCGGATGCAAAACATATACAACATCTACTAATATATATACCAATATATTATATTCGCTCAAGGCGTGATAAGAATGCAACATCACAGAAATATACAGCATCACAGAACAATACAGATATCTGGAAGCCCCGGGTTTCACAGAGCCGCTGCTGAAACCCGACGTTCCCCTAGTCGTGTGGATAGCCTGTGCAATGAAATCCTAGACCCCTACGGGCGCGGCTAGTCACCCGCCAAAACCTGAAGCGAGGCAGCCCCCTTCAGCACCGTGAATGGACCACCCAGCACTTCACGGAATCCGGTAACTTGGGCACCCCTCCTGGGTCAACCTGTACCCCCTACGAGTGCGGCGAATAGCCCACCAATCCTAGAGTGAAGCCCCCTCCGTCTCAATGCCATGAGATGCGGGCCCGTTGCCCTCTAGAACCCGGCTATCCGTGCACCCCTCCGCGGGGTAATCCTAGTACAGAAAGTAAAATATACATATAACGGGTACATCGACCGCAACCAGGTCGTGCCCCAAAAGAATAATACAAACAGGCGGTGACGGCAGTCCACATGTCGGACGCTCGCCCCGCAATATCAAATGTACATAATACAACAAAACTGTACTAGCATTGCATCCAGGCTATCCCCCACGACCAATCCGCAACAACACAGCATAAACACAGAACATCAACGTGAAAATCACGTTCGCAAATCCGTCTAACCGGGCTATAGCAGTTAGACAGGATTTACCGATCAAGTGATATTCACGGTCGCAGATATAATGTAAATACTGTGAAATAATGTGTTTAAAATATCCGATCGATCAAATAATTAACAAGTGGGCCCCCAAGCAATACTGTAGCACTCACAGAAATTCTGGGCCCAAATTTAATATTCCAAAACCCCCAAAATCAGCCCACAAGCCCACTGGAAAATTTGGACACAGTGAGGACACCAATGTGCGGCGGAACCGTGGCCCAAGGGGGGTTTGGCCGCGGTTCCGCGCTTCAGTGATCGACTGACTGCGTCGAATTTTTACAGCAGTCTTAGAATTTCCAGTACATTACTTTTATGCAACCTGAAAAAAATTTTGAGCAAGAAAAAAATCAACAGAAAACTGATGTAAAGAAAACGCGTATTTTTGGAATTTTGGTCGATCGGAAATGTAAAACACATTAGACAAAGCTAGACAAGGTTAATGGCGTGGCTCTGATACCATGTTGCGCCACGGCAGCGCCCCGGCCGTCTATCCGAGGCCAAAATGCGGAATCAAAATTTTCTTAACTTTTTAAACTGGCGCTACCGCGGACAATACACCCGGATCGTAACCATTAACCGATACTAGCTATCAAGAGAAAGGGTGAGAGATATACCGAGTGATCCGAGTCCTCCGGTCTTCTCGTCATCGTCCCGATCTCCCGCGGAAAGTCTTGTCTCCATATCGTCGCCTCCTCGCTGGAAGGGCACCACATCGCCTGCGTCTTTTACGGGCTCCCGCCTCAATTCCGAGGCAACTCGGGCATGGAGCCGGCAAGTCGACATGCCCAAGATATGCTGTAGAATGTAGTGTAGAAACTTTGTCTCTTGGAGTTTATGTAGTTGCCATTGATGGATGGAGGAAGAGGTAAATAAAATTGGTGCTTTCAATTTTCTAGCAAGAAGAAGATGAGATGAAGAATTCCTCACATAACAAAATGAACTATCTCATTCTTTTTCTCTCAAGTGAGCCCTCTCTTATCTTGTGAGAATAGTGGAGGAATGAAATACAAAACATAACAAGAAGGGAGGTGAGTGTAGTAAAAGCAAGGGGGTGACCACAACCCTAAAGAAATGATACCCATCTCAAATCACAATCTAATCACTTCTAATCTCAAAAAGCAAGCCATCATGAAAAGAAAAGATGCTTAATCTATCATAATGCCACAAGTGCAAGAAACCCCTCCACAAATGTTATTTGCAAACTTGCAAATAACCCTCTCCATCGGAAAAGTCCGGCCGGGAAAGATCAAAGGAAAACCGGCCGGAACGGAATGCAAACTGGCAACTCCAGAAAACCGGTCCCGTAATAAATTACAGGAAAACCCCGATACTGTGCATACACACCCGCATCTGTATTCCGACCGGATACAAATGCAATGAGACAAAATCTACACTGTACTAAACTAGGATCCGGCTTAAACCAAAGCCGGCTAGTAATATCCGTCCGATCCTGATCCGTGCAATACCGCACGTATCAGATCGAATCTTGCCATATATCCATACGGCCACAAGTACAAACCGTCCGATCCTGATCCGTGCAATACCGCACGTATCTGATCGGACCCTGCCATATCTCCATACGGCCTCTACAGCGTTTCGCCCGAAAGCTTGAGTAACTGTAAGTGTGGTGGACTCTAAAGACTCGTCAATACTATGGTTGTGGATTTAACCACTAGCACGTCAGAGGTATTAGCCAATACGTGACGGGCCACCAGCTATTGACCAAAAGGGACGTCGATGAGCGAACTCATCTTGACACCCTACTGAGCCTGTCAGTGACAATATTCGTACAGTCCGGTCCGTTCGTCTATGAGTGTCGCATGTCGGGTCTAGTGGGTTGGTAAAAGTCAGACCCCCAAAAGCGGTACAAGTCGTGTCGGAGTGTAGCCCAGAACGGCCTGAGATACTACTGGAATACCTACCAGTAAATCTCCTGCCTCGGCCGAGGGCTTTGCGTAATGGCTCTCTTAGACACAGCGCGACCTCACCCCCAATACCGGGAGAGACGAACCCCTGAAGATCCGCTCACTGCCTCCATGTGGCTCGGGACTGTACCCAACTAAAACCTGTTTGCACGACTCCTTTGAGCCGTGGTAGGGTAGTAATCAGAGTACAGTGGGAACTCACACGAGACAAATGACGATCCCTAGGTCGATGAACTAACCTGTACACATGTCACCAGGGAACTGCTATCTGACGTCTGGTATAATCCCAACTGGCAGGTTCCCGGCGAGTCATGTCCGGTGTACTCATAACCCAATGAGCACCTGTATACATCTTAGGTGAACCAACAGACACCAGTGGCTTGCGAGACCGGCCACCGCCCCTCGTCGGGGTCTCGACTGTATACACTAGTCTACTCTGGAGAATCGATGCCCTGTCTCGAAACTCCCACGACTAGGGACCATTTAAGGATGTGCTTGTAGACCACCAGCTCTCACGTATATGATCGCCACCATACTGCCGGCAGTCAAGCAAGAATCCTAGGGGCTCTATCAGCGTGTAATAGTGACCTGTAAGGTCACCTGAAGCAGTACACGATGATAAAGGTAAACCAGATACCATACTATCATCTCGAGTAAGACTGTCCTACCGGGATAGGTCCTCCCTCAATCATTGCAATCACGTGCCTGTGATCCAATAATTGACTCTGAGGGCACTATCTCCAACAGTTACGCCCCTGGAAAAATGAGGTTTATTTTAATTAGGTCCGTGCGAAAGCACGGGGAGCCTCCCTTAAAGTACCGGCACTGGCATGGCTGAAAGATTGGCGAACTTGTAGGGTGTAATTAATCCCGGCTAGTCTTTCCTTTTAAGGTTTGAAGGAAGATTTGATAAAAACAGTGGGAGTCATCCTGATTAGATAAAATTTATAACCAATCTAATCTTTCAAGTGTGCACGCAGAGTGTTTTATTCTCTCTCTCCAGGTAGTGACCATGTCACGCCTTAATCAAGATAATAATATGGATGTATTGACCGAACCCGCTTGTTATACTGATCTGGGGAACGTTGGTCCCGCTCCAACTTATAATTGTTTTAAGACCGAGCAGGAAATGGGGGAATACCAGGATTCCCATGCCGCCCAAATGAAGAAAGTGCATGTTGATGCATCTTCTTCGGGTGTGTTCGTTACAGAGGACTGTTTCTCAGTATTCTCTACGTCCTGGGTATTTGATACCGGATCAGGATCCCGCATATGTAATCTGTTACATGGGCTACTGATAGGTAGAGAACTGGGAATAGGGTGATATGTCTCTAAGTATAGATAATGGTGCAATTGTTGCAGCCAAGGTGTTGGCAGTTATCACCTTGTATTAACAAATACATTGATTCTGAACGAATGTTATTAGATACCGAACTTGATATACAACATCATATCAGTCTCTTTATTTACTAAAGAAGGATATAATTTTGTATTGTTGGATAATGTTTTGAACATTTCTTATATCAAGAGTTGATCAGTTCAGGCATGTTATCTAATAGCATATACGTTCTAAATCAAACCATAGTTCTTAATGTACCGAACACACACAAGAGGAAGAGTTCAGAAACGAATGAATCCTACTTATGGCATTGTAGACTAGGTCATATCAATGCGACCCGACTAAGCTAAGTTACATTAAGATGCATATTTAAATCAGTTTGAATTTACATCTTGTGAAACTTGCCAGTCATGTCACAAAGTTAAGATGACCATAGCTCCGTTTACTTGAAACAGAGAAAGGGTTACTAAACTCTTGGGACTGATACATGATGATGTATGTCCTCTGTTTACACATGCCAGGACCGGTTCTTTGTACTTCGTTATATTCACTAATAATCTCTCAGGATTCAGACATGTGTTCCTGTTGAAACACAAGCCTGAAGCTTTTGAGAAATTCAATGAATATAAATCCGAAGTAGAGAACCAAAACGGGTATAAGTATTATGTCCTTTGATGTGATCAGGGAGGAGAATACTTGTGCATGGAATTCCTGGACAATTTCAAAAAGGAGAATGAGATTCTCTCTTAGCATTACTGCTCCGTATACACCACATCACAACGGTGTATCGGGGCGGAGCAATCGTACCCTATTAGATATGGTACACTCTATGATGAGTACTACTGAGTTACCTGTTTCCTTTTGGGAGTTATGCACTTGAGAAGCTGCATACCTATTGAATTGGGTTCCAATCAAATCAGTGCCTGCCACTCCATATGAGATATGGTATGGGAAGAGCCCATCTCTTAAGCATGTTAACACTTGGGTTGTCCGGCTTATGCCTAAAAGCAAAATCCGGACAAGCTCGAGGCAAGGTCAGTTCTGTGGAAGTTTGTTGGATATCCTACGCATTCGCAAGGGAATATCTTCTACCACACCGAGAAACAAAAAGTGTTTTATTTCTCGGCATGCCACCTTTTAAAGAAAAGGAATTTATTTTGGAAAGAAATTTGTGGTCATGAGGTAGAACTGGAAGGAGTTCCAGCTATACAAACTACAGCTGATCATTTGGTAGAACCGAAGGATTCAATTGTTCCAGACGAACCTCAGCCTCTCCGCCGATCTGGTAGGGTTCCTCATCCGCCTGAGAGATACTACGGTTTTCTCGATGACAGTGGGAGCGAGGATTGCATCATGAGATGATGACCCAACTAGTTTCGAGCAGGCCATCATGAGTGGGGACTCTGTAAGAATGGCTGGATGCTAAGGGGTCTGAGATGGAATCCATATACACCAACAAAGTATGGACTTTGGTTGCTATATCTGAAGGGTTAAATCCCCATCAGGAGCAAGTATATCTTGAGAAGATTACTTGGTGTAGATGAAAAAGTTGAGACTTTCAAAGCTAGACTTGTTGCAAAACGTTCTCGTCATCGACCAGGTGTGGATTATGATGAAACCTTTTCTAGTGGCTATGCTTAAGTCCATCCGGATCCTACTTGCCATTGCTACGTACCATGACTACGATATCTGGCGGCTGGGTGTCATGACTGCTTTTCTGAATACTGATTTAGAAGAGAGCGTCTAGAAGTACACAACCAGAGGGCTTCGTAGACAGTGGGAGCAGCGGAAACGTGTGCAAGTTGCTTTACAGGATAAAGCAGGCATCGCGGAGTTGGAACATCTATTTTGATGTGATAGTCAAAGCGTTTGAGTTCATCAAAATGGTAGAAGAACCTTGTATATACAAAAAGGTAGTAGAGAGTAAGGTGGTCTTCTTTGTATTATACGTGGAAGACATACTCTTGATAGGAAAGGAGTTTCCTATGCTACACTCGGTCAATCTCCTCTTATCACATTGATTCTCCATATAGGATCAAGGTGATACCTTCTAAATCCTGGGTTTTGGATCTATGAGATAGATCTAAGTGGATTTTAGGATTCTCACTAAGTGTAGTGAGATGGTATCAAATGATCCTAGGGAAAATCACTGGATAGCTTTGGAGAACCTTCTTAAGTACTTGTGAAGCACTAAAGAAATGTTCTTGGAGTTTAGTAACGGTGAACTCCAATGGGAGTCCTTTGTCGACTAGAGCTTCCAGGATGGTAAGGTTGACTGAAAGCCAGTCGCAGGCACTGTCTTTACCCTCAGTGGAGGGATGGTATGTTGGAAGAGTTCCAAGCTAGATACCGTGGCAAACTAGACGATAAAGGCTGGATACATCGCGACCAAAGATACTACCAAAGAGGCAGTCTGGGTGTATATTTGTTCATGAGATGAACTAGGTTCCTACCATTGTATGATAATGGAGGAGTGGCTTTGGCCTAGGAACCCCAATCCTATCAGTGACCCAGACATATTCTAAGGCAATATCACCTGATCATGGAGATAGTAGATCTCCAAGAGATCAAGGTTAGGAGAGTAGACTTAAAGGTCAACACGGCGGATCCACTCACTGAGGCCTTTCCTGCGAGAGAATTTTATAGGACGTTGGGTATGCTATACTACAGCAACTGGCCTTAGTGCAAGTGGGAGATTGTTAGTTGTATGTATGCCCTAGAGGCTATTAGTGTACATGAGATGTATATTATAGTGGATGCTGGGACATATATAGGGAGGACTTTCTTGCTCGACATGATAGTATGATATCTGGTTGCTCTTTATCTTAACATGTACACTTACAGTCTCTCTGTTACATGTTGATAAAGCCCTTAGGATGTGTACTTGACTTCCAATATTATGATGCAGATCATACTAGTGGGGCCTGGGTAGTCTATGAGTTCATCCTTCAATGTTCCTAGTCGTGGGAATATGGAGACGGGGCATCGATATTGCTAAGTAGACTAGCGTATATCTTCTCGACCCATGTGATGGGCGATGGATGATCCCATATCCATTGGTTTTTTACATCAGAGATGTTGTACGGATGCTCAGTGGAGACTGGGTACACTGAACGGAGTCGCCGAGAACCCCTAGATGGTTTTATACCTCATGTCAGATAGCAGTTCTCTGGTGACACTGGTACAGGTTAGTCTGTCAACCCGAGATCGTCATAGAGCCTTGTGTGTCTCCCACTGTGCTTTGATTTCCACCCTACCATGGCTCTACTGAGTCATGAAAACATGTGGTTTTAGATACAGTCCCGAGTCACATGGAGGCAATGGGTGATAGGAGGGGATTCGTCTCTCCCGGTATTGGGGGTTGATGTTGCGCTATACTCGATTGGCCATAACTGAAATCCCTGGCCAGGGTAGATGAGATTTACTGGTAAGAGTTATCAGTAGTTTCTCTCCCGTTATTGACCTTACACCGGCATGACTTATCAAGATATTGGGGTCTGATGTTTACCACCCCTAGGCGAGATATGCGACATATCAGACGAACAGACCGGACTGTGTGGTAAGTGTTACTGATTGGATTCACAGGAGTTTGAGCAGGCTTGCTTGTTGATCTTCTGATCGCTCAATACCCAGATAGCCATTACGTTTAGCACGCCTCTTGCGGCTTGTGAGTGTTTGATATGATCATCACCTACTGCCGGCGTATTGACGAGTCTTTAGAGTCCTATATAGAGGTTTCCTGGCTCAGGCAAAATGGAGTAGGAGCACATATGAGATATGTGCGGGACCGAGATTAATACGCGTATGTGATACCGTTTCTATTCTCGTGATTTGTATCATCGGTCAGTTATATGCGATATAGCCGAGTTATCGAATCAATAGTTGATTCGATAAATTGGTACACATGATATTAGTCGGTTATATAAGATATAGCCGGATTATTAAATCAAGTGTTGATTTAATAATCTAATGTATAATTATATATTTAATATATTAATTTACATTGACTAGTATTAGCTTACTTAAGATTGCTTTTTCTCACTTGATTATGTATTAAGTATATATGTGATATATACTTGTGTACATATTTGTGTCATGCTTGATGATACATGCAAACTTGGGTGTGTGTATGAATTACACCATGCTTATTATAATTTAGGGTTTTATTTGTTTTAAGTAAATCAAAATGACATGGATTTTGTCATAGCTTGAAAGCTTCATGAAGCTTGTAGACCATTGACCAAAGTTCACTCATTTTGTTTTACTTAAGATATTTTAAACCTAACAATTTTGATAAAACCATGGTTTAGTCTCTACAATGGTTAGTATATAACACTAACTCACCCATGGTTGCTATTCTCACCTCATTAGTTTTCATCTTTCTCATCTTGATCATTTCATCTTCTTCTTCCTCATGAAAGATTTCTAGCTTTCAAAATGGTGAGAAAATATTGTGAGAAAATAAAATCTAAAGTGAGCCCACTTCCTACTTCATCATCCTACACACTTGCTTGGGTAGTAAAGGGTGTTCTCTTCACAAAGTTCTTGACCTAGTGAAGAGGTAGCTTGGGTTTGAGTCTCCTCGACGTAGATCATCTTCGGCCTCGAAGACTTCGAGCAAACTTGTTCGATTCTCCAAGGGAACCCATACTACAGTTTGGGAGATCGACACTCGCAGCGAAGGGACTACTACACGGAGCTTTAGAAGTGAAGGGCCGGTCTACAAAGGTTGTATTCCTCATCACTTTCTATGTAAAGTTGTTTACATTCTAGTTTAGCTCCTAAAACTTTAGTTAGATCCTAGGTTAGGTTTTTTGGCACACTAGAAATTTTAAAATACGACATGTTTGATGCCTTGTGAAACCTTATGGTTGTGCCAAATAACCCAACATACGGAGCATAAGGAACCGTTCAGCCACGGTACAACGACAATTGAATTCAGGTTAGGTATATTATGGTTACAGTCTTGTGCCACTTCTAACACCTTCCATACCAATCTACCCCTTTATAAACCCCGCGATGTCTTGATTGTATTGATGTATTGTTTTAAGTGTATATTGTATATAGATGGATGACTTGCCGAAACCATGATATCAGTAAATGGATGTAACTGGAGAATCATGTAGATGGATGTATATCAATGGTTCAGTTCAGGCAATATAGATTGATTAGATTGAATAGACGGATTTATAGATCCATGTTGTATTGAAGTTTGATACATGAATCATATTCAATTAAGATTGATTATATTGAGACTCAGTCTGAGTCAGACAATTAGAAAAGAAATTGAATCTTGAATTATGTTTTAGTGCTATCGGTAACTCCTGCACATGGACGGCAGGATTTGTGTCTTTTTCAAAGACAATTACCGTGTTGATAACACCGTTTGTTAAGTTGTCTACCGTAAATAGGCAAGCACCCATATCTCCGGCTCCCTGAGGCTCAAGAGACCGGTCCCGCTTAAACCTATGTTTACTAGGGTCCTTATTGTAATTTAGTATAACTTGAGGATGTTTAATGTAAAAATAATTTTGTATAATTATCAAAATACACCTCAAGTATTTTATTATCGTCTTTAGAGTTTTCATTGATGTATATTTTATTAATGTGACATTTCTAGTGAATAAAACCTAATTTCATAATATATGGTATTTATTTGTAATATTTGAATTGTATGGTATTTTTTTGTAAATGAGATGTATTTCTTGAATTTTGGAAATGTAGAATATTATAAATATTAAAAATAGATATTTTGATATTAATTACATACATATATATATATTTATTAAAAATATAAGTTTTATTTATAATAGAAATCACATTTTCTAAAGAAAATTGTATTGTAAATCTTTCGAGATCGTATGCTCCTTGCGGAGGTCTGCATCTCACTCTACTAGGTCCGAGGATGTGCGATAATCCACACCATACCGATCGGGTACCCCGAATGGGTTGTAGAGGCGCAATTGTAAAGATTTGTTAAATACATTTCTTATAGAAAAAGGTTATATAAGTTGAAGGTAGTTATATGTAAAGTCGTATTTTCCCAAATCTATGTTTCCAAATTCCATCGTGCTATGTTAGATATGTGTGTTGTGAGGAGGTAGGTCATTACCTCATGAGTTTTCTAAGGGTATAAAGGTATTATAGAGTTTATGTCGGAAACTAAAGTTTGTGGTATTTTAATGTAAAATTGCGATAAAAGATGCATATAACAAACTTTTGTGATGAAACTTGTTAAAGATGTTTATTAATGTTTAATGAACAATATGTGATGATATGAAGGTATCTTGATTAAGAAAAATTGTAGTTTTTAAAGAAAACCGCTTCCGAAGTCGGACTAACTCCGCTTCCGTCTGGTTTTAGTTTTGAATGTTTTTAGAATAGAGAAAAGAAGGAGAAGTAGGGACTTACTGGATGATTGGCTAAAGTATAGGAAGAGGAAGAGGTAGGAGTTTCCGGTGCGTCATTTCATCGTCAGAAACTCCTCGGATTGCCGTCGGAAGTTCGTCGGAGCTTTGACCATTTGCTAACTCCACTTGCACACAAAAGACTTGGGAATTTTCTTGAGAGTTTGGGCAGAGATTTGGGAGTGAGGAGGGGTAATTTGAGGGCGGTATTTATAGGTAAAAATTAGGGTTTTAGGGTAGTAAAAGGTTGTATTAAAAATTTGTATTAAAATGGATTAAATGTGTGTTTTAATGTGCTCTGTAAATGTGCAGGAAAAACAAATAATACAGGAGTTATGGGGGGAGTCCAAGAGTCACCAGAGTTCAAGAAAAATGGGCTTTGCTCTGAGTTAGACCGGCGGCGCCAGCCGAGTCAGCGAGTTCGCCGGCCCGAGTCACCGAGTCGGGGACTCGTATTTGTGCCACGTGTCCCTGACGCTTGGTCTAGCCTCGTGTGCATGTTTATTTAGGCCGTGACTCTTGGTTTTACAGGTTGTGCACGTGTAGACTCTTGGGCTTCAAAAAGATTAAAAGAATTTTAAATAAAAATAATGTGTGGCTGATGGGATTTGAACTCTGGTACTATGGTTCAGCAGTGCAAGGTCTTACCAATGAGCCACAAGCTCCTTCTTGCTATTCAAAAGCAAATCAAATTTATAACTTGTGCTCGGGCTCAAGTACACCTTTCTGTATTTTTGAAAAAAATTGTATAGAAAGTTTAGGGTTGTTACATTATACCCTGCTTATAAAAATTTCGTCTTCGAAATTTGTAAAAGGAAACTGTAACGGATTCAAGAAAAGTTTGGTGATAGAAGTACTGATAGTGTAGGAAAAATAACAAAGTAGTACAATGGTTTGAAAAGGTTGAAGAGAATTACTAGGGTTACCTTGGTCTACGGCCTCTGCTTCTTCAGCCGCTAAAAGGAAAGCTTGACGCTGACGTACATTCTTCCTAGCTGGAGGCACATTCCTCTGTCCTTGGGGCATGTTTCTCTGCCCTTGAGGCATGTTGCTCATTTCCTGATGGAATTAGCAAGTAGGCTGTGCAGGTGGTGGAGCTGGGAGTGCAAGACGGGGTGTAGGAGCGTGGATAGCTGGCCGCCGCTGCTGGTTGATGTGTGTGTGAGCTAAGTTGCGTCTATAGGGACAGGTTCCAAATCCGTGATTGGATGCATCACAAACTAAGCATAGTCCTTTGGCGCGCCTACAGTCCTTCACCAAATGTCCATTCCTCTTGCAATAGAAGCAAAAATCGGGGCTTGGCTGGTTATTAGGTTCTTCCAGTCTCCTCGGTTCAACAGTTAGTCTTAGAGAGACTCCTCCTGCCATCTGGTTGGCAGGACGCTTCACTCCGGTAGATTGAGATCTGCACTTCCTCTTCACCCCTGCCTTATATCTTCGGGCAGCTTTCAAAGCCATATCAAGGGTTGGGAAATGTCACGACCCGAAGTTCGGCCCGTGACCAACACTTAACTACGTAACGTCTACAGGCGTAACGCGATTAAGTAAGCCGAAACCCAGAAATCAAAACTATTAAAAGTAGTGAGTGACGAAAACATTGGTTTAAATCATTTAGAAAACCTTGAGTAAAAATCTTTAAAGTTTAAGTTATTTTCTTAAAAATTTCGGCAGCACCTCCTTTGTAAAAACTAGCCCTGAAAACGGGTACAACACATGATATAAGTAAAATGACATATAATAAAGATAAAGCATCCCCAAAAAGGAGCAATCACGCCCAACGGCGGAAACAATCACCACGAGAATAATATACGACACCGAAGCGAAGAATGAACAATATAAGTGAAAAACAACATAAAAGATAAAACTGCAAAATAATGTCGGCTCACACGAGCTCGACATCCGGAATACAAAATAATATACAACATCGTCCTCACTACTGGTCTCTAAGTCAATACATGAAATGGTAGATGGAGAGTACTAGATACAATAGAGTGTACAAATGGAAAATAAACGGATACCGCAAACCCACCTATAAGCAAAACGGCTTTACGCCAACTGTAGTGGTATTCGTAGCAAAAAGATACAATGAGGTAGCCCTGCCGCGACTACACTGAGGGTCAACCTACAAACACTGTGGCACAACGGGGGTGAGTTGCCAACTCGTGAATAGAAAATAACATATAAAGGTAATCGCAGGTATGCACGTACTGCGATACTCTAACATGTGCAATCTGATAACATCAATATGATAATCTGGGTATGCAATAATCCTGCAAAGTACTCTATCAGGTACTACAAATGCATGATGCATTGCATATCTATGATTGCTGAGCATGAAATAAAGTATCATCTACACGAATCATCATCGTGGGAAAAAACCGGTGTCCACCAAATACACTCCAAATCTCAATAACTCAGGCGCCATCAATCTAATCGGCCATCATATCCTGTAAATCTCATGGAAACATGAGTGCCCAACATTGGCACTCGAGAATATCATGAAATACTCGTGTCCAGTATCGACACGTAAATCCTCATGTATCGGGCTCCATCAGCCCGGATCGGCCCACGGGCTCCGTCTGCGGAATCGGCCCTTGGCCCCGGCAGTACGGGTCGGCCCATATCCATCTCTCGACTCTGGTCAGTATCCTCCGGATAACAGCCAGGTCCAACCAATCACCGGTAGGTAGTAGTCCCTCAGCCGGGCTCATCGTCTACTGCGCGACATCCCTTTCTTGCCCCGGGGTACCTTACCGGGTCCACCATATACCCGCAATCGGGCTCATCCATCTCCTCGAATCGGGTTCCACATGTCACACGTCTCAAAACCGAGAAAACGCATAGTGGACGCACTGAAATATCATATCAAGAGAAACCGGGTTTTCAAAACAGTGCATACATTCTTAAAAAAATACCTCGGTTCTCAAATCCAGAAATCACATGAAACCCAAACTAAATGCGTAAATCCATGCAATGTGACGTATGCAACATAAAGCTATAACATGTGCATATCAAGGGAAAACGCTCCTTTAAATAAATACAGTTTTAAAAATACGTCATGCGGTTCCCAAATCTGCAAATCAAGTCTACGTCATCTAAGGATGCAGCTATAACAAGTATGGGTGTACACAGGGATGTATGCATAAGCAAGTGTGGAAATGCAAGTATGTAGATACGCAAAATATATGCACACAAAGGAGAAATCATGTCTAATCATCAATGATGAGGTAAAATAAATGATGTATGGTTCATAGCAATTCTATAGTGTGAGTGTCATGGCATTTACTAACGGTGTGTATGTAGCATACGATTAGTGCTCGTGCAGCATGAACCGTTAGTAACAGTGCAGTGTCTCATATCTACTATGTCCGGATGCAACAAGAGAGGGGTATGCAACAATGGTACACATGCACAACCAATATATATGTGTTGGCTATAGTGCCCTCAAACCAATTATCATAGTCGCGGACTTGTGATTATGATGATTGAGTGAGGACCTATACCGATAAAACAGTCTTACTCAAGATGATAGTATGCTATCTGGTTTGTCTTTATCATCATGTACATGTTGATAGAGCCCATAGGATTCTTGCTTGACTGCCAGCATTGTGATGGCGATCACATACGTGGGAGCTGGGGGTCTATAAGCACATCCTTAAATGTCCCTAGTCGTAGGAGTATCGAGACCGGGCATCGGTACTCCAGTGTAGACTAGTGTATACTGATCGAGACCCCGATGAGGGGCGGTGGCCAGGTCTCACAAGCCATTGGTGTTAGTTTGTTCACCTAAGATAGTATACATGTGCTCCTCGGGTTATGAGTACACTGGACGGACTCGCCGGGAACCTGCTAGTTGGTATTATACCTATTGTCAGATAGCAGTTCCCAGGTGACATGTGTACAGGTTAGTCTGTCGACCTGAGATCGTCATTTGACTCGTGTGAGTTCCCACTGTGCTTTGATTACTACCCTACCATGGCTCAAAAGAGTCGTGCGAAAAGGTTTTAGTTGGGTACAGTCCCGAGCAACATGGAGCCAGCGATCGGATCGTCGGGGATTCGTCTCTCCCGGTATTGGGGGTTGATGTCGCGTTGTGTACGGATGGCCATCACCATAAATCCATGGCCACGGTGGACGAGAATTATCGATCCAGGATCGTTAGTTTCTCAGGAGGTGATGGGTTTCATACCGACACTAAATATCGCGTTGTTGGGGGTCTGACTTTATCCACCCCCCTAGACTCGATATGCGATACTCTTAGACGAATAGACCGGACTGTACGGATATTGTCACTGACAGGCTCAGTAGGGGTTCAGGATGAGTTTGCTCGTCGGCCTCCTTTTCGCTCAATACCTAGGTAGCCGTTACGTACAGCTAGAGCCGCTGACGTACTTATGGTTAAACCCACTGCCAACGTATTGACGAGTCTTTAGAGTCCCACACAGAGGGTTTTCACGGTTCAGGAGATATGGTGTACATGAGGTTTGTTGATACATACAGATGTCCGAATAAATATATGCACTTGCTGCGAAGACTTTAATCGGACGGTTGTTAATACTAGCGACTTAGGATTAAGCCAGTTTATTAAATCTGGTTTTTTTTATTTAATAATTTACATATGTATATATGTATTCTAGTATTATTGTTCACTATTCATTTTCTCTCTCGGCTATTCGTATTTTGGAACGAATACGCGTATATGTATTTTAGTACAAGTACCGGGAAGTATTCCGTATTTTGTACGAAATAGCTTCTAGAAGAAGCTGCCACCTAATTTATATGATTTCCCTTTTTGGAAAATCATTTGTATTATAAATGAGGTGGAAAATGTTGGAGATAGTGCCCTCAGAGTCAATTATTGGATCACAGGCACGTGATTGCAATGATTGATGGAGGACCTATCCCGGTAGGACAGTCTTACTCAAGATGATAGTATGCTATCTGGTTTATCTTTATCATCGTGTACTGCTTTAGGTGACCTGACAGGTCACTATTGCACGTTGATAGAGCCCCTAGGATTCTTGCTTGACTGCCAGCAGTATGAGGGCGATCATATACATGGGAGCTGGTAATCTATAAGCACATCCTTAAATGGTCCCTAGTCGTGGGAGTTTCGAGATAGGGCATCGATACTCCAGATTAGACTAGTGTATACAGTCGAGACCCCGACGAGGGGCGGTGGCCGGTCTCACAAGACACTGGTGTCAGTTGGTTCACCTAAGATGTATACAGGTGCTCATTGGGTTATGAGTACACCGGACAGGACTCGCCGGGAACATGCTAGTTGGTCTTATACCAGACATCAGATAGCAGTTCCCTGGTGACATGTGTACAGGTTAGTTCATCGACCTGGGGATCATCATTTGTCTCGTGTGAGTTCCCACTGTACTTTGATTACTACCCTACCACGGCTCAAAGGAGTCGTGCAAACAGGTTTTAGTTGGGTACAGTCCCAAGCCACATGGAGGCAGTGAGCGGATCTTCAGGGGTTCGTCTCTCCCGGTATTGGGGGTGAGGTCGTGCTGTGTCTAGGAGAGCCATTACACGAAGTCCTTGGCCAAGGCAGGAGATTTACTGGTAGGTATTCCAGTAGTATCTCAGGGTGTTCTGGGCTACACTCCGACACGACTTGTACCGCTTTTGGGGGTCTGACTTTTACCAACCCCCTAGGCCCGCCATGCGATGCTCATAGACGAACGGACCGGACTGTACGGATATTGTCACTGACAGGCTCAGTAGGGTGTCAAGATGAGTTCGCTCATCGACGTCCCTTTTTGGTCAATACCTGGTAGCCCGTTACGTATTAGCTTATACCTCTGACGTGCTAGTGGTTAAATCCACAACCAAGGTGTTAACGAGTCTTTAGAGTCCCCCACATTCAGTTACTCAAGCTTTCGGGCGAAACGCTGTAGAGGCCGTATGGAGATATGGCAGGGTCCGATCAGATACGTGCGGTATTGCACGGATCAGGATCGGACAGTTTGTACTACTGGCCGTATGGTTATATGGCAGGGTTCGATCAGATACGTGCGGTATTGCACGGATCAGGATCGAACGGATATTACTAGCCGGCTTTGGTATAAGCCGGATCCTAGTATAGTACAGTGTAGATTTTGTCTCATTGCATTTGTATTTCGGTCGGAATACAGATGCGGGTGTGTATACACAGTATCGGGGTTTTCCTGTAATTTATTACGGGACCAGTTTTCTGGAGTTGCCAGTTTGTTTTCCGTTTCGGCCATTTTCATTTGTATCTTTCAATGGCCGAAGATTGGTGGAGGAGGGCTTATTTGCATTTGTGCAAATAAGCAATTTGGAAGGGGGTCTTTGTATATTCTTGTGTCATGATGGTTGCACCATCCATTGACCTTGACTTCTTGACTTCTTCATGATGGCTTGACTTTTTGAAGTCATCATGCTTGATGATGGGTTATGATATAGTGGTTGAGTGTTGGTCTTTATTGGTTATCATGGTTGTTGATGATGAGGTTGTTGGAGTGTTAGTTTAGGCTTGTGATCATTTCTTTTGATGATAGCCTTTTCTTCCGCTCACTTGCATGACTCTCTTGATTCACTCTCTTGTTTTTGGTCACTCTCTCATTCACCCCCCCCCCCTCACAAGATGCATGGCCGGCCACTCCCATTGGGGGCTGTCCAAATTTATGAGTGTGGGTTTTTGCTTCATTTCATGCTCCAAAAATCCCCAAGTCCCTCCATATAGTTCTTGTATCATCCCTCCACCAAAATGGCACCTCCTACAACCCCTAAAATGAGACATGAGCACTACACGTTCTACAGCAAACCTTGGGCACGTCGACTCGCCATCTTCGCGCCTGAGTTGCCTCGGCATTGAGGTGGGAGCCCGTAAAAGATGTAGGCGATGTGGTGCACTTCCGGCGATGAGGTGGAGACAGAACATTCCGCGAGAGATCGGGACGATGACGAGAAGACCGGAGGACTCGGATCAGTCGGTATATCTCTATTCCCTATCTTATAGTTAGCTAGGACTAGTTAATGGTTCTATCCGGGTTTAGTGCGCGGTGGTGCCGGTTTGCTAAGTTCGCAAAATTAAAGTTTATCACCGATTCCGCATTCCGGCGTCGGATTGACGGCCGGGGCGCCGCCGTGCACTTACAGAAAAGACATGGGTCAAAGCATGGTCTTTAAATATGGTGTGCAATTGTTTATTTGTAAATTGGAAATGTTTTTTTGATGGGAGAGAGAGAAGGTGCCGGCCACTATTGGGGTGGGGTGGGGGTTAATTTCATTTGGGTTTTGGGATATGAAACATTACACTAGCCTCCTCTCTCTCTCATTCTCATGCTTCACCCAAAAAGACTTAGCAAAAGTTCACATCCTTCTTTCATCTTCTTCTTGAGTTTCTTATTGAGCTCATGGTTTGAGAGAAAAATGTAGTGACACTTCCATAAACCCCCACTCTCCATCGCTAGCGACTTTGGAGCGTCGGTTACCTCGTTCGACGAGGTTGGAACTTGCACCGTTTCCCTCGGGTGGATCATCGGAGATGGAGGAAGACCGGCAACCAAACATCGTCAAAGGATCGCTAGGAGCTTGGAATGAAGACCGAAGGACACGGATCAACTCGGTATAACAATTCTAACTCATAGTTAGTTTGCTAGTTTAGGGTTTAAGGTCGATCCGGAAATCGGGTAGCGGTAGCACCGGTTTAGAAATTTTTTGTTCCGTATTTTGGCCGCGTTTCGACGGCCGGGGCGCTGCCGGGACCCTTCGTGGTATCAGAGCCACCCATTAAACCCCTTACTAGCTTATTTAGACGTGCTTAAAAGATCGATCAACGGATTTTACCAAAATCATGATTTAAATGTTCGGTTCTCTGCTGTTTTTCAAAAGTGTTCAAAAAATTATTTCACACATCTTAAAAATCCGCGCAGGCGAATATACGGGTGCAAAAAAAATTTGAGCTCGTGATGCCTCCAAGTAGCCACGGAACCGCCGCACTAACCCCCTTTTGGCGGCGGATCTGCGGCCACTTTTTGGCGACGGGCCTTCAAATTTTTACTGTAGCTCTATTTATTGGAATTGTGATTTTTTACATATTCTGTTTTGCCCCAGGTTTCAGTGAAGTGTGCTTTTACTATTGGGGCCAATTTGGTGTTAGTTATATGTATGCCCTAGAGGCCATTACTGTACATAGGATGTATATTGTAGTGGATGCTGGGACATATATAGGGAGGAATTTCTTGCTCGACATGATAGTATGCTATCTGGTTACACTTTACCTTAACGTGTATACTGTTTGTCTCTCTGTTACATGTTGGTAAAGCCCTTAGGATGTGTACTTGACTACCTGGACTATGATGCGGATCATACTAGTGGGGACATGGTAGTCCACAAGTACATCCTTCAAGGTCCCTAGTCGTGGGTGTATCGAGACGGGGCATCGATATACCAGAGTAGACTAGCGTATACCTTCTCGACCCATACAGATGGGCGATGGATGATCCCATATCCATTGGTGTTTGACATCAGAGATGATATACGGGTGCTCAGTAGAGACTGGGTACACTGGACGGACTCGCCGAGAACTCCCAGATGGTATTATACCTCACGTCAGATGGAAGTTCTCTGGTGACACTGGTACAGGTTAGTCTGTAGACCCGAGATCGTCATAGAGTCTTGTGTGATTCCCACTGTGCTTTGATTTCCACCTTACCACGTCCAAGAGGGCGTGCAAAACGGTGGCTTTTAGGTACAGTCCCGAATCACATGGAGGCAATGAGCGATAGGAGGGGATTCGTCTCTCCCGGTATAGGGAGTTGATGTTGCACTGTGTTCGATTGGCTATAACCGGAAATCCCTGGCCAGGGTTGCTGAGATTTACTGGTAAGTGTTACCAGTAGTTTCTCAAATTGTTATAGACCTCATATCGACACGACTTATCGAGCTACTAGGGTCTGACGTTTACCACCCCTAGGCGAGATATGCGACATATCAGACGAACAGACCGGACTGTACGGTAAGTGTTACTGGTTGGATTCACAGGAGTGTGAGCGGGCTTGCTCGTCGATCTTCTGATCGCTCAATACCCGGGTGGCCGTTACGTTTAGCAGACCGCTTGCGGCTTGTGGGTGTTTGATATGATCATCACCTGCTGCCGGCGTATTGACGAGTCTTTAGAGTCCTACACAGAGGTTTCCTGGCTCAAGAGAAACGAAATAGGAGCGCATATGAGATATGTGAGGGACCGAGAATAATACCAGTATGTGATACTGAATTCTATTCTCGCGATTTGTATCATCGGTCGGTTGTATGTGATATAGTCGGGTTATCGAATCAAGTGTTGATTCGATACGTTGATACACTTAATACTAGTCTGTTATGTGATACATGACCGGATCATTAAATCAAGTGTTGATTTAATGATTTAATGTATAATTATATATTTGATATATTACTTTACATTAACTAGTATTGGTTCACTCAAGATTGATTTTCTCACTTGAATTGCACAAGTTGTATATGTGATATATTTTTGTGCACTTGTTTGTATCATGTTTGATGATACATGCAAACTTGGGCGTATGTTTGATTAAACCATGGTTATTTAATGGTTAGGGTTTCATTTGATTTATTTATTTATTTATTTCATTTTGGCTTAAGATAAAATGGTGGTTTTATTTGGATTTTGTTGAAGCTTCATGAAGCTTTGAAAAAGCTTTGACCATTTTGTTTTATTCCTTAAACCTAACCCTAGTTTATTCTCTACACTTGACCATGGTTGCTATATGATAAGAATGACTTATTTTCTATTTTCCAATAATTCTTATCATATTCTTTTTCTTCTTCCTCTTCTTCTTCAAGAAGAAAAAGCTTGCAAGCTTCAATGGTAACTTGAGAAAAAGAGTGAGAAATCCAATTCTAAAGTGAACCCACTTCCTATTTCTTCATCCTCTACCACTTGCCATGTAGTATAGGGTGTTTTCTTCACAAGTTTCACGACTTGGTGAAGTGGGAGCTTGATCTTGTGTTACCTCGACGTAGATCAACTTCGGCATCGAAGTCGACGACCTAGCCCGATCATCTCTTCGATGAAACCACCGCGAGAGTCCGGGATCCGATGGGTACAGCGGAGGGACTTCATCACGGATCTATGGAGGTGGATGGACCGGATCTACAAAGGTTGTATTTTCCGTTCACTCATAGTAAAGTTGTTTACTTATTCGGTTATCGCCTTAATCTCTAGTTAACGAATCTGTATTAGGGTTTCTCGGCACTTGTAAAATTTGAAATTGGCATGGTTGATGCCTTGTGAGACCTCATTAGTGTGCCTAGGACCCTACATTTGGAACTTTGTCGATCGATATTTAAGTGTGCGTTTATCAGTACTTACATTTCTATCTGCGACCGTGAATGTCATTTGATCGGTAAACTCGTCTAATTGCTATATGTCTTTTAGACGGGTTTGCGAACGTGACATTCACGTTGATGTTCTGTAATGTGCTGTGATGTTGGTTGCATCGTCGTGGTGGATAGCTATGGTGCAATATTAGTACAGTTTTATTTCATATGTACATTTGATTTTGCTGGGCGAGCGTCCGACATGTGGACTGCCGTCACTGCCAGTTTGTATATTATTCTTTTGGGGCACGACTGGGCTGAGGTCGATGTCACCCTTGTATATTATTTTCTTTTCTGTACTAGGATTACCCCGAGGTGGAGTGCACGAATAGCCGGGTTCTAGAGGGAAACTGGTCCGAAACTCAAGGCATTCAGACGGAGGGGACCTTACTCTAGAATTGGCGGGCTATTCGCCGCACTCGTAGGGGTATAGGTTGACCCAGGAGGGGTGCTCAAGTTACCGGATTCCATGAAGTGCTGGGTGGTCCATTCACGTTGCTGAAGGGGGCTGCCTCACTTCTGGTTTTGGCGGGTAACTTGCCGCGCTCGTAGGGGTCTAGGTTTCATTGCACAGGCTATCCACATGACATGGAACGTCGGGTCTCACTTGCGGCTCAAGTGAAACCCGGGGCTCCAGATTATCCACCATTCTGTGATGTTTCTGTGATATTTCTGTGATGTTGCTTATATCATGCCTGGGACGATTGTTATATATATTTATATATACTAGTAGATGTTGTATATGTTTTGCACCCGCGCTAGCCCAGTCCCCGCTCTGTCGTTAGTTAAGTAACCTAACGGGTGATGATGGGACCCAGTGGCGAATGCGGATGACATATACGTACATTTTATTTTCGTTCTTTTCTGGTGTGATTAATTGATGGGACTGCATAGATTCTTATCAATGCAAGGATAAAACAAACCTATATAAGATGTTGTTGGAACCAAGTTTTTAAAAAAACTGACATTACAGACGTTCTCTCTTGCTTTGCATCGTGGTATTCATTTAGAATATCCTGCACCACATTCGACGAGGCAAGGGCCGAGATCCCTTCATCGGGAGTGACCCCTTGGGTAAAAGTTTGCGTCAACGTAATAACTTTACTATAGCCGATTATTTTTGCTTTGTATCGTGGTATTCAGTTTAGGATATCATACACCCCATTCGATGGGGAAAGAGCCGAGATCCCTTCACCGGGAGTGACATATTTAGCAAAAGTTTTCACCACTATCTATTTATAAAACCACTTGAATTCCTTAAATGATATCAAGTTCATTACGTTAAAGATTTTTCGCCAAAAACCTGTCGTAGCCCTCCGTCATTTCGGATAAGCAGCGCATAGTATTCGTGCGGTGTTTGTTGGCCAAAGTCAAGGCATCGTGTGCGGTAGCTGTGTGTTGCTTGTCCGTTGCATGGATATGCATTGGTTTAGGTCAGTCGTACCACTTTGTTGGCCAAAGTCAAGGGTGTGTGCGGGTGGGTCTAAATCAATCAGGACAATGCCGGTAGAACTTGACTTGCGGGTTATGATTTGTTGGCCAAAGTCAAGGTCATAAACCGCTTGGGGTAAAAACACATATCGGGAGTTTCAAACATACAGGAAACTTGCCAGGCTTGTGCGAGTGGCTTCCATCATGTAATCATGCGATGATAGTTGGATCCCGATTTCCACTGATGAGTAGGATTACTCCTCTGGTGATTCCGGCTAATTCTCCTTTTGGGTTTGGAGGAGAATTTGAGAAAATAGTGGGAGCCATCCAGATTAGATAAAATGATTAACCATTCTGATCTAGGTTAGAGTGCACGCTGAGTCTTTCTTCTCTCTCTCTCTCTGGCTGCGACTATGACCCGACCCTTGACTAATACTCATGAAACCAAATTGACCGAACCTTCTTAAAACACTTTGGCTTTTGGAATGTCACGGTGTCACATACATCAATGCCACTTCTATATCACCTTTGCATTTCTCCAGAACACCCCGTATTATTACGAACATCCACTTCCATTGGGTAAATCCATCGTATGGTTATATACGAACTCGAAGGAACTTTTTCGAGGATGGATTCTGGTTCTGGAGAGATTGAATAGGATTATTCGGCTGTCTTTTCTCTTTACCTTCTCTCAGGTTGTGAGGGCTCCTAGGATTAGGAGAGGGTACACCTATTGAGCTTATTGGATAGTCTTCTTCCAAACCATAGGCAGGTGTCGAACGGTAGGGAAGGAAGAAAACCAACAAGCTTAACTATGGTGTACAGAAGGTAATAAGTAAAGACATATATAAAGGGATTAGAATAATGGCAAAGGAAATTGCGATCACCATCATTCACGACAAAGACCGGGTATACCCCTGCCACTCCTACATCCACTTTGATTTTCTCCAGAACACCCCGTATTATTACGAACATGCACTTCCATTGGATAAATCCATCGTATGGTTATATACGAACTCGAAGGAACTTTTTCAAGGATGGATTCTGGTTCTGGAGAGATTGAATAGGATTATTCAGATGTCTTTTCCCATTACCTTCTCTAAGGTTGCGAGGGCTACTAGGATTAGGAGAGTACACCTATTATGGTTATTGGATAGTCCTCTTCCAAACCTTAGGCTGGTGCCGAAGGGTAGGGAATGAAGAAAACCAATTAGCGTGAAGAAGGTGTACAGAAGGTAATAAGTAAAGACATAATAAAGGGATTGGAGTGAAGGCATGTAAGTATATGGTTATTGTCATGAATCAGGATATTGGAAGAGGCGTTACTAGGAATACCAGTTAACCCTTTCGAAACATTTTATGTTTCAGTTTCACTGTGCGATGTTAATTGAAAACTGTTTTCCCAATTGGAATCTAACTCCAGGGTATGTATTTACCAGATCAGTTTCTCACATCTGCATGTGATTACGGATGGTGAGTGGGAGTAAGATATTAGGAATTGGGTGATTAGATTCTCATTATATCGGAATTCGTTGTAATTGGTGATATTTGAGGAAATCATCTGGATTTTGCTGGATGGCAAATATTTGGTTTTGAATATCCGTTGTTATGCACCAATTTCAAACTGATATATTTATACATTTATTTTATAAAGTGGGATATAACTTTTTTATATTGTGTCTATGACACTTACCTATATCAGTCGGTGATTAGGTAAGGTGCATTCAACAGCGGTGTAATTCTTCTTAACCACACTACAGTTTTTCAACCTACGACTCACAGGGTTTGAGTTGTTGAACTCAGGGGACTTGTACAAAGTATTGTATGTTGTCCAGTGTCCATTTGGACAAAGGGGTTGGTACTCATACTATATTCTGTTTACTTGTGACTTCTCCAGTTCTGGACAAGTATTTCGTTGAAATGCAAAGTCCAGATATTGAGAAGTTATAGGTATAAGAATAAAGTAGAGAACCATTTATTGTAAGTATCAGGATTCTTCGAGGAAGTCGAAGATGTAGATACTTGTGTTTGGTATACAATTGATAGTAATGGTTTTGAGAACTTGCTTCTCTTTCGGGTTACTCATATATGGATGCACTCCTAGATGAGTAATGCTGATTAACCTCATTCCATTTGGTTGATATGCACTGGAGACAGCTGCATGATTTGAATCTGGTTCCAATTAAATTAGTGCTTTTGTTTCTATATTAGATATATATAGAATCAATTTATTGTAGGGTTCCTAGGCACACTAAGGAGGTTCCACAAGGTATCAACCATGCCAAACAAAATTTTTCTAGTGCCGAGAAACCCTAAACTAGATCGTTAACTAGAAGGATAGGCGAAAAGCAAGCAAGCAAACGACTTTGCTACTAAGTGAAAGGGATTACAACCTTTGAAGATCCGGTCCACCACTTCTTTAGCTCCGTGTTGACGTCCCTCCGCTGCGATCATCGGATCCTGGACTCTTGCGATGGTTTCATCGGAGAAATGATCGGGCTAGGTCATTGACTTCGAGGCCGAAGATGATCTACGTCGGGGAGACTCAAACTCAAGCTATTCCTTCACTTGGTCGAAAACTTTGTGAAGATAACACCCTATACTACATGGCAAGTGGTAGAGTATGAAGAAATAGGAAGTGGGTTCACTTTAGAATTGGATTTCTCACTCTTTTTCTCATGATGCCATTGGAGCTAGCAAGCTTTTTCAAGCTTGATGAAGATGAAGAAGAAGAAAGAATCATATGAATTATGAAAACTTATCCAAATGAATAATGGCACCATGGTTGAGTTAAGCCCTCATGCTTAACTCATGTAGAGATTTAACCAAACCATTAGGTTAAAGGTTAGGTTAATGAATATCAAAAGAAATGACAATAGAGTGGACTTTGTCAAAGCTTCTCCAAGCTTCTTCAAGCTTGATAACTTTGATTAAGTTAATCCCTTTTGTTAAATCTTAAGATGAAACAATAACCCTAATCTTTACCCTAATCTTGGTATGAATCTCATACACACAACTTGTTTGTATCATCAAGCATGATATAAACATGTACACTTGCATATATCACATATAAACAATGTACACTTTTAGTGAGAAAACAAATCTTAAGTGAACCAATACTAGTTAATGTAAAGTAATATATCAAATATATAATTATACATTAAATCATTAAATCAACACTTGATTTAACGATCCGGTCATATCGCATATAACCGACTAATATCAATAGTAACAACTTATCGAATCAACACTTGATCCGATAACCCGGCTATATCGCATACAACCGATCAATGTTACAAATCGCGAGAATAGAATACAGTATCACATACTGGTATTATCCTCGGTCCCGCACATATCTCATATACGCTCCTATTTCGTTTCGCTTGAGCCAGGAAACCCCTGTGTAGGACTCTAAAGACTCGTCAATATGACGGCAGCAGGTGATGATCATATCAAACACCTACAAGCCGCAAGCGGTCTGCTAAACGCAACGGCCACCCGGGTATTGAGCGATCAGAAGATCAACGAGCAAGACCGCTCACACTCCAGTGAATCCAACCAGTAACACTACCGTACAGTCCGGTCTGTTCGTCTCATATGTCGCATTTCTCGTCTAGGGGTGGTAAACGTCAAACCCCAATAACTCGATAAGTCGTGTCGATATGAGGCTCATAACGGGTCGAGAAATTACCGGTAACACTTACCAGTAAATCTCTAAATCAGCCTTGGCCAAGGACTTCCTGTTATAGCCAATCGAGCACTGCGCAACATCAACTCCCTATACCGGGAGAGACGAAACCCCTCCTATCGCTCATTGCCTCCATGTGATTCGGGACTGTACCCAAAAGCCACCTTTTTGCACGCCCTCTTAGATGTGGTATGATGGAAATCAAAGCACAGTGGGAGCCACACAAGACTCTATGACGATCTCGGGTCTACAGACTAACCTGCACCAGTGTCACCAGAGAACTGCCATCTGACGTAAGGTATAATACCATCTGGGAGTTCTCGGCGAGTCCGTCCAGTGTACCCAGTCTCCACTGAGCACCCATATATCATCTCTGATGTCAAACACCAATGGATATGGGACCATCCATCGCCCATCTGTATGGGTCAAGAAGGTATATGCTAGTCTACGCTGGTATATCGATGCCCCGTCTCGATACACGCACGACTAGGGACCTTGAAGGATGTACTTATAGACTACCATGTCCCCACTAGTTTGATCCGCATCATTGTCCAGGTAGTCAAGTACACATCCTAAAGGCTTTAACAACATGTAACAGAGAGACAATCAGTATACACGTTAAGGTAAAGAGTAACCAGATAGCATACTATCATGTCGAGCAAGAAAGTCCTCCCTATATATGTCCCAGCATCCACTACAATATACATCCTATGTATAGTAATGGCCTCTAGGGCATACATATAACTAACAATCTCCCACTTGCACTAGGGCCATCTGATAGCAGTGGTTGTAGTATCTTATACTCAACCATCCCATAAAAGTCTCTCTCTGGGAAAAGGCCTTTCGTGAGTGGATCCGCCGTGTTGTCCTCTGAGTCTACTCTCCTAACCTCGATCCCCTGGAGATCAACCATCTCCACGATTAGGCGATACCGCCTAAGAATATGTCTGGATCACTGATGGGACGGGTGTTCCTTGGCATAAGCCATAACTCCATTGTCACACAATGGGAGGAACGAAGTTCATCTCATGAACTAATATACACCCAGACTTCCTCTTTGGTAGCATCTTAAGTAGCGATGTATCCAGCCTTTATCGTCTAGTATGCCACGGTATATAGCTTGGAACTCTTCCAACATACCATCCCTTTACTGAGGGTAAAGACAATGCCTGCGACTGACATTCAGTCGTCCTTATCATCCTGGAACCTTTCCAGTGATTCTCTCCAGGATCGATTGATACCATCTCACTACAACTAGTGAGTATCCTAACATCCAATTAGATCTATCTCATAGATCCAAAACCCCAGATTTAGTAGGTATCACTTTGATCCTATATGGAGAATCCTTACGATAAGCGAAGATTGACCGAGCGTAGCATAGGAAACTCCTTCCCTATCAAGAGTATGTCATCCACGTACTCTACGAGGATCACCACCATACTCCCTACTACCTTTTTGTATATACAAGGTTCATCTACCATTTTGATGATGTCAAACTCTTTGACTAACTCATCAAAACAGATGTTCCAACTCCGCGATGCCTGCTTTATCACATAAAACATCTTGCACACGTTTCCGCTGCTCCCACTGTCTACGAAGCCTTCTGGCTGTGTACTTATAGACTACCTCTTCTAAATCTTTATTTAGAAAAGCAGTCAAGACACCCAACCGCCAGATATCGTAGTCATGGTATGTAGCCGTAGCAAGTAAGATCTGGATGGACTTAAGCATAGGCCCCAGAAAAGGTTTCATCATTAGCCACAACTGGTCTATGATGCAAACCTTTAACGAGTCTAGCTTTGAAAGTCTCAACTTTTCCATGTACACCAAGTAATCTTCTCAAGATATACTTGCTCCTGATGGGGATTTAACCCTTCAGATAAAGCAACGAAAGTCCATACTTTGTTGGTATATAAGGATTCCATCTCAGATCGATAAGCATCCAACCATTCTTACAGAGTCCTACTCCTGATGGCCAGCCCGAAACTAGTTGGGTCATCATCTCATGATGCAATCCTCACTCCCACTGTCATAGAGAAACCGGAGTATCTCTCCGGTGGGTGAGGAACCCTACTAGATCGGCGGAGTGGCTGAGGTTCGTTGGTTGCTATTGAATCCTTTGGTTCTACCAAATCATCTGCTTCAGTTTGTATAGCTGGAACCTTTCCAGATCTACATAACAGACCTTGCCTCGAGCTTGTCTGGATTATGCTTTTAGACATAGCCCGGACAACCCCAAATCTTAACAAATTTAAGATATGGGCTCTTCCCTTTCCATATCACATATGAAGTGGTAGGAAACTGATTTGATTGGAACCCTATTCAATAGGTATGCAACTTCATAAGTGCATAACTCCCAAAAAGAAATAGGAAACTCAGTAGTACTCATCATAGAGCACACCATATCATATAGGGTGTGATTGCTCCGCCCCGATATACCATCGTGCTATGGTGTATACGGAGGAGTAATGCTGAGAGAGAATCTCATTCTCCTTTAGAATAATCCAGGAATTTCGTGCTCAATTATTCTCCTCCTTGATCACATCATTGGACATAATACTTATACCTGTATTTTGGTTCTCTACTTCTAACTTATATTCTATGAATATCTCAAAAGGTTCGGACTTGTGTTTCAACAGGAACATACGTCTGAATCTTGAGAGATTATCAGAGAATGTAATGAAGTACAAAGAACCGGTCTTGGCATGTGTAGACAGGGGACCTTCATACATCAGCATGTATCAATCCCAAGAGTTTACTAACTCTTTCTCTGTTTCCAATAAACAGAGCTATGGTTATCTAATCTTTGTGACATGGCTGGCAAGTTTCATAAGATATAAATTCAAACAGATTTAAATATGCATCTAAATGTAACTTCAGCTAGTCGGGTCGCATTGATATGACCTAGTCTACAATACCACAAGAAGGATTCGTTCATTTCTGAACTTTTCCTCTTGTGTGTGTTCTGTATACTAAGAACTGTAGTTTGATTTAGAACATCAATGCTTTTAGATAACATGCCTGAACCGATCAACTCTTGATATAGGAAATGTTCAAAACATTATCCAACAATACAAAATTTTATCATTTCTTTACTAATAAAGAGACTGATATGATTTTGTATATCAGGTTCGGTATCTAATAGCATTTGTTCAGAATCAATGTATTCGTAATACAGGGTGACAGTGACCAACAGACTTGGTTGCAACACTTGCCCCGTTTTCTGCCTCATGAAACTTATCACCCGTTCTCAGTTCTCTATCTTTCTGTAGCCCTATGTAACAGATTATATATCTTGGATCCTGATCCGGTATCAAATACCCAAAACGCAGAGGATACTGAGAAACAGTTCTTTGTAATGAACACACCCGAAGAAGATGCATCATCATGTACTTTCTTCATTTGGGCGGCACGTGAAATCTGGTATTCCCCAATTTCCTGCTCTGTCTTATAACATTTATAAATTGGAGCGGGACCAACGTTCCCCAGCTTAGTATAACAAGCGGGTTCGGTCAATATATCCATTTTATTATCTTGATTAAGGGTGATATGGTCGCTACCTGGAGAGAGAGAGAAGAAAACACTCAGCGTATGCTCTTGCAAGATCAGATTGGTTATTAATTTATCTAATCAGGATGGCTCCCACTTTTTTTATCAAATCTTCCTTCAAACCCTAAAAGGAAAGACTAGCCGGGATTAATTACACGCTACAAGTTCGCCAATCTTTCAGCTAGGCCAGTGTCGGTACTTTGATGGAGGTGCCCCGTGCTTTCGCACGGACCTAATTAATGTAAACCTCGTTTTCCCAGAGGCGTAACTCCGTTAACACCTTTCTAGACACCTACTTGATCGGCTAATTGTAATGTGTAAAACTCTCCCAGGAGTAACAAGTACTCGCAGTGGGTATCGGGATCCAACTATCTCATAGAAGGTATGCAATCTCATTGCAAATTTCAACACTTGAAATTCCCGATAATATTTTTGCCCCTAACGTGCTATGACCTTGATGAAAGCCAACAAACCATAGCCCGCTAGTCAAGTTCAACCCGTCATTTCCTAATTGAATTAAACCCTCCCGTACGACCCTTGACGAAAGCCAACAAAGCCGCACGACTACCCTAATCCAATCGCATCGTATGCAGCAGATAAGCAGCATATAGCTACCGCACACTGCACCTTGACGAAAGCCAACAAATGCAGCATGAATACTATATACAACTTATCTGAAATGACGGAGGGCTACGACAGGTTTTTCTGAAAACCTTTTGCGTAATGAACTTGATATCGTTGTAGAATCAAATGATTTTAAAATGGAGTGTTTTTTAGGCTTTTCTAGTTTTGCTAAAGGGGTCACTCCCGGTGAAGGGATCGTCGGCCCTTTCCTCGTCGAATGAGGTGCAGGATATATCATATACATCACTGTGCAAAGCAGAAACTATAGAAGCAATCAAAAGACAAACCGAAAGTTGTAGCATCTGCCAGTTATTGCTAAAGGAGTCACTCCCGGTGAAGGGATCTCGGTCCTTTCCTTATCGAATAAGGTGCTGGATGTTCTACAAGGAACACCGCGATGCAAAGCAAGAACTGTAGCTACCTATTTTATTTAGAAATTCGATTCCACAACATCTTTAGGTTTCTTTTTCTTTCTTTAATCATATTAATGAAGTCCTATCATTTAAGTTACCTAAACATCACAGATAAATACGACGTACACTTATGCCATCCGCATTCGCCTCGATGTCCCCTCGTGCACCGTTAGGTTAGGTAACTAACGACAGAGCGGGGCAGGGCTAGCGCGAGTGCAAAACATAAGTAACATCTATATAATATATCATATATACTATATACAGTATTTATCACAGAACATCACATGATCTCATCACAGATATCGCAGCAGAAGAAACATATGAAACATTGGATATACTAGGACGTCCGTGTTTTCAATACGAGCCAGTATAAAACACGGATTCCACGGTCGCGATGAATAGCCTAACCCACACCCCTAGACCCCTACGAGAGCGGCAAGCAACCCTACCAATTCTAGAGTTAGGAGACCCGGACTCGACTCCTCGAGTTGGTCTCCCACTGGACTCCAGAACCCGGTTACTTGTGCCCTCCTCCTTGGGTCTATCCTAGTGCGGAAAAGTAAATAATATACAATGGGTGACATCTTCCGCTACCTGGAAGTGCCCCAATAAAAGAATATTACATACAATAAATTTTACATGAATGAAAATAAAAACTCTAATCTCACATAAAACCCCCGGCTATTCAAAACGCGACGATCCAATATAACATATCCAGCAACACATAACATCACATGTCATCAACGTAAGTAAATGTGCGCATCCCAATTGTCGTTGACATATAGCAACGAAATCGGCGATATCACATATTACACTTACGGTCGCAGAAAAGAAAGTGTAAAACTACAACAGCTGGAATCTGCAACCCTTTTATACATCGCATGCCTAATCAAATGAATTCCTTAGACATCACATGCCTAACAATTATAAACCCCGCATTTTAGTCTCTTTATCGAAAAAACTTTTCAATATCAAGTCGGGCAATTCAACAAGATTCTCTGCATCTTGATCGAATGCTCGTCGCAAACTTTAGTAGACGGTCGCACCCCCGATACCGTCGACGAAGTGCACCAAGGCGGAACACCGCTGCCGCAAGCACCCGAACGGATGCTTTTTGGCGACGGGGTTCTCCTACAGTCACTTGGTCGAGGCTAAGGGGTGTAGCTGTCTATTAAGTTTACCCGGCGAGTATCCGCGTACGCTACGTGATTGCGACGGAATTTTGATCACATCAAAATTCCGTGGCAACCGATCAAGTGAGACTAAAGTGCTATGTTTATAACATTCATATCAGTTATCTCATAACTACTTGTGGATTCCAAGTATTGTATCCCATTCCAGATAAACAAAAAATGTTAAACTTTCCGATCGAACATTCAAACACCCAAGTTTTCCCGAAACAAATCAACACATGAAATAGGTTTAAAAATATCCAGTTCATGCCTCAGTACCAACGGTCCAGCCGTAGAAGGGTCAAGCCAACGCCTCACATGTGGCACGCCGTACTGCCCCAAACCCGAAGGTTCTAACGGCAGTTCAAGACGGTCACATAATCGAGTTAAGCTTTGTTGTCTTCTAGAGCGTCCATCGCGTTACTTTCACTACTTAGAATGTTATTAAACCACGAAAAAATCCAACACTTGGAAATTTTCCGGAAGGGGAAAAATTGGGTATTTTTATCCGGTCGAACTTTTTAACATATTCAAAATTACCCGGAAAAACTCATAGACAAAGTTAAACAATCCGATCAAATCGTCGAATTCCCAAAACAACCCCAGAAAACTCAACTGTTGAGTATAATTTAAAAATTCCCAGAAAATACAGCACCTTTAAATTGAGATTACTGTGCAAACAGAAGTGAAAGAGGCCACTGAATTGCCGCGGAACCGCCGCACAACATAGGTTACGGCCGCGGTTCCGCGGCGGTTTAATTGATTTAGACCCCCGAATTTCACAGTAATTCCTATAAAACCCTGCTGAATTTTTTGGCAATTTTTAATTTGGAAAATCCACATTTTCAGAAAATGTACAGAGAAGGGGTCGGATTAGGGTTTCGGGGTTCGTTCGGATTTCTAACATCGTCTACACTTTGCCTAAGGCTCTAGCTAGGCTCTGATACCACTGTAGGGTTCCTAGGCACACTAAGGAGGTTCTACAAGGCATCAACCATGCCAAACAAAAATTTTCCGGTGCCGAGAAACCCTAAATTAGATCGTTAACTAGAAGGATAGGCGAAAAGCAAGCAAGCAAACGACTTTGCTACTATGTGAAAGGGATTACAACCTTTGTAGATCCGGTTCACCACTTCTTTAGCTCCGTGTTGACGTCCCTCCGCTGCGATCATCGGATCCTGGACTCTTGCGATGTTTTCATCGGAGAAATGATCGGGCTAGGTCATTGACTTCGAGGCCGAAGATGATCTACGTCAGGGAGACTCAAACTCAAGCTATTCCTTCACTTGGTCAAAAAATTTGTGAAGAGAACACCCTATACTACATGGCAAGTGGTAGAGGATGAAGAAATAGGAAGTGGGTTCACTTTAGAATTGGATTTCTCACTCTTTTTCTCATGATGCCATTGGAGCTAGCAAGCTTTTTCAAGCTTGATGAAGATGAAGAAGAAGAAAGAATCATATGAATTATGAAAACTTATCCAAATGAATAATGGCACCATGGTTGAGTTAAGCCCTCATGCTTAACTCATGTAGAGATTTAACCAAACCATTAGGTTAAAGGTTAGGTTAAAGAATATCAAAAGAAATGACAAAAGAGTGGACTTTGTCAAAGCTTCTCCAAGCTTCTTCAAGCTTGATAACTTTGACTAAGTTAATACCTTTTGTTAAATCTTAAGATGAAACGATAACCCTAATCTTTACCCTAATCTTGGTATGAATCTAATACACACAACTTGTTTGTATCATCAAGCATGATACAAACATGTACACTTGCATATATCACATATAAACAATGTACACTTTTAGTGAGAAAACAAATCTTAAGTGAACCAATACTAGTTAATGTAAAGTAATATATCAAATATATAATTATACATTAAATCATTAAATCAACACTTGATTTAACGATCCGGTCATATCGCATATAACCGACTAATATCAATAGTAACAACTTATTGAATCAACACTTGATCCGATAACCCGGCTATATCGCATACAACCGATCAATGTCACAAATCGCGAGAATAGAATACAGTATCACATACTGGTATTATCCTCGGTCCCGCACATATCTCATATGCGCTCCTATTTTGTTTCGCTTGAGCCAGGAAACCCCTGTGTAGGACTCTAAAGACTCGTCGATACGCCGGCAGCAGGTGATGATCATATCAAACACCCACAAGCCGCAAGCGGTCTGCTAAACGTAACGGCCACCCGGGTATTGAGCGATCAGAAGATCAACGGGCAAGCCCGCTCACACTCCAGTGAATCCAACGAGTAACACTACCGTACAGTCCGGTCTGTTCGTCTGATATGTCGCATATCTCGTCTATGGGTGGTAACGTCAGACCCCAATAACTCGATAAGTCGTGTCGATATGAGGCTCATAACGGGTCGAGAAAATCTCTAAAGCAGTAAATCTCCGGTAACACTTACCAGTAAATCTCTAAAGCAGCCTTGGCCAAGGACTTCCTGTTATAGCCAATCGAGCACTGCGCAACATCAACTCCCTATACCGGGAGAGACGAAACCCCTCCTATCGCTCATTGCCTCCATGTGATTCGGGACTGTACCCAAAAGCCACCTTTTTGCACGCCCTCTTGGACGTGGTATGATGGAAATCAAAGCATAGTGGGAACCACACAAGACTCTATGACGATCTCGGGTCTACAGACTAACCTGCACCAGTGTCACCAGAGAACTGCCATCTGACGTAAGGTATAATACCATCTGGGATTTCTCGGCGAGTCCGTCCAGTGTACCCAGTCTCCACTGAGCACCCGTATATCATCTCTGATGTCAAACACCAATGGATATGGGATCATCCATCGCCCATCTGTATGGGTTGAGAAGGTATACGCTAGTCTACGCTAGTATATCGATGCCCCGTCTCGATACACGCACGACTAGGGACCTTGAAGGATGTACTTATAGACTACCATGTCCCCACTAGTATGATCCGCATCATAGTCCAGGTAGTCAAGTACACATCCTAAGGGCTTTACCAACATGTAACAGAGAGACAATCAGTATACACGTTAAGGTAAAGAGTAACCAGATAGCATACTATCATGTCGAGCAAGAAAGTCCTCCCTATATATGTCCCAGCATCCACTACAATATACATCCTATGTATAGTAATGGCCTCTAGGGCATACATATAACTATCATTTATATCTTAACGATGTTAAGGTATAGGGAGTTGTCCGGCTGATACTTAAAACCAGAATCTAGATAAACTCAAGGCACGTTTCAGTAATGGCTGTTTTGTGGGTTATCCCGGGCTTTGACGAGGGTTAACTTTCTACCATCAGGAAGATCAATATTTATATTGTTCTTGACTCGCCACAGTTTTAATAAAATGGATTTTTCCAGAAAACACAAGTGGGAGTATGGTAGAACTGGAAGTGATTCCAGAACCACAAACGACTACTGAAGATTTAATAGAAACTACGGATTCAATTGTTTTTGACGTTCCATTAGCCACTCTGCAGATTTTGGTGGGTAACCTCAAGCACCTGAGAAGTACTTCGGTCTTCTCAGTAACGGTGACAGGGAGGTTCTTGTTTACCCAGACTTGCCATTGCTGTTGTTCTAGACTATAAGACCCGGCAGGAGGATGAGTATAGCATCGTTCTAAACTAGTTTTAGAAGTGCACGTGTATATGACTCTGCCAGAGGGTTGTTGTAGTCAGTGGGAGCAGCGGAAGCATAATGGGCAAGTAGCTTATGTCTATTCATAGACTAAAGCAGGTATAGCGGAAATAGATCATCTAATTTTGATACAACAGTCATAGGCTTTGAATTCATCAGAATAGGAGATGAGTCTGGTAAGAAGGTAGTAGAAAGTGATGTCCAGGTATTAGGATGACATGCACTTAATAGGAAGGGACATTCCTATACTACGATCGGTTGTATTATGGTTGTCACAAAGTTGTTTCTCCACACTGGATATGGATATAATATCAGATTTTCTTGTTACTAGATCTAAGGTTTTAGATCTAGATTTGGGAAGTATCCTAATCTGGGTACTTTGACATTAAATGAACGACTCCTGGCATGGTGGTGTACCTGCAGATGATGGAGTCAACCTCTCTAAAGGTGTCTTACAGACTAAAGGGGAGAGGGACCTGCATGATTAGCATATCACTTGCTTAGGCAATTGAGTTAATCATGAAATATCAAATACCACACCAGATATTGTTTTTGCACTAAATGCAACAAGCAGATATATTAATCCAATCCTGGAGAAACATTGGGAAGCAGTTATTGAACAAAAGTGAATGTTCTTGGGAAATGATTACGGCAGCCTCCTTTGGGAGACGGTTATCATTTCAGGCTCCCAAGGTGACCTGGATGACAGAGTGACTGTCAAAGTTATAGTTTTCCCTCTTTTGAGAGACAGTATGTTGGACGGGTGGTCCAAGCGAATACTGAGGAAAGGCATGGTGCAAGAAACTGATTAAATTCAGGGGACGATATAGTCTAAGTAGTTTGCTGGATTTGGAGTTCTTTTGTGAACTAGGTCCCATCAGATATCCAGACAAATTCTAAGACAAGTATTGCTCATTTCGGGAGATAGTTTTCTCCGCGAAGTTGAGATATAGAGAGATATAGAAAGAAACATTGGAGCGGATCGACTCACTGAGGCTATTTCTCGAACGCAACCATTTTCGCAAACGGGTTTTGCGAAACTGATTAGTAGATAAGTTGGGTGTTCGGTATCACAAGGGCTGTGAGTATGCGACATCGCAATAATTGACCTTAAGTGCAAGTGGGAGATTGTTGGCTATAGTGCCCTCAAGCCAATTATCATAGTCGCAGACTTGTGATTATGATGATTGAGTGAGGACCTATACCGATAAAACAGTCTTACTCAAGATGATAGTATGCTATATGGTTTGTCTTTATCATCATTCACATGTTGATAAAGCCATAAGATTCTTGCTTGACTGCCAGCATTGTGATGGCGATCACATACGTGGCAGCTGGGGGTCTATAAGCACATCCTTAAATGTCCCTAGTCGTAGGAGTATCGAGACCGGGCATCGGTACTCCAGTGTAGACTAGTGTATACTGATCGAGACCCCGACGAGGGGCGGTGGCCAGGTCTCACAAGCCATTGGTGTTAGTTTGTTCACCTAAGATAGTATACAGGTGCTCATTGGGTTATGAGTACACTGGACGGACTCGCCGGGAACCTGCTAGTTGGTATTATACCTATTGTCAGATAGCAGTTCCCAGGTGACATGTGTACAGGTTAGTCTGTCGACCTGAGATCGTCATTTGTCTCGTGTGAGTTCCCACTGTGCTTTGATTACTACCCTACCACGGCTCAAAGGAGTCGTGAAACAGGTTTTAGTTGGGTACAGTCCCGAGCCACATGGAGGCAGTGATCGGATCATCGGGGATTCGTCTCTCCCGGTATTGGGGGTTGATGTCGCGTTGTGAATGGATGGCCATCACCATAAATCCGTGGCCACGGTGGACGAGAATTATCGATCCACGATCGTTAGTTTCTCAGGAGGTGATGGGTTTCATACCGACACTAAATATCGCATTGTTGGGGGTCTGACTTTATCCACCCCCCTAGACTCGATATGCGATACTCTTAGATGAACAGACCGGACTGTACGGATATTGTCACTGACAGGCTCAGTAGGGTTCAGGATGAGTTTGCTCATCGGCCTCCCTTTCGCTCAATACCTGGGTAGCCGTTACGTACAGCTAGTGCCGCTGATGTGCTTGTGGTTAAACCCACTGCCAGCGTATTAACGAGTCTTTAGAGTGCCACACAGAGGGTTTTCACGGTTCAGGCGATATGGTATACATGAGTTATGTTGATACATACAGATGTCCGATTAAATATGTGCACTTGCTGCGCAGACTTTAATCGGACGGTTGTTAATACTAGCGGCTTAGGATTAATCCAGTTTATTAAATCAGGTTTTTTTTGATTTAATAATTTACATATGTATATATGTATTCTAGTATTATTGTTCACTATTCGTTTTCTCTCTCGGCTATTCGTATTTTGGTACGAATACGCGTATATGTATTTTGGTACATGTACCGGAAAATATTCTGTATTTTGTACGGAATAGCTTCTAGAAGAAGTTGCCACCTCATTTATATGATTTCCCTTTTTGGAAAATCATTTGTTTTATAAATGAGGTGGAAGGAATGATGTGGAAAAGGCATGGGTCAAAGCATGGTCTTTAAGTATGGTGTGCAATTGTTTATTTGTAAATTGGAAATGATTTTTTTTTTATGGGAGAGAGGGAAGGGGCCGGCCACTATTGTGGTAGGGGGGTTAATTTTATTTGGGTTTTGGGATATGAAACATTACACTAGCCTCCTCTCTCTCTCACTCTCATGCTTCACCCAAAAAGACATAGCAAAAGTTCATATCCTTCTTTCATCTTCTTCTTGAGTTTCTTATTGAGCTCATGGTTTGAGAGAAAAATGTAGTGACACTTCCATACACCCCCACTCTCCATCACTAGCGACTTTGGAGCGTCAGTTACCTCGTTCGACGAGGTTGGAGCTTGCGCCGTTTCCCTCGGGTGGATCATCGGAGATGGAGGAAGACCGGCAACCAAACATCGTCAAAGGATCGCTAGGAGCATGGAATGAAGACCAATGGACACGGATCAACTCGGTATAACAATTCTAACTCTTAGTTAGTTTGCTAGTTTAGGGTTTAAGGTTGATCCGGAAATCGGGTAGCGGTAGCACCGGTTTAGAAATTTTTTGTTCCGCATTTTGGCCGTGTTTCGATGGCCGGGGCGCTGCCGGGACCCTTCAATATGAATATAACATGTGGCTACAACATCTTATCAAGCCCTGACGCATAACGCCATACGGGTGATTTCCCCGTAGATGTTAAATCTACTCACTGGTGTTCTCGGGTTAAGCGTATCCGACCACCTGCTTCCTCTTCTTCGCGGTGTCTGAAGTCCCCGCCTGCGACCCTATTAACACATAATACATAGCAAAGCAAACTTAGGAATCGGCCAATAAAACACACAATTAAACTTAAAACGACACACCGACTCCAACACCCATTTAAAGTGTTCGTTTAACGGCTAATGTGTGTCTGACACGAAAACAACAGATCCTGCGCGCAGAATTCACACGAAGCGCAGAACTGAGTCGGACACCGTATCGTGCGTCGACGTAACGCTAAAAACTATCTATACGATCCCAGATTTTACCCACTGTTGTTACTAAAAAAACAACAGTACCAAAACCCCCTAAACTAGAGAAGAAAGCTACCCTAAAATTTCAAGCCCCCCAGCTCCCTCCGAGGCCGAGCTCGCCGGAATTTTCCCCCCTGTCGCCGGCCAAAACCGCCCAGTATGGTCTCGAACTCTAGGTGCACACTCAGGGTAACTAGCTCTATACTACTACATTGTTTGGTTTCATAGAAAAGTCTCGGGTTAACAGCAGGTCACAGTAACACAAAAACGACACTAAAATACGATATCGACACTAAAACTAAACTTTATGGTTCTAAACTGGAACTACTCGACACTGCAACATGTTAAATAGCTAATTAACAGTAAGAAGAGAACTACCTTCCCAAACTTGCACAAAACGCTAACTTTCCAAGCTCCAAGTAATCTCCATGGGCTTTGGCTTAAGTTTTGAGAAGGGTGAAGTGAATTTTGGTGAAGGTAGTGAAGATTTTTGAAGATTGGGGTTGGGTTTTGGTGAAGGGAAGAAAAGTTTCTGATTTGGGGAGAGAGAGGAGGAAAATATGAAGGAAAGAAAATGGGGTTTTAAATAATAGAGAGAGAGTGAGTGAGAGGGGGGTGTATGGGAGCAAGCATGGCACATTCTCTTTCCTCTTTTAATGCTAAGCATGCTTTGTCCCCCATGCTTAACCCTCATCATTCCCTCTCTCTCTTCCTCCCTCTCTCAAGTCAACCCAAAAGGAAAAAATCTTTTTTTTTTGAATTAGAAAAACTAAATTACTTAATAAATTACATAATACCCTAATGGAATGGTTAAAGCACCATGGCTACTAAGCATGGTTTAACCCCAAATTAGCCCTAGGTTAACATGCACATGTGTGTGCAAGCCCAAATTAAATTCTAATAAAATATTCATTAATTTTTATAAAATATTTAAAAACCATTTTGGTAAAAATTTTATTAAATACCATATTTTCACTTAATTAACCACTAATCGCATTCTAAGGTGTTACAATCTTCCCCCCATATAGAAATTCGTCCCCGAATTTAAAAAAATTTACTAAGCATACCTTCAAAAAGATGAGGAAATTTCTTTCGCATCTCACCCTTGGCCTCTCAAGTGATCTCCTCATCATTCGGGCTGCGCCAAAGAACCTTTACAGATGGCAAGACCTTCGATCGAAGTTTCTTCACCCGCCGGTCCAATATCACTACTGGCTGCTCGGTGAACGAAAGATCGCGCTCAAGCTGAACGGTCTGGTGCTGAATCATGTGAGAAGGGTCATGAAGGTATCTGCGAAGCATCGACACGTGGAATATGGGGTGAAAATCCGGAAAGTCGGGTGGAAGAGCCAAACGATATGCAACTGCTCCCACACGCTCGAGGATCTCGAAGGGACCTATAAATCTGGGACTAAGCTTCCCTTTCCGCCCAAATCTCATCACGCCCTTCATCGGAGAGACCCTCAGAAAAACATGATCGCCAACGGTGAACTAAGTCTGCGACGGCGCCTGTTAGCATACGATTTGTGCCAGCTCTGAGCTGTCCTCATCCTATCAAGAATCAACTGTATCTTCTCGGTCGTCTCCTGTATGATCTGCGGCCCTAAAATACTGCTTTCGCTGAGCTCTGTCCAATAGACAGGCGATCGACATTTCCTCAAGCCTCGAAAGGTGCCATCTGAATCGTATCTTGGAAGCTATTATTGTAGGAGAACTCTAGCAAGGGCAAATGACGATCCCAGATGCCACCGAAATCTAGAATACAAGCTCGAAGCATGTCCTCAAGAGTCTGAATATTCCGCTCTGACTGGCCGTCGGTATACGGATGGAATGCTGTGCTGAAACTCAAGTTGGTGCCCAAAGCCTCCTGAAGTCTCTGCCATAGTCGGCTGGTGAACTGGGTGCCTCGGTCAGACACGATACAAGCCGGGACGCCATGCAATCGTACACTCTCATCGATGTATATCTGGGCATACTGAGCAAATCCAAAAGTGGTCTTCACTGGCAGAAAGTGAGCCGCTTTCGTCAATCGATCCACGATCACCCAAATGGAGTCGTACCCTTGACTGGTCCAGGGTAGACCCACAACGAAGTCCATAGAAATCTTCTCCCATTTCCACTCCGGAATGGGCAACGGCTGTAGCTCTCCCGCGGGCCTCTGGTGCTCGGCCTTGACTTGATGACAAGTCAGGCATCTCGAAACGAAGTCTGTGACGTCCCTCTTCATCCCTTCCCACCAGTAAACATCTCTCAGATCATGGTACATCTTGGTGGAACCTGGATGAACATTGTATACCAATCGATACGCCTCCTCGAGAATCTTGTAAGTCCACGGTAGCACCCCAGCCGTCAATCCGATGCCAAATGCGGAACAAAAACTATTGTGAAACTGGCGCTAACGCAGACTTTAACCCGGATCGAACCATTAACACTATACTAGCAAGCTTTAAGATGTTAGAAATGCTATACCGATCGATCCGTGTCCTTCGGTCTTTAGCCACCATCCCTTGCTCCTCGCGGCTTCTCCGATCTCCGGTCTCCTCATCGGAAGGGCACCACATCTAGAAGACCTTTTACGGGCTCCCGCTTCAAACCGAAGCAACTCGGACATGAAATTTTCTAGCCGACATGTCCAAGGTGATATAGAGAATGTGTGTGATAACTTTGTCTCAAGTATCCATTGATTCTCAACTCATGAGAGTGTATGGATGGAGGTTGAAGATGAAGCCATGGTGGAAATGGTGAGCTAGAGGAATAAGAAGAAGAAGAGGCTTTTGTTATTATTGTGATGAGATAAAAGTGAAAGCACTAGAATGAAAACCAGGAGCCAACCCCAAGAGTTATGGCTGCCTTTTCTCTCTCCACCTCTCATTTCAACACAATAAACAATCAATAATGTGACATGGCTCCAAAAAGGAGACCATGAGTCACCAAATTGAACATGCCCCTTCATGATGACTTCCACTCACAATATCCACTATAATAAACATTAACCCAAATGTTTATGACAATAAGATATGGCAACAACTAAAGTAAACTCGTGACGGATCACAAGGATACCCCTCACCTGTATATACATACCTGCATCCACATTACGACTGAATGCAAATGCGATGAGAAGAAAGTAATCCAACAAATCTAATAGTAGGATCCAACTTAAACCAAAGCACTCTAGTATGATCTGTCCGATCATGATCCGTGCACAAGTGCACGTATATGATCGAACCCTGCCATAATACCATATGGCCTCTGTAACGTTTCGCCCGAAACTTTAGGAAACTATGTATGGTGGACCCTAAAGACTCGTCAATTCACTGTGTCACGTCCCGAAAGTACTGAACATGACCGACACTTAAACTACGAAACGTCTCGAGGCGTACGTAATCCAAGTAAACCGAAAACCCAGAAATCCAAACCAAGAAATGTAGTAGAGTGAAGGAAAACCAATTTAAATCAAGTAGTTTTAATAGCATAAGTCGAATTATGCGTTTTTTTTAAAAACATCAAATATTTCCTGAAAATTTCGGTAGAGTCTCCTTTATAAATACTGGCCCCCAAACGAGATACAGCATGAATAGTATACGAAATCAATAAAAGGCATCCCCAAGCGGGAGCTAGCTCTTCGTCAATCGACAGTCACAACTACACAAGCAATATAATATACAACGCCAAGGGCGAGGATCAAAACTCAAAAGGAAACTGAAAACAATAATAAATCCATTGAAATGTAACGCGCGACTCTAAGATCGAAAGAATAGCATCACTGGTCTCTATCTCAAGAATAAATACATGTTTGGTTGATGGAACTTCTAGATACAACAGAGTAATAATATACAAGGTATATAATGGGGGGTACGATGCAAATAAACCCACCTACCTGCAAATCACCCGGAAAAGGAAGTAGTGCCAGCAAGCCGTAATGAAACCTGTATGGCAAAACCTGCAAGAAACTGTGGCACAACGGGGTGAGTTGCCAACTCGTGAGTAGAAAAACATCTACGAACAGAAATCGCATGAACAACGCAATCCTAGGTCAACAATCATAATATATCCTCAAATATATAACCAGCAGCCTATAACAATGGCTAGGGTAAAAGTCTAACCCAAGTGTAATCCCATGTGCCCGTGTCAGTGCCTCAGGTAGCAATATATCATATGGATGATGTATGAATGCATGAAACAGAATGCATGTAGTGAAGAAAACTGCTTTCATAAATTAGTGAGATTTCTGTATCTTTGTAAAAACGAGGTATTATAAATGAAATCAACATAAACAGTGCCTAGCATCGACACAAAACAAATATCCAAATATCTCGATATCTCTGTGTCGTAATCTCTATACCTCAATATCTCAAATATCTCAGTATGTCTCAATCTCACTATCTAGGGCGCCGTCAGTCCAGACTGGCCCCTACCATCAATCTCAAGACCACGACGGTATCCTCCGGATATCCGACGCGTCGGGTAATATCACCGGTCGGAAGTGCTCCCCAGCCAGGCTCAACACCATCATCTGCGATCCTCTTGCCCCGGGGTACCACACCGGGTCCACCATGTACCCGAAATGGTTCCTCCACTCCTCGAACTCGGTCTTGAAATCCATCAGCAAACTCATGGTGGACGACTCATACATCATGGGAAAACCGCACTTTTTATTTAAAAGAGAGAGAAGTTTATTTATGTTTTTGTGGTTTTCCTCCAAATCCAAGAAATCTCATGAAATCCGAATCCAAATCATCAATAGCACGTAATACCATGAAGATAGGCTTGAAAATCTATGAATGCGGCATAACAATGAATAGCAGCATGCATGAAGTGACAAGTAATAACAACAATGTCTAAACTGGCATATAAGGCAGGTACACTAATATCATGTCAAACTACTAACTAACAAGCTAAGTCAAGCAATAATATTTTCTAAGGTGTACGTGACATGGCAACTACCGATGAAGATGTGTGTGAGCCGGCAAGTAAGTGTACGTGGTACATACACATCATCGGTAATGGTGCTGGTGTCCTAATAGCATAATATCAACAATGCAATATGAAATAGCAATGTAAGTATGCGATGCGGGGAGAACAACAATAATGAGCGGGAGCTAAATACTAGATACAACGGTAACTAATCTGCATTTAATATATATATACGTCATACTATGGTGCCATTTGAAATAACACAAATCGTGGGGGTTTGGAAATAAGGGCTACGGTGTTTTTTTAAGAAATGATACGCCTTTTGAAATATCCGTAGAATCCATTGACCTGTCTTTTAAAATACCCACGATCCGTTAGTTTTGAAATAGGTAGGAGTCTAATCTAGTCTAACAACTACACTAAACTATACGGCTGAACTAACAAGCTGAACTACAGGTAAGGAAACCGCCTAACATCTGAGTCGATACATATACATACCTGTATATGTATAGTCGATGATCCTGCCTCAATAATATCATATCCGATACTATATCTATAATAAGACATCCCAAGTCAAGAGTGCGGATCAATCATCAATATATAGCTCGTATGTAACTCCGTCGTACGGCACCCCCAAATTTGGGTACGGGTCAATATCACATTATTCATCTGGTATCCTCTTTATCCAAGATCATAATCTGGGTACTGATCTACGTCTAGTACGATACTAATATCATCAATATAGTCATGATCTGACTGCTGATCTACAGCCTCATACAAACCGATATCATCATCATATATCGTCATAAAGAGGTATACATCGCCTAATGCGACCTATTATAAATATCTTAATATATCTTATCGCGTATCATGAGCACATGTCAACCGTTCAATATATAACACTATTCACATGTAACGTTGTCCCAAGATCCGCTATAATATCAGGACGTATCCCAAGTACGAATCCTGCCATATCACCGATCTCACGGCCTCAAATCAATCTAATCGACTCACCTCAAATCCCCAAATACTATCCTCAAATCCAGTATGTGAACACATAGTCCCATACCCATGTGAACACATAAATACATATTCCCGTATAAGCACAATGAAAGGAGAAGGTATGCAAGTATGGGTGTGTGTGTGTATGTGTGGTGCAACCTCTACTCTAGGGTCTCGCAACACTAAACCTATCCAATCACACCTAAAATCTATCTTTCTCATCAATAAACTAACAATATACATGTGTGTATACGTATTCGTATACATCACCACGAATTGCGGGGGTGCTATATGCCATCCACCCGACTTCTCCCCGAAGATATAAATCTACTCACCTGGTCCTCGCTCGCCGGTGCCGACGTCGCCACGCGCTTGCTTGTCGTCTCGAAGTCCACATGGGGTACCTACATATCATAACGCACCGTATCGCATTAAAACCAAATTCGAAATCGAAACGGCATACGAAAACAAAATCGGCACGCGTATCACACATAGGTCAAAACCTATCGCCTACGCATGCAAGAATAGCCAAACCAACCCTCGATGTCGATGTACAAACGTCAAACCATCGAGAAAAACCCAAACACACTCATTTGCGCATTCACGAACACTAATTATAATATAAAATAGGTTAAAATTCACAAAAACCCCAAACTCACTTTAAAAGCCATTTTTCCGAAAATCTAGCAAGCAAAAATTACCCGTTTTAGTACAAAACTCGACGTTTTAAGAAAACTAATGGCCATAAAGCTCACTAAACATCTTAATTAAGTAATACCAATGTTAATTAGATTTTAAACTTAACTCTTAATATCAATCTCAAAAAATCTAGTTTGCATACATAGCCAATTTTAACAATTTTATAGCAAAAATGCACAAACTACAATCTAGCTTAGATTTGCATGATCTAAAGCATTGAACTACAATTTAAAATGTTAATAAAGTCAAGAAAAACCTAATCACATTTTTCTCTTAATCTAATTTATAGTTTACAAAAACCTAGTTTGTTAAAAAGCTTAAATTTGGACATTTTCAAGTAACAACTTGTAATTAGCAACTAGATTAGTTTTAACAAATTTTCAAGATGCTATCCCACATCACATAACCATGAACAATTGATCACAACCCTAACTCCAACACAAAACCCTCACTTGAATTTCTTAACTTGAAATTGGAACCATGATATTTACTAAATAAGTTTTGATTAAAGCAACCAAATAACAATTTAACAAAAGGTTGAGATTACACCTTCAAACCATGAGATCAACATGGAATTAAGCCTCCAAAATCCCAACTTTTCCCCAAGATCCATAGTAGATAGGCTATGGTAAAATGGGTAGGGCTTGGATTTTGTGTTTGCTTTGAATTTATATGGATTTGAGGTGGTTTTTTGTTGATTTTTTTGATGCAAAATGGGGTGAGATTTTGGGGGGAGGGGCTGCTGTTTGGGGCCAGAATTTTTGGCCAGGAATGTGGGGAGGGGTGAGGGAGGAGAGAGAGTGAGGTGGAGAAAGTGGGAAAAAGTCAAAGTCCACATTTTTACTTCTATCATTTCCTTTTCTTTTCTTTTGCAAAACAAGTGGGGAAAATTGAGGGGGGGCTGCTGAATTCAGCCAAGGGGAAGGAAAAATAGGGGTGTGTGGATATGGGTATGGGTGTGGAGTGATGGAAAATGATAAATACTATACCCCAAACATCCATTTACACTAAATTCACTATTTAAGCCTTTTTCTTCGATATTTTCTAACACCGTTTAACAACTTCATTTCAATTCAAAAACCACATGTTAAAATTTTGTTTGATGTGTTATGATGCACAAAATTTGTTTCAACTCATTCCAATTTGTAATTTTCCCTAATTAAATGTATTAGTGACGGCTTAAAATAATATTAAAATAATTAATTTCGGAAAAAATTTCAGAAAATTTGAAATTTCACCAGTGGCTCAATAAACACCAAATACTAGCAATTAAATAGCTAGAATATGTATATTTAATTTTAAAATAAAGATATTTGTATTTTGACTTTTAACAGAAAACCCTATTATTTTACCCATTTTCCGAAATTTCACCGAAACGATTTTAAAAACGTTACAATCTTCCCCCCTTAAAGAAATTCGGTCCCCGAATTTAAATTAAAACTCCCCCCAAATACTAAAATATCTAAGCAAAACCATCAAGTCGTCGGGGCTCCGAAATCGTAAATACATAAAACAAATCGTAGCGCAGCGCATGCGCATGAAAAATGAGCATATAACTCAATATCAAAACTCCGTCAAGCATCTCGCAATCATCGGAGTCATGGTAAAGACGCAAATGTCAAATCCAATACAAAACCAATATGATATAACTCGAAACTATACACGTAAATATCAAATCTATATATGTAAATATCTGAAGGAAATGCATGCCAAATCTTTTAAAGTCGTTGTGCAATGCGTATAACACTGCACAGTGGCGGACGTCTATCATAAGAAAATAACCATATACATATATACCTTTTGTTTAAAATGTACGTTCCGCCATTTTGGAAACAATTTAGAAGGGTTCCTTGTTTTAAACGTTTCGTGTCCTGTCAGACACGTAGGTAAGTACTGAGACTATAGCTCTTCTTTGGAAATCCCTTCAATAACTATCAATGCATGCAAAAATATACTCAGGTACTGTCCTGTGACTAGTCCTGCTCAGTACTAAACCAAATAGCAAACACCATAAAATATACTACTTCAACACAACGCAGTCCCAAATATATATATGAATGCCATGTGCGTCTGGTGCGCACGGAAATCGAAATCCATGAATATGCTATACATATGCACAGAAACAACATCTAAGTGCAACGGGTGTGCACACAACATTTTTCATAGGCAACGTGTGTGCCTGACAGCAAGGACAGGTGCATCTGACACGCACGAAGAATCTCGATTTAGTGCATCTGGTGTGCACCAAAATCGCATCTCAAAACATGCGCTCAACATGCGCGAAAATCCAAGGCAGGTGCATCTTTCATGCACGAAATCATGAAATCCAATCTCAAGCACCGAACATGCGCAAAATCCAATCAGGTGCACAAAACCAATATCGAGCATCACAATCGAAACCGAAGTCCAGTGCATCTAAGTGCACAAAATGCGTATCACTGCACTGCAAGCATATTGGAACTATACCGAGTGAAAAAACCAAATCGTATGCATATATACGCACAAATCAACTCAAATGTATGAAATCCATATAATCACAAGCATGAGAAACCAAGGCACGAAATCTATCTCAAGTGCAACGACTGTGCAAAAATCGTAAATACTCAGTAGGTGCAACCATGGTGCATGAAAACAAATATCATGATACTCGGTCATCAAAATCAATCATGCGAATAGATCACCCAAAATACCCAAAATCAATTATGGCGGAATAGTCCCGCTCCAGCACATCCTCCAAGAATCTCTGGCCAACTGTCGTGGTCACTCATAGCATGTCTCATCGACGATCATGAACTCTGGCCTGCCGGTGTGCGTTACATGACCACTCCTGGGCCAAGTCTTCTCGTAATTTATTCTAGAAAGGTCCTGTCGAGGTCCTTCCCAAATCTCGTCTCTGCCGAACTTTCCGGAAGTCATCGTCCTTTACTATATCTGTTTCTTGTTCCGGAACGGCTATATACTCATCGCGACTCCTTCTGGAAGGTATATCCAAGTACAATGCCTCGGCATGCATATCGCATCTCTGATGTCGGCGGAGTGGAACGTCATCTCATCAAGACCTCGTACGAACCTCTTACTCCACTTTCTCTAATGTCGACTGCTTCGGACTCGTCTCGTCGTGGCTGCATGGACTGAGCTCCTATGGCTATCCTCGTATCTGGAGTCTCCCAAGAAATGCATCTCACCACCTAGCATCCGAATGAAGTCGAACCATCCGATCGATTCGTCAATGTAGGTTACTAGGCACTCTAACAAGGTTCTACAAGGCATCAACCATGCCCGATTAAAAATTTAGCCGTGCCGAATAACTCTAAACAAGATCTTTGCTAGATAATTAGGGTAACACGTGCTATTAAATAACAATTATAACTAAGTGAATACGAAATACAACTTTTGTAGATCGGTCCTTCACTTCTAAAGCTCCTTGTTGTAGTCCCTTCGCTGCGATCATCGAACTCCCGGACTCTCGGACTGCTCCATGAGAAGATTGCAACGGTATTGCTTGAAGTCTTCGAGGCCGAAGATGATCTACGTCGAGGGAATACGAACTCAAGCTTCTACTTCACTAACTAGAGAATTAGTGAAGCAAACACCCTAAACTAAAGTGCTAGTCTAGTAGAGGATGATGAAATAGGAAATGGGTACACTTTAGAATTTCTTTTCTCACAATGTTTCTCTCTCTTTATCAAACCCTAGAAAGAATTTGAAGGAGGAAGAATATAAGCTCAAAATGAGAATGAAAACTAATCAAAAGAGAGTGCTAACCATGGTGAGTGAGTATCATATACTAACTCATGTAAAGACTTAATTATGGCTATGTGTGATGGTTAGGTTAACAAAAATCCAAAGTAAAAACAAACTTAGTGGACTTTAGTCAATGCATCCACAAGCTTCCACAAGCTTCATGCATTTTCTAATTTTCCACTAATTTTGTCATTACTTTAAATACATTAAACCCAACATAAAAAATAGCATGGTGTAAGTCTCATACACCCATGAAAGTTGTATCAACAACCATGATACAAAATGAACACAAATAAATATATATCACATATATATTAAGTTGTGCACAAGTGAGAAAAACAAATGCTTAAGTGAACCAATGTTAGTTAATGTAAATTAGTATATCACATATACAATTATACACTAAATTATTAAATCAACACTTGACTTAATAATCCGGTTATATCACCTATAACCGACTAACACAAAATGTACCAACTTATCGAATCAACACTTGATTCGATAACCCGGCTATATCATATATAACCGGCCGATACAATAGTCGTGAGAATAGAATACGGTATCACATACATGCATTATTCTCGGTCCCGCACATATCACATATGCACTCCTAGTTCATTTCTCCTAAGCCAGTAAAACCTCTATGTAGGACTCTAAAGACTCGTCAATACGCCGGCAGTAGGTGATGATCATATCAACCACCCACAAGCCGTCAGCGGTACTAGCTGGACGTAACGGCTACCCGGGTATTGAGCGATCAGAAGATCAGCAAGCAAGCCCGCTCCAACTCCTGCAAAAAGCCTGACAGTGACACTACCATACAGTCCGGTCTCCTCGTCTGATATGTCGCATATCAAGTGTAGGGGTGGTAAACGTCAGACCCCAATAACCGATAAGTCATGCCGATGCGAGGCTCATAACGGGTCGAGAAACTACTGGTAACACTTACCAGTAAATCTCTAAACTAGCCCTGGCCAGGGACTTCCCTGTTATGGCCAATCGAGCATAGCGCAACATCAACCCCCAATACCGGGTGAGACGAAACCCCTCCAATCGCTCATTGCCTCCATGTGACTCGGGACTGTATCCCAAAACCACCGTTTTGCACGCCCTCTTGGACGTGGTAAGGTGGAAATCAAAGCACAGTGGGAATCACACAAGACTCTATGACGATCTCGGGTCTACAGACTAACCTGTACCAGTGTCACCAGAGAACTGCCATCTGACGTAAGGTATAATACCATCTGGGAGTTCTCGGCGAGTCCGTCCAGTGTACCCAGTCTCCACTGAGCACCCGTATATCATCTCTGATGTCAAACACCAATGGATATGGGATCATCCATCGCCCATCTACATGGGTCGAGAAGGTATACGCTAGTCTACACCGGTATATCGATGCCCCGTCTCGATATACCCACGACTAGGGACCTTGAAGGATGTATTTATGGACTACCATGTCCCCACTAGTATGATCCGCATCATAGTCCGGGTAGTCAAGTACACATCCTTAGGGCTTTACCAACATGTAACAGAGAGACAATCAGTATACACGTTAAGGTAAAGAGTAACCAGATAGCATACTATCATGTCGAGCAAGAAAGTCCTCCCTATATATGTCCAAGCATCCACTACGATATACATCTCATGTATAGTAATGGCATCTAGGGCATACATATAACTAACAGTCAAAACCTCATAATCCCCCAAGAGCTCATCATCTTGGGTACAGTTTAACAGTATCGAGTACATACCACAGCATCGATGGTCCAGCCGTAGAAGGGCAAACCCAAGCCTCATTAATGGCGTCGCGGAACAACTACAAACCGTAAGGTTCAAAGGCTTTCACACGGTCATTAAGTCGAGTTAGGGTTTCATTCTTCTAGAGGGTCCATAGAATTGCCTGCATGTCTTTCCGAATACTTTAAACTTGGAATAATAAGTTTCTGACATTCGATCATCTCTGTCGACTCTAAACGTCTCCGCGTGAAGTCGTCTCTAGCTGGAATCAATCTATCTGATGACCTCGCATCGGGGTAGCGAACGAACCATATGTCCTAGTCATTCATCCCCGGGTGACTAGCGACCTTCTATCATCTCTTAGTACAAATCGTACCGCAATAGCTCCATCATCTGGGAAGATATCTCGTCGTTCGCAGAACCAACTGGCGCACTCGTCTGCACGCTGAACAGTGCCTCAATTATCATGAAAAAGCAATATGCCAGCGGTCATCAAAATCTGGCTGGCCTCTATCATTGGCTCAATCCTCTGGTGTTGATCGGCACGTCTGAGAAATCTCGTAAAAGCGATCTGTCAAACGCTCATGGCGCGAAAAAACAATCAGACGACGCCTCTCAATGCAATCGTATGTCCCTGGAATCATGCCCTGATCAGTCCTTGTTCGTGACGAGCTCATGCTGACCGCAACTCTAGCCGTAGCTCTCCCTGCCCGTAATCGTGGCAGCAAAACCATGACTGGTACCGATGATGCTAGATCAGGAATGAATATAATACTGAACAAAGAAATGTGCATCCTACGGCTTCTTAAGTGGAGTAGCGTATCGTAAGTATGCCGCGGAACATACCCACGGTACGTCACTCTACTTTAGTCACCTATTCCATCAACCAAGGGTCATCCTACGCTCCGAAGGTAAAACCTAACGTTCTGATACCAACTTTGTCACGTCCCGAAAGTATGGAACATGACCGGCACTTAAACTACGAAACGTCTCGAGGCATACGTAATCCAAGTAAACCGAAAACCCAGAAATCCAAACCAAGAAAAGTAGTAGAGTGAAGGAAAACCAATTTAAATCAAGTAGTTTTAATAACATAAGCCGAATTATGCGGTTTTTTTTAAAAACATCAAATATTTCCTGAAAATTTCGGCAGAGTCTCCTTTGTAAATACTGGTCCCCAAACGGGATACAACATGAATAGTATAAGAAATCAATAAAAGGCATCCCCAAGTGGGAGCTAGCTCTTCGTTAATCGATGGTCACAACCACACAAGCAATAAAATATACAGCGCCAAGGGCGAGGATCGAAACTCAAAAGGAAACTCAAAACAATAAGAAATCCACAGAAATGTAACGCGCGACTCTAAGGTCGAAAGAATAACATCACTGGTCTCTATATCAAAAATAAATACATGTTTGGTTGATGGAACTTCTAGATACAACAGAGTAATAATATACAAGGTGTATAATGAGGGGTACGATGCAAATAAACCCACCTTCTAGAAAATCACCCGGAAAAGGAAGTAGTGCCAGCAAGCCGTAATGAAACCTATACGGCAAACCTGCAAGAAACTGTGGCATAACGGGGGTGAGTTGCCAACTCGTGAGTAGAAAAACATCAACGAACAGAAATCGCATGAACAACGCAATCCTAGGCCAACAATTATAATATATCCTCAAATATATAACCAGGAGCCTATAACAATGGCTAGGGTAAAAGTCTAACCCAAGTGTAATCCCATGTGCCCATGTCAGTGCCTCAAGTAGCAATATATCATATGGATGATGTATGAATGCATGAAACAGAATGCATGTAGTGAAGAAAACTGCTTTCATAAATTAGTGAGATTTCTGTATCTTTGTAAAAACGAGGTATCATAAATGAAATCATCATAAACAGTGCCTAGCATCGACACAAAACAAATATCTCGATATCTCTGTGTCGTAATCTCTGTAGCTCAATATCTCAAATATCTCAGTATGTCTCAATCTCACTATCTAGGGCGCCGTCAGTCCAGATCGGCCCATACCATCAATCTCAAGACCATGACGGTATCCTCCGGATATCCGACGCGTCGGGTAATATCACCGGTCGTTAGTGCTCCCCTGCCAGGCTCAACTCCATCATCTGCGATTCTCTTACCCCGGGGTACCACACCGATTCCACCATGTACCCGAAACGGTTCCTCCACTCCTCGAACTCGGGTCTCGAAATCCATCAGCAAACTCATGGTGGACGACTCATACATCATGGAAAAACCGCACTTTTTATTTAAAAGAGAGAGAAGAAGTTTATTTATGTTTTTGCGGTTTTCCTCCAAATCCAAGAAATCTCATGAAATACGAATCCAAATCATCAATAGCACGTAAAACCATGTAGATAGGCATGAAAATCTATGAATGCGGCATAACAATGAATAGCAGTATGCATGAAGTGACAAGTAATAACTACAATGTCTAAACTGGCATATAAGGCAGGTACACTAATATCATGTCAAACTACTAACTAACAAGCTAAGTCAAGCAATAATATTTTCTAAGGTGTACGTGACATGGAAATTACCGATGAAGATGTGTGTGAGCCGGCAAGTATGTTTACGTGGTACATACGCATCATCGGTAATGGTGCTGGTATCCTAACAACATAATGTCAACAATGCAATATGAAATAGCAATGTAAGTATGCGATGCGGGGCGAACAACAATAATGAGCAGGAGCTAAATACTAGACACAACGGTAACTAATCTGCATTTAATATATATATACGTCATACTATGGTGCCATTTGAAATAACACAAATCGTAGGGTTTTGGAAATAAGGGTTACGATGTTTTTTAAGAAAAGATACGCCTTTTGAAATAACCGTAGAATACCTTGACCTGTCTTTTAAAATACCCACGATCCGTTAGTTTTGAAATAGGTTGGAGTCTAATCTAGTCTAACAACTATACTAAACTATACGGCTGAACTAACAAGCTGAACTACAGGTAAGGAAACCGCCTAACATCTGAGTCGATACATATACATACCTATATATGTATAGTCGGTGATCCCGCTTTAATAATATCATATCCGATACCATATCTATAATCAGACATTACAAGTCAAGAGTGCGGATCAATCATCAATATATAGCTCGTACGTAACTCTGTCGTACGGCATCCCCAAATCTGGGTACGGGTCAATATCACATTATTCATCTGGTATCCTCTTTATCCAAGATCATAATCTGGGTACCGATCTACGTCTTGTACGATACTAATATCATCAATATAGTCATGATCGGACTGCTGATCTACAGCCTCATACAAACCGATATCATCATCATATAACATCATAAAGGGTATACATCGCCTAATGCGACCTATTATAAATATCTTAATATATCTTATCTCGTATCACGATCACTTGTCAACCGTTCAATGTATAACACTATTCATATGTAACGTCATCCCAAGATCCGCTATAATATCGGGACGTATCTCAAGTATGAATCTTGCCATATCACCGATCTCAGGGTCTCAAATCAATCTCATCGACTCACCTCAAATCCCCAAATACTATCCTCAAATCCAGTATGTGAACACATAGTCCCATATCCATGTGAACACATAAATACATATTCCCGTATAAGCACAATGAAAGGATAAGGTATGCAAGTATGGGTGTGTGTGTGTATGTGTGGTGCAACCTCTACTCTAGGGTCTCGCAACACTAAACCTATCCAATCACACCTAAAATATATCTTTCTCATCAATAAACTTATCAATATATATGTGTGTATACGTATTCGTATACATCACCACGAATTGCGGGGGTGCTATACGGCATCCACCCGACTTCTCCCTATAGATATAAATCTACTCACCTGGTCCTCGCTCACCGGTGCCGACGTCGCCACGCGCTTGCTTATCGTCTCGAAGTCCACATGGGGTACCTACATATCATAACGCACCGTATCGCATTAAAACCAAATTCGAAATCGAAACGGCATACGAAAACCAAATCGGCACGCGTATCACGCATAGGTCAAAACCTATCGCCTACACATGCAAGAATAGCCAAACCAACCCTCGATGTCGATGTACAAATGTCAAACCATCGAGAAAAACCCAAACACACTCATTTGCGCATTCACGAACACTAATTATAATATAAAATAGGTTAAAATTCACAAAAACCCCAAACTCACTTTAAAAGCCATTTTTCCGAAAATCTAGCAAGCAAAAATTACCCGTTTTAGTGCAAAACTCGAAATTTTAACAAAACTAATGGCCATAAAGCTCACTAAACATCTTAATTAAGTCATACCAATGTTAATTAGATTTTAAACTTAACTCTTAATATCAATCTCAAAAAATCTAGTTTGCATACATAGCCAATTTTAACAATTTTATAGCAAAAATGTACAAACTACAATCTAGCTTGGATTTGCATGATCTAAAGCATTGAACTACACTTTAAAATGTTAATAAAGTCATGAAAAACCTAATCACATTTTTCTCTTAATCAAATTCATAGTTTACAAAAACCTAGTTTGTTAAAAAGCTTAAATTTGGACATTTTCAAGTAACAACTTGTAATTAGCAACTAGATTAGTTTTAACAAGTTTTCAAGATGCTATCCCACATCACATAACCATGCATAATTGATCACAACCCTAACTCCAACACAAAATCCTCACTTGAATTTCTTAACTTGAAATTGGAACCATGATATTTACTAAATAAGTTTTGATTAAAGCAACCAAACAACAATTTAACAAAAGGTTGAGATTATACCTTCAAACCATGAGATCAACATGGAATTAAGCCTCCAAAATCTTAACTTTTCCCCAAGATCCATAGTAGATAGGCCAAGGTAAAATGGGTAGGGCTTGGATTTTGAGTTTGCTTTGAATTTATATGGATTTGAGGTGGTTTTTTGTGGATTTTTTTGATGCAAAATGGGGTGAGATTTTGGGGGGAGGGGTTGCTATTTGGGGCCAGAATTTTCGGCCAGGAATGTGGGGAGGGGTGAGGGAGGAGAGAGAGTGAGGTGGAGAAAGTGGGAAAAAGTCAAAGTCCACCTTTTTACTTCTATCATTTTCTTTTCTTTTCTTTTGCAAAAAAAGTAGGGAAAATTGAGGGGGGCTGCTGAATTCAGCCAAGGGGAAGGAAAAATGGGGGTGTGTGGGTGTGGGTATGGGTGTGGAGTGATGGAAAATGATAAATACTATACCCCAAACATTCATTTACACTAAATTCACTATTTAAGCATTTTTCTTCGATATTTTCTAATACCGTTTAACTACTTCATTTCAATTCAAAAACCATATGTTAAAATTTTGTTTAATGTGTTATGATGCAGAAAATTTGTTTCAACTCATTCCAATTTATAATTTTCCCTAATTAAATGTATTAGTGACGGCTTAAAATAATATTAAAATAATTAATTTCGGAAATTTTTTCAGAAAATTTGAAATTTCACCAGTGGCTCAATAAACACCAAATACTAGCAATTACATAACTAGAATATGTATATTTAATTTTAAAATAAAGATATTTGTATTTTGACTTTTACAGAAAACCCCCTTATTTTACCGATTTTCCGAAATTTCACCGAAACGATTTTCAAAACGTTACACACTGGCAGTGGATTTAACCACAAGCACGTCAGTGGTACTAACTGTACGTAACGGGCGCCCAGGTATTGACCAAAAGGGAGGCTAATGGGTGAACAAATCCCGAAACCCTACTGAGCCTGTCAATGACAATATCCGTAAAGTCCTGTCCGTTCGTCTATGAGTATCGCATGTCGGGCATAAGGGGCTGGTAACGTCAGACCCCCAATAGCGGTACAACTCGTGTTGGAGTGTAGCCCAGAACACCCTATGATACTACTGGAATACCTACCAGTAAATCTCCTGCCTTGGCCAAGGACTTCGTGTAATGGCTATCCTAGACACAGCGCGATCTCACCCCCAATATCGGGAGAGACGAAACCCCTGCCGATCGACTCACTGTCTCCATGTGGCTCGGGACTGTACCCAACTAAAATCTGTTTGCACGACTCCTTTGAGCCATGGTAGGGTAGTAATCAAAGTACAGTGGTAACTCACACGAGACAAATGACGATCTCAGGTCAATAGACTAACCTTTACACATGTAACCAGGGAACTGCTATCTGACGCTAGGTATAATACCAACTAGCATGTTCCCGGCGAGTCCTGTCCGGTGTACTCATAACCAATTGAGTACCTGTATACGTCTTAGGTGAACTAACTGACACCAATGGCTTGTGAGACTAGCCACCGCTCCTCGTCGGGGTCTCGATCATATACACTAGTCTACTCATGGAGTATCGATGCCCAGTCTTGAAACTCCCACGACTAGAGACACTTTAAGGATGTGCTTATAGACCCCAGCTCTCACGTATATGATCGCCATCATACTGCTGGCAGTCAAGCAAGAATCCTATGGGCTCCATCAACGTGTAATAGTGATCTGTAATATCACCTAAAGCATGTACACAATGATAAAGGTAAACCAGATAGCATACTATCATCTTGAGTAAGACTGTCCTACCATCATAGGTCCTCCCTCAATCATTGCAATCACGTGCCTGTGATCCAATAATTGACTTTGATGGCACTATATCCAACAATCTCCCACTTGCACTTAAGGCTAATTATTGCGATATCGCATACTCACAGCCCGTGTGATACCGAACACCCAACTCCTCTGCTGATCAGTCTCACAAAGTCCGTTTGTGAAACTATTGCGTTCGAGGAATAGCTTCAGTGAGTGGATCCGCCTTGATGTTTCTTTCTATGTCTCTCTTTATCTCAAGTTCGCGGAGAAAGCTATCTCCCGAATTGAGCAATACCTGTCTTAGAATATGTCTGGATATCTGATGGGACCCAGTTCATAAATGAACTCCAAATCCAAACTTCTTAGACTGTACGTCAACTGAACTTAATCAGTATCCTGCGCCATGCCTCCCTCAGTATCTGCTTGGACCACCTGTCCAAACTACTGCCCCTCGTCAGAGGGAAAACTATAACTCTGACAGTCACTCTATTATCCAGGTCACCTTGGAAGCCTGGAATGATAACCGTCTTCCGAAGGAGGCTACCGTTATCATATCCCTATAACATCCACTTATGTTCTAAAACTGCTTCCGAACGTTTCCCCAGGATTGGATTAATATCAACTTATTGAAGCTAGTGCAAAAACAACATCTGGTATGGTACTTGACATTTCATGATTGACTTAATTTCCTAAGCAAGTGATTTGCCATTCATGCACATCCCTCTCCCCTTTAGTCTGTAAGACACCTTTAGAGAGGGTGACTCCATCACCTGCAGGTACACCACCATGCCAGGAGTCGTCCATTCTAAAATTCCTTTTAGAATACTGTCTAAGTATCCAGATTGGGAAACTACCCAAATCTAGATCTAAAACTATAGATCTAGTAACCAGAATGCCTGATATAATATCCATATCCTATGTGGAGAAACCACCGTGTGACAACCACAGTAAAACCGATCGTAGTATAGGAATTTCACTTCCTACTATGTGTATGTCATCCAAATACCAGGACATCACACCCTACTACCTTTTTAACAGATCCATCCCCTATTCTGATGAAGTCAAAACCTATTGTAACGTTTTGAAAATCGTTTCGGTGAAATTTCGAAAAAATCGGTAAAATAAGGGGGTTTTCTGTAAAAAGTCAAAATACAAATATCTTATTATAAAAAATTAAATATACATATTCTAGCTATGTAATTGCTATTATTTGGTGTTTATTGAGCCGCTGGTGAAATTTCAAATTTTCTGAAAAAAATATTATTTTATTATTATTTTAAGCCGTCACTAATACATTTAATTAAGGAAAATTACAAATTGGAATGAGTTGAAACAAATTTTGTGCATCATAAAACATTAAATAAAATTTTATCATATGGTTTTTGGAATGAAATTATTTGCCAAAACGGTTTAGAATTTATTGAAGAAAAAAGGCTTTTTTTAGCGTAAATGGATGTTTGGGGTATTGTATTTATCATTTTTCATCACCCCACACCCGTACCCACACCCACACACCCCCATTCACTTCTCTCCTTGGCTGAATTCAGCAGCCCCCATTTATTTTCCCCACTTGAATTTCAAAGGAAAGAAATGAAAGAAAAGAAAAGAAAATGAAGAAATGAGGTGGACCTTTGACCTTGAATTGACTTTGACTTCTCCCCCCACTTTCTCTACCTCCCTCTCTCTCCTCTCCCACTCCCATTCCAGCCGACCCCCCTCCTACAGCAGCAGCCCTCCCCCCCATTTCCCTTCTCTTTTCTCTTCAAACTTCATCAAAAATTGCCTCAAATCCATCAAAAAAAATCCCAAAACCCAAATCCGACTCCTACCCATTTTAGCCTAGCCCGTATAGCATGGATCTTTATGAAAAGAGAGCATTTTGGGAGGCCATGGATGCTTGTGGATCTTCAAATGTTTTTGGGGTATAATTCTAAAACATTTTTGCTTAATTTGTTACAAATTTCTTAAAGCTAAACTACTTAAGTGTTAATTAGGCTTAAGTTGCAAGTTTTGGAATTCAAGTTAGGAATTTGAATGCAAGTTAGGGTTTTATAAAATTGGTGTATGGTTGTGTGTTATATTTAGGCTTTTTGTCATGTTAATACAAGATTAGTAGCTTGTGCTAATGGTTAGTTTAAAAATTGTGTTAATTTGCTAATTTGCTTACTAGGTTTTTGAAATTGGTTAAATACTTGGGATTAAAAATGTGTTTAGGTTTTTCATGACTTCATTAACTTTATTAAGTGTGGTTTAATGCTTTAGATCATGTAAATCTAAGCTAAATTGTAGTTGTGCATTTTTGCTATGAAATTGTTAAAAAGGGTATTTTGTAAACTAGAATATTAGGGTTTTTGGAATTTAATGAGATTAAATTCCGGAATTTGTTTCTATGACTTATTTAAGATATATAATAAGTATATTGGCCGCTACATTCATTTAAACATCATGTTTTGTACAAAAACGGCGAATTGTGCTTGCTAGATTTACGGAAAAATGACTTTTTAAGTGAAATTGGGGTTTTTGTGAGTTTTAACCTAGTTTATATTAAAATTAGTGTTCGTGAATGTGCAAATGAGTGTGATTGGATTTTTCTCGATGGTTTGGCGTTTGTACGCCGACATCGAGGGTTTTTGGGTCGATTTGTGAAGCAACCATAGGTTTTGACCTATGTGGGATTCGTGCGTCGTTTTGGTCATGAGTCGGATTTTAATGCGATACGGTTCGTTATGATATGTAGGTACCCCATGTGGACTTCGAGACGAAAAGCAAGCGCGTGGCGGCGTCGGCACCGGCAAGCGAGGACCAGGTGAGTAGATTTATATCTACGGGAAGAAGTCGGTGGATGGCGTATAGCACCCCCGCAGTTCGTGGTGATGTATACGAATACGTATGCACACATATATATATATATATATATTGTTTATATATTGTTTGAGATTATTGATGATAGAGATGGATCCTTGGTGTGATTGGATTGGTTTAGTGTTGCGAAACCCTAGAGTAGTGGTTACACCACACATACACACACACCCATATTTGCATACATTCTTCTTTCATATGTGCGTACATGGGATTATATATTGATGTGTATATTTACACATGGGTATGGGACAATGTGTTTATATACTGGATTTGAGGATAGTAATTGGGATTTGAGATGAGTCGATGATATTGGGCTTGAGGCCAGAAGATCCGTGATGTGTTTTGGTTCGTATTGAGATACGACATGATGTTTTAGCGGGTCTTTTGACGTAGTGATTCTTATACATGCATGCATACATAGATGGTATCAATATTGTACTAGACGTAGATCAGTACCCCGATCATGATATTTGATAAAGAGGATATCAGATGAATAGTATGATGAATGTGATATTGACCCGTACCCAGATTTGGGATGCCGTAAGACGGATTTACGTACGAGCTATATTTTGATGATTGATCCGCACTCTTGACTTGGGATGTCTGATTATAGATATGATATCGGATATGATATTATTGAGGCGGGATCACCGACTAATTTATATACAGGTATGTATATGTATCGACTCAGATGTTAGGCGGTTTCCTGTAAGTCCACGTTGCCCACCCCGGTACTTACGGGGAGGCGGAAAACATAATAAAAAACGGATTTTTAATGACTTGGGCAACATGGACCTTGCTTGTGAGGATCTTTACTAAACGAAACCTAGCTAAAGTAAACTAACAACTAACTAAGTTGTAGAAAGGTTATACCTTGAGCTCGAACTCCTTCTCTCCTTGCTCGTCGGAATGGTAGAAAGGCCTCACCTTGCTTGTCTTCTTTCGTCAAAGAAGGATCCACCCGAAAGCCTCGACCTTTAGCTTCAACTCCAAGCTAGGAGTAACTAGAGTGCAAGAAATGCTAAGACTTGAACCCTAGAAGTGAGTAGAGAAGATCAAGTGAAGGTTTTTCTCAAGCTTTTTGTTTCTCAACACATGAGAGGGAGAGAGCTTGAGGGAGAGGATGAGCAAGAGAGAGAAAAGATATGATAGAATGAATTATTAGTGAGCCATTCCCACTAATATGTGTGTAATATTTTAATTCCATAATTAGCTAGAAAATTGTCATGGTTAAATCAAGGTGTGACCATTATCATTTCATTATTAATGCAAATTGCAAGGATCAAAGAGCATCTTCCAAATGAAATGATCATGGTCAAATTGTCAACTTGGTCAACAAGTCAACAAGGTCAAAGTGTCAACAACAACAACCATGCACAATAATTAAGCTAATTATTAATTAACAATAATACACACAAAAACAATAGGGTTAATAAAATGACAATAGTCATTAACCCTAAACAAGGTCCTCTCCCTCAATCTCAAGCAACCGTGCATACGCACCCGCATTCGTGATCCGAGGAACACGAACACAATGAGAAAAACCAATCTCAAATCATATACTAGGATCCGGCTTAAACCAAAGCCCGCTAGTATAAACTGTCCGGACAGCAAACGTGCACAAGTGCGCAGATGCGAACGAACCCTGTCGCAAAACCATGCGACCTCTACTCGTTTTGCCTAAAGGCGAATAGCTCTCTGTGTGGGACTCTAAAGACTCGACACTACGCTGGCAGTGGGTTTAACCACAGACCGCAAGCGGCACTAGCTGTACGTAACGGTCCCCAGGTAGATGTCGATAAGAAGACTGACGAGGTGAACCCCATCTGCACTCCTACTGAGCCTGTATGTGACAGTCTCCGTACAGTCCGGTCTGTTCGTCTGATACATCGCATGGCGGGCCTAGGGGGCGGTGAACATCAGTCCTCTAATAGCGGTACATGTCGTGTCGGAGTGTAGCCCAGAACACCCTGAGATAACACTGGAAGCCTACCAGTATATCTCGCTTGCCCTGGCCAGGTACTACTCGTGTAATGGCTCTCCTGGACACAGCGCGATGTCAACCCCCAATACCGGGAGAGACGAATCCTGTCTAACCGTCACTGCCTCCAAGTGCTTCGGGACTGCACCCAAAAACTACCTGTTTGCACGACTCTTCTGAGCCGTGGTAGGGTAGTAATCAAAGTGCAGTGGGAACACACTCGAGGCGAAGTGACAGTGTCAAGTCAGCGGACTAAGCTGTACTCATGTCACCTGGGAACTGATAACTGACGATAGGTATATTACCAACCAACAGTTCCCGACGAGTCCTGTCCAGTGTACTCGTAACCTAATGAGCACCCGCATACTATCTCAAGTACGACGTACTAACGGCTGTGGGACAGACCGTCTCCCACACTGGGATGAGAAGCGCATACGCTAGTCTACTCCGGAGTATCGATGCCCTGTCTCGATAGTCCAACGACCAGGGACCTGTATAAGGATGTGCTTATAGATTACCCAGCTCCCACGAGTGCGAGCGCCATCACAACGCTGGTAATCAAGCAAAGATCCTAAGGGCTCTACTAATATGTATACCTGCAATATGCTAAAAGAAACACATGCACATATTAAAGCAGAGACAAACCAAGTAGCATACTACCATTTCGAGCAAGATTGTATATACAACTGTGAATATCCCAAGCTTCCATTAAGTAATATACAAACTAGTATGATACAGTAATGGCCTCTAGGGCATATACACTAACAATCTCCCACTTGCACTAAGGCCATGTACTGGCGTATCGAAGACCTATCATCTCGATCAGCCGCTCGAACTGAGTCTGGGGCAAGGCCTTGGTGAATGGATCTGCTGTGTTATTCTCTGATGCAACTCTCCGGACCTCGATCTCCTGGCGATCCACAATCTCCCTGATCAGGTGATACCGCCTTAAGATGTGTCTGGATTTCTGATGGGACCTGGGTTCCTTCGCTAAAGCTATAGCCCCGTTGTTGTCGCAATACAGAGGTATTGGGTCAACAATGGACGGAACCACCTGAAGTTCTTTCAAGAACTTCCTCATCCAGACAGCTTCTTTTGCGGCATCAGATGCAGCGATGTATTCCGCTTCCATAGTCGAGTCAGCAACGGTTTCCTGTTTGGAGCTCTTCCAACACACCGCCCCTCCATTGAGGGTAAAGACAAAACCCGACATGGACTTGGAATCATCCTTGTCACTCTGGAAGCTGGAGTCAGCAAAGGCCTCAATCTGCAGGTCTTTTCCGCCATACACCAAGAACATCTCCTTAGTCCTTCTCAGGTACTTGAGAATGTTCTTTACTGCTATCCAATGTTTCTCCCAAGGGTTTGACTGATACCTACTTACCACACTCAGTGCATAAGCCACATCCGGTCTGGTACACAACATCGCATACATTATAGAGCCTACCGCAGAAGCGTAGGGTATAATAGACATGCGATCCCTCTCCAAATCAGTCTTGGGAGACATCTCTTTGGAGAGGGTGATCCCGTGACAAGCCGGTAGATTACCGCGCTTGGAATCTTCCATACTGAATCTCTTCAGTATGGTATCGATGTACCTGGACTGTGAGAGTCCTAATATCCTCTTGGATCTGTCACGGTAGATCCGGATACCCAGAATGTATGAGGCATCACCCAGGTCTTTCATGGAGAACCTTTGTGACAAGAACCCCTTGACAGATTGTAGCATAGGAATGTCATTTCCTATTAAGAGAATGTCATCTACGTATAAAACGAGAAATACTACAGTTCTCGCTACAAATCTACAATAGATGCATGGTTCATCTGGATTTTTGATAAAGCCAAATTCTTTGACCGTCTCATCAAAGCAGATGTTCCAACTCCGCGATGCCTGCTTGAGTCCATAAATGGACTTGAGCAACTTGCACACATTTCCGCTGCTCCCACCCTGAATGAAACCCTCTGGCTGGTCCATATAGACACACTCCTCTAAATGACCATTTAGAAAAGCTGTCTTTACGTCCATCTGCCAAATCTCATAGTCGTGGAAAGCAGCGATGGCAAGAAGGATCCGAATGGATTTCAGCATAGCTACTGGAGAAAAGGTTTCGTCATAGTCCAAACCAGGTCGCTGACGAAAACCCTTTGCTACCAGTCTAGCTTTATAGGTCTCAACCTGTCCATCTACACCAATCTTCCTTTTGAAGATCCACTTGCATCCTACGTGTTTTAACCCGTCTGGAGCAATGTCCAACGTCCATACTTCGTTGGTGTACATGGACTCCATCTCGGTCCGCATTGCATCCAGCCATTTTACCGAGTCGATGCTCTGAATGGCTTGCTGGAAGCTAGTAGGCTCATCACAATCTAGGATGCAGTCCTCTCTATCCCCGTCAATGAGAAAACCGTAGTACCTCTCGGGCGGATGAGACTGCCTACTACTCCTGCGGAGTGGCACGGGAATGTTTTGATCTTTCGAACCCTCTGGCTCTACTAAGCTTTCAGTAATAGCTTGCGGTTCTGGAATTTCTTCCAGTTCTTTTGCGTTCCCACTTAATTCTTTTTCTATGAACTGATGTTCTAGAAAGTGGGCATGGCGAGAAACAAGGACTTTTTGTTCCTCTTCGCAATAGAAGTAATATCCCTTGGAGTTCTTCGGATATCCCACAAACTTGCACTGTACTGAGCGTGCCTCGAGCTTGTCCGCATGCTGCTTTTTTACAAAAGCTGGACATCCCCATGTCTTAATGTGATTAAGATGGGATCTCTTCCCACACCACATTTCATATGGTGTAGTAGGCACAGTCTTAGTTGGAACTCGGTTCAAAAGGTATGCTACTGATTCTAGCGCATATCCCCAGAACGATCGCGGTAACTCAGCGTTACTCATCATGGACCGTACCATATCCAATAGGGTCCGGTTCCTTCTCTCCGATACACCATTATGTTGCGGAGTGTATGGAGGAGTAAGCTGAGAGAGAATTCCATTCTCTTTTAAGTAGTTCAGGAATTCGGCACTTAAGTATTCTCCTCCTCGATCCGATCTTAGGATCTTGATACTTTTGCCGGTTTGTTTTTCTACTTCATTCTTATATTCCTGGAATTTTTCAAAAGCCTCGGATTTATGTTTCATTAAGAAAACATAACTGTACCTTGAAAAATCATCCGTAAAGGTAATGAAGTAAGAAAAACCGCTTCGCGCATGTGTAGACATTGGACCGCACACGTCGCTGTGTACGAGTCCCAAGAGCTCGCTCGCTCTTTCTCCGTGTCCAGAAAACGGAGCCTTTGTCATCTTTCCTTTGAGACAGGATTGACAAGTTGCATACGATTGATATTCGAACGGATCCAAATATCCTTCAGTATGTAACTTAGTCAATCTTCTCTCATTGATGTGACCCAGTTTACAATGCCATAAGAAAGTTTTATTAATTTCTGGAGACTTTCTTTTGTGTGTATTCTGGATATTGAAAACCTGCGGTTGGTTTAAAACGTATATTCCGTTGTTCAATGTACCTGACCCAATCAAAACTTGATTAAGGTGAATGTTCACTACATTACTTACAAATGCAAATTCATAACCTTCTTTAGATAATAAAGATACAGAAATGATATTACAGGTTGCATTTGGTACATAATAACAACTACGCAAAACCAAAAAGTGTCCATCTGATAATCCCAGGTGATAGTCCCCCACGGCCTCTGCATCCATGCTAGCACCGTTCGCAACTCTGAGGGTCATGTCACCTGCCTTCAAAACTCTACGCTTTCTCAACGCCTGCAAAGAATTACAGATATGAGATCCTGATCCGGTATCCAATACCCAGGATGTAGAGTTTATTGATAGACAGTTTTCAATAACATACACACCTGAAGCTGAAGCTGCAACTCGCTTCAAATCCTGTGTTCTGGCTTTCCAAGCCTTGCAATCTTGTTTCCAGTGACCACTTTTGTGACAATAGAAGCATTCTTCCTTCCCCACCATCTTCCCCGCTACTTTTGTTGCTTTACCCTTTCCCTTCGTATCCACTTTACCGACACCGCCTCTTGGTTTGGCGGGGGCTTTCTTCTTCTTGCCCTTGGCTTTCGCCCTGGACCTAGAAGAGGAAGATCCTCCTACAAACAAAGTGGATGTCTCCCTACCCTTCTGTAGGGTGCCCTCAGCAGTCCTCAACATGTTCAGAAGTTCGGCAAGTTCAACCTCCTTTCCTTGCATGTTGAAGTTAAGAACGAACTGGGCGTAAGTGGAAGGAAGGGACTGGAGAATCAAATCGGTATAGAGTTCATTCTCCAACGTGGTCCCAAGGTCCGCGAGCTCCTCTATGTAGCCGATCATCTTAAGCACGTGGTCCGCTACCGATGATCCGACGGCCAACCTTGCCGAAAAAAGCTTCTTCGACACTTCGTATCTAGCGATACGAGACTGCTCTCCATACAGTTCTTTTGTATGGAGAAATATGGACTCTAGGTCCATATTCTCGTGCCTCCTCTGATGTTCGTTGTCCATCGAGGCTAGTACGAGGCATCTGTCCCTCGCGCAATCTATCTCCCATGTCTTACGGATTTCTACATCCGCGACGCTGGAGGTGGGACCTGGGACAGGGGGAGCTTTGGTGGTAAGTATATACCCCAGCTTGTCATAAGTGATCGCCATCTTGACATTCCTGAGCCAATCTTTGTAGTTTGGCCCTATCAATATATTTTTATCTAATTGTAACTTAAGTCCGGTCATGTTGAATGGTCGCTGCAATTAGGAGAGAGAAAAGAAACACTTTAGCATGATGCTCTTGCAAGTTTAGAGTGGTTTTTAGTTTGTCTAAACTGGATGGCTCCCACTGTTTCTCGAATCCCTTCTCAAACCATAAAGAAAAGGATTAGCCGGGATCATTCTCACCGTACAATACTTGCTTAACCGTTCAGCCAGGCCAGTGTCGGTACTTCGAGGGAGGTTTTCCAACGCTTTCGCGAAGTTCCTTAATTAAATAACCTCTTTTCCCTGTGGGCGTAGCCCCGCTAACACCTTTCTAGGCACCTACTAGGTTTATAGCATTGATCGTTAAGTGAGAGTTTTCCCGAGGAGTAGCATATACTCACAGTAGGATCGGGATCCAAATATCATCGCGTGACGAAACTGAAGGAATCCTACCAGAATCACCACACTCCAAATGGTATGCAAATCTAGCAAGTTTCAGTACTTATGAAACTCCCGATGTGGATTTTTGCCCCATGCTCTTATGACCTTGACTTTGGCCAAAATATCATAAGTCACATGTCAAGTTCTACCCGTCATTCTCCTGGTTAATTTGGACCCACCCGTACCTACCCTTGACTTTGGCCAAAATGGCAGCACGACTGTCCCAAATCAACGCATCTATCTATGCTGCACATGAATGCCCAAACGCTACCAATCACTATGCCTTGACTTTGGCCAAAATACACAGCTTGAATACTTTTGATCATTCATGTGGAATGACGGAGGGCTACGAATGGTTTTGGCGAAACCGTGAACGTAGTGAACTTGATATAATCGATGGAACGAGATAGCTTTTAAAAGGAGTGGTTCAAGCTCCGCGTTTAAAAGTTTAGTTTTGAAAAGAACCGAGTGGTTTTCAAAGTATTCCAATCGACTTTTACTTGGTTTATTTCTTGCATTAGTTCTTTTAATGCATCCCATCATTTAATCCTACCATTGCAGAAAACAACCAAAATATGACGTACGCTTATGCCATTCGCATTCGCCACGGGGCCCCGTCATCACCCGTTAGGTTACTTAACTAACGACAGAGCGGGGGCTGGGCTAGCGCGGCTGTAAAACATAAGCAACGCCTAAATAGTTATTATATATAAATATATAGCAATGATAGACATTACAGATCACAGATGAATACATTGGATATACTAGGAATCCGCAATGCGTTCGAGCCTGCAACGCAAAGCGGATTACACGGTCGCGGTGAATAGCCAATACCCCACCCAAGACCCCTACGGGTGCGGCAAACTACCCGCCAAGCACCCGAAGTGAAGCAACCTCCCTCACCACCGTGAGTAGGCCACTCGGCACTTCGAGATACCCGGTAGTTTGTGCACCCCCTCCATGGGTCTATCCTAGGAGCAAAAACAGTAAAAAGAATTATACAATGACGGCTACAACCCCGACCCGGTTGTGCGGCCATACAAAGAATATTATTACATCAATTTACATGTTACAAATGAATGAAAGAAAAACAACGCTCATCTCACATCCACCCCGGCCATTCACCCGCGACAATCCAATCCATTCATATCCACAAGCCAATAACAATCACAGATCATGTATAACCCCGACTAATCGTCTTATAGCGATTAGCCGACGTTCAATACATGCAAGCATTATAGATATAACCGATGTAGTTAAAGTGTAGTGAAGTTCCGAAAAATACGGATTTATAGGCCCCCAAAAGTAAATTTTAGTTCTGGAAAATCTGGGCATATAATATATATCATAAAAATCCCAAAAACAACACAGACAGACACTGCACGAAAAACGATGCAGAGAAGACGACAAACCGCGGCGCTTCCGCGGCATATGCCTACCTCGTGCCGCGGAAGGGCGGCGGTTTGAACGAATCACTGTACCGTATTTCGTGGGTGTTCATAAAAAACCCTGAGATGAATTTACAAGTATAAAGTTTTCCATTTTGAGCAGAAAAAATTTCAACAGAAACTAGGGTTTTTCGAAAGTTCGGTTTTTGGATTTTCGGTTTCGAAACTTCGTTACACTTCACTACCTAGCTAGTTTGAGTTTAGTTAGGCTCTGATACCACTGTAAGTCCACGTTGCCTACCCCGGTACTTACGGGGAGGCGGAAAACATAATAAAAAACGGATTTTTAATGACTTAGGCAACATGGACCTTGCTTGTGAGGATCTTTACTAAACGAAACCTAGCTAAAGTAAACTAACAACTAACTAAGTTGTAGAAAGGTTATACCTTGAGGTCGAACTCCTTCTCTCCTTGCTCGTCGGAATGGTAGAAAGGCCTCACCTTGCTTGTCTTCTTTCGTCAAAGAAGGATCCACCCGAAAGCCTCGACCTTTAGCTTCAACTCCAAGCTAGGAGTAACTAGAGTGCAAGAAATGCTAAGACTTGAACCCTAGAAGTGAGTAGAGAAGATCAAGTGAAGGTTTTTCTCAAGCTTTTTGTTTCTCAACACATGAGAGGGAGAGAGCTTAAGAGAGAGGATGAGCAAGAGAGAGAAAAGATATGATAGAATGAATTATTAGTGAGCCATTCTCACTAATATGTGTGTAATATTTTAATTCCATAATTAGCTAGAAAATTGTCATGGTTAAATCAAGGTGTGACCATTATCATTTCATTATTAATGCAAATTGCAAGGATCAAAGAGCATCTTCCAAATGAAATGATCATGGTCAAATTGTCAACTTGGTCAACAAGTCAACAAGGTCAAAGTGTCAACAACAACAACCATGCACAATAATTAAGCTAATTATTAATTAACAATAATACACACAAAAACAATAGGGTTAATAAAATGACAATAGTCATTAACCCTAAACAAGGTCCTCTCCCTCAATCTCAAGCAACCGTGCATACGCACCCGCATTCGTGATCCGAGAAACACGAACACAATGAGAAAAACCAATCTCAAATCATATACTAGGATCCGGCTTAAACCAAAGCCCGCTAGTATAAACTGTCCGGACAGCAAACGTGCACAAGTGTGCAGATGCGAACGAACCCTGTCGCAAAACCATGCGACCTCTACTCGTTTTGCCTAAAGGCGAATACCTCTCTGTGTGGGACTCTAAAGACTCGACACTACGCTGGCAGTGGGTTTAACCACAGACCGCAAGCGGCACTAGCTGTACGTAACGGTCCCCAGGTAGATGTCGATAAGAAGACTAACGAGGTGAACCCCATCTGCATTCCTATTGAGCCTGTATGTGACAGTCTCCGTACAGTCCGGTCTGTTCGTCTGATACATCGCATGGCGGGCCTAGGGGGCGGTGAACGTCAGTCCCCTAATAGCGGTACAAGTCGTGTCGGAGTGTAGCCCAGAACACCCTGAGATAACACTGGAAGCCTACCAGTATATCTCGCTTGCCCTGGCCAGGGACTACTCGTGTAATGGCTCTCCTGGACACAGCGCGATGTCAACCCCCAATACCGGGAGAGACGAATCCTGTCTAACCGTCACTGCCTCCAAGTGCTTCGGGACTGCACCCAAAAACTACCTGTTTGCACGACTCTTCTGAGCCGTGGTAGGGTAGTAATCAAAGTGCAGTGGGAACACACTCGAGGCGAAGTGACAGTGTCAAGTCAGCGGACTAAGCTGTACTCATGTCACCTGGGAACTGATAACTGACGATAGGTATATTACCAACCAACAGTTCCCGACGAGTCCTGTCCAGTGTACTCGTAACCTAACGAGCACCCGCATACTATCTCAAGTACGACGTACTAACGGCTGTGGGACAGACCGTCTCCCACACTGGGATGAGAAACGCATACGCTAGTCTACTCCGGAGTATCGATGCCCTGTCTCGATAGTCCAACGACCAGGGACCTGTATAAGGATGTGCTTATAGATTACCCAGCTCCTACGAGTGCGAGCGCCATCACAACGCTGGTAATCAAGCAAAGATCCTAAGGGCTCTACTAATATATATACCTGCAATATGCTAAAAGAAACACATGCACATATTAAAGCAGAGACAAACCAAGTAGCATACTACCATTTCGAGCAAGATTGTATATACAACTGTGAATATCCCAAGCTTCCATTAAGTAATATACAAACTAATATGATACAGTAATGGCCTCTAGGGCATATACACTAACATTTCCTTACCTGTAGCTTAGCTTGTTAGTTCAGCCGGATAGTTTAGTGTAGTTGTTAGATTAGATTAGACTCCCACCTATTTCAAACTAGCGGGTCGTGGGTATTTTAAAAGACAGGTCAAGGGATCCTACGTATATTTCAAAGAACGTATCTTTTCATAAAAACACCGTAGCCCCTATTTTCAAAACCCCATGATTCGTGTTATTTCAAAAGGCACCATTTGTAGGACTTATATTATATTATTACAGATTAGTTATAGTTGCGTCTAGTATTCAGCTCCCGCTCATTTTTTTACTGTTCGCTCCGCATCGCATACTTATATTATAATTTCTTATTGCATTATTAATATCATGCTGTTAGGACACCAGCACCATTACCGATGACGCGTATGTACCACGTACACTTACTTGCCGGCTCACACACATCTTCATCGGTAATTACCATGTCACGTACACCTTAGAAAATATTATTGCTTGACATAGCATGTTAATTAATAGTTTAGACATTGTAGTTATTACCTGCTACTTCATGCATACTTTTATTCATTGTTATGCCGTATTCATGGATCCTCATGCTTATATTCATGGTTTTGCATGCTATTGATGATTCGGATTCCCATGATATTTTATGGATTTGGAGGAAAACCGCAAAACATATATAAACTGCTTTCTTTCTTTTTAAATAAAAAATGCGGTTTTCCTATGATGTATGAGTCGTCCACCATGAGTTTGCTGAAGGATTTCGAGACCCGATTCGAGGAGATGGATGAACCGTTTTAGGTACATGGTGGGCCCGGTGCGGTACCCCGGGGCAAGAGGAATGTGTTGTTGACGTTGAGCCTGGCAGGGGAGCACTACCGACCGGTGATATTACCGACGCGTCGGATATCCGGAGGATACCGTCGTGGTCTTGAGATGGATGGTAGGGGCCGGTCTGGATTGACGGCACACTAGATATTGATTTTGAGATATTGAGGTACAGAGATTGTAATACAGAGATATCGAGATATTTGGACACTTGTTTTGTGTCGATGCTGGGCACTGTTTTATACTGATTTCATTTATGGTACCTCACTTTAAAAATACAGAAATCTCACTGATTTATGAAAGAAGTTTTCGTCAGTACATGCATTCTGTTCCGTGCATTCATACCTCATTCATATGATATATTGCTACCTGAGGCACTGACACAGGCACATGAGATTACACTCGGGTTAGATATTTACCCTAGCCTTGTTATAGGCTGCATGTTGTTGGAGGATTATATATTATGATCGTATGACCTATGATTGCGTCATACATGCGATTTTTATTCGTAGATGTTTTTTCTATTCACGAGTTGGCAACTCACCCCCGTTGTGCCCCAGTTTCTTGCAGGTTTTGCCGTACATGTTTCTTTACGGCTTTGCGGGCTGAGTTTCATTCGGGTGACTTGCTAGTAGGTAACCTTGTATAATATTATTCCGTTGTATTTAGTAAATTCCATCAACCAAACATGTATTTATTGAGATAGAGACCAGTGTTGTTTATTCTTTCGACCGTAGAGTCGCTCGTTATATTTCTGGTGGTTTTGAGTTTCCTTTTGAGTTTTGATCCTCGCCGTTGGCGTTGTATATTATATTGCTTGTGTGGTTGTGACCGTCGATTGACGAAGAGCTAGCTCCCGCTTGGGGATGCCTTTTTCTTGATTTCGTATACTATTCAAGTTGTATCCCGTTTGGGGGCCGGTATTTTCAAAGGAGACTCTGCCGAAATTTTCAGTAATTTTTGATGTTTTAAAAACCGCATAATTCGGCTTATGCTACTGAAATTACTTCCTTTAAGTTGGTTTTTCCTGCACTCTACTACTTTTCTTGGTTTGGATTTCTGGGTTTTCGGTTTACTTAGATTACGTACGCCTCGAGACGTTCGTAGTTTAAGTGCCGGTCATGTTCCGTACTTTCGGGTCGTGACACCTATGACTGTCACATCAAAAATAGATGATCTATTTCCGCTATATCTGCTTTAGTCTATAAATAGACACAAGCAACTTGTCCACTATGCTTCCGCTGCTCCCACTGACCACAACAACCCTCTGGCAGAGTCATATACATGTGCACTTCTAAAGCTAGTTTAGAATGACGCTATACTCATCCTCCTGCCCGGTCTCATAGTCAGGAACAGCAGCAATGGCAAATCTGGATAAACAAGAACCTTCCTGTCACCGTCCTTGAGGATACCGGAATACCTCTCGGGTGCCTGAGGTTACCCACCATATCTGCGGAGTGGCTAATGGAATGTCAAACCTGATTGAATCTTTAGGTTCTTATTAAATTTCCAGTAATTGTCTGTGGTTCTGGAATCACTTCCAGTTCTACCATACTCCCACTACTGTTTTCTGAAAAAGTCCATTTTACTAAAACTGTGGTGAGTCAAGAACAATATCATTATTGATCTTCCAGATGGTAGAAAGTCAACCCTTGTCATAGCCCGGGTTAACCCACAAACTGCCATCACAGAAACGCGCCTTGAGTTATCCAGTGTCTGGTTTTAAGCATAAGCCGGACAACTCCATATACCTTAACATTGTTAAGATATTAACTATTCTATATCCAATATAGAAACAGAGGCACTGATTTAATTGGAACCCGATTCAAATCATGCAGCTGTCTCCAGTGCATGTCAACTAAATGGAGAGAGGCCGATCAACATTACTCAACTTAGGAGTGCGTCCAATTATGAGCAACCTGAATGAGAAACAAGTTTCTCAAAACCATTACTATCAACTGAATACCTCACACAAGTATCTACATCTTCAATGACCTTGAAGAATCCCGATACTTGCAACACGTGGTTCTCTACTTTATTCTTGTACCTATAACTTCTCAAAACTTAGACCTTGTATTTTCTACGAAACACGTGTCTAAAACTAGAGAAGTCATAACTAAATAGAATATAGTACGGGCACCAACCCCTCTGTCCTAATGGACGCTAGACAACATACAATACTCTGTATAAGTCCCCTGAGTTGAATAACTCAAACCCTGTGCGTCGTAAGTTGAAAACTGTACTATGGTTATGAAGAATTACACCGCTGTTGAATGCTCCTTACCTAACCATCAACTGATATAGGTAAATGTCATGGACATAATTTCAAAAAGTTATATCTCACTTTATGAAATAAACGTACAGATATATCAGTTTGAAATTGGTGCATAACAATGGATATTCAAAACCAAATATTTGTCGTCCGGCAAAAAACCAGGTGATTTCCTCAAATATCACCAATTACAACGAATTCCGATATAATGAGGATGATCACCTAATTCCCAATAACTTACTCCCAGTCATCATCTGTAAAACCATACAGATGTGAGAAGCATACCTGGTAAATACATATCCTGGAGTAGGTGTCTAATTGGAAAATCAGTTTTGTATTAACGCATAGTGAAACTGAAACATTAAAATGTTTCATAGGGGTATCCGGGTATTCCTAGTAATGCCTCTTCCATTATCAGATTCATGACTGTAACCGTATATTTCTTTGCTATCTCTCTAAATTTCTTTATTTGTCTTTAGTCATTACCTTCTGTACGCCACCTTAGGCTAAATGGTTTTCTTCCTTCCCTACCGTTCGTCACCAACCTATGGTTTGGAAGAAGACTATCCAATAAGCATAATAGGTGTACTCTCCTAATCCTAGGAGTACTCGCAACCTGAGAGAAAGTGATGATAAAAGACAACTGAATAAACCTTATTCCTATTTCTCCTGAACCAGAATCCATCCTCGAATTTGAAACAAGTTCCTTTGAGTTCGTATATAACCATACGATTGATTTATCCAATGGAATTTGATGTTCGTAGTGATACGAGGTGTTCTGGATAAATGCAAAGGCGAAATACTTGGTTTGGTCGTGAATGATAGCAGTCGCAATTTACTTTGCCCTCTTTCTAATCCCTTTATTTGTCTTTACTTATTACCTTCTGTACACCACACTTAGGCTAATTGGTTTTCTTCATTCCCTATCTTTCGGCACATGCCTATGGTTTGGAAGAAGAGTATCTAATAAGTGTAATAGGTGTACCCTCACCTATTCCTAGGAGCCCTCATAACCTGAGAGAAGGTAAAGGGAAAAGACAGCTGAATAGTCCTATTCAATCTCTCCAGAACCATAATCCATCCTCGAATCTGGAACAAGTTCCTTCGAGTTCGTATATAACCATACGATGGATTTATCCAAAGGAAGTGGATGTTCGTAGTATTACGGGGTGTTCTGGGGAAATGCAAAGGGTAAAAGAAGGAGTGGCTTTGAAGTATGCAACTTAGACAATCCAAAAGCCAGTGTTTTAAGAAAGTTTGGTTAACTTGGTTACTGAGTCATAGTCCAGGGTTGGGCCATGGTCGCTGCCAAGAGAGAGAGAAAAGAAACACTCTGCTTGCACTCTAACCTAGATCAAAATGGTTAATCACTTTATCTAATCAGGAAACCTCCCACTGTTTATCTAAACTGGATGGCTCCCACTGTTTCTCGAATCCTTCCTCAAACCATAAAAGAAGAATTAGCCAGGACTATTCTCACTGTACAATACTTGCTTAACCGTTCAGCCAGGCTGGTGTCGGTACTTCGAGGGAGGTTTTCCAACGCTTTCGCGAAGTTCCTTAATTAAATAACCTCTTTTCTCTGGGGGCGTAACCCCGCTGACACCTTTCTTGACACCTACTTGGTTTATAGCATTGATCGTTAAGCGACGAATATCCTGATGAGTAGCATATACTCACAGTAGGATCGGGATCCAAATATCATCGTATGATAATGTTGAAGAAATGCTACCAACATTCATCAAACTCCAAATGGTATGCATCTCTTTGCAAATTTCAGTTTCTTTAGAAATTCCCGATATAAGTTTTTTCCCCATGCTCTTATGACCTTGGCTTTGGTCAAAATGTCATAAGTCACATGTCAAGTTCTACCCGTCATTATCTTGTCAATTTGAACCCATCCGTACATACCCCTGACTTTGGTCAAATGATAATACGACTGTCCCAAACTAACTCATCTATCTATACAACAAATGAACACCCAGCAGCTACCAAACACTATGCCTTGACTTTGGCCAAAATGCATAGCTTGAATACTACTGACTACCCAAATTAAATGACGGTGGGCTACGAATGGTTTTGGCGAAACCGTGAACGTAGTGAACTTGATATGACCGAAGGAACCTGATAGCTTTTAAAAGGAGTGGTTAAAGCTCCGCAATTAAAAATATCATCTGTTTTAAAATAACCGATTGGTTTCTTTTAAATTGTTCCAACGATTCAGCTTTTTGGTTTATTTTCTTTGCATTATAAATAATGCGTCCCATCATTAACCTATCATTGCAGAAAACAACGAAAATACAACGTCCTCTTATGCCATCAGCATTTGCCACGGGGTCCCGTCATCACCCGTTAGGTTACTTAACTAACGGCAGAGCGGGGGCTGGGCTAGCGCGGGTGTAAAACATAAGTGACGTCTAAATAGCTATCATATATAGATATTGTACATTCGTCAGACGCAATAATAGGCATTCCAGATCTCATATGAACTTTATTGGATTTGCAAGCAATCCGTGTTTGTTTAGAGCCTGCAACAAAAGACGGATTACACAGTTGTGATGAATAGCCATTACCCCACCCTAGACCCCTACGGGTACGGCAAACTACCCGTCAAATACCCGAAGTGAAGCGGTCTCCCTCAACAAAGTGTGTAGGCCACTAAACACTTCAAAGTACCCGGTAGTTTGTGCACCCCACCTTGGGTCTATCCTAGGAGCAAAAACAGTAAAATGAAATAATACAACGGTGGCTACAACCGCAACCTGGATGTGCCCCGCAAAATAATATTACAACATATTACAGTTACATCGAATGAATTAAAATAATAACCCATCACTAAACCCGGCTAATCATCACAATAGTCCAATACAGTTCACATCCACAAACAGTAAAAACCATTACAGAAATGTGCAACGCCCTGCCAACCGACATACTAGCAGTTAGGGGAGGTTTACGAACACATTATACAATCACAGATATAATCATATTAGCAAACATCACAAAATTTCGATCGAGCAAAACACTTTAGATTCTACTGCAAAACTTCTCTGTGCACCTGAGATCTTAGCAGAAAATAAAATATCCAGAAATATCACTGTTAACACCAGAAGGTCACTGAAGAAATTTGGGCCGACTCGGTCCTAACTCGGCCGTGCGATCCGCGGCGGATCGCACGGATCCGCCGCTGTTCCGCGGCAAGTTAGCCGAGTTACGCGACCAAATTTATTGAGTACCCCTATAATTTCCTTCTTGTTATTCTACAGGTCCCTGAAAAATTTTTAGAGCCTGTTTAAAATTCGACAGAAACCGTGTTAATGCGACGATGTTTCCGGTTCTTTTTGCGTTCGAAATTCTTGCGACTTTTCTAATGAGTTAATTATTGTTTAGCGAGGCTCTGATACCACTGTAAGTCGATGTACAACACCCCACGACTTGCGGGGAGGCGGAAATATGAAAAACGATCTTGTTCTTTGCTTAAACATCGACTAACCGCATGAATCGAAGCTAAACGATAACTAACAACTATCATAGAAGTTCTAAACTACTATGTGAAGTGATTATACCTAAAGAACCGTGTCCTTCGTCTTTACGAACTCCACCTCCTCCTCGGCCTTCTCCAAGTAGTAGACGATCCACCATGAGAGCTTTACTCTAAGCTTTGCCTCTAAACTTGAGGTAACTAGGTTTCTTTAAGTGCTAATCAAAGTACCTAGATGATATAGAGTGAGGGTTATGGTTTAATCAGCCTATCTAATCCTTGTACTCAACACATGAGAAGGGAGGATTAGGGTTTGAAGAGAGGAAGCTTGAGGAGAGAGAAGGTGAGAATGATAATTGATAAGGGAAAATGAGTTATCATAATATATATGAAGCATTAAGATTTATCAATAAAAGAAAATAAATTGATGAATAATCATGCTTCATAAATATCTAATGGTGATTCATCTCCATGAGTCATTAAGCATTTATGATGCATTAATGACATGGATGAATCACTCATATGACTCACTAATCTCATTCAATGTATATGCCACCTTAACCTCCTTAGTCACCATCTTCTAGAAGCTTCTCACGCAATTACGAGAACGCCCCTCCTATCCGTGAAAAAACGGAAAAACTTTAGACTGTATAAATCCAATAACCGGATACTAGAAACTGGCTTAAACCAAAGCCGGCTAGTAAAAACTGTCCGTATGTCGTACGTACGTAAACACACGTATGCGTCCGAACCCTTGTCGTAAAACCATACGACCTCTATATCGTTTCGCCTGGAGTAGGGAAACTCTCTGTGTGGGACTCTAGAGACTCGACTACTACGCTGGCAGTGGTTTTAACCACAGATCGCAAGCGGCACTAGCTGTACGTAACGGTCCCCAGGTAGATGTCGATAAGAAGGCCGATGAGGAAACCCATCCGAACTCCAACTGAGTCTGATGTGACAATCTCCATACAGTCCGGTCTGTTCGTCTAAGACTATCGCATATCGGGCCTAGGGGGCGGCAAGCGTCAGTCCCCTAATAGTGGTATAAGTCATGCCGGAGCGAAGCCCATTACACCCTGAGAAACTACTGGAACCTACTAGCAAATCTCGCTTGCCCTGGCCAGGGACTTTGCGTAATGGCTCTCTGACACAGTGCGATATCAACCCCCAATACCGGGAGAGATGAATCCTGTCTAACCGCCACTGCCTCCAAGTGCTCGGGACTGCACCCAACTGCTACCTGTTTGCACGACTCCTTTGAGTCGTGGTAGGGTAGCAATCTAAGAACAGTGGGACACACTCGAGGCGAAGTAGCAGTGTCAAGTCTGCTGACTATGCTGTACTCATGTCACCTGGGAACTGTTCAGTGACGACTGGTATAAAACCAACCAACAGTTCCCTGTGAGTCCTGTCCGGTGTACCCGTAACCTAACGAGCACCTGCATACTATCTCCAGCACGACGTACTGACGGCTGTGGGACAGACCATCTCCCCAACTGGGATGAGAAGCGTACACACTAGTCTACTCCGAAGTATCGATGCCCTGTCTCGATAATCCTACGACTAGGGACCTGAATAAGGATGTGCTTGTAGACTACCCAGCCCCCACTTGTGTGACTGCCATGACAACGCTGGTAGTCAAGCAAGATCCTAAGAGCTCTATCAATACGTATACTCACATATTAAGATAAAAAACCAAGTAGCATACTACCATGTTTAGCAAGACTGTTATATACATGTGAATATCCTAAGCTTCCATTAAGTAATATACAAACTAGTATGATACAATAATGGCCCCTAGGGCATATACACTAACAATCTCCCACTTGCACTAGGGCCATGTACTGGCATATCGAAGACCGATGATCTCGAGTAGCCTCTCGAACTGAATCTGAGGTAGGGCCTTTGTGAATGGATCAACAATGTTCTCTTCAGTAGCAACTCTCCGAACCTCGATCTCCCGACGATCAATGATCTCCCTGATCAGGTGATACCGCCTTAAGATGTGTCTGGACTTCTGATGGGACCTTGGTTCCTTCGCTAAAGCTATAGCTCCGTTGTTGTCGCAATACAGAGGTATTGGATCAACAATTGTAGGAACCACTTGAAGTTCTGTTAGGAACTTCTTCATCCAGACTGCTTCTTTTGCGGCATCGCAAGCAGCAATATACTCCGCTTCCATCGTCGAGTCAGCAACGGTGTCCTGCTTGGAACTCTTCCAGCACACCGCCCCTCCATTTTGAGTAAAGATATAACCCGACATGGATTTGGAATCGTCCTTATCACTCTGGAAGCCGGACTCAGCAAAGGCCTCCAACCTGAGGTCTTTTCCGCCGTAAACCAAGAACATCTCCTTAGTCCTCCTCAGGTACTTGAGAATGTTCTTTACTGCTATCCAGTGCTTCTCCCCTGGGTCTGACTGATACCGGCTTACCACGCTCAGTGCGTAAGCTACATCTGGTCTGGTGCACAACATCGCATACATTATAGAGCCTACCGCAGAAGCGTAGGGTATAATAGACAAGCGTTCCTTTTCCAAATCAGTCTTGGGAGACATCTCTTTGGATAGGGTGATTCCGTGACAAGCCGGTAGATTACCGCGCTTAGAATCTTCCATACCGAATCTTTTCAGTACAGTGTCGATATACCTGGACTGTGAAAGCCCCAACATCCTCTTGGATCTATCACGATAGATCCGGATCCCCAGAATGTAAGAGGCATCTCCCAGGTCATTCATGGAGAACTTGTGTGACTAGAATCCTTTGACAGATTGTAGCATAGGAATGTCATTTCATATCAATAGAATGTCATCCACATACAAGACGAGGAATACGACACTTCTGGCTACAACTTTACTATATATGCACGGTTCATCTGGATTTTTGATAAAGTCATATTCTTTGACTGTTTCATCAAAACAGATGTTCCAACTCCGTGATGCCTACTTCAGTCCATAAATGGACTTAAGCAACTTGCATACTTTCCCGCTGCTCCCACTCTGATTGAAACCCTCAGGCTGATCCATATAGACGCACTCTTCTAAATTTCCATTCAGAAAAGCTGTATTTACGTCCATCTGCCAGATTTCATAATCATGGAAGGCAGCAATAGCAAGAAGGACCCGAATGGATTTGAGCATAGCCACTGGAGAAAAAGTTTCGTCATAGTCCAAACCAGGTCTTTGACGAAATCCCTTTGCAACAAGTCTAGCCTTATAGGTTTCCACCTGTCCATCTACACCAATCTTTTTCATGAAGATCCATTTGCATCCTATGGGTTTTACCCCATCTGGAGCAAAGTCCAAAGTCCATACTTTGTTGGTGTACATGGACTCCATTTCGGTCCGCATTGCATCTAGCCATCGTACCGAGTCGCCTCTCTGGATGGCCTGTTGGAAGCCAGTAGGTTCATCATCATCTATGATGCAATCCTCTCTATCCCCATCTATGAGAAAACCATAGTATCTCTCAGGCGGATGAGACGGCCTACTACTCCTGCGGAGTGGTGCGGGAATGTCTTGTTCTTCTTGAACTACTTGTTCTACCAAACTTTCAGTATTAGTTTGTTGTTCTGGAATTTCTTCCAGTTCTATTTCGCTTCCACTTATTTCTTTTTCTAAAAACTGCTGTTCCAGAAAATGGGCATTACGAGAAACAAAAACCTTTTGTTTCTCTGTGTAATAGAAATAATATCCCTTTGAGTTCTTTGGATATCCCACAAACTTACATTTTACTGATCGTGCCTCGAGCTTGTCCACATGCTTCTTTTTAACAAAAGCTGGACATCCCTAAATCTTCATATGCTGGAGATGGGGTTTCTTCCCACTCCACATCTGATATGGGATGGTAGGCACAGTCTTGGTAGGAGCCCTGTTCAGAAGATATGCCGCTGAATCTAGCGCATAACCCCAAAAAGATCGCGGTAAATCAGCATTACTCATCATGGATCGTACCATATCCAATAGGGTTCGATTCCGTCTCTCCGATACACCATTATGCTGTGGAGTGTATGGAGGAGTAAGCTGAGAGATAATTCCTTTCTCTTTTAGGTAACCTAGGAACTCGGCACTCAAGTATTCACCACCTCGATCAGATCTTAGTGTTTTGATACTTTTGCCGGTTTGGTTTTCTACTTCATTCTTATACTCTTGGAATTTCTCAAAAGCCTCGGATTTATGTTTCATCAGATAAATGAATCCGTACCTTGAGTAATCATCCATGAAAGTAATGAAATAGGAAAAACCACCTCTTGCATGTGTAGACATTGGACCACATACATCGCTGTGTATGAGTCCTAAGAGCTCGCTCGCCCTTACTCCATGTCCAGTAAATGGAGTCTTTGTCATCTTTCCTTTGAGACAAGATTGACAAGTGTCATAAGTTTGATATTCGAACAAGTCTAAATATCCTTCTCTATGCAACTTAGTCAACCTTCTCTCATTGTTGTGACCGAGTCTACAATGCCATAAGAAAGCTTTATTGAGAATCTGGAGACTTTCTTTTTAGTGTGTTCTGGACATTGAAAATTTGGAGTTGGTTTAACACATATATACCGTTTTCCAGTGTACCAAACCCAATCAAACTATGATTAAGGTGGATGTTAACACCACCACTTCCAAACGTGAAATCATAACCTTTATTTGATAACAAGGAAACAGATATGATATTACACGTTAAGATGGGTACACAAAATCAGTTATGTAAAACCAAAATGTGTCCACTCGTCAATCCCCGGTGATAATCCCCTACGGACACAGCTCCCACGCTAGCTCCGTTAGCAACCATCAGGGTCATATCACCTTCCTTCAGCACTCTACGGTTTCTCAGTGCCTGCAATGAATTGAAAATATGAGATCCTGATCCGGTATCCAATACCCAGGAAGTAGAGTTGATTGACAGACAATTCTCAATTACAAACACACCGGAATTCGAAGCCATAGCTTGCTTCGGTTCCTGGTTCTTGGCGTTCCACGCCTTGCAATCCTTTTTCCAGTGCCCTTTCCTGTGACAATGGAAGCACTCATCCTGGCCCACTACCGGTACCGCAAACTTTTTCTTTCCCTTCCCTCCCACCTTACTTACACCTCCTCTAGGTCTGGGGGCGGCCTTCTTTTTCCTTCCTTTGGCCCTAGCCTTGGACCCAGAAGAAGAAGCACCGCTAACAAACATAGCGGGTGTTTCCCTTGCCTTCTGCAAGGTGCCCTCTGCACTCCTTAACATGTTTAGGAGTTCCGGAAGTTCAACTTATTTTCTTTGAATGTTGAAGTTCAGGATAAACTGGGCGTAGGTGGGAGGAAGGGACTGGAGAATAAGGTCTGTATAGAGCTCATTATCCAAAGTCGTCCCAAGGTCTGCGAGCTCTTCTATATAGCCGATCATCTTTAGGACATGTTCTCCTACCGATGACCCGACAGCCAACCTCGCTCGAAACAAGTTCTTAGAGGTCTCGTATCTTGCTATACGAAATTGCTCTCCATAAAGTTCCTTTGTATAGAGAAATAAGGCATCTAGTTCCATATCCTCGTGCCTCCTCAGATGTTCATTGTTCATCGAGGCAAGCACGATGCACTTGGCTTTCACGCAATCGAAATCCCAGGTTTTGCGGATTTCTTTATCCGCATTACTGGATTTGGGACCAGGGACAGCAGGTGCCTTAGCGGTAAGGACGTACCCTAATTTGTCATAGGTCAAAGCCATTTTGACATTCCGCAGTCAATCTTTATAGTTTGGCCCTGTCTGTATATTTTTCCCTAAAAGTAACTTAAGTCCAGTCATTTTCAGGGTCGGTGCAATTATGAGAGAGAGAAGAAAACACTTTAGCATGATGCTCTTGCAAGTTTAGAGTGGTTTTTAATTTATCTAAACTGGATGGCTCCCACTGTTTCTCGAATCCTTCCTCAAACCATAAAAGAAGAATTAGCCAGGACTATTCTCACTGTACAATACTTGCTTAACCGTTCAGCCAGGCTGGTGTCGGTACTTCGAGGGAGGTTTTCCAACGCTTTCGCGAAGTTCCTTAATTAAATAACCTCTTTTCTCTGGGGGCGTAACCCCGCTGACACCTTTCTTGACACCTACTTGGTTTATAGCATTGATCGTTAAGCGACGAATATCCTGATGAGTAGCATATACTCACAGTAGGATCGGGATCCAAATATCATCGTATGATAATGTTGAAGAAATGCTACCAACATTCATCAAACTCCAAATGGTATGCATCTCTTTGCAAATTTCAGTTTCTTTAGAAATTCCCGATATAAGTTTTTTCCCCATGCTCTTATGACCTTGGCTTTGGTCAAAATGTCATAAGTCACATGTCAAGTTCTACCCGTCATTATCTTGTCAATTTGAACCCATCCGTACATACCTCTGACTTTGGTCAAATGATAATACGACTGTCCCAAACTAACTCATCTATCTGTACAACAAATGAACACCCAGCAGCTACCAAACACTATGCCTTGACTTTGGCCAAAATGCATAGCTTGAATACTACTGACTACCCAAATTAAATGACGGAGGGCTACGAATGGGTTTGGCGAAACCGTGAACGTAGTGAACTTGATATGACCGAAGTGACCTGATAGCTTTTAAAAGGAGTGGTTAAAGCTCCGCAATTAAAAATATCATCTGTTTTAAAATTACCGATTGGTTTCTTTTAAATTGTTCCAACGATTCAACATTTTGGTTTATTTTCTTTGCATTATAAATAATGCGTCCCATCATTAACCTATCATTGCAGAAAACAACGAAAATACAACGTCCTCTTATGCCATCAGCATTTGCCACGGGGTCCCGTCATCACCCGTTAGGTTACTTAACTAACGGCAGAGCGGGGGCTGGGCTAGCGCAGATGTAAAACATAAGTGACGTCTAAATAGCTATCATATATAGATATTGTACATTCGTTAGACGCAATAATAGGCATTCCAGATCTCATATGAACTTTATTGGATTTGCAAGCAATCCGTGTTTGTTTAGAGCCTGCAACAAAAGACGGATTACACGGTTATGATGAATAGCCATTACCCCACCCTAGACCCCTACGGGTACGGCAAACTATCCGTCAAATACCCGAAGTGAAGCGGTCTCCCTCAACAAAGTGAGTAGGCCACTAAACACTTCAAAGTACCCGGTAGTTTGTGCACCCCACCTTGGGTCTATCTTAGGAGCAAAAACAGTAAAATGAAATAATACAACGGTGGCTACAACCGCAACCTGGATGTGCCCAGCAAAATAATATTACAACATATTACAGTTACATCGAATGAATTAAAATAATAACCCATCACTAAACCCGGCTAATCATCATAATAGTCCAATACAGTTCACATCCACAAACAGTAAAAACCATTACAGAAATGTGCAACGCCCTGCCAACCGACATACTAGCAGTTAGGGGAGGTTTACGAACACATTATACAATCACAGATATAATCATATTAGCAAACATCACAAAATTTCGATCGAGCAAAACACTTTAGATTCTACTGCAAAACTTCTCTGTGCACCTGAGATCTTAGCAGAAAATAAAATATCCAGAAATATCACTGTTAACACCAGAAGGTCACTGAAGAAATTTGGGCCGACTCGGCCCTAACTCGGCCGCGGATCCGCGGCTGATCGCACGGATCCGCCGCGGATCGCACGGATCCGCCGCGGTTCCGCGGTAAGTTAGCCGAGTTACGCGACCAAATTTATTGAGTACCCCTATAATTTCCTTCTTGTTATTCTGCAGGTCCCTGAAAAATTTTTAGGGCCTGTTTAAAATTCGACAGAAACCGTGTTAATGCGACGATGTTTCCGGTTCTTTTTGCGTTCGAAATTCTTGCGACTTTGCTAATGAGTTAATTATTGTTTAGCGAGGCTCTGATACCACTGTAAGTCGATGTACAACACCCCACGACTTGCGGGGAGGCGGAAATATGAAAAACGATCTTGTTCTTTGCTTAAACATCGACTAACCGCATGAATCGAAGCTAAACGATAACTAACAACTATCATAGAAGTTCTAAACTACTATGTGAAGTGATTATACCTAAAGAACCGTGTCCTTCGTCTTTACGAACTCCACCTCCTCCTCGGCCTTCTCCAAGTAGTAGATGATCCACCACGAGAGCTTTACTCCAAGCTTTGCCTCTAAACTTCAGGCAACTAGGTTTCTTTAAGTGCTAATCAAAGTACCTAGATGATATAGAGTGAGGGTTATGGTTTAATTAGCCTATCTAATCCTTGTACTCAACACATGAGAGGGGAGGATTAGGGTTTGAAGAGAGGAAGCTTGAGGAGTGAGAATGATAATTGATATGAGAAAATGAGTTATCATAATATATATAAAGCATTAAGATTTATCAATAAAAGAAAATAAATTGATGAATAATCATGCTTCATAAATATCTAATGGTGATTCATCTCCATGAGTTATTAAGCATTTATGATGCATTAATGATATGGATGAATCACACATATGACTCACTAATCTCATTCAATGTATATACCACCTTAACCTCCTTAGTCACCATCTTCTAGAAGCTTCTCGCGCAATTACGAGAACGCCCCTCCTATCTGTGAATACACGGAAAAACTTTAGACTGTATAAATACAATAACCGGATACTAGAAACTGGCTTAAACCAAAGCCGGCAAGTAAAAACTGTCCGTTTGTCATACGTGCGTAAACACACGTATGCGTCCGAACCCTTGTCGTAAAACCATACGACCTCTATATCATTTCGCCTGGAGTAGGGAAACTCTCTGTGTGGGACTCTAGAGACTCGACTACTACGCTGGCAGTGGGTTTAACCACAGATCGCAAGCGGCACTAGCTGTACGTAACGGTCCCCAGGTAGATGTCGATAAGAAGGCCGATGAGGAAACCCATCTGAACTTCTACTGAGTCTGATATGATAATCTTCGTACAGTCCGGTCTGTTCGTCTAAGACTATCGCATATCGGGCCTAGGGGGCGGCAAGCGTCAGTCCCCTAATAGCGGTATAAGTCGTGTCGGAGCGAAGCCCATTACACCCTGAAAAACTACTGGAACCTACCAGCTAATCTCGCTTGCCCTGGCCAGGGACTTTGCGTAATGGCTCTCTGACACAGCGCGATATCAACCCCCAATACCGGGAGAGATGAATCCTGTCTAACCGCCACTGCCTCTAAGTGCTCGGGACTGCACCCAACTGCTACCTGTTTGCACGACTCCTTTGAGTCGTGGGAGGGTAGCAATCTAAGAACAGTGGGACACACTCGAGGCGAAGTAGCAGTGTCAAGTCTGCTGACTATGCTGTACTTATGTTACCTGGGAACTGTTCAGTGACGACTGGTATAAAACCAACCAACAGTTCCCTGTGAGTCCTGTCCGGTGTACCCGTAACCTAACGAGCACCTGCATACTATCTCCAGCACGACGTACTAACGGCTGTGGGACAGACCATCTCCCCAACTGGGATGAGAAGCGTACACACTAGTCTACTCCGGAGTATCGATGCCCTGTCTCGATAATCCTACGACTAGGGACCTGAATAAGGATGTGCTTGTAGACTACCCAGCCCTCGCTAGTGTGACTGCCATTACAACGCTGGTTGTCAAGCAAGATCCTAAGAGCTCTATCAATACGTATACTCACATATTAAGATAGAAAAACCAAGTTGCATACTACCATGTTTAGCAAGACTGTTATATACATGTGAATATCCCAAGCTTCCATTAAGTAATATACAAACTAGTATGATACAATAATGGCCCCTAGGGCATATACACTAACAAAAATAACGAAAATAAAATGTACGTATATGCCATCCGCATTCGCCACTGGGTCCCGTCATCACCCGTTAGGTTACTTAACTAACGACAGAGCGGGGACTGGACTAGCGCGGGCGTAAAACATATACAACATCTACTAGTATATATATATATATCAATATACAATAATCGCTCCAGGCATGATAAATGCAACATCACAGAAAAGTAATAAGCATCACAGAACAATACAGATATCTGGGATCCTCGGGTTTCCTTTGAGCCGCAAGCGAAACCCGATGTTCCGCTGGTCGTGTGGATAGTCTGTGCAAAGAAACCTAGACCCCTACGAGTGTGGCAAGTTACCCGCCAAAACCTGAAGCGAGGAAGCCCCCTTCAGCAAAGTGAATGGACCACCCAGCACTTCACGGAATCCAGTAACTTGAGCACCCCTCCTTGGGTCAACCTGTACCCCCTACGAGTGCGGCGAATAGCCCGCCAATTCTAGAGTGAAGCCCCCTCCGTCTTAAAGGCATGAGATGCGGGCCCGTTGCCCTCTAGAACCCGGCTATCCGTGCACTCCACCGCGGGGTAATCCTAGTACAGAAAAGAAAATATGTACAACGGGTACATCGACCTCAATCCGGTCGTGCCCCAAAAGAATAATATACAAACAGGCAGTGATGGCGGTCCACATGTCGGACGCTCGCCCCGCGATATCAAATGTACCAAAAATCTAAACCGCACTAACATTGCACCAAGCTATCCACCACGACAAATCTGCAACATCACAGCATAACACAGAACATCAACGCGAATGTCACGTTCGTAAACCCGTCTAAAAGGACTATAGCAATTAGACAGGATTTACCGCTCGAATGACATTCACGGTCGCAGATAGTAATGTAAGTACTGTGAACTAACATATTTAAAATTCCGATCGACAAAATTTCCCGAAGTGGGCCCCAAGTACAAATCCAGTACTTAAACAAAATCTGGGCCCAAACAAAATATTCTAGAAACCACAATTCCATATGAAAGACACCCAGAAGAAAAATGGTACACTGTTGCTCCAAAACAGCGGCGGAACCGCGGCCAACACAAGGTTTGTGCGGCGGTTCCTCGGCGGTCTTGTGGGTTCAGTCGACCAAATTTCTTCCAGAGTCTTAAAAAAGCCGGCATGATTTTCTGACATACCCAAAAAAAATTTTAGACGACAAAAAAAATTCGATAGAAACTTTAAACTTGGATTTGCGGTTTTGGAAATTTCGTTTGATCGACCTTTTAAACATGTTAGAACAAGCTAGCAAAGGTTAATGGAGTGGCTCTGATACCATGTAAGTCTACGGTAGCGCCCCGGCCGTCAATCCGAGGCCAAATGCGGAACAAAAACTATTATGAAACTGGCGCTAACGCAAACTTTAACCCGGATCGAACCATTAACACTAAACTAGCAAGCTATAAGAAGTTAGAAAGGCTATACCGATCGATCCGTGTTCTTCGGTCTTTAGCCACCATCCTTTGCTCCTCGCGGCTCCTCCGATCTCCGGTCTCCTCGTCGGAAGGGCACCACATCTAGAAGACCTTTTACGGGCTCCCGCTTCAAACCGAAGCAACTTGGACATGAAGTTTTCTAGACGACATGTCCAAGGTGATGTAGAGAATGTGTGTGATAACTTTGTCTCAAACATCCATTGATTGTCAACTCATGAGAGTGTATGGATGGAAGTTGAAGATGAAGCCATGGTAGAAATGGTGAGCTAGAGGAGGAAGAAGAAGAAGAGGCTTTTGTTATTATTGTGATGAGATAAAAGTGAGAGCACTAGAATGAAAAGCAAGAGCCAACCCCAAGAGTTATGGCTGCCCTTTCTCTCTCCACCTCTCATTTCAACACAATAAAAAAAAATAATGTGACACGGCTCAAAAAAACAGACCATGAGCCACCAAATTGAACATGCCCCTTCATGATGACTTCCACTCACAATATCCACCATAATAAACATTAACCCAAATTTTTATGACAATAAGATATGGCAACATCTAAAGTAAACTCGTGACGGATCACAAAGATACCCCTCACTTGTATATACATACCTGCATCCACATTCCGACTGAATGCAAATGCGATGAGACGAAAGTAATCCAACAAATCTAATACTAGGATCCGGCTTAAACCAAAGCCCTTTAGTATGAAACGTCCGATCATGATCCGTGCACAAGTGTACGTATATGATCGAACCCTGCCATAATACCATACGGCCTTTACAAAGTTTCGCCCGAAACTTTGGGAAACTATCTGTGGTGGACTCTAAAGACTCGTCAATACACTAGCAGTAGATTTAACCACAAGCACGTCAGTGGTACTAGCTGTACGTAACGGGCGCCCGGGTATTGACCAAAAGGGAGGCTGATGAGTGAACTCATCCTGAATCCCTACTGAGCCTGTCAGTGACAATTTCCGTACAGTCCGGTCCGTTCGTCTATGAGCATCGCATGTCGGGCCTAGGGGGCTGGTAACGTCAGACCCCCAATAGCGGTACAAGTCGTGTCGGAGTGTAGCCCAGAACACCGTGAGATACTACTGGAATACCTACCAGTAAATCTCCTGCCTTGGCCAAGGACTTCGTGTAATGGCTCTCCTAGACACAGCGTGATCTCACCCCCAATACCGGGAGAGAAGAAACTCCTGCCGATCTGCTCTCTGCCACCATGTGGCTCGGGACTGAACCCAACTAAAACCTGTTTGCATGACTCCTTTGAGCCGTGGTAGGGTAGTAATCATAGTACAGTGGGAACTCACACGAGACAAATGACGATCTCAGGTCGATAGACTAACCTTTACACATGTCACCAGGGAACTGCTATCTGACGCTAGGTATAATACCAACTAGCATGTTCCCGGCGAGTCCTGTCCGGTGTACTCATAACCTGATGAGCACCTGTATACGTCTTAGGTGAACTAACTGACACCAATGGCTTGTGAGACCAGCCACCGCCCCTCCTCGGGGTCTCGATCGTATACACTAGTCTATTCATGGAGTATCGATGCCCAGTCTCGAAACTCCAATGACTAGGGACACTTTAAGGATGTGCTTATAGACCCCAGCTCTCACGTATATGATCGCCATCATACTGCTGGAAGTCAAGCAAGAATCCTATGGGCTCCATCAACATGTAATAGTGATCTGTAATATCACCTAAAGCATGTGCACGATGATAAAGGTAAACCAGATAGCATACTATCATCTTGAGTAAGACTGTCCTACCGTCATAGGTCCTCCCTCAATCATTGCAATCACGTTCTAGCGATCCAATAATTGACTTTGAGGGAACCATATCCAACAAATCTCACGCCTCAGTCCTTCAGAATCTGGTACGGACAGTTGAGTCCCAAATCACAGTATCCCCTGATCATCGATCACGAACTCGAAGTCTCTACCCTGTCTAACCTGCTCCCTAATCTCTGAAAGACGGTCATCACTGGGCTGCTCCTTATGGACACGGTCAAGCAACTGTGGACATGCACGGATATGCGCAAGCTGTCCCCCGGTTGGAGTAAACTCGAACTGCACTCGGATGTCGCATAGAGTCTGCCAATCTGCCGACGACTGCCTCTGCACTGCGCTCAAACAAGATAGACTACCTCCAGGCCTTCGACTCAAAACATCTGCCACTACATTCGCCTTGCCCGGATGATAAAGGATCTCATAATCGTAGTCCTTCACTAGCTTCATCCAACGGCGCTGTCTCAGATTCAGGTCTCGCTGCTGAAATATGTACTTCAAGCTCTTGTGGTCCGTGAATATCTGGCACGCCTCGCCGTATAGGTAATGTCTCCTGATCTTGAGTGCAAACACCACTGTAGCCATCTCTAAATCGTGAATGGGGTAGTTCTGTTTGTGTTTCTTCAGCTGCCGAGAAGCATAAGCGATAGCCCTGTCGTGCTGCATCAATACACACCCTAGCCCCACTCGAGAAGCGTCACAATAAACCACAAATTCGCCCGATCCTTAAGGCAATGATAACACCGGCGCCATAGTCAAACGAGTCTGCAACTGCTGAAAGCTATGCTCGCACGCTTCCGTCCAATCTAAAGGGACTCCCTTCCGGGTCAACCCGGTCAAAGGTGCAGCGATACGGGAGAAGTCCTGAAAAAATCGTCTGTAGTAGTCGGCCAGTCCTAGAAAGCGGCGAACCTCTGTAACTGATACTGGTCTGGGCCAACGCTGAACGGCCTCTATCTTCTTCGGGTCCACACATATGCCATCTCTCGTCACCACGTGACCCAAGAAGTCAATACTGTCGAGCCAGAATGCGCACTTGGAGAATTTAGCGAACAGATGATACTCCCTCAAGGTATGCAACGTAATACACAAGTGCTGCTCGTGCTCCTCTCGGCTCCGGGAGTACACTACGATGCCGTCGATGAATACGATGATGAACTGATAAAGATACAGCCTGAAAACACGGTTCATCAAGTCCATAAACGCTGCTGAAGCGTTGGTGAGTCCGAACGACATCACCAAAAACTCATAGTGTCCGTAACGCGTGCGAAAAGCCGTCCTCGGAATATCCTCCTGCCGAACCCGCAACTGATGGTAGCCTGATCGCAAGTCAATCTTCGAGAAGTACCCCGCACCCAGAAGCTGGTTGAACAAATCATCGATATGGGGTAAGGGATATCTGTTTCGCACAGTAACCCGGTTCAGCTGACGGTACTCAATACACAAACGCAAACCGCCGTCCTTCTTCTTAACGAACAGGACATGAGCACCCCACGGCGAAACACTCGGACGTACAAGTCCCCTATCTAGCAACTCTTGCAACTGATCCTTCAGCTCCCTAAGCTCCGTCGGGGCCATCCGGTAAGGCGGTATAGAAATCGGCCCTGTGCCGGGAATCAGATCAATGCAAAACTCTATCTCACGCTCCGGCGGCAATCCAGGCAACTCAACGGGAAAGACGTCAGAAAACTCTCGTACGATAGGAACCCGTTCCAACGAGTCTACTGTGGCTCCGGTATCATGAATGGAAGCAAAGAATCCCAGACATCCCCTCCTCAAAAGCCGACTAGCGCGAAGGGCTGAAATCAAACTGTGAGAGACGGCACCACGGTCCTCCTACACTACAAAAAACGACTCGCAGGGAAAGAAAAACCTAACTTTCTACTCGAGGCAGTCCATAGATGCATAGCACGTGGCTAACCAGTCCATGCCCAGGAGAACGTTGAAGTCGAACATGTCAAGAAGGATCAAGTCGACGGACAACTCTCTCTCACCAATACGAACAACACACGACCGGAACACGTGTCTAGCAATAAACGACTCGCCAACCGGAGTGGTCACAAAAAGATGCAGATCTAACAAACACGACTCTCTGCCCAAACTTGGCATGAAGTGTGAGGAAACATACGAGTGCGTAGATCCCGGATCAAACAACACGTGTGCGTCAAAAGAACATACTGAAAGAGTACCTGAAACCACTGCATTGGACTCCTGCACATCCCGATATGTCAAAGCAAAGACCCATGCCTACCCTCTACCTACGACTGGCGGTCCTTTACCGGCAACTGGCTGTCCACTGCCGGCAACTGGCTGTCCTCCGCCTCGGCCACCCCGTCTTCTCTGAACAAACCCTCCGTGGCCACGACCTCTCTGTGCGTAAGTTTGACGTAGAGCAATAGCAGGTGCAAGAAGAAAAGCCCTCTGAGGTGGAGAAGGTAGTAAAGTAACAAGCGGTACAGCTGTCTCGCCCTCATGTGGCTCCAGACAATCTCGAACATGATGATAAGTACTCCCGCACCGGAAACATCGAGATGATGACTGCTGGCCCTCCCGGGGATCAGAGCTGAATAACTGATCTCTTCCCGAGCCTCTGCTACCTCCCGTACCTGAACGAAACCTGTCACGGCGTCTAGACGTCTGTCTCTGTGCTAATGTATCAGTACGAACCCTCTTCGGTTCCGGAACTACCGAAGTCTCGGCAAGACGCTCCTCGACCAATAGGGCCACATCTACTGCTGCTGCATAGGTATCATAATGCTGTGCGCTGATGGCGAGGAACAAATGGGTAAGCAGGAATCGAACAAACTTCTTGATCCGCATCTCCTCAGTAGCTACCAAATATGGGGCATACGTAGATAGCTTGGTAAACTGCACGCCGTACTCTGTCACCGTCATCTTCGGAGTCTGACGTAGCGACTCGAAACTGCGTGCTCGAGCATCCCTGACACTCTGTGGGAGAAAGCGGGCAAGAAACACCGTCACGAACTCAGCCCAGGTCATGGGAGGAAGACCTGCGGCTCTGCCCTTCTCTAGAGATTCGCACCACTTCTACGCAAGGCCTTCTAGACGAAAGCTCACGAACTCCACCCATCTCGCGTCGGAGCATGTGAGTGAACGACATATCCTGGCCATCCTATCGATATATGACTGCGGGTCCTCAGCTGCATCTGTGCCTGTGAAAACTGGAGGCTTCAGCCTCATGAACTCAGATAATGATACTGCGATCACCTCTGTAGCTGCAGGTGCAACTGCCTGAACTGTAGGTACCATCGCGGTCCCCGTAACAGGTGGAACAACCTCCTGTCACTGCGCTCGAATGGCCTCAACTAACGACCCCATCATGTGGCGCAAATCCTGCATACCAGCCCCTAGCATAGCAATATGGTCTGTCGAAGGGGGATCAATCTTCTCTGGTACAACTGGCATACCGCCCGGGTCTGTCCTCATCTCAGACGAGCCAACTCTGCTCTCAGCTCTCACGGCCGCTCTCTGCACCCTGGTAGTCTTCAGCGGCATAATGGATGGAAATGAAAACAAGATTCGATAAGAATACGGAAATCGAATCACAAGGATGTACAAAATCACGAAGGAATTTCATCCAATAAGTCCTTAGGTCACTTAGGCGGAGTACCGTGTCGTGAGTATGCCGCGGAACATACACACGCTACGCCACTCTGCTTCAGCTACCTACTCCATCATACCAAGGTCATCCTTCACTCCGATAGATAAAACCTACGCTCTGATACCAACTTTGTTAAGAACCGAAGTTCGGCCCGTGACCGGCACTTAACCATGTAACGTCTACAGGCGTAACGCGATTATGTAAGACGAAACCCAGAAATCAAATCCATTAAAAGTAGCGAGTGACGAAAACATTAGTTTAAAACATTTAGAAAACCTTGAGTACAAATCTTTAAAGTTTAGGTTATTTTCTTAAAAATTTCGACAGCATCTCCTTTATAAAAACTAACCCCGAAAACGGGTACAACACATAATATAAGTAAAATGACATATAATAAAGATAAAGCATCCCCAAACGGGAGCAATCACGCCCAACGGCGGAAACAATCAACACGAGAATAATATACGACACCGAAGCGAAAAATGAACAATATAAGTGAAAAACAACATAAAAGATAAAACTGCATAATAAAGTCGGCTCACATGAGCTCGACATCCAGAATACAAAATAATATACATCGTCCTCACAACTAGTCTCTAAGTCAATACATGAAATGGTAGATGGAGAGTACTAGAGACAATAGAGTGTACAAATGAAAAATAAACGGATACCGCAAACCCATCTATAAGCAAAATGACTCACACGCCAACTGCAGTGGTATCCGTAGCAAAAAGATACAATGAGGTAGCCCTGTCGCGACTACACTCATGGTCAACCTGCAAACACTGTGGCACAATGGGGGTGAGTTGCCAACTCGTGAATAGTAAATAACATATAAAGGTAATCGCAGGTATTCACGTACTGCGATACTCTAACATGTGCAATCTGATAACATCAATATGATAATCTGGGTATGCAATAATCCTGCAAGGTACTACAAATACACGATGCAATGCATATTTATGAATGCTGAGCATGAAATAAAATATCATCTACACGAATTATCATCGTGGGAAAAACCCGGTGTCCACCAAATACACTCCAAATCTCAATAACTCAGGCGCCGTCAATCTAATCGGCCCTCATATCCTGTAAATCTCATGGAAACATGAGTGCCCAACATCGGCACTCGAGAATATCATGAAATACTCGTGTCCAGCATCGACACGCAAATCCTCATGTATCGGGATCCGTCAGTCCGGATCGGCCCACGGGCTCCGTCTACGGAATCGGCCCCGGCAGTACGAGTCAGCCCGTATCCATCTCTCGACTCTGTTCAGTATCCTCCAGATAACCGTCAGGTCCTACTAATCACCGGTAGGTAGTAGTCCCTCAGCCAGGCTCATCGTCTACTGCGCGACATACCTTTCTTGCCCCGGGGTACCTTACCGGGTCCACCATGTACCCGCAATCGGCCTCACCCAGCTCCTCGAATCGGGTTCCACATGTCACACGTCTCAGAACCGAGAAAACGCATGGTGGACGCACTGAAATATCATATCACGAGAAACCGGGTTTTCAAAACAGTGCATACTTTCTTAAAATAATACCACGGTTCTCAAAACCAGAAATCACTTGAAACCCAAACAAAATGCGTAAATCCATGCAATGTGACGTATGCAACATAAAGATGTAATATGCGCATATCAAGGGAAAACCGCTCCTTTAAATAAATACAGTTTTAAAAATACGTCATGCGGTTCCCAAATCTCCAAATCAAATCTAGGTCATCTAAGGATGCAGCTATAACAAGTATGGGTGTACGTAAGGATGTATGCATAAGCAAGTGTGGAAATGCAAGTTTGTAGATACGCAAAATGTATGCATACAAAAGAGCAATCATGTCTAATCATCAATGACGAGGTAAAATAAATGATGTATGGTTCATAGCAATTCTATAGTGTGAGTGTCATGGCATTTACTAACGGTGTGTGTGTAGCATACGATTAGTTCTCGTGCAGCATGAACCGTTAGTAACAGTGCAGTGTCTCATAACTACTATGTCCGGATGAAATAAGAGAGGGGTATGCAACAATGGTACACATGCACAACCAATATATATATGAATATAACATGCGGCTACAACATCCTTTCAATCCCTGACGCATAACGCCATACGGACGATTTCCCCGTAGATGTTAAATCTACTCACCGGTGTTCTCGGGCTAAGCGTATCCGACTACCTGCTTCCCCTTCTTCGCGGCGTCTGATGTCCCCGCCTGCGACCCTATTAACACATAATACATAGCAAAGCAAACTTAGGAATCGACCAATAAAACGCACAATTAAACTTAAAATGACACACCGACTCCAACACCCATTTAAAGTGTTCGTTTAACGGCTAAAGTGTGTGTGACACGAAAACAACAGATCCTGCGCACAGAATTCACGCGAAGCGCAGAACTGAGTCGGACACCGTATCGCGCGTCGACGTAACGCTAAAAACTATCTATACGATCCCAGATTTTACCCACTGTTGTTACTAAAAAAACAATAGTACCAAAACCCCCTAAACTAGAGAAGAAAGCTACCCTAAAATTTCAAGCCCCCCAGCTCCCTCCGAGGCCGAGCTCGCCGGAATTTTCCCCCCTGTCGCCGGCCAAAACCGCCCAGTATGGTCTCGAATTCTAGGTGCACACTCAGGGTAACTAGATCTATACTACTATATTGTTTGGTTTCATAGAAAAGTCTCGGGTTAACAGCAGGTCACAGTAACACAAAAACGACACTAAAATACGATATCGACACTAAAACTAAACTTTATGGTTCTAAACTGGAACTACTCGACACTGCAACATGTTAAATAGCTAATTAACAGTAAGAAGAGAACTACCTTCCCAAACTTGCACAAAACGCTAACTTTTCAAGCTCCAAGTGATCTCCATGGGCTTTGGCTTAACTTTTGAGAAGGGTGAAGTGAATTTGGTGAAGGTAGTGAAGATTTTTGAAGATTGGGGTTTGGTTTTGGTGAAGGGCAGAAAAGTTTCTGATTTGGAGAAAGAGAAGAGGAAAATATAAAGGAAAGAAAATAGGGTTTCAAATAATAGAGAGAGAGAGAGAGTGAGAGGGGGGTGTATGGGAGAAAGCATGGCACATTCTCTTTCCTCATTTAATGCTAAGCATGCTTTGTCCTCTATGCTTAACCCTCATCATTCCCTCTCTCTCTCTCTTCCTCTCTCTCTCTCAAGTCAACCCAAAAGGAAAAAATCATTTTTTTTGAATTAGAAAAACTAAATTACTTAATAAATTACATAATACCCTAATGGAATGGTTAAAGCGCCATGGCTACTAAGCATGGTTTAATCCCAAATTAGCCTTAGGTTAACATGCACATGTGTGTGCAAGCCCAAATTAAATTCTAATAAAATATTCATTAATTTTTATAAAATATTTAAAAACCATTTTGGTAAACGTTTTACTAAAAACCATATTTTCGCTTAATTAACCACTAATCGCATTCTAAGGTGTTACATGAAATCCCCTATAGCTAATGCAGCTTGGATTTCTGGGTCCAACCCTTGCTGAAATCTTCTAACCCTGATCTCAGCAGTCGGTATAAGATGGGCCGCAAACCTGTTACGGTCTTATGTTAGCTGTGCAGTATGTGATATAGAATCGAACATTGAGACATATCTTACCTACTGAGCATGGTAAACTCAGCGTCATACTCATCTACTGACTTGGTCCACATCGAACCCTGTTGTAGATGAATAAACTGCTGCTCCATCTCGAATCGGGCAGTCTCAAGGAAGTACTTTGCATCGAACATGTCACGGAAAGTCTTCCATTCGATTGTTTGGGTGAGACGGCTTTCTTCCGCCTTTGTAACACCTTAGGATAAGGGTTAGTGAATAATTATAATTAAATAATGGTTTTTAAATAAAAAGTTTACCAAATTGTGTTTTAAATATTTTTCCTAATCTAATAAATATTTTTCCAAAATTTTCCTAAGCTTGCACACACATGTGCATGTGAACTAGGGTTTTCAAATCAAGTAAATACAATACTTATTAACCATGGTGGGTTAATTTTAGGATTAAGTCTTATGGATTCTTAAATGGGTTTAATTAATTAGTTAAATTAAAAGATTACTTTAATTTGAATTATGGAATTAGTGTTGACTTGTGTGAGAGAGAGAATGCATCATGGCTTTAGGCCATGCTTGCATTAAATGAGGTGAGAGAGAGTGAGGGGTGACTTTTGTGTGTGATGATTGAGGTAGCCTCTCATTTCTTTTTGGGTTTTTCTCACACACTCTCATATACTCTCACAACACACCAACACACTCACACACCACCCCCACTTACCTCAGCCGAGCCAGCAGCAGCAGCAAGCAAAGCAACAGCAACAACTGAAGCTTGCAACAGCAGCAGCAGCAAGCACAAACAGCAGCAGCAGAGGCAGTGAGCAGCAGCAGCAGCCCCAGTTCCAAGTGCAGCGACTTCTCTTCTCTTCTCCACATTCCTGCAGCTCCCTAGGGTCGAGAGTGAGGTATATTTCCTATCTTGCTTCACTAGTTTGCCTAGTTAGTGTAGTTTTGCATCGGTTATTAGAAATTAGTGTGTTTTAGTGCGATATGGGGTGATTAGCGAGAACCTTGTGCTAATGAGGTGAGATTTGGTTTCAGTAGGATGATTGTGGTCTGTTGAGGCCATTGTGACTTAGTCGAACCCTGATTACACTAAAATACCACCAGTTTTCCTATGTGATGCAAAATGTCGTTTTTGTGCAAAAGTGAACTTTTCTGGATCTGCTATTGACCCGGTGAGTGCAGAATGAAATTGAGGAGACTGTAGTGTAGTGGAGTGGAGATGATGCACCAGGTGAAACCCGACCCCCTAACTCCCCCCTTTGGCCGCCAAAACCACCATTCTGGCCGCAAATTGCGGCCAGACAGGAAGGGTTTTGGGTGTTTTTGGGTTCTGTAGGTGTGTTTTTGTGTGTAGGGTATTTTGATATATATATATTTTTAAGATTATTTCTGTAGGAAAATCTGGGACCAAATACCTGTTTTGCCGTTTTTCTAAACCTTCGCGACACGCGTGATACGTGAGTAGGTTTGGGTTCTGCGTATCGCGGCGCGTCGGGGTAGTTTCGTGGCGCATGAGTACACGTTTTAGCGTATCGCGCACACGCGCGATTGGTTTGCGACACGGGTTTCTTGTTGGATTATAATGTCGCGTTTTGTGACTTAAGCTTATGTGTGATATGTGTATGTGATTCTAGGTTCGCAGGCCAGTGAGACGGACGCTGCGAAGAAGGGCAAGCAAGTGGTTGGATACACTTAGCGCGAGACACGGTGAGTAGATTTCACATCTACGGGGATATCGCCCGCATGGCGTTATGCGTCAGGGCTGATAGGATCTTAGTATTACATATTGCATTTACCTATGGACTGTCATCTCATATTGCATTTCCCTGCTACGTGTCATTGATATATGCTAGAACTGATAGAACACCACACTATTACTAACGGTTTATGTTGCACGAGCACTATTTACATGCTACACACACACCGTTAGTAATTGCCATGCCACACTCACTGTAGAACTGCCATGATTATACTGTTGTATTATTACTGTAGTTCATCTTACATGTGATTGATACGATTTTCATGTATATTGGGAGCCGCATGACATCTTTTAAAACCGGAAATGGAGCTACTTTAAAAAGCGGTTTTCCCCTTACACCCATACCATGGATTGATGTACATTGTACCTCGCATTGGATTTATTATTGGTATTGGATTTTCATGTGATTTTTGTTTTGAGGACCGTGGAATTATTTAAGGAAAGATATGTTATTTTGAAAAACCCGGTACCTCGTGATATGATATTTTGGTGTGTCCACCACGCGTTTTCTCGGTGCTGAGACGTGTGCTTGAAACCCGATTCGAGGAGTGGATGTTCCGTTTGCGGGTTCGTGGTGGGCCCGGTATGGTTCCCCTCGGCGAGATGATCGATGGGATTTGCCGATTGAGCCTGGAGGCGGGCGAGTACCTACCGGTGATTGGTTGGACCTGGCAGTTGTCCGGAGGATACTGACCAGAGTCGAGTGATGGATGCGGGATGACCGTGCTGCCGGGGCCGAGGGCCGATACCGCAGACGGACCCCGTGGGGCCGGTCCGGACTGACGGCGCCCGATGTTCGAGGATTTACGTGTCGATGCTGGACACGGGTATTTTATGATGTTTTGGGTGCCGATGTTGGGCACTCGTGATTCCTCCGAGATATACAGGATTTGAGGGCCGATGGGTGTGCCGGCGCCTGAGTATATGTGGGATTTGGGTGCAGTTTGAGGCACCGATCATTGCTTTCCATGTTGACATAGTCCATGTAGATATTATTTATCCCATACTCAGTATTGATTACTATACATCTCATCCTGTGGCATTCACCTGTTAGAGTACATGCATTACTATTGTATCCACTGTTGACATGCATTGATATCATCTGCTGGCATTAGTAGAGCCACGCTATATGTGCATGCCTGCGATCACCTTTATATGTTATCTCTATTCACGAGTTGGCAACTCACCCCCGTTGTGCCACAGTGTTTGCAGGTTGCCCTTGGGAGTAGTCACGGCTGGCTGTTACCGCATCTTTTGGCACAGATACCCCTTTTGAGCAGAAATAGTCTTTTGCTGATAGGTGGGTTTTGTACGGTATCTGTTATCTTTCAGTTGTATATTGATGTATCTAGTACTCTCCATCTACCTTCTGTATTGACTTAGAGACAGTTGTGAGGACGATATGTATGATTTTATGTTCTGGTGTCGAGCTCGCATGTGAGTCGACGTTACTTTATGCAGTCTTACCTTTTATGATATTGTCCTTGTTTTACTGTGTATTCTTCGCTACGGCGTCGTATATCATATTGTGATGTTTTATTCATGTCACTTGTTATTTCCGCTACACCTTACTTTTTCCCGACTTTCGGGGCTAATGTTTTAAAGAGGAAATGTTACTAAAATTATAAAACTCATAACTTGTGAACTTAAATGGGGATTTCTACTAAATAAATGGAAGTTTTTCAGACATTTACTATTGCTTTTACAAAACGTTTTAAATCACTCTATTTATTGGTTTTGATTTCTGGGTTCGGCTTACTTTGCCGCGTTACGCCTGTAGACGTTGCGTGGTTAAGTGCCGGTCACGAGTCGAATTCTCGGGTCGTGACAGCCTTCCACCAAACCCGTGCATTGTCCGTGAGTTGGAACTTCGCAACACGAACCCAAGCTATCTCTGGCACTTGTGCCGCTGCCAGGTCATCTTCAATGCTTTGAGCTTATTCCTCAGCTTCTAAGGGGCTCTCTTTTCCTACGAATTGTTTTGGGTGCAAACCTCTGAATTGCTTCACCCCAGGTGCTTCTGCCTCTGGTCGGTTCATCAAGATAGTAGTCTGCTGCTGTTGTCCTTCCAGGAGGCTACGGATTGCCCCAAGCAGACCCGTCTGCTCGTTGATCGGAGCAGCTACGACAGGTGTGAGTGGTAGTGGTGGGGGAGTGTTGTTGACATTCGTGCTGGTGTTGTTTGGGGAATCCAAAACCTTTAAAGAAAAATTTGGTTTAGGGTAGATTCAAAGTATATAAAATTGTAAGATTCAAGGAATATGAATTGTAAAGAATGTTTTCAGTTGCTGGTTCTTGTGTTATATTGCTTAGGTTGTCCACGCAGAACTGAATTGCATGGTAGGGTTCCATACAGCTCTGACCTGCATGGGCCACCAACAAAACCTGTCATGCCCCGCTTCCCAGTATAGGGGAAGAGGACGCGACGCCGCCGCTATGTATTTACTCTGAAGTAAACACGCTAAGCGTATCTAAGCAATATAATTAAATTCACAAGAGACAGTGACAATAGATATAATTGAACATCAACTTTATTTACTAACATTCTTTTTACAATACATCTGAAAAGTAAATACATGGAATGGAAAGCAATGCCTAAACAGTGGCATAACAGAAATGGAAAATACAGAATGTAAATATGTACAAGGAATCTAAAGCTCTGGGTCGAAAGCTAGCTGGTCTAAATCCTCGCTGGTGGGCTCGATCTCCAGTGAGTCCGAATCACCTGACGACATTCCAAAGAAGAAGAAAGAGAATGTCGTCAACGAACAAATTGCTCGGGAAGTACTGTAAAAAGGCAAGAATGGAATAGACATGTAACATTTTAGAAAATATAAAATATTATTATTGGAATTTAATATTAAAAAAATATATTTCCCGAAAACTGCCCGATTTGCGAAATTGGGGTTTTCGAAAAAGGGTATAAATATATACCAATAATTATGAAATAATTGGAGATTAAAATGATTTATTCATTTAAAAACATATTTAAATGATTTGGCATTTTTAAAATTTATTATACGCAGTTTGGATAAAAACCCGATTAGTGCACTGCTAATCGCGATTAGGCCAAATCCGTGTTTCTACAGTTTTCCATGGTTTCTACACCATGACATGTTACATGTTATTTCATTTGTGTTGTTTTATTGGGTTTATGTGTTTTTGGTGAGGAAAGAAAAGAAAGGGAAAAGGGTGTCATGATGACTTGAGGAGAGAGAGGGGACATAATGATGCTGAGGACATGCTAGGAGAGAGAATGAGAGTGAGAAAGAGAGAGAGAGGGGGAGGGAGGGAGAGTGCTGCCCCATTCATTTCCCGTCACCATTTTTTTCATCTTCTTCTTCATCTTCAAGCTCCATCATCCACCCTCATCACCCATCTCAAAATACCGCTCAAAACCCTATACCCCTGTCACAAAAAATGATCACCTCCTCACCCTCATCGCATTGGACCAAGCAAAGTGGGATTTTGATAACATTGGGAAGCTAGGGTTCTCTTGAATTTCATCCTTGAGGTATAATCCTTTCCATTTAGTTTAGTTTATGTTTTCCTAGCATTCTAGTTAGTTTAGAATGAGTTTAAGGTATGGGTTTGTGAATTGGAAAATTCAAGAGAGGGTTCGGTGACTTGTGGGCTTGTAAGCTATAGTGAGGGTGTGCAAGACCCTTGAGATCAATTGGTGGACCTAGACTAGAGAATACAAACTTAGAATCGTGTCCATGTCGGTTTTGTTGCATTTGGTGTGCCTACTATGAATCTGGAGCAACCCGAGGAATTTCTGAGTTTAGCAAACAACTCCAGAGGCCTAATTACTACACTAGGAGACCACCCTGACGAAACGAACCCATTCCTTACAACCAGAACCGGGCTCACCGGAATTTGGAGGGTTGTGGCCGGCCACTTGGTGGATTCTGCTACCTAGGTTGCTTCTGTAGGTCATATACCCTATATACATCACCCCAGTATTGTTTGTTCATCCCAATTTCACCTGACTCAAAATCTGGGAGCACTTTGGTGTGGTTTTTGGTTTTGTTTTCCGTATATTGAATGCTAAGTTTTGCTACTTGGATTTGTATTTGGTTGTTGAATGTTTGTACATCAACAACAAGGGTTGTTTTATTGTTTTGCACGCGTAGGCTATAGGTTCTAGCCTATGAGCACACCGTGTGCCGTATCGGTTTTCCGGATTCGATTTTAATAGCGATTTCGATTGTTTATTATTGTAGGTACCTTCACGTGGATTCCGAGATGACGGAGCGTGGTGTCATCGACTTCGGCAAGCAAGAAGCAATGTGAGTAGATCTATATCTATGGGGGAAGTCGGGTGGCTGGCGTATAGCACCCCCGCAAACTTTGATGGAAACCGATATATATATATATATATTATGGTTAAGGGAACCTTTAATAGAAAACTATAAATAGAGTTAAAAGATAGTTAGATAAACCATATTAGAAACTAAAGGATAGTTAGAAGAGATATTGCCGTTTAGGGTACTATAAGACTAGATAGCCGACGTAAATGTGTAATCCGAACCATACCTATTTCCAAACTGATGAATCGTATGTATATTTTAAACAGATACCTTGAGGGACGTTACGAATTTTCAAATGATATCTTTTCCTTAAAAACACCGTAGCCCCTACTTTCAAAACTACGATTCGCATCTTTCAAAAACTGTTTGTATGGTTCGGGTGTGTATGTTAGATTAGATACGTATGCTTATAGTAAAGGTAGAATGTATTTGTAAAATTGACCTTATGTGAGATATAAATGCGATGAAAAGAGAATATGATTTGACATGTGATATGATGATATGTTGGTATACGGATGCGAGTTGATTGAGATGATTGGTACCTTGCCGGTCCCCTGATATGAGATTGTTATGGATATGACCTGGGACATAGGTATATAAATATAGATAGAATGTCGTGAATCATATGTGATATGTCGTACGAGACGTTAGGTCCGTACCCCTCATTGTCATATAGGTTGATAGGATCCCTAATGTTTTAATGCTTCCGTATGATGGATTATACCATACATGATGTTGTGAGGCTGGATGCCGATTGGTAGATTCACCGACTCGGTCTTGTAGACACGTATACCTTATAGCTTTTAGCTGATGATTTACCTTATGCTGCATTCATGTTATTCGCATTGCATTACTTATACCAGTGCTAGTACACCTGCACCATTATCGATGATGCGTATGTTACACTTACACAGATTTGTCGGCTCACACACTTCATCATCGATAATTTCCATGTAACTACACAGTGTAGGGTGTTTTTCGTCACCCCAGTGAGATGGGAATACGCGCGCGCTTGTCAGGCGTACTACAGATTCCCCCTGCCTAGGGTAGGCCGGGGTTTAATGATTGTGGGGATCCGAATCTCCGGCAGCCGCGGACTAAGCTGCCGTTAATTACCCATCGCCTTTGGGGGCGAGGGAACCTCCGATTAACGGGTTAAACTGGTCATGCGAACTCAATGTGCAGTGTGCGTGTGTTTTGAAAGGGGGTTTTGGATATATCGGGAGCCACGCAGAGTTTTTTTACGGGGGTCCCGTGTCGGCACGCGGGCGCCTTGCGCACTTGCGCAGGTGCGCAAGCGCGCGCGCGCCACGTGTCGGCGCGCGGGCGCCTTGCGCACTTGCGCAGGTGCGCAAGCGCGCGCGCCACGTGTCGGAGCGCGGGCGCCTTGCGCACTTGCGCAAGAGCGTAGGTGCGCAAGCGCGCGCGCCACGTGTCGGCACGCGGGCGCCTTGCGCACTTGCGCAAGCGCGCGCGCCACGTGTCGGCACGCTGGCGCCTTGCGCACTTGCGCTGCGCGCCGGAGAGGCACAAGAGGCTTTTAGCCTGAAAAAATTTCTCAGAAGAGAAATCAGAGAGGAGTTGGACTCCCGAATGTGTTTTTCTTCTTTTCTTTTCTTTTTTTTTTGAGGGTTTAGTGAAAGATGTTCTTCTTCTTCCTCCTCTGTTAGCTGGATCTTGAAGATCAAGAGATGTGGGATTTCAAAATCTTTTCTTTTTGAGATCTGATGGAAGATCTGAGTTCCCCTTGATGGGTTTTGTGGTGAAAACTAATTTGTTTTATAAAAATGAGAGTAGAACTCTTGATTTAATTCAAAAGAAAAAAGAAGGTTTTGGAACCTTGAAGAAGGAAAAAAGAGCTCAGCTCTAATTTTTGTGGAGAGAATGAAAAGTATCCCTTTTTTTATTCATCATGTTGCCTTTTATAGGCTTACATATTTGCATATAGCCCCTTGGGCTTCACAAAAATGGCATTTTAGCCATCCCATGGCTCATGTGCCATTTCATTTTTTGCACATAAGCCATGGGCTTACAAAATATTGGCTTTATGCCCATTTTGCATACATTCATGTATAAAAAATTACATAAAAAATATTTATTACATGATCTATATTTTAGCATGGAGGAGGCTGGCCGCGGGCTCGACATGGGCATGGGCCCGCTTGACCTTGGCTTGGGCCCACCTGGCTTGGGGTTGGCCTTGACTTTGACTCGGTCAACGGGGGTGTAAATTTTTACCCCAACAAAGTGCCCCCCATCAATAAATGCACACCGCACATTTGAGTCGTGTGCATGAAATTGATGGATCTTGAAGCTGATTTCGAGGTGGAACATCATTCCGGAGGCGAAGCATCATCCCGGGGAGCATGATTCCCGGGGATCGGAGCATCATTCTGATTCGCGGAGTATACTTCCAAGGATCGGAGCATCATTCCAATTTATGGAGCATAATTCCAGGGATCGGAGCATCATTCCGATTTGTGGAGCATAATTCCAGGGATCAGAGCATCATTCCGATTTGCGGAGCATAATTCCAGGGATCGGAGCATCATTCCGATGATCGGAGCATGATTCCAGGGGATCGAAGCATCATTCCGATGAGCGGAGCATGATTCCAGGGTTCGGAGCATCATTCCGAAGAGCGGAGCATGATTCCAAGGATCGGAGCATCATTCCGATGAGCGGAGCATCATTCCAATTTGCGGAGCATAATTCCAAGGATCGAAGCATCATTCCGATTTATGGAGCATAATTCCAGGGATCGGAGCATCATTCCGATTTGTGGAGCATAATTCCAGGGATCGGAGCATCATTCCGATTTGCGGAGCATAATTCCTGGGATCGGAGCATCATTCCGATGATCAGAGCATCATTCCAGAGATCGGAGCATCATTCCAGAGATCGGAGAATCGTTCCGATGGGAGGAGCATAATTCCAGGGATCGGAGCATCATTCCGAAGGGCGGAGCATAATTCCAGAGATCGGAGCATCGTTCCAAAGGGCGGAGCTTGATTCCAGAGTTCGGAGCATCTTTCCGAAGAGTGGCAGACATTTTGACCGAAGCATGATTTCGATGCAGAGGTAGATTCCAAGGCGAAGTATAATTCCGACAAGGAAGGAAAATATTCCGAGGCGAAGCATTGATTTCGACACGAGGTATATTCTGGGACGGAGCATGATTCTGGCGCAGAGCTTGCTGGTTGACTTGATTCCGATGCGGGTACACCGAGGCGAAGCATCATTTCGACACGGGGTGCATTCTGAAACGAAGCAAAATTCCGATGAAGAGCTTGCTGGTTGATTTGATTCCGAGGCGGAGCATAATTCCGGCAGGGAAGGTAGATATCCCGAGGCGAAGCATGATTTCGACACGGGGTAAATTCTGGGATAGAGCATGATTCCGCCGTAGAGGTTGTTGGTTTGATCTGATTTGGGTTGACATCAGCATCGCTACACTGGAATATGGTACCAGGAGAGAATCATCATTTGTCACTTGGGGATTGGGATTTGGAATTTGGTTGGCGTCTGCATCGCTGCACTGGAATATGGTACCAGGAGCGACTCATCATTCGCCATTGGGGCATGGGATTGGAATTTGGTTGGCGTCTGCATCGCTGCACTGGAATATGGTACCAGGAGCGACTCATCATTCGCCATTGGGGCATGGGATTGGAATTTGGTTGGCGTCTGCATCGCTGCATTGGAATATGGTACCAGGAGCGACTCATCATTCGCCACGTGGGGATTGGGAAGCGATGGCTTAGGAGACAGGTTTGGATCCCTATCACCTAAGGCTTTTCAATTCTATGGGCCGTGAGGGTCCCATAAAAGCATTTTCTCCCTACGAGTCGTAAGGATCCCGCAGGTGTATTTTCTCCTTAAGAGTCGTGAGGACTCCTAAGTGTGTTTTTCCTTTATGAGTCGTAAGGATCCCACAAAGGTTTATTCTCCTCATGTATCGTGAGGACACATGAGTGGGTCTTCTCAATGGAGCATAATTCCAAAAGAGGAGACCAGCCGCGCAACTGGTGATTACGGTGGGGCATGAGGGTGATGAGAATTATTTGAGCCCGTGGATTGTATATGGTAGTCAATTTGGGGACTAACCGTAGGGCTGGAAGAATTTTGGGAAATTTGATTTTGGTTGGCGTCTGCATCGCTGCACTGGAATATGGTACCAGGAGCGACTCATCATTCGCCATTGGGGCATGGGATTGGAATTTGGTTGGCGTCTGCATCGCTGCACTGGAATATGGTACCAGGAGCGACTCATCATTCGCCATTGGGGCATGGGATTGGAATTTGGTTGGCGTCTGCATCGCTGCACTGGAATATGGTACCAGGAGCGACTCATCATTCGCCACGTGGGGATTGGGAAGCGATGGCTTAGGAGACAGGTTTGGATCCCTATCACCTAAGGCTTTTCAATTCTATGGGCCGTGAGGGTCCCATAAAAGCATTTTCTCCCTATGAGTCGTAAGGATCCCGCAGGTGTATTTTCTCCTTAAGAGTCGTGAGGACTCCTAAGTGTGTTTTTCCTTTATGAGTCGTAAGGATCCCACAAAGGTTTATTCTCCTCATGTATCGTGAGGACACATGAGTGGGTCTTCTCAATGGAGCATAATTCCAAAAGAGGAGACCAGCCGCGTAACTGGTGATTACGGTGGGGAATGAGGGTGATGAGAATTATTTGAGCCCGTGGATTGTATACGGTTGTCAATTTGGGGACTAACCGTAGGGCTGGAAGAATTTTGGGAAATTTGATTTTGGTTGGCGTCTGCATCGCTGCACTGGAATATGGTACCAGGAGCGACTCATCATTCGCCGTTGTGTTTTTTTTTCTTCGTTTTTGTTTTGCCGCGATTGCTCTATCATTTCAGCTTTTCTTATCGCGAAGATCGCGATTGCCCCATCATTTCGGCTTTTATTCGCGGTTGCCCCATCATTTCGGCTTTATTTTCGTCTTTATTTTACTCGCTGATTTTTATTGCGAGTTGCCCCATCATTTCGGCTTTTCTTTATTTTTCTTTTATTTACACATTTTTTTATATACACACATTTTTTTTTACATTCCTAGTTTAACGACTTAGAGGTCGATTGTTCCCAGTTTAATGACGTGGTGGTCGACTGTTCCCAGTTTAATGACGTGGTGGTCGATTGTTTTCAGAGAAAGGCAGATGCCTGAGAGAATCGGTTTCACGAAGAACTTCGGTCTCCGCTTGTATGAAATTGGCGGTTGCAGCTTGACTGTTTGTTAACACGCCTTTGGACAGTTCTATCTCTCCTGCCTTGTATTGCTTTTCGACCCAATCTTTGAAGACGAAGCAGTCCTCAATGGCATGGCCTATCACTCTGTGATAGGGGCAGTATTTGGGGTCGTCGGTCCTATTCGCTTCCTGCGGTCTTTTTGACTCTGGCAGTTGTAGACCGTTCTTCAGGGCGTCTTTGAATATTTTACGGATTTTGTCCCTTCTGAAGGAATAGACCTTATCCAGCTTCTCTTTCAGTGGAGATTCTCCTCCCTCTCCGAACATTGGCTTCCGAGGCTGGTTGGCGCTCGGCCCGCTCATCCTTTGCTTATTTCGGTTAGCCGAAGTGTTAAGAGATTCAGTATCGTCAGAACCTCCGCCTTTGTGATTTTCGTCCTTTCGGTTTCTCCAGGACCTATTGTTATTTTGGGAGTCAGAGGAGGACTCCTGCTTTGAGCGTTCCAACATATGGACTTTTCTGGTCAGCTCTTGGAATGTTTTGAGACCCGCGGTGCATAGAAACGGGGCCATCCAATTGTTGAGATTTCCGACGAGGAGACTGACAGATTGGTCCTGCTCTATCGGCGGTTCGCATTTGACGGAGAGATTGCGCCATCGGGTTATAAAATCCGTGCTGCTTTCGTCGTTCTTGGGCTTGGTCCTTACGAGCTCGGCAATGGTGATCTTATCGCTGACGCTCATGAACCTCTGCCGAAACAGAGACTCCATTTGCACAAAAGTTGTGACGGAGCCATCCGGTATGCTCGCGTACCAGTCGAAAGCGACATCGGTCAAGCTATTAACGAACTGGCGGAGGAGAAGCGCATCATTGCCCCCAGTATTCCCGCATGAGGCTTTGAAGTGGGCGATATGCTGATTCGCATTTCCCGTCCCATCGAATCTTCCGAATTTGGGGATGACATAGCCGCTAGGAAATTCTACCAGATCATACTGAGCAGGATATGGTCTCCCACTACTGCTGATATCTTTTTGCGCTTCGGCTTCGGCCACCAATGTTTTGACTTTGCTGGCAACCAAATCCATGATTTGATCTTGAGTTAGCGGGCTACTGTCATCGGTAGCCAAGACATTTCCCGAGATAGGATGCGACTGGTTTTCATGTAGTTCGCCCACTTTTGGATTTGAAGGAATAGGCGTCGATTGCTTTGGGACACCACTTCCCGGTTCACGAGCAGAGCCCTCCGCTTGATTGGGCGGCTGAAAGGCAAGTTGTGCCGTGAGCCGTAAGACGACATTTGTCAAGTCATCGATCTTTGAGTAGAGCATGGCCATCTCCTTGTCTTTGCTTCTGAGCTGCTTTCGGAGCTCTTGGAGAAGTTGTTGCTCTGCGGTCTTAGGACGGAAAGTTGGTTCATCTTCGCTTTCCGAGCCTGACTCCTCATGAATTGAGGGCTCTCTTTGCCTATTAGCCTCATTGAGAGGGTTTTCATCATCCAGCGGAGGCGGCTGTTCTTGGGAAGCGGCCACCACATTCAAGCCAGATTGGGTTTGAGATGTGTTAGCCCCGTCCTTGCTCTTGCTGCGCGTGCCCACCGTGTAGACAGTGTGGATCACATACCCAGCCATTTCCTCATCTTCGGCGGGGTAACCCTGTTCTTCGAACCTCATGAGGTTCAACCTGGCAGGAGCCCTAGCCCTTTTGTTGGCTCTATATCTGAGCCTTTTTTCCCTCAGCTTCTCGATTTTGAAGGCTTGGCGGGCATCCGCTACCCGGGAAGCCATTGTGAGTTGATCAGCGGGGAGCTTAGAGAAGACACCCGATCGAGCATTTGTCAGGGGCGCCGCTGGAGCTTGCTCGGGACGCGTTGTAGCTTTGTTGGTGTTGATGGCCTTGCCCCCAGCTGGGGCCAAGGAAAGTCGTTCAAATACTGACTTGCATTCGGGTTGGGGCGCCCTTGAGATCACCACATTTGGTCTCCTGCCTTTCGAGACCGGTTTGTCTGTCACCGGGGCTTGAGGAGCTGGGATGACGCCAACTGGCATGAACATAATAGAGCCAAATGGTAGCAGCGGCTCCTCCCATTGTCGCCCGAGACTGGCCGGAAGGACCGTCCTAGAGTCTATCCTCATCGTGTAGGAGACGGGAGCTGAGTTCATCATCGAAGACATCGTCGGAAGGTGATTGCTTGAAAATCTGCATGAAAAAAACATTATTTTTAGTATAAATATAGGTATGTATATTGATTGAGTTCGCATGAACGCTTAACCCGAAATATGGGAGGAGAGATTGGTCCCACCGGGCGTGCCAGAACCTGTAGGGTGTTTTTCGTCACCCCAGTGAGATGGGAATACGCGCGCGCTTGTCAGGCGTACTACAGATTCCCCCTGCCTAGGGTAGGCCGGGGTTTAATGATTGTGGAGATCCGAATCTCCGGCAGCCGCGGACTAAGCTGCCGTTAATTACCCATCGCCTTTGGGGCGAGGGAACCTCCGATTAACGGGTTAAACTGGTCATGCGAACTCAATGTGCAGTGTGCGTGTGTTTTGAAAGGGGGTTTTGGATATATCGGGAGCCACGCAGAGTTTTTTTACGGGGGTCCCGCTACCCGGATAGCGGGCTGGGGGTCAAGGGGGCTAGCAGCCCCCTTACGGGGTTCGGGGCAGCGCCCCGGCCCGAAAATTTTTTGGAGGGGGAGAATGTGGCGGAGTATGTATATGTGTGAATTTGTATACATATGTATGTGTATATGTATGTACATAAAAAGAGAGGGAAAAGGCATCCAAGGGATGCGTGGGGGCCACGTGTCGGCACGCGGGCACCTTGCGCACTTGCGCAGGTGCGCAAGCGCGCGCGCCACGTGTCGGCGCGCGGGCGCCTTGCGCACTTGCGCAGGTGCGCAAGCGCGCGCGCCACGTGTCGGCGCGCGGGCGCCTTGCGCACTTGCGCAAGCGCGCAGGTGCGCAAGCGCGCGCGCCACGTGTCGGCACGCGGGCGCCTTGCGCACTTGCGCAAGCGAGCAGGTGCGCAAGCGCGCGCGCCACGTGTCGGCACGCTGGCGCCTTGCGCACTTGCGCTGCGCGCCGGAGAGGCACAAGAGGCTTTTAGCCTGAAAAAATTTCTCAGAAGAGAAATCAGAGAGGAGTTGGACTCCCGAATGTGTTTTTCTTCTTTTCTTTTTTTTTTGAGGGTTTAGTGAAAGATGTTCTTCTTCTTCCTCCTCTGTTAGCTGGATCTTGAAGATCAAGAGATGTGGGATTTCAAAATCTTTTCTTTTTGAGATCTGATGGAAGATCTGAGTTCCCCTTGATGGGTTTTGTGGTGAAAACTAATTTGTTTTATAAAAATGAGAGTAGAACTCTTAATTTAATTCAAAAGAAAGAAAAAGGTTTTGGAACCTTGAAGAAGGAAGAAAGAGCTCAGCTCTAATTTTTGTGGAGAGAATGAAAAGTATCCCTTTTTTTATTCATCATGTTGCCTTTTATAGGCTTACATATTTGCATATAGCCCCTTGGGCTTCACAAAAATGGCATTTTAGCCATCCCATGGCTCATGTACCATTTCATTTTTTGCACATAAGCCATGGGCTTTCAAAATATTGGCTTTATGCCCATTTTGCATACATTCATGTATAAAAAATTACATAAAAAATATTTATTACATGATCTATATTTTAGCATGGAGGAGGCTGGCCGCGGGCTCGACATGGGCATGGGCCCGCTTGACCTTGGCTTGGGCCCACCTGGCTTGGGGTTGGCCTTGACTTTGACTCGGTCAACGGGGGTGTAAATTTTTACCCCAACACACAGTAGGATTGCTGCATCATGATATGACTCTTCCCATAATTTACTTGCGTATATACCCACTTGTACATCTATATTGGCGCACATACATATTGTACACTCATACTTGCGTATATACCCACTTGTACATCCATATTGGCGCACATACATATTGTACACTCATACTTGCGTATATACCCACTTGTATATCCATATTGGCGCATATACATATTGTACACTCATACTTACGTATATACCAACTTGTACATCCATATTGGCGCACATACATATTGTACACTCATACTTGTGTATATACCCACTTGTACATCCATATTGGAGCATATACATATTATACACTCATACTTGCGTATATACCCACTTGTACATTCATATTGGCGTACATACATATTGTACACCCATACTTGTGTGCATATATATATATCTTATGCATCCATGCCTACGTACATACACATTTGGATATACATAGATGATGTTGGCTTTGATTTTGGAGAATTGGGGACCGCATGTTATATCTTAAAAACTGGATCCATTTAAAAGAGTTGTTCTCCCTTTTCGCTCATAGTACGATTTTATGCTGCATACGTCACATTGCATGGATTCACGCATTGAGTTTTGGATTTCATGTGATTTCTGGATTTTAGAACCGTGGTATTATTTTAAGAAAGTATGCATTTTTTTGAAAACCCGGTTTATCTTGATATGATATTTAAGTGCATCCACCATGTGTTTTCTCGGTTCTGAGAGTGGCATGTGAAACCCGATTCGAGGAGCGGTAGGCACTGTCTGCGGGTATAAAGTGGACCCTGTGAGGTACCCCGGGGCAAGAAGACTCGTATTGTTAGACGGTGAGCCTGGAAGGGGAGCACTACCTACCGGTGATTATATTTGGACTCGGCGGATATCTGTAGGATACCGACCAGAGTAGAGAGATGGTTATGAGGACCAGGGTGTGCGGCGCCTGAGATATATGGGGATTTATGTGTCGATGCTGGACACCGATTTTCATGATGTTTTCAAGTGTCGAGATTGGACACTCAGGTTCCATGATTTTGATGTGTCGCAAGGGGCACACATTGATTTATATCCTCATACTTTCATGAATATGCTTTTATAATATTTACATGCATGAAATTGTTGTGTCATTGGTTGACACGTGGACGAGATCCACATGCATACATACATTGATTATATGGTTGGACGAGATCCACATGCATGCATTGATTATATGGTTGGAAAAGATCCATATGCATACATACATCAAGTATTTTGTTGGATTATATCCACATACATATAAGTATTGATTACATTGTTGGCACATATACAGATACGGTCACCCTAGATATCATAGTATTACCTTTATGATATAGTTGACCTAAGAGTCGTTGTTTATTCGATTTCTACTTGTAGATGTTTTTCTATTCACGAGTTGGAAACTCACCCCCGTTGTGCCACAGTTCTTATAGGTTGACCGCATGGATCAGTAGCAGCATCGCTGGCACACAGTTGCATTCAGGTGTTTTGCTTTGGTAGGTGGGACATTTGTATCGTACCCACTCCTGTATTTATATTTCATATTGTATCTAGTCAACTGCATCAAATCAAACTAGTATTTGTATAAGTAATGAGACTTAGAAAGACTTTTAGTGCGAGACTTGAGCGATGGGTTTTATGTTCGCTTTTGGGACTTTATGTCTTGCTTTACTTTATCTTTTGTGGTGATCTTCACTGTTGGGCGTCGTATACTTATATTTATACTGTCTTGCGTGGTTGTGATCCGCCGGTTGGTGAAGAGCTAGGTCCCGCTTGTAGATGCCTTTATTTTATCATGTATTGTGGTTTTGGATCAAAATATACAAAGGAGGTGCTGCCCAAATTTTTAAAAGACGAAACATGTTTTCAAACTAGTAAATTTCACTTGCATTATTCATGTTCCTTTTCTATGCATTTAAGAAAACTTGATTTCATTATACCTTTATTTCAAAACTTCATCTCTTTTATTTTCTTAAAAAGGCATAGATTTCTGGGTTTCAGCTTACTTGAATTCCGATACACCTTTAGACATTGCGTGATTCAAGTGCTGGTCACGAGCTAATATTTCGGGTCGTGACAAAGTTGGTATCAGAGCGCTAGGTTTAACCTTGGTTCGAGTCTATGTTTGACTATGCGGAGTCTAGGGCTGGTATGTATTTCGGAACCTAGGCTTGACCTTACGGAACTTAGACTTGAACAGGGGGGTATTAGACCCGAACTTTCGTTTCGTAGGCTGACCCTGATTGATGGAGTAGGTAGCTTGAGTAGAGTGACATACCGTACGTATGTTTCGCGGCATATTGTAACATTTCGAAAAAAATACATCAGCCTACCCTCGACATTTTCAACCCACCATCGCTGACCTGCACACTCCTATCAACACTTTTCAACCCCATATCTGATCTACATCAGCCCCTAACGCATTTCAGCCCCCCCATAGCTGAATTGCACACCCTAATCATGATGTTTCAGCCCCTAATGTCAAGCTTTAGCCCTCAATGTCAAGCTTCAGCCCCATTGTCAATATTCTCAGCCCACAATAGCTGAAATTCAGCTACCAATCAGCCATCATCAGCTATATCAGCAGCTGAAACCATGCATTTTAGCCAATGGTTTCAACAAAAAACAGCGGCAACATCAGTCACAACACCCACCAGCCTTTAACCAACCCACACCCTCATCACACCACATCAAAATTCACTACAAATAACACTTCTTCAAGTGTTGCAGCTGCTACTGCAACACACAGAGAAGAAAAAAGAAAAAGAAAAGAAAGAAAGAAAGAAAAGCAAGAGAAGGAAAGAGAGAGTTGCAGCAACAGCTGCAAAAACATTTTCTTTTGGAGCAATGGGGCAACTCCTCAACAGCACAACCCTTCCTTCTTCCCTTCTCCTTCCTCCTAGGACCCCCTCGAGGTATAATCTCGCAATCCAAACTCTTTTCTTGCCAAGTTATAGATGTTTAGCGGAAATATCGTGTTACTACTTGAATTAGTGCTAGTTTAGGAAATTTGAGCGAGACTTGACAAAGTATTAGTTTGGAATGTTGGTATAACCTTATTAGGAGTTGTTGATATCAGTTAAGCATAGATCTAACTCAGATTGGACACATTTCAAACATGGAACCCAAAACAGAACTTTTCATGTCGGTTTGTGAGGATATATGGCGTGCAGGTGAATCTGGAGTGATCCGGGGTCATTACGGGGAAAATAAACAATACCACGAGCCTATTTAGACCACTAGGAGACCACCCACTGAAGACGAGAGCCTAAATCCATGTTAGGGCCGGCCTCGCCGGGTTTTAGGGGGATGTCGCCGGCTCCACTGTTAAGTTAGGTGCCTAATTTGCTTCGGTAGGTCATATATACCCTGTACATCACCCCAGAGTTGTTTATTTGCCTTGTTTTGACCTGATCAGAAATCTGGGACCACTTTTCTGGGTTGCTGCCATGTTTTTAATGATGTTTATAGATTTAAGTTTTGGTATTTGGTGATTCGTTTCTGTCGGGTGGCGTTTGGACGTCAACGACAGCAGATATTGGCAGTGTTTGCACACAAGGTCACAGGTTTTTACCTATGGGCATAGTGTGCACCATTTTGGTTTCCGACATGGTTTTCATGTGTTTTAGTATGTGATATTCTTGTAGGTACTCACGTGACATCGAGGCGTTGGAGATGCAAATGACGACATCGGCACCGGAACACATAACTAGGTGAGTAGATTTATATCTACGGGGAGAAGTCGGGTGGATGGCGTATAGCACCCCCGCAGTCCGAGGTGGTGTATACGGATGCGTATACACACCTATAAATATTATTGTTGTTGGGATTAATTATTGATGATTTAAGATAGATATTGGTATATTGGATTGGTGAAAAGTAACGAAACCATAGGGTAGTGGGTGCACTATACATTCATGCACACATATACATACTTGCATACATCCTCACTTCATAGATGCTTATGGGATTCGTTATGGATATGTGTTCACATGGGTTTGGGTTATATGCTTATTACGGATTTGAGGATGATATATGGGATCGATGTGAGTCGATGGTTTGATATGAGATCAAGATGTCGGCGATATGACATGATATGACAGTTAAATTCATAGATAAGATACACCTTGATACCTTAGAGGATTTTGGGGTAATGATGCCATAGGAATAGTGACATAAATATGTAAATGATCGACTTGTGATTATGATACGAGGTATGATATAATATGACAGGATATTTATAATAGGCCGCCTTGGGCGGGGTACACTCCTTGTGATGATATGTGGTGATGATATCGATTTATACGAGACTGTCGATCAGTAGTCAAATCATAATCATAGTGATGATGTTAGCATTGTACTAGACATAGGTCAGTACCCAGATTACGATATTTGATAAAGAGAATACCAGATGAATGATATGACGAATATGATATTGACCCGTACCCAGATTTGGGGATGCCGTACGACGAATTTACATACGAGCTATATTTTGATGTTTGATCCGCCTACTTGACTTGGGAATAACCAATTATAGAGATATGGTATCAGATGTGATATGATCGAGGCGGGATCACCGACTATATATGTATATTTATATGTATCGACTCAGAGGGTAGACGGTTTCCCTTACCTACTATTAGCTTTAGCTCAGCCTTGTAGTAGGGTAGCTATATGACCTTTATGACATTAGATGCAGTTTAACGAACATGGTGTTCAGTATTTCAGCTCCCGCTTATTATTATTGTTGCTCTGCATCACATACTGTTATGATTCATATTCTATTATTGATATTATGCTGCTTGGACACCAGCACCATTACCGATGATGCGTATGTTCCACATACACTTACTTGCCAGTTCACACACATCTTCATCGGTAATTGCCATGTCACTACACAGTAGTATTATTGCATCAGGATATGACCCTTGTATGTGCATACTATTATTCCATGTTGCAGGACATACAGTTACACTTGCATTCTATTTATATGTCACATACATCATGCTTCCTGATTATACGCATTGAGATATGTTGTTTCTATGTTATTCTGGATTTGGGAACCGTGGGTATTTCAAAGAGATTATGTAAATGTTTTAAAAACTCGGTTACCCTAGATATGATATTTCAGTGCGTTCACCATGTGTTTTCTCGGTGCTGAGAGTGACATGTGAAACCCGAATCGAGGAGGCGGATGAGACCGATTGCGGGTACATGATGGACCCGGTGCGGTACCCCGGGGCAAGAAGATCGCAGATGATGGCGTTGAGCCTGTGCAGGGGAGCACTACCTACCGGTGATATTACCCGACACGTCGGATATCCGGAGAATACCGTCGTAGTCATGAGATGGATGGTAGGGGCCGATCTGGACTGACGACGCCCTAGTTTTTATGATTGAGACATTGAGATTTTCGAGATATTGAGATACAGAGATTGTGATACAGAGGTATCGAGATACTGAGACTTATGTTTTGTGCCGATGCTAGGCACTGTTTTATACTGATTTCTTCGTGATACCTCATTTTATAAATACAGAAATCTCACAAAGTTATAAAAGCAGTTTTCTTCAGTACATGCATTCTGTTTCATGCATTCATACATCATTCATATGATATATTGCCACCTGATGCACTGACATGGACATATGGGATTACACTTGGGTTAGATATTTACATTAGCCATGGTTAGAGATTACTGGTTATATATTTGAGGATTATATATATTATGATCGTATGACCTAGGTTGCGTCATACATGCGATTTGCTGTTCGTAGATCTTTTTCTACTCACGAGTTGGCAACTCACCCCCGTTGTGCCCCAGTTTCATGCAGGTGTTGCCGTACGGATTTCATTACGGCTTTGCGGGCACAGCTTATTTCAGGAAACTTGCTAGTAGGTGGGTTTATTGTATCTTACCCATCATTATACATTGTATATTATATTCAGTTGTATCTAGAATTCCATCAACCAAAACATGTACTTATTTGAGATAGAGACCAGTGATGTTTATTATTTCGACCTTAGAGTCGCGTGTTATATTTGGATGGGTTCTTGCTGGTTGAGTTTCATTTCTGTTGAGATCCTCGCCTTTAGGCGTTGTATATTATGATGCATACAGGTTGATTTGGTATGGTTTTTCCTACACTCTACTACTTCTCTTGGTTTGGATTTCTGGGTTTCGGCTTACTTAGAATACGTGCGCCTTGAGACGTTCGTAGTCTAAGTGCCGGTCATGATTCGTAATTTCGGGTCGTGACAAAGTTGGTATCAGAGCGTTAGGTTTTACCTTCGGAGTATAGGATGACCCTTGGTTGATGGAATAGGTGACTAAAGTAGAGTGACGTACCGTGGTATGTCCGCGGCATATTTACGATGCGCCACTCCACTTAAGAAGCCTTAGGATGTACATTTCTTTGTTCAGTATCATATTCATTCCTGATCTAGCTTCATCGGTACGAGTTATGGTTTTGCTGCCACGATTACGGGCAGGGAGAGCTACGGCTAAGAGTTGCGGTCAGCATGAGCTCGTTACGAACGAGGACTGACCGGGGCGTGAGCCTGGCGACACATTATTGTAGAGATGTGTCTTTTGATTGTGTTTCGCACCACGAGCGTGGATGGATTGCTCTATGAGATTACTCGGACGTGCGGATTGGCACCAGAGGATTGAGCCACTGATAGAGGACAGCCAGATTTTGATGACCGTTGATGTATTGCTCATTCATGATGATTGAGGCACGGCGCAACGTGCAGACGAGCGAGCTAGTTTTGCTGCAAACGACAGGATATCGCCCGGATGTTGGAGCTATTGCAGTACGAGTGGTACTAAGAGATGATAGAAGATCGCTAGTCCCCGAGGGTGAATGACTAGGACATGTGGATCATTCGCTACCCCGATACGAGATCATCAGATAGATTGATTCCAGCTAGAGACGACTTCACGCGGAGACGTTGAGAGTCGACAGAGACGATCGAATGATAGTAACCTATTATTCCAAGTTTAAAGTGTCAGGAAGAAATATGCAGGCAATTCTATGATCCCTCTAGAAGAATGAAACCCTAACTCGACTTAATGACCGTGTGAAAGCCTTTTGACCTTAGGGTTTGCCGCAGTTCTGCGACGCCATTAGTGAGGCTTGGGTTTGCCCTTCTACGGCTGGACCACCGATGCTGTGGTATGTACGCGATAATATTATACTATACCCAAGATGTTGAGCTCTTGGGGGATTATGAGGTTTTGACGACTTGATCGGATGGCTCGATTTAATTCGGATGCTAGATAGTGAGATGCATTTCTTGGGAGACTCCAGATACGATGATAGCCGTTGGAGCTCAGTCCATGCAGCCACGACGAGACGAGTCCGAAGCAGTCAACATTAGAGAAAAGTGGAGTAAAAGGTTCGTACAAGATCTGGATAAGATGACGTTCTACTCTGCCAACATCAGAGATGCGATGCGCATACCGAGGCATTATAACTGGATATACCTTCTAGAAGGAATCGCGATGAGTATGCAGCCGTTCCGGAACAAGAAGCAGATATGGTAAAGGACGATGACTCCCGGACAATTGGCAAAGATGAGACTTGGAAGAGACCTTGAGCAGGATTCCTTCCAGGACACTGCTGCAATGATACTTGCATCCAGGATCAGATGTGTCACGTACATTCAGAGAGCCAGAGGCCGACGCCAGTGACATGTTGCTTTACAAGTGGTCGTGAGGATTGACCGAGAAATGACCAGAGAAGTGACAGAACGGAATCGACCTCGTTAGCACACCTGACAAGGCCGATGTGCCGATGGATCATGAGATTTGGTAATCCACAGAGAAGACTTGGACCCAGGAGTGGTCATGTTATGCACACCAGCAGGCCAGAGTTCAGGATCGTCGATGAGTTATGCTACGTGTAACCACGACAGTTGGCTCGAAATTCTTGGAGGATGCGCTTGGGCGGTACTATTCCGCCATATTTGATTTCGATGTTTTGGGGGATTCTATAGCCTGATTTGATTTTGATGATTGAGTAGTTACGATTTTCGCAAAGTCGTTGCACTTGATATCGTCTTCGTGCCTTGGTTTCACATGTTCGTGATTTTATGGGGTTTAGACATTGGAGTCGATTTTGTGCGTATATATGCACACGATTTGGTTCCTGCACTCTGTATAGTTTACATATGCTTGCAGTGCAATGATTCGTATTTCGTGCACTTGGATGCACTGGACTTCGAGTTCGATGGTGATGCTTGATATTGGATTTCATGATTTCGTGCATGATGGATGCACCGGATTTGAATTTTCAGCGCATGATGGGCGCAGGTTATGAGATGCGATTGGTGCACACCGGATGCACTAAACCGAGATTCTTCGTGCATGTCAGATGCACCTGTTTTGCTGTCAGGCACACCTGTTGCCTTGACAGATGTTCCGTGCACACCCGATGCACTTAGATATTGTTTCTGTGCGCATGTATGGCACACTCATGGATTTTGATTTCCGTGCGCACCGGACGCACAGGGTTTTTATATGCATTCTTTGGAATTGATTTCTTAGGGAGCAGTACATTCCTATGATATTGCGATTGATTTTCGTACTGAGCAGGACTGATCAGATGACAGTGCCTGGGTATATTTTGCATACATTGACAGATTTCAAAGGGATTTCCAAAAGCAAGCTATAGTTTCATTATTTACATACGTGTCCGATATGACACGAAACGTTTAAAACAGGGAACCTTTCTAAATTGTTTTCAAAACGGCGAATCGTGCATAATTAAACAAAGGATATATACGTATATGGTTATTTTCTTATAAGAAACATCCGCCGCTGTGCAGTGTTATGCGCATTACACATCGACTTTAAAGAATTTGGCATGCATTCCTTTCAGATATTACATGTACAGATTTGATATTTACATGTATAGTTCCAATTTATAGCATATCGGTTTTGCCTTGGATTTGGCATTCGTGTTTTCACCTTGACTCCGATGATTGCGAGACGCTTGACGGAGTTTTGACTTCGAGTTATCTGTTTGTTACTCATGCGCATGTATTGCGCTATGATGCCTTTTATGGATTGATGATTTCGGAGCCCCATTGGTTTGGACATTTTATTGAAATGTTTTAGAATTGGGAGGTTTAAATTTAAATTCGGGGACCGAATTTCTTTAAGGGGGGAAGACTGTAACATTTCGAAAAAAATACATCAGCCTACCCTCGACATTTTCAACCCACCATCGCTGACCTGCACACTCCTATCAACACTTTTCAACCCCATATCTGATCTACATCAGCCCCTAACGCATTTCAGCCCCCCCATAGCTGAATTGCACACCCTAATCATGATGTTTCAGCCCCTAATGTCAAGCTTTAGCCCTCAATGTCAAGCTTCAGCCCCATTGTCAATATTCTCAGCCCACAATAGCTGAAATTCAGCTACCAATCAGCCATCATCAGCTATATCAGCAGCTGAAACCATGCATTTTAGCCAATGGTTTCAACAAAAAACAGCGGCAACATCAGTCACAACACCCACCAGCCTTTAACGAACCCACACCCTCATCACACCACATCAAAATTCACTACAAATAACACTTCTTCAAGTGTTGCAGCTGCTACTGCAACACACAGAGAAGAAAAAAGAAAAAGAAAAGAAAGAAAGAAAGAAAAGCAAGAGAAGGAAAGAGAGAGTTGCAGCAACAGCTGCAAAAACATTTTCTTTTGGAGCAATGGGGCAACTCCTCAACAGCACAACCCTTCCTTCTTCCCTTCTCCTTCCTCCTAGGACCCCCTCGAGGTATAATCTCGCAATCCAAACTCTTTTCTTGCCAAGTTATAGTTGTTTAGCGGAAATATCGTGTTACTACGTGAATTAGTGCTAGTTTAGGAAATTTGAGCGAGACTTGACAAAGTATTAGTTTGGAATGTTGGTATAACCTTATTAGGAGTTGTTGATATCAGTTAAGCATAGATCTAACCCAGATTGGACACATTTCAAACATGGAACCCAAAACAGAACTTTTCATGTCGGTTTGTGAGGATATATGGCGTGCAGGTGAATCTGGAGTGATCCGGGGTCATTACGGGGAAAATAAACAATACCACGAGCCTATTTAGACCACTAGGAGACCACCCACTGAAGACGAGAGCCTAAATCCATGTTAGGGCCGGCCTCGCCGGGTTTTAGGGGGATGTCGCCGGCTCCACTGTTAAGTTAGGTGCCTAATTTACTTCGGTAGGTCATATATACCCTGTACATCACCCCAGAGTTGTTTATTTGCCTTGTTTTGACCTGATCAGAAATCTGGGACCACTTTTCTGGGTTGCTGCCATGTTTTTAATGATGTTTATAGATTTAAGTTTTGGTATTTGGTGATTCGTTTCTGTCGGGTGGCGTTTGGACGTCAACGACAGCAGATATTGGCAGTGTTTGCACACAAGGTCACAGGTTTTTACCTATGGGCATAGTGTGCACCATTTTGGTTTCCGACATGGTTTTCATGTGTTTTAGTATGTGATATTCTTGTAGGTACTCACGTGACATCGAGGCGTTGGAGATGCAAATGACGACATCGGCACCGGAACACATAACTAGGTGAGTAGATTTATATCTACGGGGAGAAGTCGGGTGGATGGCGTATAGCACCCCCGCAGTCCGAGGTGGTGTATACGGATGCGTATACACACCTATAAATATTATTGTTCTTGGGATTAATTATTGATGATTTAAGATAGATATTGGTATATTGGATTGGTGAAAAGTAACGAAACCATAGGGAAGTGGGTGCACTATACATTCATGCACACATATACATACTTGCATACATCCTCACTTCATAGATGCTTATGGGATTCGTTATGGATATGTGTTCACATGGGTTTGGGTTATATGCTTATTATGGATTTGAGGATGATATATGGGATCGATGTGAGTCGATGGTTTGATATGAGATCAAGATGTCGGCGATATGACATGATATGACAGTTAAATTCATAGATAAGATACACCTTGATACCTTAGAGGATTTTGGGGTAATGATGCCATAGGAATAGTGACATAAATATGTAAATGATCGACTTGTGATTATAATACGAGGTATGATATAATATGACAGGATATTTATAATAGGCCGCTTTGGGCGGGGTACACTCCTTGTGATGATATGTGGTGATGATATCGATTTATACGAGACTGTCGATCAGTAGTCAAATCATAATCATAGTGATGATGTTAGCATTGTACTAGACATAGGTCAGTACCCAGATTACGATATTTGATAAAGAGAATACCAGATGAATGATATGACGAATATGATATTGACCCGTACCCAGATTTGGGGATGCCGTACGACGGATTTACATACGAGCTATATTTTGATGTTTGATCCGCCTACTTGACTTGGGAATAACCAATTATAGAGATATGGTATCAGATGTGATATGATCGAGGCGGGATCACCGACTATATATGTATATTTATATGTATCGACTCAGAGGGTAGACGGTTTCCCTTACCTACTATTAGCTTTAGCTCAGCCTTGTAGTAGGGTAGCTATATGACCTTTATGACATTAGATGCAGTTTAACGAACATGGTGTTCAGTATTTCAGCTCCCGCTTATTATTATTGTTGCTCTGCATCACATACTGTTATGATTCATATTCTATTATTGATATCATGCTGCTAGGACACCAGCACCATTACCGATGATGCGTATGTTCCACATACACTTACTTGCCAGTTCACACACATCTTCATCGGTAATTGCCATGTCACTACACAGTAGTATTATTGCATCAGGATATGACCCTTGTATGTGCATACTATTATTCCATGTTGCAGGACATACAGTTACACTTGCATTCTATTTATATGTCACATACATCATGCTTCCTGATTATACGCATTGAGATATGTTGTTTCTATGTTATTCTGGATTTGGGAACCGTGGGTATTTCAAAGAGATTATGTAAATGTTTTAAAAACTCGGTTACCCTAGATATGATATTTCAGTGCGTTCACCATGTGTTTTCTCGGTGCTGAGAGTGACATGTGAAACCCGAATCGAGGAGGCGGATGAGACCGATTGCGGGTACATGGTGGACCCGGTGCGGTACCCCGGGGCAAGAAGATCGCAGATGATGGCGTTGAGCCTGTGCAGGGGAGCACTACCTACCGGTGATATTACCCGACACGTCGGATATCCGGAGAATACCGTCGTAGTCATGAGATGGATGGTAGGGGCCGATCTGGACTGACGGCGCCCTAGTTTTTATGATTGAGACATTGAGATTTTCGAGATATTGAGATACAGAGATTGTGATACAGAGGTATCGAGATACTGAGACTTATGTTTTGTGCCGATGCTAGGCACTGTTTTATACTGATTTCTTCGTGATACCTCATTTTATAAATACAGAAATCTCACAAAGTTATAAAAGCAGTTTTCTTCAGTACATGCATTCTGTTTCATGCATTCATACATCATTCATATGATATATTGCCACCTGATGCACTGACATGGACATATGGGATTACACTTGGGTTAGATATTTACATTATCCATGGTTAGAGATTACTGGTTATATATTTGAGGATTATATATATTATGATCGTATGACCTAGGTTGCGTCATACATGCGATTTGCTGTTCGTAGATCTTTTTCTACTCACGAGTTGGCAACTCACCCCCGTTGTGCCCCAGTTTCATGCAGGTGTTGCCGTACGGATTTCATTACGGCTTTGCGGGCACAGCTTATTTCAGGTGACTTGCTAGTAGGTGGGTTTATTGTATCTTACCCATCATTATACATTGTATATTATATTCAGTTGTATCTAGAATTCCATCAACCAAAACATGTACTTATTTGAGATAGAGACCAGTGATGTTTATTATTTCGACCTTAGAGTCGCGTGTTATATTTGGATGGGTTCTTGCTGGTTGAGTTTCATTTCTGTTGAGATCCTCGCCTTTAGGCGTTGTATATTATGATGCATACAGGTTGATTTGGTATGGTTTTTCCTACACTCTACTACTTCTCTTGGTTTGGATTTCTGGGTTTCGGCTTACTTAGAATACGTGCGCCTTGAGACGTTCGTAGTCTAAGTGCCGGTCATGATTCATAATTTCGGGTCGTGACACATATTTACGATACGATACTACACATAAGAAACCTTAGGATGTTCATATTTTGAGATCCTTGATTCTATTCGTTTCCATGATCATACTCTCATCGATGGTGTTCCTTCTTATGATCATGTATCTATTCTGGATCTGTCGTTTCCTTTAATGCCGTTGATCTGCTTTCTTCGATACTCGATTGAGGTTCCTGTCACCATGGTTTGAGCGCAGATTAAGCTGCGGCTAGTGATGCGGTCAGGGCAAGCTCGTCATGGACAAGGACTGACCATAGTGTTTCTGGTGACCTAAGAACGCCTCGAGTTAGCGTTTGTGTTGTGACCTCCTACCTGAGGCGAGTGTTTGGTTTTGCACCGGATGATCGGGCCATTGATAAAGCTGCCAGTTGCTAGAGGACTGTTGATGTACATCCTACCTTGGATATTGTGAGGTCGCCTACCGTGTAGACAGATGACCCAGCTGTTGCTGAGATTGATAGGATGTCGCTTCCAGAGCTTACGAGCTGAGATCGCCGGAGCTTCCGGGAAGAAATGCGACAAATGATAGCTAGCCTATCCCGAGTTGAGAGACGAAGGTGATTCGGCAGATTGATGTGCCGACGCAGGCCCAGTTGAGTTGAAGATTTTCCGTATGGAGAGTCTTACTCAGATCTAGAGCAGACCGATCCAGAGATGACCGTTGATGTATCGCCTTTCCTGCAGGATTGAGGCATTGTTTAGCATGCAGACGAAGGGTATTCGCATGTCGCCCAGGCGAAGTTAAAAAGTTCGAGCGAATGTCAGAAACCCATTTTTCCAACTTTAAGTATTCAGAAGAACATGCAGGTAATTCTGTGGACCCTCTAGAAGAATGAAATCCTAACTCGACATGATGACCATGGAACTGCTTTTGAACCTTAGGGTTTGCGGCAGTTTAGCGGCGCCATCAGTGAGGCTTAGGTTTGCCCTTCTACGGTTGGTCCGTAGGTACTGTGGTATGTACCAGATATTATTAAACCGTGCTCAGGTGTTGAGCTTTCGGGAAACTATGGGACTTTGATGACTCGATCGAAAAGTTTGACGTCGTCGGAATATCATGTGATAAGAGATCGGCTAGCGGACCAGCTTCAAATAAAGGACCTCACCCAGATGCGTTGTGAGTTGATCAAGGACGGACGAGTATTGAGTATTCCTCCGATGGTTGGGACGAGTTCCCGAGGACGTGTTCGGCCAGATATCATCTACAGAGTGATGAAGATACCGAGTTCATGACTTCGAGTCCGAGGGAGAGACTTCGGATTGACCGTGGCCGAGAACCGTTGCAGTGCGCAGATGGCATGGCGTGACGTCAAGGTGGACGATGATAAAGACGAGCGGAAACAGAGTTTCGTGCGAGATGCGGACGAGCTGTTGTTACTCCCCGTCAAGATTAGAGATCAGATATGCATACAGAGGCGTTGGGATGCGGCCAATTCCCGAGGAAATGTTATGCTCGGAATGTAGATGTCTAGAAAGCGAGAAAAGATTATGTAAGAGTACCAGCCTCCGTACAGATCGGCATAGGCGAGATCGGAAGAGACCTTGAGTAGGATTCCTTCCAGGACACTGCTGTAATAAGATTTGGATGTGCGACGTGTATTCAGAGGACCAGAGGCCGATGCCAGCAACGTGCTGCATTACGAGTGGTCGTGATAATTGACCGAGAGATGACCAGAGAAGTGCCAGAACAGAATTGTTCCCGTTAACACACCCGACCGGGCCGACGAGCCGATGGATTGCGAGATTGGTGAATCCACATAGAAATGAGGACCCAGAGACAGGAGACGCCAGACCGTGAGCAGGAGGCAAGCGGATGTTCTTGTTCTTCCTGTTTTAGGCGCACCGACATTTTTCGACATTGTAGGAGGTGTACCTCAATGTCATTTGTTGTGATTGCGTTTGTGACCTGAGTATCACACTTATATCGCTTGGATTTGAGTTTTGATGATTGAGTTTCATGATATCGTTTTCGTGCACCATGGTTGCACACATTTATGATTTTTACATCTTGGTACACTCGATATTGCTTTTTATGCACTTGAGTTATTGATTGGTATTTTGTGCATTTGATGCACCAGATTTGTATTTTGTGCATTTGTTACACCAGACATATATTTTTCGTACATGTTACTGCACTAGATGTTTTTTTTACGGACCTGACGCGTTTGATTTGGATTTTCGCGCATGATATGAGATGTGATTTTGTGCACACCAGATGCACTCAATTGAGATTTTCGTGCACAATAGCTGCACCAGATATTGTTGTCGTGCATACTCGTTGCACTGGACAGATGCTTTCGTGCACACCCGTTGCACTTAGTTTTGCTTTGTGCATATTGTGGCACCTGTGTTGGGATTTGATTTCCATGCGCACCGGACGCACGTGATTGTTGAGTACGCCTTTTGAGGCTGATTTTGCTTTTGAGCACTTTGTTTCCTTGATGGGCACCATATTATATAGTGGCTAAACATGACTGATCTGAGGACAGTACCTGAGTACTTTGCATGCATTAAAAGTTTACCAAGAGGTTTTTGAAAAAGTACTATATTCTCGCTATTTCCTACGTGTTCGTGAGTGACACGAACGTTTTTAAAGGAAAACCTTTTGGGATATTTTGAAACGACGGAACGTATATTTAGCAAAACATATATGGACATATATTATTATTTTACAAATGAGCGTCCGTCACTTATGCCGTGAGTTATGCATTAACGTGGCTATTTAGAAAAGATTTTTGCATGAGTTTTATTTATTTTATGAAAGTTTTCCAAAGATGCGTACTATACACGTATTATAGTGTTTGACTAGTGTATATTGGATTTCGGTAGTGGATTTCGAGATCTGTATCTCTATTGTAATTTCGAGAATATGCGTGCAAATCCGATGACTTGCGTGACGCTTGACGGAGTTCGGTTTTTAAGTTTTATACTCGTTTTCATACGCACTGGACGCGCTGTGTTATTCTGTATCTTCCATGATTTCGGAGCCCCGTTGATTTGAGGTTATTATTGAAATGTTTTAGCATTGAGGGTTTAAATTTAAATTCGGGGACCGAATTTATTTAAGGGGGGAAGACTGTAATATTTCAGAAAATATAAAATATTATTTTTGGAATTTAATATTCAAATAATATATTTCCCGAAAACTGCCCGATTTGCGAAATTGGGGTTTTCGAAAAAGGGTATAAATAAATACCAATAATTTTGAAATAATTGAAGATTAAAATGATTTATTCATTTAAAAATATATTTAAAGGATTTGGAATTTTTAAAATTTATTATACGCAGTTTGGATAAAACCCGATTAGTGCACAGCTAATCGCGATTAGGCCAAATCCGTGTTTCTACAGTTTTCCATGGTTAGTGCACCATGACATGTTACAAGTTATTTCATTTGTGTTGTTTTATTGGGTTTAGGTGTTTTTGGTGAGGAAAGAAAAGAAAGGGAAAATGGTGTCATGATGACTTGATGAGAGAGAGAGGGGACATAATGATGTTGAGGCCATGCTAGGAGAGAGAATGAGAGTGAGAAAGAGAGAGATGGAGAGTGCTGCCCCATTCATTTCCCCTCACCATTTTTTTCATCTTCTTCTTCATCTTCAAGCTCCATCATCTACCCTCATGACCCATCTCAAAATACCCCTCAAAACCCTATACCCCTTTCATAAAAAATGACCACCTCCTCACCCTCATCGCATTGGACCAAGCAAAGTGGGATTTTGATAACATTGGGAAGCTAGGGTTCTCTTGAGTTTCATCCTTGAGGTATAATCCTTTCCATTTAGTTTAGTTTATGTTTTCCTAGCATTCTAGTTAGTTTAGAATGGGTTTAAGGTATGGGTTTGTGAATTGGAAAATTCAAGATAGGGTTTGGTGACTTGTGGGCTTGTAAGCTGTAGTGAGGGTGTGCAAGACCCTTGAGATCAATTGGTGGACCTAGACTAGAGAATAATTCAGAGCGTCCACCATGTGTTTTCTCGGTTCTGAGAGTGGCATGTTAAACCCGATTCGAGGAGCGGTAGGCACCGTCTGCGGGTACATGGTAGACCGGGTGAGGTACCCGGGGCAAGAAGACTCGTATTGGTAGACGGTGAGCCTGGCAGGGGAGCGCTACCAACCGGTGATTGTATTTGGACTCGGCGGTTATCCGGAGGATACCGACCGGAGTAGAGAGATGGATATGAGGGCCGACCAGGGTGTGCAGCGCCTGAGATATATGAGGATTTATGTGTCGATACTGGACACCAGTTTTCATGATGTTTTCGACTGTCGAGATTAGACACTCAGGTTCCATAATTTTGATATGTCGCGAGGGGCACACGTTGATTTATATCCTCATACTTTCATGCATATGCTTTTATAATATTTACATGCATGATATTGTTGTGTCATTGGTTGACACGTTGACGAGATCCACATGCATACATACATTGATTATATGGTTGGACGAGATCCACATGCTTACATACATTGATTATATGGTTGGACGAGATTCACATGCATACATACATTGAGTATTTGGTTGGATTATATCCGCATACATATAAGTATTGATTACATTGTTGGCATATATACAAATACGGTCACCCTAGATATCATAGTATTACCTTTATGATATAGTTGACATTGGAGTCGTTGTTTATTCGATTTCTACTTGTAGATGTTTTTCTATTCACGAGTTGGCAACTCACCCCCGTTGTGCCACAGTTCTTGCAGGTTGACCGCATGGATCAGTAGCGGCATCGCTGGCATACAGTTGCATTTGGGTGTTTTGCTTTTGTAGGTGGGACATTTGTATCGTACCCACTCTTGTATTTATATTTCATATTGTATCTAGTCAACTCCATCAAATCAAACTAGTATTTGTATAAGTAATGAGACTTAGCAAGACTGTTAGTGCGAGACTTGAGTGATGGGTTTTATGTTCGCTTTTGGGACTTTATGTCTTGCTTTACTTTAGCTTTTTTGGTGATCTTCGCCGTTGGGCGTCGTATACTTTTGTTTATACTTTCTTGCATGGTTGTGATCCTCCGGTTGGTGAAGAGCTAGCTCCCGCTTGGGGATGCCTTTATTTTATCATGTATTGTGGTTTTGGATCCAAATATACAAAGGAGTTGCTACCCAAATTTTTAAAAGACGAAACATGTTTTCAAACTAGTAAATTTCATTTGCATTATTCATGTTCCTTTTTTATGCATTTAAAAAAACTTGATTTCATTATTCCTTTATTTCAAAACTTCATCTCTTTTATTTTCTTAAAAAGGATTAGATTTCTGGGTTTCAGCTTACTTGAATTCCGTTACGCCTTTAGACGTTGCGTGATTCAAGTGCTGGTCACGAGCTAATATTTCGGGTCGTGACAAGACAAAATAAATAGTATATTGTTATAATGTTGTATTTAATGTTAACGCTGTTGTTTGTAGCTTGGTACAGAAGAATACCAGTGTATACGAGAGGAGTCCCACTATTCCGGAGACTAAGGTACACGGAGCATAAGGAACCGTTCAGCCACAGTACAACGGCAATTGAATTCAAGTTAGGTGTATTATGGTTACAGTCTCGTGCCACTTCTAACACCTTCCGTACCAATCTACCCCTTTATAAATCCCGCGATGTCTTGATTGTATTGATGTATTGTTTGAAGTGTATATTGTATATAGATGGAAGACTTGCCGAAACCATGATATCAGTAAATGGATGTAACTGGAGAATCATGTAGATGGATGTATATCCATGGTTTGGTTCAGTCAATATATATTGATTAGATTGAATAGACGGATTCATAGATCCATGTTGTATTGAAGTTTTATACTTGAATCATATTCAAGTCAGATTGATTATATTGAGACTCATTCTGAGTCAGACAATTAGAAAAGAAATTGAATCCCGAATTATGTTTTAGTGCCATCGGTAACTGCTACACATGGACGGCAGGATTTGCGTCTTTTTCAAAGACAGTTACCATGTTGATAACACTGTTTGTTAAGTTGTCTACTTTAAATAGGCAAGCACCCATATCTCCGGCTCCCTGAGTCTCAAGAGACCGGTCCCGCTTAAACCTATGTTTACTAGGGTCCTTATTTTAATTTAGTATAACTTGAGGGGTTTTATGTAAAAATAATTTTGTATAATTTTCTAAATACACCTCAAGTATTTTATTATCGTCTTTAGAGTTTTCATTGATGTATATTTTATCAATGTGACATTTCTAGTGAATAAAACCTAATTTCATAATATATGGTATTTATTTGTAATATTGGAATTATATGGTATTTTCTTGTAAACGAGATGTTTTTCTTGAATTTTGGAAATGTGGAATATTATAAATATTAAAAATAGATATTTTGATATTAATTACACATATATTTATTTATTAAAAATATAAGTTTTATTTATAATAGAAATCACATTTTCTAAAGAAAATTGTATTTTAAATCTTTCGAGATCGTATGCTTCTTGCGGAGGTCTGCATCTCACTCTACTAGGCCCGAGGATGTGCGATAATCTGCACCATACCGAACAGATTCCCCGAATGAATTGTAGAGGCGCAAGTGCAAAGATTTGTTAAATACATTTCTTATAGAAAAAGGTTCTATAAGTTGAAGGTATTTATATGTAAAGTCGTATTTTCCCAAATCTATGTTCCCAAATTCCATTGTGCTATGTTAGATATGTGTGTTGTGAGGAGGTAGGTCATTATCTCGTGAGTTTTCTAAAGGTATAAAGGTATTATAGAGTTTATGTCGGAAACTAAAGTTTGTGGTATTTTAATGTAAAATTGCGATAAAAGATGCATATAACAAAATTTTATGATGAAATTTGTTAAAGATGTTTATTAATGTTTAATAAACAATATATGATGATATGAAGGTATCTTGATTAAGAAAAATTATAGTTTTTAAAGAAAACCGAATCGGAAGTCGGACTAACTCCGCTTCCGTCGGGTTTTAGTTTTGAATGTTTTTAGAATATAGAAAAGAAGGAGAAGTAGGGACTTACTGGATGATTAGATAGAGGAGAGGAAGAGGAAGAGGTGGGAGTTGCCGGTGCGTCGTTTCGTCGTCGGAATCTCCTCGCATTGCCGTCGGAAGTTCGTAGGAGCTTCGACCTTTTGCTAACTCCACTTGCACACAAAAGACTTGGGAATTTTCTTGAGAGTTTGGGCACAGATTTGGGAGTGAGGAGGGGTGATTTGAGGGTGGTATTTATAGGAAAAAATTAGGGTTTTAGGGTAGTGAAAGGGTGTATAAAAAATTTGTATTAAAATGGATTAAATGAGTGTTTTAATGTGCTCTGTAAATGTGCTTGAAAAACAAATAATATAGGAGTTATGGGGGGAGTCCAAGAGTCGCCAGAGTTGAAGAAAAATGGGGTTTGCTCCAAGTTGGACCGGCGGCGTCGGCCGAGTCACCGAGTTCGCCGGCCCGAGTCACCGAGTCGGGGGCTCATATTTGTGCCGCGTGTCCCTGACGCTTGGTCTAGCTTCGTGTGCATGTTTATTTAGGCTGTGACTCTTGGTTTTACGGGATGTGCATGTGTAGACTCTTGGGCTCCTTAAAGATTAACAGAATTTTAAATAAAAATAATGTGTAGCTGATAGGATTTTAACTCTGCTGCTATGGTTCAGCTGTGCAAGGTTTTACCAATGAGCTACAAGCTCCTTCTTGCTACTCAAAAGAAAATCAAATTTATAACTTATGCTCAGGCTCAAGTAACCCTTTCTGTAATTTTGAAAAAAATTGTACAGAAAGTTTAGGGTTGTTATAGCTACCGTACACTACGCCTTGACGGAGGCCAAACTACCATAGCACGAATACTAAAATAGCACTTATCTGAAATGACGGAGGGCTACAACAGGTTTTTAAGAAAACCCTTTGCGTAATGAACTTGATATCGTTGTAGAATCGAGTGATTTTGAAAAGGAGTGTTTTTTAGGCTTTTGCTAGTTTTGCTAAAGAGGTCACTCCCGGTGAAAGGGTCTCGGCTCTTTCCCTATCGAATAAGGTGCAGGATATTTCATAAATACAACTATGCAAAACATGAACTAAAAAAGCAATCAAAAGACAAAACAGAGTGGGTTGTAGCATCTGCTAGTATCGCTAAAGAGGTCACCCCCGGTGAAGGGATCTCGGCTCTTTCCTTATCAAATAAGGTGCTGGATATTCTACAAGGAATACCGCTATGCAAAGCAAGAACTAGATCTACCAGTTTTTAAAACAAGATTCTGCAACATCTTTAGGTTTCTTTTATTTCATTAATCTCATTAATGAAGTCCCATCAATTATGCTTCCTAAGCATCACAGAAGAAATGAAAGCAACAATAATTATTATATATCATATATATAATATAAGTATTCGTCTCAGAATATCAAGTGATCACATCACAGAATATCAGCAGCAGAAGAACACATATGAAATATTGGATATACTAGGAATTCTGTGTTTTAATTAAGCCAATAAAAATGCGGATTCCACGGCCGCGATGAATAGCTAAACCCACATCCCTAGACCCCTACGAGAGCGGCAATCAACCCTACCAATTCTAGAGTTAGGAGACCCGGTCTCAACTCCTCGAGATGGTCTCCCACTGGACCATAGAACCCGGTTACTTGTGCTCCCCGCCTTGGGTCTATCCTAAAGCGGAAAAGTAAATAATATACATCAATGGTGACATCATCCTCAACCCGGAAGTGCCCCAATAAAAGAATATTACATACAAGCTCTTACATGAATGAAAATGAAAAACTCTCATCTCACATAAAAAAAAACCGGCTATTCAAAACACGACTATCCAATATAACATATCACAACAACACATAACATCACATGTCATCAACGTAAGTAAATATGCGTATCCCAATTGCCGTTGACATATAGCAACGAAACCGGTGATACACCATATATTACACTTACGGTCTCAGAAAAGAAAGCGAAAAACTACAACAATTGGAATCCGCAACCACCTTAGACATCATAAACCCAATGTGTCACATACTTTGGATTTCATGCCTAACCAAATGAATTCCTTAGACATCACATACCTAACAATTATAAACCCCGTATTTTAGTCTCGATATTGAAAACACTTTCCAATAACCGGTCGGGTAATTCAACAAGATTCCCGACAACATGATCGAATGCTCGTCGGAAACTTTAGTAGACGGCCGCACCCCCGATGTCATCGACGAAGTGCACTTAGGCGGAACACCACGGCCGCGAGCACCCGAATGGATGCTTTTGGCGACGGGGTTCTCCTACAGTCACTTGGTTGGGGCTATGGGGCATTGCTATCTAGTAAGGTTACCCGGCGAGTATCCGTGTACGCTACGTGATTACGGCAGACTTTTGATCAACATCATAATCCCGTGGCAACCGATCAAATGAGACTAAACTACTAGATTTATAAAATTCAAATTAGTTATCACATAACTAATATTTGTGGATTCCAAATATTATATCACAATCACAGATAGCTGGACGATGTTAAACTTTTCGATCGAATAAATATACACCCAAAATTTCCCAATGAGCTCAACACTTGAGCGGAGTTTAAAAAGTACCCAGAACATGCCACAGCACCTATGGACCAACCGTAGAAGGGTCAACCCTTGCCTCACCTATGGCACCGTGGAACTACCACAAACCCTAGGGTTTGGTGGCGGTTTCGACGTTCACAGAATCGAGTTAGGGTTTCGTTCTTCTAGAGGGTCCACAGAATCACCTGCATGATTTTCTGATTATTTTAAACATGGAAAAATCCAACTCTTGGAAAATTTCCAGCGAGGGAGAAATTGGGTTTTTGATATCCGTTCAAACTTTTTAACGCCGTCTAAATAACCCGAAACAATGTTAAAATTACGAATACGAAATACTCCGAATTGCCAATACAGTAAGACCACATCACATGCAATCTTGGAAAAAACAAGCAACACTTGAAACACTAAAACCCACAGACTGGAACATTGTAAAAATTTGAAACCAAAATGCCCCAGAAAAGCTGGTGAGCTCAGAAATTCCATGCATGTCTCCGGCCAAATTCCGACGAGGGGGGTTCAAATTTCTAATGTGTTCATGTTACATCTCATATAACATTATGCAATTGCTTAAAAAAAATTTAGAGGCCATTTAAAAATCGACAAAAACTAGATTTCATTGTTTCAAGTTTCGGAGTAGTTTCGGTTTCGTATTCTAACAAACATCGTCTAATTCTCTAGCTTGGCTCTGATACCATTGTAGGATTCCCTAGGTCGCCGCTGGGTTTCGGGAGGAATCGACCATGCCGTTTTATAAAAATTGGCGCGCTAAAGAATCCTAACCGTAGAACCTTAACTAGAGAATTAGACAATAGAGCAAGTAAACACTTTTACATACAAAGTGAATAAGGAATACAACCTTTGTAGACCGGTCCTTCACTTCAATAGCTCCGTGTAGTAGTCCCTTCGCTCAAAGTAGTGAACCCCCGGACTCTAGAAAGGCTCCACAAGATGATCGGAACAAGGTTGCTTGAAGTCTTCGAGGCCGAAGATGATCTATGTCGAGGAGAAACCAACTCAAGCTACCTCTTCACTAATATGGAATTAGTGAAGCAAACACCCTAAACTAAATAGCTAGCATAGTAGAGGATGATATAATAGGAATTTTGCTCACTTTAGATTTATTTTTCTTACAATATTTCATCACCTTGAGAAAAGCTAGAAAGCTTTCTCTTGATGAAGAAGAAGATGAAGTGGAGATGATAATGAAACTCATAAGGTGAGAATAGCAACCATGAGTGAGTTTATATCATAGACTAACTCATGTAGAGACTAAACTATGGCTAAAGATAATGGTTAGGTTAATAAATATCTTAAGTAAAACAAATTAGTGGACTAATCAATGGACACATCAAGCTTCAACAAGCTTCTAGCCATGACAAATTTCCAACCAATTTTGATTTACTTTGATAAATAAAAACCTTAGGATTATCATAAGCACGGTGTGAGTCTCATACACCCATGTACCATGTGGCATCTAGCATGACACAAAAAATGTACATTAATATATATCACATATATACCAAAGTACAAGTGAGAAAAAGAAATAATTAGTGAGTAAATATTAGTTATTGTAAGTTAATATATCAAATATATAATGATACATTAAATTATTAAATCAACACTTGATTTAATAACCCGGCTATATCACATATAACCGACTAATATCAATCGTATCAACTTATCGAATCAACACTTGATTCGATAACCCGGCTATATCACATATAACCAACCGATGTTACATATCGCGAGAATAGAATGCGGTATCACATACTCGTATTAATCTCGGTACTGCACATATCACATATGTGCTCCTACTTCATTTCGCTTGAGCCAGGAAACCTCTGTGTAGGACTCTAAAGACTCGTCAATACGACGCCAATAGGTGGTGATCATATCAGCCACCCACAAGCCGCAAGCGGTTTGCTAAACCTAACGGCCACCCGGGTATTGAACGATCAGAAGATCAACAAGCAAGCCTGCTCAAGCTCCTGCAAATCCAATCAGTAACACTACCGTACAGTCCGGTCTCTTCGTCTGATATGTCGCATATCACTGCCTGGGGGTGGTATAACGTCAGACCCCAATATTCTGATAAGTCATGCCGATGTGAGGCTCATAACGGTTCGAGAAACTACTGATAACACGTACCAATAGATCTCAGCAGCCCTGGCCAGGGATTTCCTGTTATGGCCAATCAAACATAACGCAACATCAACCCCCAATACCGGGAGAGAAAAAATCCCCTCCTATCGCTCATTGCCTCCATGTGACTTGGGACTGTACCCAAAAACCACTGTTTTGCACGATCTCTTGAACGTGGTAAGGTGGAAATCAAAGCATAGTGGGAATCACACAAGACTCTATGACGATCTTGGGTCGACAGACTAACTTGTACCAGTGTCACCAGAGAACTGCTATCTGACGATAGGTATAATACCATCTAGGAGTTCTCGACGAGTCCGTTCAGTGTGCCCAGTCTCCACTGAGCACCCGTATACCATCTCTGATATCAAACACCAATGGATATGGGATCATCCATCGTCCATCATATGGGTCGAGAAGCGTATACGCTTTTCTACTCTGGAATATCGATGCCCCGTCTCGATACTCCTACGACTAGGAACATTTGAAGGATGTACTCACCGACTACCTCTGCCCCACTAGTATGATCTGCATCATAATAGTGGTAGTCAAGTACTCATCCTAAGGGCTTTATAAACATGTAATAGAGAGACAATAAGTGTACATATTAAGGTAAAGAGCACCCAGATTGCATACTATAATGTCGAGCAAGAAAGTCCTCCCTATATATGTCCAAGCATCCACTATAATATACATCACATGTATAATAATGGCCTCTAGGTCATACATATAACTAACAGTTAGGGACCTATTTTTTAAAAACTAATATATCCTTTTCTTTATTGGATAAACTGGGATATAATTTTTTGAAAATATGTTCTAAACATTTTCCTTTATCATGAGATAATTGGGTACGGTGTATTGAATAACGGGATATACATTCTTAACCAAAATACGTCTTTCAAATTACAACACACAAAGTATGAGTTAGTGAACTCATAGGACTTATATATATTGATGTATGTTATCCGACGTCAATACGGACAAGGGGATTGGTACTCACACTTTGTTATGCTTTCCTATGAGTTCTCTGGTTTTAGACACGCATTCTTGTTGAGACGCAAAGTCCAAAATTTTTGAGAAATTCATAGGATATTAGAATAAAGTAGAAAACCAAATATTGCAAGTATCAAAGATTCTTCGATGTGTTCGAAGATGTGGATACTTATGCTAGATATTCGGTAATCGAGAATTTGATTCTTTCTCAGATTACTCGTCCGTGGGTGCGCTCCTTGATGAGTAATGCTGAGTGGCCTTTTTCATTAAGGGATATGGATTGGAAACTGTTGCATGTCAATTTAATATGGTTCCATCTAAATAAGTGCCTGTAATTCTATATGTGATATAGAATGAGATCATATCTTAAGGTTGTTAAGATATGGAGCTATCCGGTTTATACTTAAAACATAATCCGGAAAAACTCATAGCACATTTCGATAATATGCAGTTTGTGATTTATCACAAGCTTTGGTAAGGATTTAACTTCTACCATTTTCAAGATCAAAAGTTGTTTTTTTATTGACTCGCCACTTTTTTAGAAAAGGAATTTCTTGCGAAAGAAATTAGTTCGAGTATGGTAGAACCGGAAGTGATTCCAGAACCACAAACGGTTACTGAAAATTTAGTAGAACCTGGAGATTCGATTGACCCTGACAAATCTTAGCTACTCCACCGATTTAATAGGAGTCCTCAGCCAACTGAGAGATATTTCAGTTCCCTCATAGACGGTGACAGGGAGGCTTGCATCATGCGATGATGACCCTACTATATCAGCAGGTCATAGGAAGTGGTGACTTCTGACTGATGGTTGGATGCCAAGTTATCCAAATAGGATTCCACTGCAACAAAGTATGGACTTTGTTGGGTGCTCCTAAAAGGGTAAAACCCATAAGGAGCAAGTAGATCCTTCGAGATCAGTGCAAATGGAAAGCTATTAACCTTATAAGGCTAGACTTGTATAAGGTTTTCATTAAATACCCAGTGTGGATTGTGATGACACTGTTACTTCAGTGTCTGTGCTGAAGTCCATATTGATATAACTTGCCACTGTTGTTTTTCATGACTATGATATCTAGAAAGTGGATGACTATAACGTTTTTCTAAATGGGATTTAGAAGTGTACGTGTATATGACTCTGCCAGAGGGTTATCATAATCAGTGGGAGCAGCGGATAGTGTGCGGGTAGCTTAAGTCTATTAGTATACCAAAGCAGGCATATTGGAGAAAAGATCATATGTTTTTTATGTTACGGTCAAATTGTTTGACTTCATCAAAATGATATATGAAACTAGTATTTGTAAGAAGGATGTAGAGAGTACTGTCATATTCTTCATATGGTATGTGGATGACAACGAACTGGTTGGCTTTCTCGTTCACTTGACGATCGTCTTTCTATACGCAATTCTTTCTATCGTCTTTGGATTGACAGGAATGCCGGTAGTTTGATATCGAACAATGACAACCTTAGCGAAGTCAATCAAACTCCACGTCTTTGCCTCTCGGCTTTCCTCTAGTTGAAGTAGGATAACAGAACTGAAAGAGCTTCAGCATCAGAGGATATGCCTATCTTCCCTAATTCCGATATTATACCAATGAACACTCCTGATAGAAAGTGATGTTCTTATACTACAGCTCAATCAAACTGTAGTTGTCATAGATGTTTCTCAATATAGGATAATATATTAATCATTCTGGGGACTAGGTCTATAGAGATAGATCTATTAAGTTTTGGGATTGTCCCAATTGAGGTAAGATGACACCAATCTAAAAGTGTTTTGAATTAGACGACTCATAGCTCGGTAGTGTACCAGCATATGGATGAGTCACCATTACTAAAGAGATGCCTTCAGGACTGATGAGGAGAGGGACTCATATAAATGACTTTTTACATGCTTCAGCTGTTGGGTCAATCATGTGATGTCATATGCAAAGACCAAATGTTTCATTTTGCACTCTTTGTAATAAGAAGATATTAGTCCAATCATGGAGAAACAAATGGGAACCAATGAAGAACATATGAGAATGTTCATGGTGTATGGTAATGGCAGTCTCCAATAGGAGATAGTTACCGATTCTGGTTTCCTAGATGACATGAAAGACAAAGTGTTTATCACGAGTTACAAGTTTACTCTCTTTAGTGGGAGCAGTATATTGGAAAGAGTCCCAAGCAGGATACTGGGGTAGTCATGACGCTGGGTGCTGAATCAGCTGTGGATACAGCCTAAGAACTTGATGGATAAAATTGTTTATATATGAACTTTGTCCCAACGTCTAACCAGGAAAATTGTAAAGAAGGTATCACATAGTTTGGGAGATAGTTGATCTCCGCGAAGTTGAGAAATAGATAGACAAAGAAATATTCATTGTATCGGATCCACTCACTGAGGTTGTTTCTTGAACACGGTTTGTGAAACTGTTAGTAGAGAAGTTGGGTATGCGATACCGCAATATTTGGCCTTAACTGCAAGTGGGAGATTGTTGGATATAGGTGCCCTCAAGACAATTATTGTAATTGTAAAGAGGACCTATACGGAGAGATCAATCTTACTCAAGATGATAATATGCTATCTAGTTTGTCTTTATCATTCATGTGGATATGTTTTACTCGTTATCACGTATCGTTAATACATAATGATAAAGCCCATAGGATCTTTACTTGAATACCAGGATTATGATAAGTATCATACTAGTGGGGCATGGCTAGTCCATAAGCACATCCTTAAATGTCCCTAGTCATGGGAGTATCAAGACTGGACATCGATATTCCAGAGTAGAATAGTGTTTATGTTTCTTGATCCTGACCGGGGCGATGGTTGATCCCATATCCATTGGTGTTTTACACCGAAGATTGTATACAGGTGCTCATTGGAGAATGATTTTCACTGGGCGGGCTCATCAGAGAACTCCAAGATAGGATTATACTTATTGTCAGATAGCAGTTCTCTTGTGACATGAGTACAGGGTAGTCTGTAGACCTAAGATCATCATAGTGTCTTGTGTGTTCCCACTGTACTTTGATTATTACCCTGTCACGACTTTAAAGAATCGTGCAAACATGTTTTAGTTGGGTACAATCCCGAAGCACGTGGAGACAATGAACTATCAAATGGATTCATCTCTCCCGGTATAGGGATTTGATGTCGCATTGTGCGTGATTGGCTATAACCATAAGTTCTTGGCTAAGATAGACGGGATTTACTGATAACTGTTATCATTAGTTTCTCTGGTGGTTATGGGCTTGATATTAGCACGACTTATAGGTTATTGGGAGTATGGCGGTTTTCACCTCCTAGACCCGGTATGCGACACTCTAAGAAGAAGAGACCGGATGTAACACCCCAGGTAGAGTTAGGGATGAATACCACCTACCCCGTGAGAAGTGAGATGTTATCCGGTATCGAGGTGGGGATGTAACCGTTACGGATACACACGGGGACCTACTGTAGAACAATGGGGAGTATCGAATTCCATTCTAAAAGAGGGTACGATCAAAACTATAAATGGAATGATACCACTCCTATAACACTGAGGTGCCTTTTAGATGAATCGGGACTCCAGAGTTTGAAGAACTCCATAGTGAAGCGTTCTTGAGCTAGGGAAATTCTGAGATAGGTGACCTACTAGGAAGTAGCCCCTTCTTGAGTCCGGTTCATTCAAAGGGACACAACTGTTAGTTATAGGTATGCCCTAGAGGCTTGTAACATTTTGAAAATCGTTTCGGTGAAATTTCGAAAAAACGGTAAAATAAGGGGGTTTTCTGTAAAAAGTCAAAATGCAAATATCTTTATTATAAAATTAAATATATATATTCTAACTATGTAATTACTAGTATTTCGTGTTTATTGAGCCACTGGTGAAATTTCAAATTTTCTAAAAAAAATATTATTTTAATATTATTTTAAGCCGGTAAGAAAATACATTAAATCAGCGATAAATACAAATTTAAATGGGCTAATTTTAATCTTTAAAATCATGTTAATTAAAATCTAGTTGTAATATAAATTTTTAGTATTTTATTTCAAGTTTTAATGGGTTTTTATTATGGAGAACAAAAAAATAATTAATTTAAGCTAAAACTTGCAATTTTGAGCTTGTGGGGGGTCTTTTTGCATGGAATTCTTTTTGTAATCACTCACACACGCCCTCACCCCTCCATGGCCGAGCCCACCATCAGCAGCCCACTTCTCCCCCTCAAAAATTTGTCCATCTCATTTGTATGGGTGAAATAGAGTTTATAGATGTAGGTTAAGATGTATTGTTTTGGAGGCTCATTGTACCTTGATTTGAGGGGGGTTGACTTGACCAATTTTGCACAACACCCACACCATTCCCCCCATCTTCCACTGGCCGAAAATGATCAGCCCTCCCCTCTTGAAAAAAATACTCACTTCTTCACATCAAAAATCCATAAGAATGCACTCAAAAATCCAAACTAAAACCTTCCAAACTCCTAACTAAGCCTTACCCATTTCTCCTCAACCTATACTAGCATGATTCTTGGAGCAAGTTAGCATTTTGGAAGTCAAGATTTGTCAAGCTAGATCTACAAATTGAGGTATAAATCCTAACCCTTTTGTTCAATTGATGGTTATTGCTTTAATCTAGCTTAATTAGGAAATTAATCTTGGTTCTAATTGCAAGTTTTGGATTTTCAAGAGGGGGTTGTGAATTAAAATTAGGGTTTTTGTTGTGTAATTATGGTTGCAAGTGTAATTCATCTTTTTGTGAAATGAAAAAAGAAACTAATCAAATTGCTAGTTTGTAAATTGTTAGGTTGAAATTGTGATAATTACGCTTTATTGCTAACTAGGTTTTTGTAAACCATGAATTTGTTTAAGAGAAAAATGTAAGTAGGTTTTTCATGACTTCATTAACATTCTAAAAGGTAGTTTAATGCTTTAGATCATGAAAATCCTAGCTAAATTGTCGTTTGTGCATTTTTGCTATAAATTGTTAAAAATTTGAGTATATTGTAAACTAGAATTTTGGGGTTAATGAAATTTATTGGGATTAAATTATGGAAATTGTTTTTATGAATTTTTAAGATATTTAATAAGTATTATGGCCACTAGATTTGTTTAAACAACATGTTTTGTACAAAAACGGCGAATTGTGCTTGCTAGATTTTCGGAAAAATGACTTTTTAAGTAGAATTGGGTTTTTGTGAATTTTAATCTATTTTATATCAAAATTAGTGTTCGTGAATGTGCAAATGAGTGTATTTGGGTTTTTCTCGTTGGTTTGGCGTTTGTACGCCGACGTCGAGGGTTTTTGGGTTGATTTGTGAAAGCAACCATAGGTTTGACTTATGTGGGATTCGTGTGTCGTTTTGGTCATGAGTCAGATTTTAATACGATACGATGCGATGTGATATGTAGGTACCCCCATGTGGACTTCGAGACGACAAGTAAGCGCGTGGCGACGTCGGCACCGGCGAGCGAGGATCAGGTGAGTAGATTTATATCTACGGGGAGAAGTCGGGTGGATGGCGTATAGCACCCCCGCAGTTCGTGGTGATGTATACGAATACGTATACACATAGATATTGATTATATGTTGTTGAGATTATTGATTATAAGATGGATATTTGGTATTTTTGGATTGGTTTAGTGTAGTTGTGAAACCCTAGAGTAGTGGTCGCACTCACACACGCACGTACACACATATTTGCATACATTCTTTCTTTCATATGTGCGTATGGGAATATATATTTATGTGTTCAGATAGGTATGGGACTATGTGTTCATATACTGGATTTGAGAATAGTATTTGGAATTTGAGATGAGTCGATGAGACTGGGCTTGAGGCCAGGAGATCGGTGATGTGATTTGGTTCGTATTGATATACGACATGATGTTTTAGCGGGTCTTTTGGCGTAGTGATTCGTACACCTACATGCATACTTAGGCGGTATCAGTATTGTACTAGACGTAGATCAGTACCCCGATCATGATATTTGATAAAGAGGATACCAGATGAATAGTATGATGAATGTGATATTGACCCGTACCCAGATTTGGGATGCCGTACGACGGATTTACGTACGAGCTATATATTGATGATTGATCCGCACTCTTGACTTGGGATGTCTGATTATAGATATGGTATCGAATATGATATTATTGAGGCGGGATCACCGACTAATATATATACAGGTATGTATATGTATCGACTCAGATGTTAGGCGGTTTCCTTACCTGTAGTCCAGCTTGTTAGCTTAGCCCTTTAGTTTAGTTTAGTTGTTAGATTAGATTCGATTCTTACCTATTTCAAAAACTAACGAATTGTGTGTATTTTAAAAGACAGCCCAAGGGATCCTACGGATATTTCAAAAGACATATCTTTTCATAAAAACACTGTAGCCCCTATTTTCAAAACCCCATGATTCGTGTTATTTCAAAAGGCACCATTTGTAGGACTTATATTAGATTAATGCAGGTTAGTTACAGTTGCGTCTAGTTTTCAGCTCCCGCTTGTTATTGTGGTTCGCTTCGCATCGCATACTTATGTTATAATTTCTTATTGCAATGTTGATATCATATTGTTAGGACAACAGCACCATTACCGATGATGCGTATGTACCACGTACACTTACTTGCCGGCTCACACACATCTTCATCGGTAATTGCCATGTCACGTACACCTTAGAAAATATTATTGCTTGACATAGCCTGTTAGCTAATGGTTTAGACATGATATTAGCGTACTTGCCTTATATGTTAGTTTAGACATTGTAGTTATTACCTGCTATTTCATGCATACTGTTATTCATTGTTATGCCGCAATCATGGATTCTCATGCATATATTCACTATTTTACGTGTTATTGAGGTTTTGGATTCGGATTTCCATGAGATCTTCTGGATTTGGAGGAAAACCGCAAAAACATAAATAAACCTTTTCTCTCTTTTAGAATAAAAAGTGCGGTTTTCCCATGATGTATGAGTCGTCCACCATGAGTTTGCTGATGGATTTCGAGACCCGATTCGAGGAGTGGAGGAACCGTTTCGGGTACATGGTGGGCCCGGTGCGGTACCCCGGGGCAAGAGGAATGTGTTGTTGACGTTGAGCCCGGCAGGGGAGCACTACCGACCAGTGATATTACCCGACGCGTCGGATATCCGGAGGATACCGTCGTGGTCTTGAGATGGATGGTAGGGGCCGATCTGGATTGACGGCACCCTAGATATTGATTTTGAGATATTGAGGTACAGAGATTGTGATACAGAGATATCGAGATATTTGGACACTTGTTTTGTGTCGATGCTGGGCACTGTTTTATGCTGATTTCATTATGATACCTCATTTTAAAAATACAAAGGAAATCTCATTAAATTCTGAAAACAGTTCTTCATTTACATGTATTCTGTTTTCATGCATTCATACCTCATTCATATGGTATATTGCTACCTGAGGCACTGATACGGGCACATGAGATTACACTCGGGTTAGATATTTACCCTAGCCTTGTTATAGGTTGCATGTTATATTTATAATTGAGGATATATTTTGATCTTTGACCTAGGTTGCGTTATTTATGCGATTTCTTTCCGTAGATGTTTTTCTATTCACGAGTTGGCAACTCACCCCCGTTGTGCCCCAGTTTCTTGAAGGTTTGCCGTACAGATTTCATTACGGCTTTGCGGGCATAGTTTCCTTCGGGTGATTTGCTAGTAGGTGGGTTTACTTGTATCGTACCCGCATTATAAATCTTGTATATTATTATTCTGTTGTATCTAGAAGTTCCATCAACCAAATATGTATTTATTTTGAGATAGAGACCAATGATGTTATTCCTTCGACCTTAGAGTCGCGCGTCTTATTTCTGTGGTTTTCTTGTGGTTTGAGTTTCCTTTGAATTTTGATCCTCGCCGTTGGCGTTGTATATTATATTGCTTGTGTGGTTGTGACCGTCGATTGACGAAGAGCTAGCTCCCGCTTAGGGATGGCTTTTTATTGATTTCGTATATTATTCATGTTGTATCCCGTTTGGGGGCCAGTATTTACAAAGGAGACTCTGCCGAAATTTTCAAGAAATATTTGATGTTTTAAAAAAACGCATAATTCGGCTTATGCTATTAAAACTACTTGATTTAAATTGGTTTTTCTTCACTCTACTGCTTTTCTTGGTTTGGATTTCTGGGTTTTCGGCTTACTTAGATTACGAACGCCTCGAGACGTTTCGTAGTTTAAGTGCCGGTCATGTTCCGTACTTTTCGGGTCGTGACAAGGCTATTATTATACATGTGATGTATATTATAGTGCATGCTTGGACATATATAGGGAGGTCTTTCTTGCTCGACATGATATTATGCTATCTGGTTGCTCTTTATCTTAACATGTACACTTATTGTCTCTCTATTACATGTTGATAAAGCCCTTAGGATGAGTACCTGACTACTAGGATTATGATGCAGATCATACTAGTGGGGCAAAGGTAGTCGGTAAGTACATCCTTCAAATGTTCCTAGTCATGGGAGTATCGAGACGGGGCATCGATATTTCAGAGTAGACTAGCGTATACGCTTCTAGACCCATATGATGGACGATGGATGATCCCACATCCATTGGTGTTTGACATAAGAGAAGGTATACGGGTGCTCAGTGGACACTGGGTACACTGGACGGACTCGCCGAGAACTCCTAGATGGTATTACTCCTACGTCAGATAGCAGTTCTTTGGTGACACTGGTACAGGTTAGTCTGTCGACCCGAGATCGTCATAGAGTGTTGTGTGATTCCCACTGTGCTTTGATTTCCACCTTACTACATTCAAGACATCGTGCAAAACGGTGGTTTTTGGGTACAGTCCCGAGTAACATGGAGGCAATGAGCGATAGGAGGGGATTTCGTCTCTCCAGGTATTGGGGGTTGATGTTGCGCTATGATCGATTGGCTATAACAGGAAATCCCAGGCCAGGGTTGCTGAGATCTACTGGTAAGTGTTATCAGTAGTTTCTCGAACCGTTATGGGCCTCACATCGGCATGACTTATCAGGCTATTGGGGTCTGACGTTATACCACCCCCAGGCTGTGATATGCGACATATCTGACGAAGAGACCGGACTGTACGGTAGTGTTACTGATTGGATTCGCAGGAGTATGAGCTGGCTTGCCTGTTGATCTTCTGATCTCTCATTACCCGGGTGGCCGTTACGTTTAGCAGACCGCTGACGGCTTGTGGGTGACTGATATGATCACCACCTACTGCCGGCGTATTGACGAGTCTTTAGAGTCCTATGCAGAGGTTTCCTGGCTCAGGAAAAACGAAGTAGGAGCACAAATGTGATATGTGCGGGACCGAAATTAATACGTGTATGTGAAACCGTATTCTATTCTCGCGATATGTGATATCGGTCGGTTATATGCGATATAACCGGGCTGTCCAATCAAGTGTTGATTCGATAAGTTGATACATTTGATATTAGTCGGTTGTATGTGATATAGACGGATTATTAAATCAAGTGTTGATTTCATAATTTAATGTATAATTATATATTTGATATATTAACTTACATTATCTAATATTAGCTCACTTAAGATTTCTTTTTCTCAATTGTGTACACTTAGTATATATGTGATATATATTAATGTACATTCTTTTGTTTCATGCTAGATGATACATGAAACATGGGTGTATGAGACTCACACCATGCTTATGATAATGAGAGGTTTTATTTATTTAAAGTAAATTATAATTAGTTGGAAATTAGTCACATGGTTGAAGCTTGTGGAAGCTTGTGGAATCATTGACCAAGTCCACTAAGTTTGTTTTACTTGAGATATGTATTAACCCAACCATCATGATTAACCATGGTTTGGTCTCTACAAGGGTTAGTATATGATATTAACTCAGCCATGGTTGCCATTATAGACTTTACTTTTTCCATGGTTGCTTTTCTTCATCTCCTTCCTCAAGCTTTCTAGATTTTTGGGGGGTGAAGAAAATGAGTGAGAATTTTTTTCTAAAGTGAGCAAAATTCCTACTTCATCAACCTCTTCTAAACTAGCCATTTAGATTGGGTTGTTTCTTCACTAGTTCATCACTTAGTGAAGAGGTAGCTTGGGTTAGTGTCTCCTCGACGTAGATCATCTTCGGCTTCGAAAACTTCAAGCAAGCTTGTTCATTTCACCTTGTAGAGCCTTACTACAGTCCGGGAGATCACTACTTGGAGCGAAGGGACTACTACACGGATCTTATGAAGTGAAGGACCGGTCTACAAATGTTGTATTCCTTGTTCACTTAGATATAAAGATGTTTACATTCTAGTTTCGTCTAATTCTCTAGTTAAGATTTTAGGTTAGGGTTCTTTAGCGCACCATTTTTTTTTAAAATGGCATGGACGATGCCTCCCGAAACCCAGCGGCGACCCTAGGGAACCCTATAGTGGTATCAGAGCCATGCTAGAGAATTAGACGATATTTGTAGAATTACGAAACCGAAACAACTCCGAAACACTCGAAACAAAATCCTAGTTTCTGTCGAAATTTTTAAGGTGTCTATAAATTTTTAAGCAGTTGCAGAATGTTATATGAGATGTAACATGAACACCACAGAAATTTGAGCCCTCCTCGACGGATTTTGGCCAGCGACATGACATATAATTCCGGCCTGGCCGGTTTTTCCTGAGAATTCTCGCTTCAATATTTTATGGTGTTCCAGTCTCTGGGTTTTGGTATTTCAGGTGTTGCTTGTATTTACTGATATTGCATATGATGTTATATTTCTATAAAGGCAATTCGGAGTGTTTCGTAGTCGTAATTCTAACATCGTTTCGGGTAATTTAGATGACGTTAAAAAGTTCGAACGGATATCAATAACCTATTTTTTCCCTCGCTGGAAATTTTCCAAGAGTCGGATTTTTCCAAGTTTTAAATCTTCAGAAAATCATGCAGGTGTTTTCTATGGACCCTCTAAAAGAACGAAACCCTAACTAGATTCTGTGACTGTCGGAACCGCCACCAAACCTTAGGGTTTGTGGTAGTTCCACGGCGCTATAGGTGAGGCAAGGGTTGACCCTTCTACGGTTGGTCCATATGTGCTGTGGCATGTTCTGGGTACTTTTTAAACTCCGATCAAGTGTTGAGTTCTTTGGGAAATTTTGGGTGTTTGTTGATTCGATCGAAAAGTTTAACATCGTCTAGCTATCAGTGATTGTGATACAATATTTGGAATCCACAAAATTTAGTTTTATGAAAACTAATTTGAATTTTATAAATCTAGCAATTTAGTCTCAAGTGATCGGTTGCCACGGGATTTTGATGTGGATCAAAATTCCGTAACAATTACATAGTGTACGCGGATACTCGCCTGGTAACCTTACCAGATAGACATGCCCCATAGCCCCGACCAAGTGACTGTAGGAGAACCCCGTCACCAAAAGCATCCGTTCGGGTGCTCGTGGCCGCGGTGTTCCGCCTAAGTGCACTTCGTCGACGCCATCGGGGGTGCGGCCGTCTATTAAAGTTTCCGACGAGCATTCAATCAGGTTGTGGGAAATTTTGTTGAATTACCCGACTAGTTATTGGAAAGTGTCTTCAATAACGAGACTAGGATGCGAGGTTTATAATTGTTAAGCATGTGATGTCTAAGGAATTCATCTGGTTAGGGATGAAATCCGATGTATGTGATACATTGGGTTTATGATGTCTAAGGTGTTGCGGATTCCAATTGTTGTAGTTTTTCACTTTCTTTTCTTCGACAGTAAGTGTAATATGTGGTGTATCGCCGGTTTCGTTGCTATATGTCAACGACAATTTGGATAATCATATTTACTTACGTTGATGACATGTGATGTTATATGTTGCTGTGTTATATTATATTGGATCGTCGTGTTTTGAATAGCCGGGTTTTTTTATGTGAGATGAGAGTTTTTCATTTTCATTCATGTAAAAACTTGTATGTAATATTCTTTTATTGGGGAACTTCCGGGTTGAGGATGATGTCACCATTGATGTATATTATTTACTTTTTCGCATTAGGATAGACCCAAGGAGGGGAGCACAAGTAACCGGGTTCTAGGGTCCAGTGGGAGACCATCTCGAGGAGTCGAGACCGGGTCTCCTAACTCTAGAATTGGTAGGGTTGTTTGCCGCTCTCGTAGGGGTCTAGGGATGTGGGTTTGGCTATTCATCGCAACCGTGAAATCCGTGTTTTTTACTGGCTTAATTAAAACACGGAATTCTTAGTATATCCAATATTTCATATGTGTTCTTCTGCTGCTGATATTCTGTGATGTGATCACTTTATATGATGAGACGAATGCTTATATTATATATATGATATATAATAAATATTGCTGCTTTCGTTTCATCTATAATGCTTAGAAAGCATAATTGATGGGACTTCCTTAATGAGATTAATGAAATAAAAGAAACCTAAAGATGTTGTAGAATCTTGTTTTAAAAACTAGTAGCTCTAGTTCTTGCTTTGCATTGCGGTATTCCTTGTAGAATATCCAACACCTTATTCGATAAAGAAAGTTCCGAGATCCCTTCACCGGGAGTGACCTTTTTAGCAAAACTGGCAGATGCTACAACCCACTCGGTTTTGTTTTTGATTGCTTTTTTTTAGTTCATTCTTTACATGGTGGTATTTGTGAAATATCCAGCACCTCATTCGATGAGGAAAGAGCCGAGATCCCATCACCGGAAGTGACCTCTTTAGCAAAACTAGTAAAAGCCTAAAAAACACTCATTTTCAAAATCACTCGATTCTACAACGATATCAAGTTTATTACGCAAAATGTTTTCTTAAAAACCTGTCGTAGCCCTCCGTCATTTCAGATAAGTAGTATTTTGTATTCATGCTACGTTTGTTGGCTTTCGTCAAGGCGTAGTGTGCGGTAGCTACTTATTGCTTATCTACTGCATATGATGCGATTGGATTAGGATAGTCGTACGACTTTGTTGGCTTTCGTCAAGGATCGTGCGGGTGGGTTTAATTCAATCATGAAATGTACGGATTGAACCTGACTAGCGGACTATGGTTTGTTGGCATTCATCAAGGTCATAGGACGCTAGGGGCAAAATATTATCGGGAATTTCAAGTGTTGAAATTTGCAATGAGATTGCATACCTTCTATGAGATAGTTGGATCCCGATACCCACTGCGAGTAAGAGTTACCCCTGGGAGAGTTTTACACATTACAATTAGTCGATCAAGTAAGTGTCTAGAAAGGTGTTAACAGGGTTACGCCCCTGGGAAAACGATGTTGATTTTCATTAGGTCCGTGCGAAAGCACGGGGAACCTCCCTCAAAGTACCGACACTGGCCTGGCCGAAAGATTGGCGAACTTATAGGGTGTAATAAATCCTGGCTAGTATTAACTTTTAGGGTTTGAAAGAAGACTTGATAAAAATAGTGGTATTTATCCTGATTAGATAAAATAAATAACCAATCTAATCTTGCAAGAGCGCACGCAGAGTGTTTTCTTCTATCTCTCTCGTGGTAGCGACCATGTCACGCCTTAATCAAGATAATAATATGGATGGATTGACTGAACCTGCTTATTATACTGAGCTGGGCAACATTGGTTCCGCTCTATCTTATAATTGTTATAAGTCCGAGCAGGAAATAGGGGATATCCGGATTCCTATGCGACCCAATCGAGGAATAAGCATGTTGATGCATATTCTTCGGGTGTGCTCGTTACCAAGAACTGTTTCTCAGTATTCTCTACGTCCTAGGTATGACATACCAGATTATGATCCTACATATGTAATCTGTTACATGGGCTAAAGAAAGGTAGAGAACAGGGAATAGGTGATATGTCTCTGAGTATTAGAGAATGGTGCAATTGTTGTAGCCAAGTTAGTTGGCAAACATAACCTTGTATTACCAAATGGTAAATACATTGATTCTGAACATATGTTATTAGATACCGAACCTGATATACTGTTGGATATAGTGCCCTCAAAGTCAATTATTGGATCGCAGGCTCGTGATTGCAATGATTGAGGGAGGACCTATGCCGGTAGGACAGTCTTACTCAAGATGATAGTATGCAATCTGGTTTATTTTTATCATTGTGTACATGCTTTAGGTGATATTACAGATCACTATTACACATTGATAGAGCCCTTAGGATTCTTGCTTGACTGCTAGCAGTATGATGGCGATCATATACGTGGGAGCTGGGGTCTATAAGCACATCATTAAAGTGTCCCTAGTCGTGGGAGTTTCGAGACTGGGCATCGATACTCCATGAGTAGACTAGTGCATACAGTCGAGACCCCGACAAGGGGCGGTGGACGGTGTCATAAGCCATTGGTGTCAGTTGGTTCACCTAATATGTATACAGGTGCTCATTGGGTTATGAGTACACCGGACAGGACTCGCCGGGAACATGCTAGTTGGTTTTATATACCTATCGTCAGATAGCAGTTCCATGGTGACATTTGTACAGGTTAGTTCATCGACCTGAGATCGTCATTTTTCTCATGTTAGTTCCCACTGTACTTTGATTACTACCCTACCATGGCTCAAAGTAGTCGTGCAAACAGGTTTTAGTTGGGTACAGTCCCGAGCCACATGGAGGCAGTGAGCGGATCGGCAGGGGTTTCGTCTCTCCCGGTATTGGGGGTGAGATCGCGCTGTGTCTAGAAGAGCCATTACACGAAGTCCTTGGCCAAGGCAGGAGATTTACTGGTAGGTATTCCAGTAGTATCTCATGGTGTTCTGGGCTACACTCCGACACGACTTGTACCGCTTTTGGGGGTTTGACGTTTACCAGCCCCCTAGGCCCGACATGCGATACTCATAGACGAACGGACTGGACTGTACGGATATTGTCACTGACAGGCTCAGTAGGGTTACTGGATGATTTCGCTCATGTTCCTTCCTTTTGGTCAATACCTCGGCAGCCGTTACGCACAGCTAGTGCCACTGACGTGCTAGTGGTTAAATCCACAGCCAGTGTATTGACGAGTCTTTAGAGTCCCCCACAGACAGTTTTCCCAAGTTTCCGGCGAAACGTTGTAGAGGCTGTATGGTAATATGGCCGGGTTCGATCATATACGTGCACTTGTGCATGGATCATGATCGGACGGATCATACTAGTGGGCTTTGGTTTAAGCCGGATCCTAGTATTAGATTTGTTGGATTACTTTCGTCTCGTCGCATTTGCATTCAGTCGGAATGCGGATGCAGATATGTATATATAGGTGAGGGGTATCCTTATGATCCGTCACGAGTTTACTTTAGATGTTGCCATATCTTTTTATTGTTGCAAACATTTGGATTAATGTTTGCTTATGGAAATTGTGAGTGGATATCATCATGAAGGGCATTAAATGTGACATGGACATGGGTAGTGACTCATTGTCTTATTATTTGAGCCATGTCATCTTTAGTGATTGATTATTGGGTGAGATTGTGATGGGAGGAGAGAGAGGGCAGCCACAAATGAGTGGGGTTAGTTCTTGTGTTGATTTATTCTATTGCTCCCTCACATTATTATCTCACACAATAACAAGCTTCTTCTTTTTCTCTAGCTCACAATCTCCACCCATGTCTTCATCTTCAACCTCCATCCATACACTCTCATGTGTTGAGAATCAATGGATGCTTGAGACAAAGTTATCACACACATTCTCTACATCACCTTGGACATGTCGGCTAGAAAACTTCATGTCCGAGTTGCTTCGGTTTGAAGCGGGAGCCCGTAAAAAGACTTCTTGATGTGGTGCCCTTCCGACGAGGAGACCGGAGATCGAGCGAGATCGGAGATGCCGCGAGGAGCAAGAGATGGTGGCTAAAGACCGAAGGATACGGATCGATCGGTATAGCCATTCTAACTTCTTGTAGATAGCTAGTATAGGTTAATGGTACGATCCGGGTTAAAGTCTGCGTTAGCGCCAATTTCGTAAAAAGTTTTTGTTTCCGCGTTTGGCCTCGGATTGACGGCCGGGGCGCTACCGTATACTTACATGGTATTAGAGCCACGCCATTAACCCATAGCTAGCTTGTTTAGATAATGTTAAATTATCAAAATCGAAACGACTATAATACACTGCACTGCACTTGACAGATTCTGTTGATTTTCAATTGGTCTTAAAAAAAATTTTAAACATGTGCAGAAGACTACTGGAGAGACCAAAAGCCTGCACCCCAAAAATGACACCCACCCCTCGGATTTTAGCCGAGCACATGGCCCCCAAAGCCGAGGAGGCCGGCCAAAATAGGGTTTTTGGGGTTGTATTTTTGGGTGCAGTCATGTCTCTGGAAAGTTAGTGCAGTGGTATAGTTTGTTTGGCCCAATTTGGAAATGGTTTTATCAGTTTGTTTTGGCTATTCGGGGGTTATTTCGAATTCGATATTTTCTAATATTGTTTAAAATTTACAGTGCATTACATTACTATCCGCGACCGTGAATGTCATTTGATCGGTAAATCTTTTCTAATCGCTATAACCCTTTTTGACGGATTTGCGAACGTGACATTCACGTTGATGTTCTGTGTTGTGCTGTGATGTTGCGGACTTTTCATGGTGGATAGCCTGGATATAATGGTAATACAGTATGGTTATATTTGTACATTTGATATTGCGGGGCGAGCGTCCAACAAGTGGACTTCCGTCTCTGCCTGTTTGTATATTATTCTTTTAGGGCACGACCGGGTTGAGGTCGATGTCACCGTTGTACATATTTTATTTTCTGTACTAGGATTACCCTGCGGTGGAGTGTTAGTTATGTATATGCCCTAGAGGCCATTGTTGTACATATGATGTATATTATAATGGATGCTTGGATATATATAGAGATGACTTTCTTGCTCGTCATGATAGTATGCTATTTGGTTTCACTTTATCTTAACTTGTTGACTTGTATTGGTTTACTGTTTTACTCTCACATGTTGATAAAGCCCTTAGGATCTGTACTCGACTACTGGGACTATGATGAGATCATACTAGTGGGGCCACGGTAGTCGATGAGTACATCCTATAACTGTTCCTAGTCGAGGGTATATCGAGACAGGGCATCGATACACCAGAGTAGACTAGCGTATACGCATCTTGACCCATATGATGGGCGATGGATGATCCCATATCCATCGGTGTTTGACATCAGAGATGGTGTACGGGTGCTCAGTGGAGACTGGGTACACTGGACGGACTCGCCGAGAACTCCCAGATGGTGATATACCACACGTCAGATGGCAGTTCTCCGGTGACACTGGTACAGGGTAGTCTGTAGACCCGAGATCGTCATGGAGTCTTGTGTGATTCCCACTGTGCTTTGATTTCCACCTTACCACGTCCAAGAGGGCGTGCAAAACGGTGGCTTTTGGGTACATTCCCGAATCACATGGAGGCAATGAGCGATAGGAGGGGATTCGTCTCTCCCGGTATAGGGAGTTGATGTTGTGCTGTGTTCGATTGGCTATAACTGGAAGTCCCTGGCCAGGGCTGATATAGAGATTTACTGGTAAGTGTTACTAGTAGTTTCTCGACCCGTTATGAGCCACACATCGACACGACTTATCGGTTACTGGGGTCTGACGTATACCACCCCTAGACTTGATATGCGACATATCAGACGAACAGACCGGACTGTACGTGAGTGTTACTGATTGGATTCACAGGAGAACGCACAGGATAGCTTGTTGATCTTCTGATCGCTCAATACCTGGGTGGCTGTTACGTTTAGCTGACCGCTTGCAGCTTGTGGGTATTTGATATGATCATCACCTGCTACCGGCGTATTGACGATTCTTTATAGTCCTACACAGAGGTTTCTTGGCTCAGGCGAAATGGAGTAGAGGCACATATGTGATATGTGCAGGAGCGAGAATAATGCGATATGGGATACCGTATTATATTCTCGCGATATTTTGATATGAACCGGGTCACCGGATCAAGTGTTGATTCGATGAATCGGTAAATGATATATTAGTCGGTAATATTCAATATAGCCGGATCGTCGGATCAAGTGTTGATTCGATGATTTAATGTATAATAATATATATGATATATTATTACATTATCGAATATTGGCTCGCTTTATTATTTCATTTTCTAATTGGATGATACATTGATATATATGCGATATATGTTAATTGTATTATTTTCTTTTGTTGCAAATATATAATATATATGTGATATATATTATTGTGACATGATATGATTAATTGTTAAACATGTTTAAGGATGATTAATTGAGGTTAGGGTTTGATTTGGGTTAGATGCTTCATGCACCTTCTAGAAGCATTTTCTTTTGTCATTGTTAAGATATTTTTGGATGACACATTTTTAACCCAACCAAACCCTAACTCTAGTTTATTCTCTACACAATCCTATCCACTCATCCTTGACCATGGTTTATATATCAATCGTATTCATTTCTTTCTATTCATCACAAAAGGAAAAATAATGATTATCTTTTTCCATCATCATCTTCTTCTCTCTTGAAGAAGCTTACTTGATTTTCTTTATGTGATGAATAAATATGAGAAAATGATTTAAAAAGAAAGCAAAAATACTACTCTCTCATCCTCATCTCATCTAGCCCATGAGATTAGTGTGTTCATATTTTTAGAGTGAGAAAGCTTGAGTCTTTGCAACTTCGACGTAGATCATCGGAGATTTGGAACACTTCAAGCAAGCATGGATCGTTCGAGTCGTGGAGCCTCTCATCAGTCCGGGAGATCGTGGATCGCGGCAAAGGGACTTTTTACTCGGAGCTTGTGAAGCGAAGGAGCGGACTACAAAGGTTGTAATCCCTCACACTTAGATAAAAGTTATCATCTTGCATGTTTAAACCTAATAATCTAGCAAAGATCCCGGCTTTGGGTTGTTCGGCACGTCTAAATTTTTATCCGGGCATGTTTGATACCTTATGAACCTTCACAAGAGTGCCTAGAAACCCTACAGTGGTATCAGAGCCTAGCTAGAGCATTAGGCGATGTGTTTACGAAGTTAAAACTCCGATCTAATCCGAACCGACGAAAATAACCCCCTCTCTGGAAATTTTTTAAAATTTGGGTTTTTTCTGAATTAAAAATACGTAAAAAAATCAGCAGGGAATTCTAAGAATTACCATAAAACCCGGGCCCCCAATTCGTCCAAACCGCGGCTAAAGCATGCTTGCGCGGCGGTTCCACGGCGGATTCATGGATTGGCGACACGTGGCTTTTATGGTAATATCCGTAGGTGCTTGTTGATGCTTCTGGGTATTTTTTAATCTGTTTCAAGTGTTGAAAATTCTGGGGTTTGTTTTGTAATAGTAGATTCGATCGGAATATTTAAATTCGTATTTCTTTCCGGATATTTAGAAACTGTTAAACTATTTGAACGGATATCATTAACTCACTGTTTCCCAGTACGGCAAACTTTCAAGTGTTGAAATTTTTTCGGGTTTAAATCTTTCGGAAAAATTGTACAAGTTAAGTGGTGGACCCTCTATAAGACAACAAACCTTAACTCGATTATGTGACCGTCTTGAACTGCCTTTTGAACCTTCGGGTTTGGGGCAGTACGGCGTGCCACATGTGAGGCGTTGGCTTGACCCTTCTACGGCTGGATCACCGGTACTGTGACATATTCTGGGATTATTTGAACTCTGCTCAAGTGTTGAGCATTTTGGGAAATTTTGGGTATTTGATTATCTGTTCGGAAAGTTTAATACTGTCTATTTATCTGGAATGTGATACAATATGTGGAAATGTGATACAATATGTGGAATTCATAGAGTTAGGCATGAAATGCGGAGTATGTGATATTTCGGATTTATGATGTCTAAAGTAATTGTGAATTCCAAATATTGTAGTTTTACACTTTCTTTTCTGTGACATTATGTGTTGCTGTGATATGTTATATTGGATCGTCGCGTTCAGAATAGCCGGGGGTTTTATGTGAGATGAGGGTTTTTATTTTCATTCATGTAAAATTCATTTGTAATGTAATATTCTTTTATTTGGGGCACTTCCAGGTTGCGGTTGCTGTCACCAGTGTATATTATTTACTTTTCCGCATTAGGTAGACCCAAGGAAGGGAGCACAAGTAACCGGGTTCTAGGGTCCAGTGGGAGGCCATCTCGAGGAGTCGAGACCGGGTCTCCTAACCCTAGAATTGGCAGTGTTACTTGCCGCTCTCGTAGGGGTCTTGGGATGTGGGTTTGGCTATTCGTCGCGACCGTGGAATCCGTGTTTTATACAGGCTCGTATTAAAAACACGGACGTCCTAGTATATCCAATATTTCATATATGTTCTTCTGCTGCAATGTTCTGTGATGAGATCATATTACTGCCTGAGACGAATGCTTATACTATATATATATGCTGATATATAAATATTACTGCTTTCGTTTCTTCTGTGATGCTTAGGAAGCATAAGCTGATGGGATTTTTATTAATGAGATTAATAAAAGAAAAGAAACCTAAAGATGTTGTAGAATCAAAACTTTATAAAAAAGGGTAGCTACAGTTTTGCTTTGCACAGTGATATATATGATATATCCAGCACCTTATTCGATGGGGAAAGGGCCGACGATCCCTTCACCGGGAGTGACCCCTTTAGCGAAACTGGCAGATGCTACAAAAAGCGGTTTGTCTTTTGAATGCTTTTAGTATTTTGCTTTGCACAGCGGTATATATGATATATCCTGCACCTTATTCGATGAGGAAAGGGCCGACGATCCCTTCACCGGGAGTGACCCCTTTAGCAAAACTAAGAAAAAGCCTCAAAAACACTCCTTTTCAAAAACACTCGATTCTACGACGATATCAAGTTCATTACGCTCAGGGTTTTCTGAAAAACCTGCGTAGCCCTCCGTCATTTCAGATAAAGACTATTTAGTATTCGTGCTGCGTTTGTTGGCCTTTGTCTAGGCGTAGTGTGCGGTAGCTAACTGGTACTTATCTGTTTAAACATATGATGTGATTGGATTAGGGTATTCGTACGACCTTGTTAGCCTTTGTCAAGTGTCGTGCGGGTGGGTTTAATTTCAATCAAGAAATGACGGGTTAAACTTGACTAGCTTCCTATGGTTTGTTGGCCTTTGTCAAGGTCATAGGGGTTAGGGGCAAAAGCATTATCGGGAATTTCAAGTGTTGAAATTTGCAATGAGATTGCATACCTCCTATGAGATAGTTGGATCCCGATACCCACTGCGAGTAAGTGTTACTCCTGGGAGAGTTTTACACAGGACAATTAGCCGATCAAGTAGGTGTCTAGAAAAGTGTTAACGGGGTTACGCCTCTGGGAAAACGAGGTTTACTTTAATTAGGTCCGTGCGAAAGCATGGGGAACCTCCCTCAAAGTACCGACACTGATCTGGCTGAAAGATTGACGAAATTGTAGGGTGTAATTAATCCCGGCTAATCTTACCTTTTAGGGTTTTAAGGTAGATTTGATACAAACAGTGGGAGACATCCTGATTTGATAAGATAATAACCAATCTAATCTTGCAAGAGCATACGCTAAAGTGTTTTCTTCTCTCTCTCTCCAGGTAGCGACCATGTCAGGCCATAATCAAGATAATAATATGGATGTATTGACTAAACCCGATTATTGTACTGAGCAAGGGAACGTTGGACCCGTTCTTTCTTATAAGAGTTATAAGACAGAACAGGAAACAGGAGAATATCTGGATTCTCACGCCGCCCAAAAGAACATGCATGTTGATGCATCTTCTTCGGGTGTGTTAGTTATTGAGATCTGTTTCTCAGTTCACCCTACGTCCTGGGTATTAGATACCGGATAAGGATCCCATATATGTAAACAGTTACATGGGCTACGTAAAGGTAGAGAACTGGGAAAAGGTGATCATTCCGTTCAAGTAGGGAACGGTGCAAATGTTGCAGCCAAAGCAGTTGGCGAATATCACCTAGTATTACCAAGTAGTGATACACTGATTTTAAATGAGTGCTATTATATACCGAACATGATGTGCAATATTATATCAGTTTTTTTATTAAGTAAAGAAGGATATAATTTTATAGTAAAGGATAATATTATGAACATATTCCTAGATCAAAAGTTGATTGCATCAGGTTCGTTACATAATGGCATATTCATTCTAAATCAGAAAACAGTCCTAAATATACAAAACACACACAAGAGGAAAAGTTCAGATATGAACGAATCCTACTTGTGGCATTATAGACTTGGTCATATCAATGCGACACGACTGGCTAAGTTACATAAGGATGGTTATTTGAATCCGTTCGAATTATCTTCTTATGATACTTGCCATTCATGTCTCAAAGGAAAAATGACCAAAGCTCCGTTTAGTGGACACGGAGAAAGAGTTACCGAACTCTTAGGACTGGTACATAGTGATGTATGCGGTCCCATGTCTACGCATGCCAGGAACGGTTCTTCCTACTTCATTACATTCACTGAAGATCTCTCAAGATTCGGATATGTGTTCCTGATGAAATACAAGTCTGAAGCTTTTGAGAAATTCAGAGAATATAAGCACGAAGTAGAGAATCAAACGGGCAAAAGTATTAAGATTCTTCGATCTGATCGAGGAGGTGAATACTTAAGCAGTGAGTTCCTAGATTATCTAAAAGAGAATGGGATTCTCTCTCAGCTTACTCCTCCTTATACACCACAGCACAACGGTGTATCTGAGCGGAGGAATCACACCCTATTAGATATGGTGCGCTCGATGATGAGTACAGCTGAGTTACCTATTTCCTTCTGGGGGCATGCACTGGAGACAGCAGCATACTTGTTGAATCAAGTTCCAACTAAATCTGTACCTACCACACCATATGAGATATGGAGTGGGAAGAGACCATGTCTTAAACGAGTTAAGATATGGGGTTGTCTGGCCTATGTCAAAAGGCAAAATCCAGACAAACTCGAGGCACGGTCAGTTCTATGCAAGTTTGTGGGATATCCCAAACATTCACATGGATATCTTTTCTACCATCGCGAGGAACAAAAGGTGTTTGTTTCTCGACATGCCACCTTTTTAGAAAAGGAATTTCTTACAAAAGAAATTAGTGGCGAAGAGGTAGAACTGGAAGAAGTTCCAATAACACAAACTGCAACTGAAGATTTAGTGGAACCAGAGGATTCAGTAGTACCCGACGAACCCCAGCCTCTCCGCCGATCTAGTAGGGTTTCTCGTCCACCTGAGAGATACTACGGTTTTCTCATTGATGGTGGAAGCGAGGACTGCATCATGGATGAAGATGAACCGACTAGTTTCGAGCAGGCCATCACGAGTGGTGACTCTGTAAAATGGCTGGATGCAATGCGATCTGAGATGGAATCCATGTACACCAACAAAGTATGGATTTTAGAAAATGCTCCCGAAGGGGTAAAACCCATTGGGAGCAAGTGGATTTTTAAAAAGAAATTTGGTGTAGATGGAAGAGTTGAGACTTTCAAAGCTAGACTTGTAGCAAAGGGTTTTCGTCAACGACCGGGTGTGGATTATGACGAAACCTTTTCTCCAGTGGCTATGCTTAAGTCCATCCGGATCTTACTTGCCACCCATGACTACGAAATCTGGCAAATGGATGTTAAGACCGCCTTTCAAAATGGTGATTTAGAAGAGAGCGTGTACATGACTCAGCCAGAGGGCTTCGTAGATAGTGGGAGCAGCGGAAAGGTGTGCAAGCTGCTTAAATCCATTTATGGGTTAAAGCAAGTATCGCGGAGTTGGAACATCTGTTTTGATGTTGTAGTCAAAGAGTTTGACTTCATCAAAAATATAGATGAACCTTGTATCTATAAGAAGGTAGCAGAGGGTAAGGTTGTCTTCCTCGTGTTGTACGTGGATGACATACTCTTGATAGGAAATGATATTCCTATGCTGCAATCAGTCAAGCTCTTCTTATCACAGAGATTCTCAATGAAAGATCTAGGTGATGCCTCCTGCATATTGGGAATAATGATCTATAGAGATAGATCTAAACGGATACTGGGATTGTCCCAATCCAGGTACATTGACACCATACTAAAGAGGTTTAGTATGGAAGAATCCAAGCGTGGGAACCAACCCACGATCTCTGGACTCACACTCTCCAAAGAGATGTCTCCCAAGACTGATTTGGAGAGAGCTCGCATGCAAGGGATACCCTATGCTTCGGCAGTAGGCTCTATCATGTATGCGATGCTATGTACCAGACCCGATGTAGCATACTCACTAAGTGTAGTGAGTCGGTATCAAGCAGATCCTGGAGAGAGTCACTGGACAGCTGTGAAGAACATTCACAAGTACTTACGAAGGACTAAGGAGATGTTCTTGGTGTATGGTAACGGAGAACACCAGGTGGAGTCCTTTACCGATTCCAGCTTCCAAAGTGATAAGGACGACTCTAAGTCGCACTAGGGTTTTGTCTTTACCCTCAATGGAGGGGCAGTATGTTGGAAGAGTTCCAAACAGGATACCGTTGCAGACTCGACGATGGAGGCTGAATACATCGCTGCCAACGATGCTGCCAAAGAGGCTGTCTTGATAAAGAAGTTCATTAGTGAACTTGGTGTGGTTCCATCCATTGAGCATCCAATACCTCTGTATTGCGATAACAATGGAGCTGTGGCATTGGCCAAGGAACCCAGGTCCCATCAAAAGTCCAGACATATTCTGAGGCGATATCACCTGATCAGGGAGATAGTTGATCGCCGGGAGATCGAGGTCAGGAGAGTAGATACGAAGGACAACACTGCGGATCCATTCACGAAGGCTATTCCCTGGATACAGTTTGAGAGATTATTCAGGATGCTAGGTATGAGATACTACAGCAGCTGGCCTTAGTGCAAGTGGGAGATTGTTAGTTATGTATATGCCCTAGAGGCCATTGTTGTACATATGATGTATATTATAATGGATGCTTGGATATATATAGAGATGACTTTCTTGCTCGTCATGATAGTATGCTATTTGGTTTCACTTTATCTTAACATGTTGACTTGTATTGGTTTACTGTTTTACTCTCACATGTTGATAAAGCCCTTAGGATCTGTACTCGACTACTGGGACTATGATGAGATCATACTTGTGGGGCCACGATAGTCGATGAGTACATCCTATAACTGTTCCTAGTCGAGGGTATATCGAGACAGGGCATCGATACACCAGAGTAGACTAGCGTATACGCATCTTGACCCATATGATGGGCGATGGATGATCCCATATCCATCGGTGTTTGACATCAGAGATGGTGTACGGGTGCTCAGTGGAGACTGGGTACACTGGACGGACTCGCCGAGAACTCCAAGATGGTGATATACCACACGTCAGATGGTAGTTCTCCGGTGACACTGGTACAGGGTAGTCTGTAGACCCGAGATCGTCATGGAGTCTTGTGTGATTCCCACTGTGCTTTGATTTCCACCTTACCACGTCCAAGAGGGCGTGCAAAACGGTGGCTTTTGGGTACAGTCCCGAATCACATGGAGGCAATGAGCGATAGGAGGGGATTCGTCTCTCCCGGTATAGGGAGTTGATGTTGTGCTGTGTTCGATTGGCTATAACTGGAAGTCCCTGGCCAGGGCTGATATAGAGATTTACTGGTAAGTGTTACTAGTAGTTTCTCGACCCGTTATGAGCCACACATCGACACGACTTATCGGTTACTGGGGTCTTACGTATACCACCCCTAGACTTGATATGCGACATATCATACGAACAGACCGGACTGTACGGGAGTGTTAGTGATTGGATTCACAGGAGAACGCACAGGCTAGCTTGTTGATCTTCTGATCGCTCAATACCTTGGTGGCTGTTACGTTTAGCTGACCGCTTGCAGCTTGTGGGTGTTTGATATGATCATCACCTGCTACCGGCGTATTAACGATTCTTTAGAGTCCTACACAGAGGTTTCTTGGCTCAGGCGAAATGGAGTAGAGGCACATATGTGATATGTGCAGGACCGAGAATAATGCGATATGGGATACCATATTATATGTTAGTGTATATGCCCTAGAGGCCATTACTGTATCATACTAGTTTGTATATTACTTAATGGAAGCTTGGGATATTCACCTTGTATAAACAATCTTGCTCAATATAGTAGTATGCTACTTGGTTTGTTTCTACTTCAATGTGTACTTGTGTTTATTTTACTATATCACTTATACGCATTAGTGGAGCCCTTAGGATCTTTGCTTGATTACCAGCGTTGTGATGGCAGTCACAATAGTGGGGGCTCGGTAATCTATAAGCACATCCTTATACAAGTCCCTAGTCGCAGGACTATCGAGACAGGGCATCGATACTCCGGAGTAGACTAGCGTATGCGCTTCTCATTCCAGTGTGGGAGATGGTCTGTCCCACAGCCATCAGTACGTCGTACTGGAGATAGTATACGGGTGCTCGTTAGGTTACGAGTACACTGGACAGGACTCGTCGGGAACTGACAGGTTGGTATTATACCTATCGTCAGTCATCAGTTCCCAGGTGACATGAGTACAGCTTAGTCCGCTGACTTGACACTGGCACTTCGCCTCGAGTGTGTTCCCACTGCACTTTGATCACTACCCTACCACGGCTCAAAAGAGTCGTGCAAACAGGTGGTGGTTGGGTGCAGTCCCGAAGCACTTGGAGGCAGTGCCGGTTAGACAGGATTCGTCTCTCCCGGTATTGGGGGTTGACATCGCGCTGTGTCTAGGAGAGCCATTACACGAGTAGTCCCTGGCCAGGGCAAGCGAGATATACTGGTAGGTTCCAGTGTTATCTCAGGGTGTTTTGGGCTTCACTCCGACACGACTTGTACCTCTATTGGGGGACTGACGTTTTACCGCCCCCTAGGCCCGACATGCGATGTATCAGACGAACAGACCGGACTGTACGGAGACTGTCACATTCAGACTCAGTAGGAGTTCAGATGGGGTTCACCTCGTCAGCCTTCTTGTCGGCATCTACCTGGGGACCGTTACGCACAGCTAGTGCCGCTTGCGGTCTGTGGTTAAACCCACTGCCAGCGTAGTGTCGAGTCTTTAGAGTCCTACACAGAGGGTATTCGCCTCTGGGCAAAACAGAGTAGAGGTCGCATGGTTTTGCGACAGGGTTCGTTCTCATCCGCGCACTTGTGCACGTTTGGAGTCCGGACGGATATTGCCAGCTGGCTCTGGTTTGAGCCGGATACTGGTATATGTTTTGGGGTTGCTTTTATCTCTCAGTATTCATGTTCCTCGGAACAAGAATGCAGGTGTGTATGCACAGTTGTTTGAGGCGGAAGAAGAGGTTTTTCATTAGGGTTTTCGGAACGGGTGCGCATGCACAGTTGACAGTCGTCTTTTTTCCAAACCCTAATGAATTAGTGAGATATCTATTAATAATAGTAATTAAATGAAAATATGTTATGGTTGGTTTTGTTGACTTGTTGACCATGGTTGACTTGTTGACCATGGTTGAATTTTTGACCATCATCATTATTTAACAAGGATGCTCCTTGATTCTTGCCAACATTCATTTAATGAAGTATGATAGTGGTCATTCCAAAACAACCATCAACTGTTCTCATTTGAATTATTATTGTTATTTAGATAATTCTTTTTCTTTTGTTATGGTTGTAAGAAAGAAAAAGAGAGCTCATTATCTCATTTAGCTTCTCTCTCCTCTCTTCATCTTCTTCTTCCTCTAGCAAAAGAGAACCCTTCTCATGTGTTGAGAATCCTTCTCTTTTAAAAGAAAAGCACCTCTTAAACACTCTCTACTCATTCTAGGTTCAAGGTTTAGCAAGCCGGAAACCCTAGTTCACTCAAAGCACGAGGAAGAGCCCAAAGGTTGAACCTTCGAGGTGGATCCATCTTCGACGGAAGAAGGCGACAAGAAGAGAACCATCAACCTCTACAAAGTTTGAAGAAGAAGGAGTTCAAGTTTAGGTATAACCATCTCCATCCGAGTAGCTAACTCTCTTTAGCAAAGTATGCTAGTTTTAGTTTAGTTAAAGATCCCGACTTTGCTTAGTCCATGTTGCCCCTTGCGCTAAAAATTTGATTTTTATACCGTTTCCGCCTCCCCGTAAGAACCTGTAACCCTTCGAAAATCGTTTAGGCAGTTTTTCGGTAATCGGCAAATTTTTCGGCTTTTTCCGTAAAAAGTCAAAAGTGATATTTTTTCATTGTAGACTTAATTATACAAAATTTAAATAAGATATTACTATAATTTTGTCACTAAAATGTCATTTATAATTTTCTAGTTAAATAAAAAAAAATTTGGTAATTAATTATTTTTTTTATTATTTTAAGCCTTTTTAAATACATTTAATTAGGGATAAATACAAATTTAATTAGGTAAATTTCTTAATTAGGAGTCTTTATAAGCTAAAATATGGTGTTAAAAAAATTTGTGTCATGACTTTCACATTTTTAGTTTTATGGTTTGAAATTAATGAAAAAAATGAAGTAAAATGGGGTTTTTTGTGAAAAGGTTGATGTGAAAGGCATTAATTGAGATGTAAGGGGTTTTATTGACCAAGAATCATCTACACAAAACCCCCATTCCCTTTCTTGACCTGCTGGCCGAGCTCCACACAGCAGCAACCTCCATTTTCCCACTTCTTTCTTGCTTCAATTTCATGCCAAAATTCATCAAAAATTCACAAATTACTTCTCCAATTCAAAACAAAACCTTAATCCACTCTCTCCTCAAGCCAAATTAGTTCAAAACTTGGAGAAAGGAGGCTTCTTTGGTGGCTTGAGCAATCTAGGGTTCACACTTGGGAGGTATAAATCCAAATCTAGTTGTTAATTGTTGTTTAAGTTGCTAGATTTAGTAGTTTTAGTGTGTAATTTGCTTATGAATTCTTGTTTAGGAAATTCAAGAAAGGGAATTGAGGTTGTAATTAGGGTTTGTAGCATGGTTAATGGATTTAAGTTAGGGCTTTGGTTATCCAATTGGTTAGAGTGATTAATTGAGCGATGTTGCGTTCGCTAGATCGATAAAATTTCGACATTTACATAGAATCGCTATGCTATTTGCTTACTAGTTTTTCTAAAATTTTAGGAGGTGATCTAATTGTGTTATTTAGGCGATATAATTAACATCTTATACGACTATTAGGGTGTGTGAATACGGAGTTTTGTTTAGTCGGGTTTTAGTTTTGACAATTTCCCCGATACGGCGATTTTTGTTAAGGTTTTAGCGACTTTCGTGTATTTTCCGCGTACCGAGTGCACGTTGTGATTAATCCGAGAGCGTCGATCTTTTCATAGTGTGAGTTGCATCATTTCGGAAATCTGTAACCTTATAATGTGTGTTATGCAATTTTAGGATCGGTCGGGGAAACTTCGGATACGGCGCGAAAAGGCAAAGCGGTGGCCGGATCAGATTAGCGGGGATTTCTGGTGAGTAGATATATTCATCTATGGGGGAATCGTCTGGATGGCGCGAGGCGCCCCCCCTCCCTAGTTAGGATTACTCTACTTTATGCAATAATTATATTGTTAGCTAGCTTATCCATTTATGCACATTGCATACCCTTACAGCTAACCCTATACTAGATTGCATGGACATTCATATGACATTCATATATACATATGCGATATCATTTCGTAGGACACGAACACCTTACCATTGGCATCTATTGCACGCGCACTATTCATGTGACACACACGCCTTTGGTATTTGCCATGCCACGTGCATTATAAAACCTGTTTAGCTTAGTAACGCCATTGCATTCATGCATGATATTTGAGATTGTATCGCATGCATATACCTCGCATTACTATCATATTTACATAGATTTCTAGCCAAACTCTCACATCATATACATTGATATCATAGACACTTATCATATATAACATGTGGACATTATGATTTCCTTGATGATTTCAGTTTTTCTGCGATTTCTGGATTTTTTTTTTTGGGAAAACCGCAAGAATTTAACAAAGCTTATATTTATCATTTTTAAAACAAAGTTGCGGTTTTCTCGTGACGTATGTGTCATCCACCATGAGTTTTCATGTTTTCTGTTGGATTTCGAGACCCGATTCGAGGAGTGGATGAACCGTCTCGGGTACATGGTGGGCCCGGTATGGTACCCTGGGGCAAGAAGATCGAGTTGTAGACGATGAGCATGACAGGGGAAGACTACCTACCGGTGATGTCTGGCGCGGCGGATATCCGGAGGATACCGACCGTTGTCGTGAGATTTATGATATGGGCCGATCCGGACCGACGGAGCCCGATATTGAGGCAGATATGATTCCTTTTTGGTGTCGATGCTTGACACAGGTTTTCAGATGATTTCTCGATGATATTTAGCTCCTATACAGATGTTCATGTTTTAAAGTTAGGAATTCAATAACCTTAGCATTTAAAACACTTAAAGACTTAATAATGACATTGCATACCTGCGCATACATACTAGAGATATTATAGCACATATGGACATACATGTTGTTCCGCATTGCGTGCATTCTTACGATTGCCTTATTAGATGTTATATTTACTCACGAGCTGGCAACTCACCCCCGTTGTGCCACAGTGTCTTGCAGGTCGGACCCGTCAGTCTTGTAGCGGCGGGCTATCTTGTCATCAGTTCCTTTTGCTCAGACTCGCGACATCGCCCGTAGGTGGGTTGCGAGTATACTTATTTCTTTTTGCTTTATCATTGTATCTAGTATTCTCCATCTACCACATGTATTGTATATGCGACCTAGTGATGAGACTGAGAGATTTGTATATTCGTGGTTTCTTTTGGGTCGAGCTCACTTGAGCCGACGTGTGTTTTCTGGTATTTGCATCTCTTTTATGCTCTTTTTCTTGATATTACTATTATATTGCATGTGGTTGTGATCCGCCTTGGGCGAAGAGCTAGCTCCCGCTTGGGGATGCCATTTTTATGATTTCATATGTATTATCTTGTTGTACCCATTTTTGGGGATAGAAATTACAGGGGAGACTCTGCCGAAATTTTCGGAAATTTTTGATGTTTTAAAAAGGGATTCTATGCAACTTAATTGATTTCAAAACCAATTTCATTAAAGGTTTTTCCTTCACTCTCTTTTGATTTTGGGTTAGATTTCTGGGCTTTGGCTGACTTAGGTTACGGCACGCCTTTAGACGTCTCGAAATCTAAGTGCCAGTCACGTTCCGTACTTTCTGGTCGTGACAAAGTTGGTATCAGAGCGTAGGTTTTACCTTTCTGAGTGTAGGACGACCTTGGTAGATGGAGTAGGTGACTTAAGCAGAGTGGCGTAGCGTGGGTATGATCCGCGGCATACTTACGATACGGTACTCCGCCTAAGTAACCTTAGGACATAATTGCTTGTATTTCCTTTCTTGATTCCTTGCATTCGTTGATTCAATTGCAATGATCTTATCAGTCCTGTTTATTATTCAGCTTCGATGCCGCCAAAGACTACGAGAGCTCAGCGGGCTGCCGCTAGGGATGAGATTCGAGCGGGCTCGTCTGAGGCGAGGATCGAGCGGGAGGATACTCCTACCCCTCAGGGTCCTACTGATCCGCCTTATCCTGACCGTATTGCCAGATTAGAGGCCGGCATGCAAGAGTTGCGGCAGATGATAGGATCTTTAGTTGAGTCTAGCCGGGCACAGAGATCCGAGGACGTTCCTTCCACCGCACAGACCACGATCGTACCTGCTGCACAGAGGGTCACTCCTGCTGCTACTACGGAGACTATTCCTGTTTCACTACAGGAGTTCATGAGATTGAGACCTCCAGCTTTTACCGGTACAGATGCGACAGAGGACCCACAGACATTTCTCGATAGGATGGCACGGATTGGCCGTTCGTTGAGGTGTTCTGAGGATAGATTGGTGGAGTTTGCGAGTTTTCGTCTGGAGGGTCTTGCCCAGACATGGTACGACTCAGTAGAGAGAGGCCGAGCTACAGGTCTGCCTTCTATGACCTGGGATGAGTTTACATATGCATTTCTTGCCCGTTTTCTTCCGGAGAGTGTCCGAGATGCTCGAGCCCGTAGTTTTGAGTCTTTGCGCAAGACTCCTGGGATGACAGTGTCGAAGTATGATATACAGTTTACCCAGTTGTCTCGATATGCTCCGTACCTAGTCGACACAGAAGAGAAGAGAATAAAGAGGTTTGTACGAGGGCTTGATACACAGCTATTCCTTGCCATCGGCACCCAGCACTTTGATACATACGCTGCCGCGATGGATGCAGCCTTACTTTTGGAGGAGCGTATTTCTGAGACTCCGGTCGCTTCTGGGCCGAAGAGGATCCGTACTGATACGCCAGCTCAGCGGCAGATGGGCAGACGTCGTGATAGATTATTTCCGGGAGATGGCGGAGGCAGAGGATTGAGACAAGGTCAGTTATTTGGTTCATATCCACAGACCCAGCAGTCGTCTCCAGGATGTTTTCGGTGCGGGAGTCAGTACCACCGTATCAGAGACTGTACCATGGGACGTCCGGGCACGGCGACAGTCCCGCATGTGACCTTACCACCCTCACCACCTTCTCAGAGAGCTTTACTTCCTACTCCTGATGATGCTTCACGCCAGCCAGATGCTTCTAGAGGCCGTGGGCATGGCGGTCCGGTTCAGAGAGGACGAGGCGACAGAGGCAGAGGCAGAGGCCGAGGTAGAGGCAGGGCACAGCCAGCTATTAGCGGTGGACAGGCTCGAGTGTTCGCGTTGACTCCTCAGGATGCACAGGCATCCAATGCCGTCGTGACAGGTACTCTGCCAGTATGTTCTTTTGATGCACGGGTATTATTTGATCCAGGCTCCACACATTCCTATGTTTCCACGTATTTTGCACCGAGGTTGGGCCGAGAGTCTTCTCCGTTAGATCAGCCGCTTGTCGTTATTACCCCGGTAGGCGATTCTTTTGTTGCCCGTTTTGTGTATCGATCTTGTTCCGTTCGTATCGGGGAGAGAGATTCTTCAGTAGATTTGATTCTCCTCGATATGCTCGACTTTAACGTTCTTCTTGGTATGGACTGGCTAGCCACCTGTTATGCTTCCGTGGACTGCCGTGAAAAAGCAGTCAGATTCAGTTTTCCTGGCGAGCCGGTTCTTATTATTCAGGGAGATCGTAGCGCTACCCTTCCCAGCTTGATTTCATCTCTTCGCGCTGGTCAGCTCTTAAGGAAAGGGTGTCAGGGATTCTTAGCTTATGTTTGTGATACTATCTCCACAGAGGTTCCGTTGGACCAGGTCCCTATTATGAGAGAGTTCCCTGACGTATTCCCTGACGAGCTGCCTGGTCTGCCACCAGAGCGTGAGGTTGAGTTCTGTATTGACTTGATCCCTGGCACGGGGCCTATTTCTATACCTCCTTATCGGATGGCCCCGGCGGAGCTGAGAGAGCTAAAGGATCAGTTACAGGACTTGCTGGACAAAGGGCTTATCCGACCGAGTGTGTCACCTTGGGGTGCTCCCGTCCTGTTTGTTAAGAAGAAGGACGGAAGTATGCGTTTATGCATTGATTATCGTCAGCTGAACCGGGTTACTGTGCGGAACAGATATCCCCTCCCCCGCATTGATGACTTATTTGATCAGCTCCAGGGTGCAGGGTTTTTCTCGAAGGTTGATTTACGATCAGGTTATCACCAGTTGCGGGTTCGGAAGGAGGATATTCCGAAGACCGCCTTCCGTACTCGTTATGGTCATTATGAGTTCTTGGTGATGTCGTTCGGGATCACCAATGCCCCGGCAGCTTTTATGGATTTGATGAACCGCGTATTCAGGCCGTATCTCGATCAGTTCATCATTGTGTTCATTGACGACATCTTGGTTTATTCTCGGAGCCGGGAGGAGCATGAGCAGCACTTACGTATCACATTGCAGACTTTGAGGGAGCATCAGCTGTTCGCAAAATTCTCTAAGTGCGCATTCTGGCTAGACAGTGTCGACTTCTTGGGTCATGTGGTGACGAGAGATGGTATTTGCGTGGACCCGAAGAAGATCGAGGCAGTTCAGCGTTGGCCTAGACCGGTATCAGTCATAGAGGTTCGCAGTTTTCTAGGTCTGGCCGGCTATTATCGACGTTTTGTCCAGGATTTCTCCCGCATTGCTGCACCGTTGACCGGGTTGACCCGGAAGGGGGTTCCTTTTGATTGGACCCAGGCATGTGAGGATAGCTTCCAGCAGTTGAAGACTCGTCTGACTACTGCACCAGTGTTAGCATTGCCTTCAGGATCAGGCGGGTTCGTGGTATATTATGATGCTTCTAAAGTGGGGCTGGGCTGTGTATTGATGCAGCACGACAGAGTTATCGCGTATGCTTCTCGACAGCTGAGGAAACACGAGCAGAACTACCCCACCCATGATTTAGAGATGGCTGCAGTGGTGTTTGCACTCAAGATCTGGAGACATTACCTATACGGTGAGTCGTGCCAGATATTCACTGACAACAAGAGTTTGAAGTATATCTTCCAGCAGCGAGACCTGAACCTGAGACAGCTCCGTTGGATGGAGTTGGTGAAAGATTATGACTGCGAGATTTTATACCATCCGGGCAAGGCGAATGTGGTGGCAGATGCTTTGAGTAGGAGGCCCGGAGGTAGCCTATCTTGTTTGAGCGCAGTACAGATGTAGTCGACGGCGGATTGGCAGGTGTTATGTGACAGCAGAGTGCAGTTCGAGTTTACTTCTTCAGGGGGACAGCTGGCCCATTTCAGAGCACGCCCACAGTTACTTGACCGTATCCACGAGGCACAGTCCGGCGATGCCCGTACATTAGAGATCATTGAGCAGATTCGGCAGGGCAGAGTTTCTGAGTTCGTGATTGATGATCAGGGGATACTTCGATTTGGGACTCGACTGTGTGTGCCAGATTCAGAGGGACTGAGGCGTGATATTCTCGAGGAGGCACATAGATCCGTATACAGTGTGCATCCAGGTTCCACCAAGATGTACCGTGATTTGAGAGAGGTTTACTGGTGGGACGGGATGAAGAAGGATGTTACAGATTTTGTGTCGAGATGCCTGACTTGTCAGCAAGTCAAGGCCGAGCACCAGAGGCCAGCCGGCGAGTTACAGCCTTTGCCCATCCCTGAGTGGAAGTGGGAGCAGGTCTCCATGGACTTCGTGGTGGGTCTACCCAGGACCAGTCGAGGGTACGACTCTATCTGGGTGATTGTTGATCGACCGACGAAAGCGGCTCACTTTCTGCCAGTGAAGACCACTTTTGGATTTTCTCAGTACGCCCAGGTTTATATTGATGAGATAGTGCGACTGCATGGTGTTCCGACTTGCATCGTGTCCGACCGAGGCACCCAGTTTACCAGCCGATTGTGGCAGAAACTACAGGAAGCTTTGGGCACCCGATTGAGTTTTAGCACAGCCTTTCATCCTCAGACTGACGGTCAGTCGGAGCGTACGATTCAGACTCTTGAGGACATGCTCAGAGCTTGTGTTTTAGATTTCGGTGGTAGCTGGGATCGTCATTTGCCTTTGATCGAGTTTTCCTACAATAATAGCATTCAGGAGACGATTCAGATGGCACCTTTCGAGGCTTTATATGGGAGGAGATGTCGATCGCCTGTATGCTGGACAGAGCTTAGGGAGAGCAGTATTTTGGGGCCACAGATTGTACAGGAGACGACCGAGAAGATACAGCTGATTCGGGACAGGATGAGAGCAGCACAGAGCAGGCAGAAATCTTATGCTGACAGGCGCCGTCGCCGACTCGAGTTCGCTGTTGGCGATCATGTTTTCCTGAAGGTCTCTCCGATGAAGGGTGTGATGAGATTTGGGCGGAAAGGGAAACTGAGTCCTAGATATGTTGGTCCCTTCGAGATCCTAGAGCGTGTTGGTCCAGTCGCTTATCGGTTAGCTCTTCCGCCCAGCTTCCCCGATGTTCACCCCGTATTCCATGTCTCGATGCTCCGCAAGTACCTTCATGATCCTTCCCAGGCGATTCAGCACCAGACGATCCAGTTAGAGCATGATCTTTCTTTCACCGAGCAGCCGGTGGTCATCTTGGATCGGCAGGTGAAGAAATTGAGGTCGAAGGTCATACCGTCTGTCAAAGTCCTTTGGCGTGGCCCGAACAGCGAGGAGGTCACCTGGGAGACCGAGGTCGAGATGAGGAAGAGATATCCCCATCTTTTTGAAGGTACGCGTAGTTAAATTCAAAATTCGGGGACCGAATTTCTTTAAGGGGGGAAGATTGTAACCCTTCGAAAATCGTTTAGGCAGTTTTTCGGTAATCGGCAAATTTTTCGGCTTTTTCCGTAAAAAGTCAAAAGTGATATTTTTTCATTGTAGACTTAATTATACAAAATTTAAATAAGATATTACTATAATTTTGTCACTAAAATGTCATTTATAATTTTCTAGTTAAATAAAAAAAAATTTGGTAATTAATTATTTTTTTTATTATTTTAAGCCTTTTTAAATACATTTAATTAGGGATAAATACAAATTTAATTACGTAAATTTCTTAATTAGGAGTCTTTATAAGCGAAAATATGGTGTTAAAAAAATTTGTGTCATGACTTTCACATTTTTAGTTTTATGGTTTGAAATTAATGAAAAAAATGAAGTAAAATGGGGTTTTTTGTGAAAAGGTTGATGTGAAAGGCATTAATTGAGATGTAAGGGGTTTTATTGACCTAGAATCATCTACACAAAACCCCCATTCCCTTTCTTGACCTGCTGGCCGAGCTCCACACAGCAGCAACCTCCATTTTCCCACTTCTTTCTTGCTTCAATTTCATGCCAAAATTCATCAAAAATTCACAAATTACTTCTCCAATTCAAAACAAAACCCTAATCCACTCTCTCCTCAAGCCAAATTAGTTCAAAACTTGGAGAAAGGAGGCTTCTTTGGTGGCTTGAGCAATCTAGGGTTCACACTTGGGAGGTATAAATCCAAATCTAGTTGTTAATTGTTGTTTAAGTTGCTAGATTTAGTAGTTTTAGTGTGTAATTTGCTTATGAATTCTTGTTTAGGAAATTCAAGAATGGGAATTGAGGTTGTAATTAGGGTTTGTAGCATGGTTAATGGATTTAAGTTAGGGCTTTGGTTATCCAATTGGTTAGAGTGATTAATTGAGCGATGTTGCGTTCGCTAGATCGATAAAATTTCGACATTTACATAGAATCGCTATGCTATTTGCTTACTAGTTTTTCTAAAATTTTAGGAGGTGATCTAATTGTGTTATTTAGGCGATATAATTAACATCTTATACGACTATTAGGGTGTGTTAATACGGAGTTTTGTTTAGTCGGGTTTTAGTTTTGACAATTTCCCCGATACGGCGATTTTTGTTATGGTTTTAGCGACTTTCGTGTATTTTCCGCGTACCGAGTGCACGTTGTGATTAATCCGAGAGCGTCGATCTTTTCATAGTGTGAGTTGCATCATTTCGGAAATCTGTAACCTTATAATGTGTGTTATGCAATTTTAGGATCGGTCGGGGAAACTTCGGATACGGCGCGAAAAGGCAAAGCGGTGGCCGGATCAGATTAGCGGGGATTTCTGGTGAGTAGATATATTCATCTACGGGGGAATCGTCTGGATGGCGCGAGGCGCCCCCCCTCCCTAGTTAGGATTACTCTACTTTATGCAATAATTATATTGTTAGCTAGCTTATCCATTTATGCACATTGCATACCCTTACAGCTAACCCTATACTAGATTGCATGGACATTCATATGACATTCATATATACATATGCGATATCATTTCATAGGACACGAACACCTTACCATTGGCATCTATTGCACGTGCACTATTCATGTGACACACACGCCTTTGGTATTTGCCATGCCACGTGCATTATAAAACCTGTTTAGCTTAGTAACGCCATTGCATTCATGCATGATATTTGAGATTGTATCGCATGCATATACCTCGCATTACTATCATATTTACATAGATTTCTAGCCAAACTCTCACATCATATAAATTGATATCATAGACACTTATCATATATAACATGTGGACATTATGATTTCCTTGATGATTTCAGTTTTTCTGCGATTTCTGGATTTTTTATTTTGGGAAAACCGCAAGAATATAACAAAGCTTATATTTATCATTTTTAAAACAAAGTTGCGGTTTTCTCGTGACGTATGTGTCGTCCACCATGAGTTTTCATGTTTTCTGTTGGATTTCGAGACTCGATTCGAGGAGTGGATGAACCGTCTCGGGTACATGGTGGGCCCGGTATGGTACCCCGGGGCAAGAAGATCGAGTTGTAGACGATGAGCCTGACAGGGGAAGACTACCTACCGGTGATGTCTGGCGCGGCGGATATCCGGAGAATACCGACCGTTGTCGTGAGATTTATGATATGGGCCGATCCGGACTGACGGAGCCCGATATTGAGGCAGATATGATTCCTTTTTGGTGTCGATGCTTGACACAGGTTTTCAGATGATTTCTCGATGATATTTAGCTCCTATACAGATGTTCATGTTTTAAAGTTAGGAATTCAATAACCTTAGCATTTAAAACACTTAAAGACTTAATAATGACATTGCATACCTGCGCATACATACTAGAGATATTATAGCACATATGGACATACATGTTGTTCCGCATTGCGTGCATTCTTACGATTGCCTTATTAGATGTTATATTTACTCACGAGCTGGCAACTCACCCCCGTTGTGCCACAGTGTCTTGCAGGTCGGACCAGTCAGTCTTGTAGCGGCGGGCTATCTTGTCATCAGTTCCTTTTGCTCAGACTCGCGACATCGCCCGTAGGTGGGTTGCGAGTATACTTATTTCTTTTTGCTTTATCATTGTATCTAGTATTCTCCATCTACCACATGTATTGTATATGCGACCTAGTGATGAGACTGAGAGATTTGTATATTCGTGGTTTCTTTTGGGTCGAGCTCACTTGAGCCGACGTGTGTTTTCTGGTATTTGCATCTCTTTTATGCTCTTTTTCTTGATATTACTATTATATTGCATGTGGTTGTGATCCGCCTTGGGCGAAGAGCTAGCTCCCGCTTGGGGATGCCATTTTTATGATTTCATATGTATTATCTTGTTGTACCCATTTTTGGGGATAGAAATTACAGGGGAGACTCTGCCGAAATTTTCGGAAATTTTTGATGTTTTAAAAAGGGATTCTATGCAACTTAATTGATTTCAAAACCAATTTCATTAAAGGTTTTTCCTTCACTCTCTTTTGATTTTGGGTTAGATTTCTGGGCTTTGGCTGACTTAGGTTACGGCACGCCTTTAGACGTCTCGAAATCTAAGTGCCAGTCACGTTCCGTACTTTCGGGTCGTGACAGAACCGGGGGTCGCAACGTGGACTTACAGTGGTATCAGAGCCTAACTAAACTTAAACTAGCTTGGTAGTGAAGTGTAACGAAGTTCGGAACCGAAAAAATCACAAAACCGGAAAAACAAAACCCTAAGTTTCTGTTGAAATTTTTTCTGCTCTAAATGAAAAACTTTATACTTGTAAATTCGGCTCAGGGTTTTGTGTGAACACCCAAGAAAAACGTTGCCCTAATTCATTCAAACCGCCGCGCTTCCGCCGCACTAGGTAGGCATGTGCCGCGGAAGCGCCGCCGTTTGTCGTCTTCTGTGCATCGTTTTTCCTGCAGTGTGTATCTGAGTTGGTTTTAGGATTTTTGAAATATATTATATGTGCCCAGATTTTCCAGAAAATAAATTTACTTTTGGGGTCCTATAATTCCGTATTTTTTCCGAACTTCACTGCACTTTGACTATGATGGTTATATCTGTGATGTTTGCATGTATTGAACGTCGGCTAATCGCTATAAGTCGATTAGTCGGGGTTATACATGATCTGTGTTTGATATTGGAATGTGTATATGAATGTGTTGGACTGTCGCGGGTGAATAGCCGGGGTGGATGTGAGATGAGCTTTTGTTTTTCTTTCATTCATTGTAAATGTAAATTGATGTAATAATTATTATTTGTTTGGCCGCACAATCGGGTCGGGGTTGTAGCCATCATTGTATAATTCTTTTTACTGTTTATGCTCCTAGGATAGACCCATGGAGGGGGTGCACAAACTGCCGAGTACTTGGCGGGTAGTTTGCCGCACCCGTAGGGGTCTTGGGTGGGGTATTTGGCTATTCACCGCGACCGTGTTATCTGCTTTTCGTTCCAGGCTCGAAAGGATTGCGGATTGCTAGTATATCCAATGTATTCATCTGTGATCTGTAATGTCTATCATTGCTTTCTATTTAGGCGTTGCTTATGTTTTACAGCCGCGCTAGCCCAGCCCCCGCTCTGTCGTTAGTTAAGTAACCTAACGGGTGATGACGGGGCCCCGTGGCGAATGCATATGGCATAAGCGTACGTCATATTTTGGTTGTTTTCTGCAATGGTAGGATTAAATGATGGGACACATTAAAAGAACTAATGCAAGAATATCACGCATTAAAAGAACTAATACAAGATAATAAACCAAGCTAAAGTCGTTGGAACACTTTCGAAAAACCACTCGGTTCTTTTCAAAACTAACTTTTAAATGCGGAGCTCGAGCCACTCCTTCTAAAAGCTATCTCGTTCCATCGATTATATCAAGTTCACTACGTTCACGGTTTCGCCAAAACCATTCGTAGCCCTCCATCATTTCAGTTAAATATACGGTAGTATTCAAGCTATGTATTTTGACCTCACGCCAAGGCATAGTGATTGGTAGCTGCCGGATATTTATCTGTTGCATAGATAGAATGCGTTGGTTTGAGACAGTCGTACTGCCATTTTGGCCTACGTCAAGGGTAGGTACGGGTGGGTTCAAATTAACCAGGATAATGATGGGAAGAACTTGACATGTGACTTATGACATTTTGACCTCACGCCAAGGTCATAAGAGCATGGGGCAAAAATCCACATCGGGAGTTTCATAAGTACTGAAACTTGCTAGATTTGCATACCATTTGGAGTGTGGAGATTCTGGTAGGATTCCTTCAGTTTCATCACGCGATGATATTTGGATCCCGATCCTACTGTGAGTATATGCTACTCCTCGGGAAATTTTTCACTAAACGATCAATGCTATAAACCTAGTAGGTGTCTAGAAAGGTGTTAGCGGGGCTACGCCCCCAGGGAAAAGAGGTTATTTAATTAAGGAACTTCGCGAAAGCGTTGGAAAACCTCCCTCGAAGTACCGACACTGGCCTGGCTGAACGGTTAAGCAAGTATTGTGCGGTGGGATTGATCCTGACTAATTCTTCCTTTATGGTTTGAGGAGGGATTCGAGAGACAGTGGGAGCCATCCTGTTTAGACAAATTAAAAACCATTCTAAACTTGCAAGAGCATCGTGCTAAAGTGTTTCTTCTCTCCCCCCTGCAGCGACCAAATCGAAATGACTGGACTTAAGTTACTTCTAGATAAAAACATATTGACAGGGCCAAACTACAAAGATTGGCTCAGGAATGTCAAGTTGGCATTCACTTACGACAAGCTGGGGTATCTTCTTACCACCAAAGCTCCCCCCGTCCCAGGTCCCACCTCCAGTGTCGCGGATAAGGAAATCCGTAAGACTTGGGAGATTGACAGCGCGAAGGCCAGGTGCCTCGTACTTGCCTCGATGGAAAACGATCATCAGAGGAGGCACGAGAATATGGATTTGGAATCCATATTTCTCCATACAAAAGAACTGTATGGAGAGCAGTCTCGTATCGCAAGATACGAAGTGTCGAAGAAGTTGTTATCGACAAAGTTGGCCGTCGGATCATCGGTAGCGGACCACCTGCTTAAGATGATTGGCTACACTGAGGAGCTCACGGAACTTGGGACCACGTTGGACAGTGAACTCTATACGGATATAATTCTCCAGTCCCTTCCAACCACTTACGCCCAGTTCATACTGAATTTCAATTTGCAAGAAAAGGAAGTTGAACTTTCAGAACTCCTCAACATGCTGAGGAGCGCAGAGGGCACCCTACAGAAGGGTAGGGATACACCCTCTTTGTTTGTAGGAGGATCATCTTCCTCCAGGTCCAAGGCGAAAGCCAAGGGAAAGAGGAAGAAAGCCCCCGCCAAACCAAGAGGCGGTGTTAGTAAAGTGGGTACGAAGGGAAAGGAAAAGGCAACAAAGATTGCTGGGAAGCTTGTGGGAAAAGAGGAATGCTTCTATTGTCATAAGAGTGGACACTGGAAGAAAGATTGCAAGGCCTGGATGGCCAGGACACAGGAACTGAAGAAGGTTGCGGCTTCAGCTTCAGGTGTGTATGTTATTGAAAACTGTCTTTCTATAAATTCTACTTCCTGGGTATTGGATACCGGATCAGGATCTCATATCTGTAATTCTTTGCAGGCGTTGAGAAACCGTAGGGTTTTGAAGGCAGGTGACATGACCCTCAGAGTTGCGAACGGAGCTAGCATGGATGCTAAAGCCATGGGGGACTATCACCTGGGAATGTCAGATGGGCATGTTTTGGTTTTGCGTAATTGCTTTTTTGTACCCAACGCAACTTGTAATATCATTTCTGTATCTTTAGTTTCTAAAGAAGGTTATGAATTTGCGTTTGTAAGTAATGTTGTAAACATTCACCTTAATCAAGTTCTGATTGGGTCAGGTACACTGAGCAATGGTATATACGTGTTAAACCAACCACAGATTTTTAATGTCCAGAATACACACAAAAGAAAGTCTCCAGATATCAATCAGGCTTTCTTATAGCATTGTAGACTGGGTCACATTAATGAGAGAAGGTTGACTAAGTTACATAAAGAAGGGTATTTGAATCCGTTCGAATACCAATCGTATGCCACTTGTCAATCCTGTTTCAAAGGAAAGATGACAAAGACTCCGTTCACTGGACACGGAGTAAGAGCGAGCGAGCTCTTGGGACTCATACACAGCGACGTGTGCGGTCCAATGTCTACACATGCGCGAAGCGGTTTTTCTTACTTCATTACTTTTACGGATGATTTTTCAAGGTTCGGACATGTCTTCTTGATGAAACATAAATCCGAAGCCTTTGGAAAATTCCAGGAATATAAGAATGAGGTAGAAAAACAAACCGGCAAAAGTATCAAGATTCTAAGATCGGATCGAGGTGGAGAATACTTGAGTGCCGAGTTCCTGAACTACTTAAAAGAGAATGGAATTCTCTCTCAGCTTACTCCTCCATACACTCCGCAACATAACGGTGTATTGAAGAGACGGAACCGCACCCTATTGGATATGGTACGGTCCATGATGAGTAACGCTGAGTTACCGCGATCATTCTGGGGGTATGCACTAGAATCAGCTGCGTACCTTTTGAACCGAGTTCCCACTAAGACTGTGCCTACCACACCATATGAGTTATGGAGTGGGAAGAAACCTTATCTTCAATATCTGAAGATCTGGGGATGTCCGGCTTTTGTCAAAAAGCAGCATGCGGACAAACTCGAGGCACGCTCAGTACTGTGCAAGTTTGTGGGATACCCAAAGAGCACCAGGGGGTATCTTTTCTACTACGCAGAAGAACAAAAAGTCCTTGTTTCTCGTAATGCCCACTTTCTAGAACACCAGTTCTTAGAAAAGGAGATTAGTGGGAGCGCAGTAGAACTGGAAGAAATTCCAGAACCACAGACTATTACTGAAAGCTTAGTGGAACCAGAGGGTTCAAATGAACAGGACATTCCTACGCCGCTCCGCAGGAGTAGTAGGCAGTCTCATCCGCCCGAGAGATACTACGGTTTTCTCATAGACGGGGATAGAGAGGATTGCATCATAGATTATGATGAGCCTACTAGCTTCCAGCAGGCCGTTCAGAGCGTTGACTCGGTAAAATGGCTGGATGCAATGAGGACCGAAATGGAGTCCATGTACACCAACAAAGTATGGACGTTGGACATTGCTCCAGACGGGGTAAAACCCGTAGGATGCAAGTGGATCTTCAAAAGGAAGATTGGTGTAGATGGACAGGTTGAGACCTATAAAGCTAGACTTGTAGCAAAGGGTTTCCGTCAAAGACCTGGCTTGGACTATGACGAAACCTTTTCTCCAGTGGCTATGCTGAAATCCATTCGGATCCTTCTTGCCATTGCTGCCTTCCACGATTATGAGATTTGGCAGATGGACGTAAAGACCGCTTTTCTAAATGGAAATTTAGAGGAGTGTGTCTATATGGATCAGCCAGAGGGTTTCATTCAGAGTGGGAGCAGCGGAAAGGTGTGCAAGTTGCTTAAGTCCATCTATGGACTAAAGCAGGCATCGTGGAGTTAGAACATCTGTTTTGATGAGACGGTCAAGGAATTTGGCTTTATCAAAAATCCAGATGAACCATGCATCTATAGTAGATTTGTAGCGAGAACTGCAGTATTCCTCGTTTTGTACGTGGATGACATTCTCTTAATAGGAAATGACATTTCTATGCTACAATCTGTCAAGGGGTTCTTGTCACACAGGTTCTCCATGAAAGACCTGGGTGATGCCTCATACATCCTGGGGATCCGGATCCATCGTGATAGATCCAAGAGGATATTAGGACTTTCTCAGTCCAGGTACATCGACACCATAGTGAAGAGATTCAGTATGGAAGATTCCAAGCGCGGTAACCTACCGGCTTGTCACGGGATCACCCTCTCTAAAGATATGTCTCCCAAGACTGATTTGGAGAGGGATCGCATGTCTATTATACCCTACGCTTCTGCGGTAGGCTCTATAATGTATGCGATGTTGTGTACCAGACCGGATGTAGCTTATGCACTGAGTGTGGTAAGCCGGTATCAGTCAAACCCTGGGGAGAAACACTGGATAGCGGTAAAGAACATTCTCAAGTACCTGAGAAGGACTAAGGAGATGTTCTTGGTGTATGGCGGAAAAGACCTCCAGATCGAGGCCTTTGCTGACTCCAGCTTCCAGAGTGACAAGGATGATTCCAAGTCCATGTCGGGTTTTGTCTTCACCCTCAATGGAGGGGCGGTGTGTTGGAAGAGCTCCAAACAGGAAACCGTTGCAGACTCGACTATGGAAGCGGAATACATTGCTGCATCTGATGCCGCAAAAGAAGCTGTCTGGATGAGGAAGTTCTTAAAAGAACTTCAGGTGGTTCCGTCCATTGTTGACCCAATACCTCTGTATTGCGACAACAATGGGGCTATAGCTTTAGCGAAGGAACCCAGGTCCCATCAGAGATCCAGGCACATCTTGAGGCGGTATCACCTGATCAGGGAGATCGTGGATCGCAAGGAGATCGAGGTTCGGAGGGTTGCTTCAGAAGAGAACACTGCAGATCCATTCACCAAGGCCCTACCCCAGACTCAGTTCGAGCGGCTGATCGAGATGATAAGTCTTCGATACGCCAGTACATGGCCTTAGTGCAAGTGGGAGATTGTTAGTGTATATGCCCTAGAGGCCATTACTGTATCATACTAGTTTGTATATTACTTAATGGAAGCTTGGGATATTCACCTTGTATAAACAATCTTGCTCAATATAGTAGTATGCTACTTGGTTTGTTTCTACTTCAATGTGTACTTGTGTTTATTTTACTATATCACTTATACGCATTAGTGGAGCCCTTAGGATCTTTGCTTGATTACCAGCGTTGTGATGGCAGTCACACTAGTGGGGGCTGGGTAATCTATAAGCACATCCTTATACAGGTCCCTAGTCGCAGGACTATCGAGACAGGGCATCGATACTCCGGAGTAGACTAGCGTATGCGCTTCTCATCCCAGTGTGGGAGATGGTCTGTCCCACAGCCATCAGTACGTCGTACTGGAGATAGTATACGGGTGCTCGTTAGGTTACGAGTACACTGGACAGGACTCGTCGGGAACTGACAGGTTGGTATTATACCTATCGTCAGTCATCAGTTCCTAGGTGACATGAGTACAGCTTAGTCCGCTGACTTGACACTGGCACTTCGCCTCGAGTGTGTTCCCACTGCACTTTGATCACTACCCTACCACGGCTCAAAGGAGTCGTGCAAACAGGTGGTGGTTGGGTGCAGTCCCGAAGCACTTGGAGGCAGTGCCGGTTAGACAGGATTCGTCTCTCCCGGTATTGGGGGTTGACATCACGCTGTGTCTAGGAGAGCCATTACACGAGTAGTCCCTGGCCAGGGCAAGCGAGATATACTGGTAGGTTCCAGTGTTATCTCAGGGTGTTTTGGGCTTCACTCTGACACGACTTGTACCGCTATTGGGGGACTGACGTTTTACCGCCCCCTAGGCCCGACATGCGATGTATCAGACGAACAGACCGGACTGTATGGAGACTGTCACATTCAGACTCAGTAGGAGTTCAGATGGGGTTCACCTCGTCAGCCTTCTTGTCGGCATCTACCTGGGGACCGTTACGCACAGCTAGTGCCGCTTGCGGTCTGTGGTTAAACCCACTGCCAGCGTAGTGTCGAGTCTTTAGAGTCCCACACAGAGGGTATTCGCCTCTGGGCAAAACAGAGTAGAGGTCGCATGGTTTTGCGACAGGGTTCGTTCTCATCCGCGCACTTGTGCACGTTTGGAGTCCGGACGGATATTGCCAGCTGGCTCTTGTTTGAGCCGGATACTGGTATATGTTTTGGGGTTGCTTTTATCTCTCAGTATTCATGTTCCTCGGAACAAGAATGCAGGTGTGTATGCACAGTTGTTTGAGGCGGAAGAAGAGGTTTTTCATTAGGGTTTTCGGAACGGGTGCGCATGCACAGTTGACAGTCGTCTTTTTTCCAAACCCTAATGAATTAGTGAGATATCTATTAATAATAGTAATTAAATGAAAATATGTTATGGTTGGTTTTGTTGACTTGTTGACCATGGTTGACTTGTTGACCATGGTTGAATTTTTGACCATCATCATTATTTAACAAGGATGCTCCTTGATTCTTGCCAACATTCATTTAATGAAGTATGATAGTGGTCATTCCAAAACAACCATCAACTATTCTCATTTGAATTATTATTGTTATTTAGATAATTCTTTTTCTTTTGTTATGGTTGTAAGAAAGAAAAAGAGAGCTCATTATCTCATTTAGCTTCTCTCTCCTCTCTTCATCTTCTTCTTCCTCTAGCAAAAGAGAACCCTTCTCATGTGTTGAGAATCCTTCTCTTTTAAAAGAAAAGCACATCTTAAACACTCTCTACTCATTCTAGATTCAAGGTTTAGCAAGCCGGAAACCCTAGTTCACTCAAAGCACGAGGAAGAGCCCAAAGGTTGAACCTTCGAGGTGGATCCACCTTCGACGGAAGAAGGCGACAAGAAGAGAACCATCAACCTCTACAAAGTTTGAAGAAGAAGGAGTTCAAGTTTAGGTATAACCATCTCCATCCGAGTAGCTAACTCTCTTTAGCAAAGTATGCTAGTTTTAGTTTAGTTAAAGATCCCGACTTTGCTTAGTCCATGTTGCCCCTTGCGCTAAAAATTTGATTTTTATACCGTTTCCGCCTCCCCGTAAGAACCGGGGGTCGCAACGTGGACTTACATTATATTCTCGCGATATTTTGATATGAACCGGGTCATCGGATCAAGTGTTGATTCGATGAATCGGTAAATGATATATTAGTCGGTAATATTCGATATAGCCGGATCGTCGGATCAAGTGTTGATTCGATGATTTAATGTATAATAATATATATGATATATTATTACATTATCTAATATTGGCTCGCTTTATTATTTCATTTTCTCATTGGATGATACATTGATATATATGCGATATATGTTAATTGTATTATTTTCTTTTGTTGCAAATATATAATATATATGTGATATATATTATTGTGACATGATATGATTAATTGTTAAACATGTTTAAGGATGATTAATTGAGGTTAGGGTTTGATTTGGGTTAGATGCTTCATGCACCTTCTAGAAGCATTTTCTTTTGTCATTATTAAGATATTTTTGGATGACACATTTTTAACCCAACCAAACCCTAACTCTAGTTTATTCTCTACACAATCCTAGCCACTCATCCTTGACCATGGTTTATATATCAATCATATTCATTTCTTTCTATTCATCACAAAAGGAAAAATAATGATTATCTTTTTCCATCATCATCTTCTTCTCTCTTGAAGAAGCTTACTTGATTTTCTTTATGTGATGAATAAATATGAGAAAATGATTTAAAAAGAAAGAAAAAATACTACTCTCTCATCCTCATCTCATCTAGCCCATGAGATTAGTGTGTTCATCTCTTTAGAGTGAGAAAGCTTGAGTCTTTGCAACTTCGACGTAGATCATCGGAGATTTGGAACACTTCAAGCAAGCATGGATCGTTCGAGTCGTGGAGCCTCTCATGAGTCCGGGAGATCGTGGATCGCTGCAAAGGGACTTCTACTCGGAGCTTGTGAAGCGAAGGAGCGGACTACAAAGGTTGTAATCCCTCACACTTAGATAAAAGTTATCATCTTGCATGTTTAAACCTAATAATCTAGCAAAGATCCCGGCTTTGGGTTGTTCGGCACGTCTAAATTTTTATCCGGGCATGTTTGATGCCTTATGAACCTTCACAAGAGTGCCTAGGAACCCTACATAGAGTGCACGGATAGCTGGGTTCTAGAGGGAAACGGGCCCGCATCTCATGGCTTTGAGACGGAGGGGGCTTCACTCTAGAATTGGTGGGCAATTCGCCGCACTCGTAGAGGGTGCAGGTTGACCCAAGGAGGGGTGCTCAAGTTGCCGGATTCCGTGGAGTGCTGGGTGGTCCATTAACTTTGCTGAAGGGGGCTGCCTCGCTTCAGGTTTTGGAGGGTAACTTGCTGCACTCGTAGGGGTATAGGTTTTCATTTCACAGGCTATCCACACGACCAGGGGAACTTCGGGTTTCAGTTGCGGCTCTATGAAACCCGGGGCTCCAAGATTATCTGTATTGTCTGTGATGCTTATTACTTTTCTGTATTGTTGCATTTATCACGCCATGAGCGATTATTATATATTGATATATATACTAGTAGATGTCGTATATGTTTTACACCCGCGCTAGTCCAGTCCCCGCTCTGTCGTTAGTTAAGTAACCTAATGGGTGATGACGGGACCCAGTGGCGAATGCGGATGGCATATACGTACATTTTATTTTTGTTCTTTTCTGTTGTGATTAATTGATGGGACTGCATTGATTCTGATCAATGCAAGGAAAATAAACCTATTTGATGTTGTTGGAATAATTTTCAAAAAGTAGTTATTACAAGGACGTTTTCATTTTCTTTGCACATCGGTATTCAGTTTGGAATATCCAGCACCTCATTCGACGAGGCAAGGGTCGAGATCCCTTCATCGGGAGTGACCCCTTGGGCAAAAGTTTGCGTCAGGGTAATAACTTCACTATAGTCGATTACTTTTTTCTTTGCATCGCGGTATTCTGTTTGGAATATCCTGCACCTCATTCTACGGGGAAAGTGCCGAGATCCCTTCACCGGGAGTGATCTCTTTAGCAAAGGTTTTCGCCACTATATTTTTGTAAAAAGCTATCCGGTTGCTTCAACGATATCAAGTTCCTTACGTTAACGGTTTTTCGCCAAAAACCATTCGTAGCCCTCCGTCATTTCAGACGGGTAGCACTTAGTATTCATGCTATGTTTGTTGACCTTTGTCAAGGCATAGTGTATGGTAGCTGCTTGTTACCTTTCTGTTGCATAGATAGATGCGTTAGTTTGGGACAGTCGTACAGCCTTGTTGACCTTCGTCAAGGGCTTGTATGGGTGGGTTCAAATTAACATGGACAATGACGGGTAGAACTTGACATGTGACTTATGATTTGTTGACCTTCGTCAAGTTCATAAGAGCATGGCGTAAAAATCACATCGGGAGTTTCAAACATACAGGAAACTTACCAGGCATGCGCATACCTTCTGGAGTGTCATAACGTGTGTGGATTCCTTCATGTTATCATGAAATGATAGTTGGATCCCGATTCCCACTGATGAGTTGGTTTACTCCTCGGGTGATCCCGACTAATTCGTCTTTCAGGTTTGAAGGAGAATTTGAGGATACAGTGGGAGGTTTCCGGATTAGATAAAATAATTAACCATTCTGATCTAGGTAAGAGTGCACGCAGAGTGTTTCTTTTCGCTCTCTCTTTAGCAGCGACCATGACCTTACCCTAGACTATGACTCAGTGACCAAGTTGTAAGTCGATGTTCAACACCCCAATACATATGGGGAGGCGGAAATATGAATAACAATCAAGTTCTATGATCAAACATCGATTAACCGTATGAATCGTTTGCTAAACAACTTTTAACGAAAGCTATAGAGTTTTAAACTAGTATGCGAAGAAATTATACCAAACGGTTCTAGTCCTTCGTCTTGATGTTGTCTACGGCCTCTTTGGATCTCCACGTCCTCTTCGGCTTTCTCCCGTGTTAGACGATCCACCCGAGAACCCTAATCCAAGCTATAACCTCTAAACTTGAGGTTACTTAGTTTCTCTAGTTGCTAAATAGAGTAGCTAAGATGATGTAGAGATTGGTTATGGAGTAATTAGTCTTTCCTAATCCTTGTTCTCAACTCATGAGGGTAGGATTAGGGTTTGGTGAAGGAGAGAGAACTTGAAGAGAGAGAGTGAGAAGATGATAATGATATTATTATATTGAATAAAGCTTCTCACTTGATATATATGAAACATAATAAATAAAAAGAAGAATGAATAATAAGTGAATATTCATCATGTTTCATTTAATCAAGTGGGTGATTCATCATGTGAGTCATTAAGCAATAAATGATGTTTTAATGACATGATGAATCACTCACAATGAGTCACTAATTCAATAAATGAAAATGCCACCTCTCTCTTTATGTCACATCATTCTAGAAGCTTCTCGGAAAATTACGAGAACGCCCCTCTCATCCGTGAAAACACGGAAAAACTTTAGACTGTATAAATCCAATAACCTGATACTAGAATCTGGCTTAAACCAAAGCCGGCTAGTAAAAACTGTCCGAATGTCGTACGTGCGATCAAACACGTATGCGTCCGAACCTTTGTCGTAAAACCATACGACCTCTATATCTTTTCGCCTGGGTTTGGGAAAACTCTGTGTGGGACTCTAAAGACTCGACTACTACGCTGGCAGTGGGTTTAACCACAGACCGCAAGCGGCACTAGCTGTACGTAACGGTCCCCAGGTAGTTGTCGATAAGAAAGCTGATGAGGTAACCCATCTGAAATCCTACTGAGCCTGTCTGTGACAATATCCGCGCAGTCCGGTCTGTTCGTCTGAGAGTATCACATGTACGGTCTAGGGAGGTGGTGGACGTCAGACCCCAAATAACTATACAAGTCGTGTCGGTATGGCTCTATCACCATCCGAGAATCTACTGATCAACCTATCAGTAAATCTCAATCAGCCCTGGCCAGGGACTTATGGTAATGACCAACCGATCACCGTGCGATATCAACTCCCTATACCGGGAAAGACGAATCCCTAACAGTCACTCACTGCCTCCACATGGCTCGGGACTGTGCCCAACTGAAACCTGTTTGCACGACTCCTTTGAGCCGTGGTAGGGTAACAATCAAAGCACAGTGGGAACTCACACGAGACAAATGATGACCTTAAGTCAACGGACTATCTGCACACATGTCACCTGAGAACTGCTATCTGACGTTAGGTATAATACCATCCAGTCAGTTCTCGGCGAGTCCTGTCCGGTGTACTCACACCCAGTGAGCATCTGTGTACAATCTTAGGTGAATACCACCAATGGTTGCGGGACCAATCCATCGCCCCTCGTCAGGGTCTAGATATGTATACAACAGTCTACTCCGGAGTATCGATGCCCAATCTCGATACTCCTGCGACCAGGGACATCTAAGGGTGTGGCTATTGACTATCCAGCTCCTACTAGTATGCCTGCCATCACAACGCCGGTAGTCAGACAAACACCCTATGGGCTTTATCAACATATATATATATAAATACCAAGTAAAATATATTATACGTTAAGACAAAGTCAAACCAAATAGCGTACTATCATATCAAGCAAGACTGTCATGTACATACATATCCCAAGCATCCTATACAATGTAGGCCTCTAGGGCATATATATCCAACAATCTCCCACTTGCACTATGGCCTATAATTGGCGCAATGAGTACCCACTGTCTCTACCAGATCCAGTTGCTTGCATACCGCATGCCCAACATCTCAAAAAGTCTCTCGAACTGTACTTGAGGAATAGCCTTGGTGAATGGATCTGCCGTGTTGTCTTTTGTGTCCACTCTTCGTATCTCGATCTCCCGACGATCCACGATCTCCCTGATCAGGTGAAAACGCCTTAAGATATGCCTGGATTTCTGATGGGACCTTGGTTCCTTCGCTAAAGCTACAGCGCCATTGTTATCGCAATACAAAGGTATTGGATTGGCAATGGACGGAACCACCTGAAGTTCAGAAATGAACTTCCTTATCCAGACAGCCTCTTTTGCGGCTTTACTCGCAGCTATATACTCAGCCTCCATAGTTGAGTCTGCGACGGTATCTTGTTTGGAACTCTTCCAACTTACCGCCCCTCCATTGAGGGTAAACACAAAACCCGAAATAGATTTAGAATCATCCTTGTCACTTTGGAACCCGGAGTCGGTAAAAGCCTCTACCTGGAGGTCCTTATTGCCGTAAATCAAGAACATCTCCTTAGTCCTTCTCAGGTACTTGAGAATGTTCTTCACCTCTATCCAATGTTTCTCACCTGGGTCCGATTGATACCTGCTTACCACACTAAGTGCGTAAGCTACATCTGGTCTGGTACATAACATCGCATACATTGTTGATCCTACCGCCGAAGCGTAGGGTATAATGCCCATGCGAGCCCTCTCTTCATCAGTCTTTGGAGACATGTCTTTGGAGAGGGTGATTCCGTGACAAGCGGGCATATTGCCGCGCTTGGAATCTTCCATACTAAATCTCTTTAGTATAGTGTCTATATACCTGGACTGTGAAAGTCCCAATAGTCTATTAGATCTATCTCGATGGATCTTAATGCCCAGAATGTATGATGCATCTCCCAAGTCTTTCATAGAGAATTTCTGTGATAAGAAGAGCTTTACTGATTGTAGCATAGGGATATCATTCCCTATCAGTAGTATGTCGTCGACGTACAAAACGAGGAAGACTACTGCTCCTTCTACAATCTTCCTATAAATACATGGTTCATCTACATTTTTGATAAAGTCAAATTCCTTGACTGTTTCATCAAAGCAGATGTTCCAACTCCGCGATGCTTGCTTTAACCCATAAATGGATTTAAGCAATTTGCACACTCTTCCGCTGCTCCCACTGTCTAAGAAACCTTCTGGTTGATCCATGTAAACACTCTCTTCTAGATGTCCATTTAGAAAAGCTGTTTTTACATCCATTTGCCAGATTTCATAGTCATGGAAGGCAGCAATGGCAAGCATGATCCGAATGGATTTAAGCATAGCTACTGGTGAAAAGGTTTCATCATAGTCCAATCCTGGTCTTTGACGAAAACCTTTTGCTACTAGTCTAGCTTTGTAGGTTTCCACTTGTCTAAATGCACCAATCTTCTTTTTGAAGATCCATTTGCACCCAACTGGTTTTACCCCAGGAGGAGCAACTTCTAAAGTCCATACTTTATTGGTGTACATGGATTCCATTTCAGATCTCATTGCATCCAGCCACTTTACTGAGTCGCTACTTGTGATAGCTTGCTGAAAACTAGTAGGCTCATCATCATCGATGATGCAATCCTCTCGATCCCCATCAAGAAGAAAACCATAGTATCTTTCAGGAGGATGAGAAAGTCTACTAGATCTGCGGAGTGGCGTTGGTTCGTCATGTTTTATTGAAATCTGAGATTCTTCTAAGTCTTCGGTTACAGTTTGAGGTTCTGGAATTTCTTCCAGTTCTACCGCGCTCCCACTAATTTCTTTTGCAAGAAATTCGCTTTCTAAGAAGACAATGTGACGAGGGACAAACACCTTTTGTTCTTCAGTGTGGTAGACCATGTACCCCCTTGAATGCTTGGGGTATCCTACAAACTTGCACAAAACCGATCGTGCCTCGAGCTTGTCCGGTTTATGCTTTTTAACATATACCGGACACCCCCATATCTTTATATACTTGAGATATGGTCTCTTCCCACACCACATTTCATATGGAGTGGTAGGTACAGACTTAGTTGGAACTCTATTTAATAGATATGCGGCCGATTCTAGAGCAAATCCCCAGAAGGAAAGTGGTAACTCAGCACTACTCATCATCGAACGCACCATATCTAATAGCGTGCGATTCCTTCTTTCTGATACACCATTATGCTGAGGTGTATAAGGAGGAGTAAGCTGAGAGAGTATTCCATTTGCTTTCAAGTATTCAAGGAAACTGGTACTTAAGTATTCTCCACCTCGATCAGATCGAAGTGTCTTGATGCTTTTACCAGTTTGTTTCTCTACTTCATTTTTATACTCCTTAAACTTCTCAAAAGCCTCGGATTTATGCTTTATGAAGAACACATGTCCATACCTAGAGAAGTCATCAGTAAAAGTGATGAAGTAGGAGTGACCACTTCGTGCATGTATAGACATCGGACCACACACATCACTGTGTACTAGTCCCAAGAGTTCGGTGGCTCTTTCTCCGTGTCCGGTGAACGGAGATTTGGTCATTTTTCCTTTGATACATGATTGACAAGTTGCATATGATGAATATTCAAACGAATCTAGATATCCATCTTTATGTAACTTAGTCAACCTTGTTTCATTTATATGACCAAGTCTACAATGCCATAGGAAGGCTTGATTCGAATCTGGAGCCTTTCTTTTACGCGTATTTTGAATATTGAAAATTTGTGGTTGGTTAAGTATGTATATGCCGTTTTCCAGTGTGCCAAACCCAATCAGTTCTTGATTTAGGAGAATATTCATGACATTTCTTTCAAGCACAAAATTATATCCTTTATTAGACAATAAAGATACTGATATAATATTACACAACATACTGGGAATACAAAAACAGTTATACAATACCAAAATGTTTCCACTATTCAACCCTAGGTGATATTCCCTTATTGCAACTGCATCTACATGCATTCCATTGCCCATCCGGAGAGTCATATCACCTGCCCCCAGTACTCTACTATTTCTCAGATCCTGCAAAGAATTACAGATGTGAGAACCAGAACCGGTATCAAGTACCCATGAAGTAGAGTTTACTGAAAGACAATTTTCGATTACGAACACACCTGAAGTAGAAGCAACTGCTTGCTTCATGTCCTTGGCTTTGAAGGCCTGACAATCCTTCTTCCAGTGCCCCTGCTTGTGACAATAGAAGCACTCGTTCTTTTCTGCCTTCACCCTTCCTGCCTTGTTCATTCCCTGCACCTTCTTGACCCCACCCTTCGGTTTGGTGGCTTTCATCTTCTTCTTCCCTTTAGCTTTCGCTTTAGTTTTAGAAGAAGATGATTGGCCAACATACAGAACGGGGGTCTTCTCCTTTTTCAAGGAGGTCTCTGCTACCCTCAACATATTGAGGAGCTTTGGAAGATCCGCTTCCATTTCGTGCATGTTGAAGTTCAGCACGAACTGAGAGAAGGTGTAGGGAAGGGACTGCAAAATCAAGTCGATATATAAATCATTCTCTAGCACGCATCCCTGGTTTGCGAGTTCCTCAATGAGGATGATCATTTTGAGGACGTGCTCTCCAACAGGCGATCCTGGAGCTAACCTCATCTGGAAGAGTTTCCTTGAGGTTTCGTACCTCGCGATACGGGAGTGTTCACCATACAATTCTTTGCAATGGAGGAATATGGATGCAATATCCATACTCTCGTGCTATTTCTGGAGTTCATTATTCATGGACGCCAGCACGATACACTTAGCTCGCTCACAGTCTAGATCCCAGGTTTTACGAACTTCCTTGTCCGCAACTGAGGAATCTGGTCCTGGGATAAGGGGAGGAACAACAGTGGTAACATATGCAACTTTGTCATAAGTCAGCGCAATATTGACGTTTCTTAGCCAATCTTTATAGTTCTGCCCGGTCAGTATATTCTTTTCAAGTAATAGTTTTAGTCCAGTCATGGTAGCTGCCAGAGAGAGAGAAAAGAAAACACTCAGCATATGCTCTTGCAAGTTTAGATTGGTTTATTAATTTATCTAAACAGGATGGCTCCCACTGTTTCCTCAAATCCTTCTTCAAAACCTAAAAGAAGAACTAGTCAGGATTTAATCACACGTCACAATACTTGCTTAACCTTTCAGCCAGGCTGGTGTTGGTACTTCGAGGGAGGTTTTCCAACGCTTTCGCGAAGTTCCTTAATTAAAGAACCTCTTTTCCCTGGAGGCGTAGCCCCTCTAACACCTTTCTAGGCACCTACTTGGTTTATAGCATTGATTGTTAAGTGAGAGAAATTCCCGAGAGTAATCCTACTCATCAGTGGGATCGGGATCCAACTATCATTGCATGATGCCCTAGATGGAAGCCACTCTAGTCACCCCACTCCAGAAGGTAAGCTAAATCTGCAAGTTTCCTTTATGTTTGAAACTCCCGATGTGATTTTTACCCCAAGCTCTTATAGACCTTGACGTAGGCCAACAAGTCATAAGACGCAAGTCAAGTTCTACCCGTCGTTGTCCTGATCAATTTAAATACATCGTACAAGCCCTTGACGTAGGCCAACAAGGTGTACGTCTGTATTAAACTAATGCATCTATCTATGCAACAAATAGGCACACACACTGCTACCATACACTATGCCTTGACGTAAGCCAACAAGCATAGCATGAATACGATGTGCTGTCTATCTGAAACGACGGAGGGTTACGGCTGGTTTTTGGCAAAAAACCGTTAACGTAATGAACTTGATTTGATCGAAGGAACTATGATAGCTTTTTAAAAGGAGTGGTTTAAGCTCCGCATTTAAAATTTGCTTTTTCAAGAAAACCGAGTGGTTTTTAGAAATTGTTCCAACGATTCAGTTTAGGTTTTATTTTCTTTGCATTAATAATAATGCGTCGCATCTTTAACCTATCATTACAGATGACAACGAAAATATGACGTCCTCTTATGCCATCCGCATTCGCCACGGGGTCCCGTCATCACCCGTTAGGTTACTTAACTAACGACAGAGTGGGGGCTGGGCTAGCGCGGGTGTAAAACATAAGTGACGTCTAAATAGCTATCATATATATAGATATTTTACATTCGTCTGACGCAATGATATACATTCCAGAACACAGATAAACAATATTGGATTTGCAAGCAATCTGTATTTCTTTTGAGCCTGCAAGAAAAGACAGATTACACAGTTGTGATGAATAGCCATTACCCCACCCAAGATCCCTACGGGTACGGCAAACTACCCGCCAGGCAGTTTGTGTACCCCACCTTGGATCTGTCCTAGGAGCAAAAACAGTAAAAAAGAAATAATACAACGGTGGCTACAACCGCAACCTGGATGTGCCCCGCAAAATAATATTACAACTTGTTACAATTACATCAAATGAATTAATACAAAAAACCCATCACAAAACCCGGCTAATCACCACAACAGTCCAATACAGTTTATATGCACAAACAGATAAAACCATTACAGAAATGTGCAACCCCCTGCTTACCGACATACTAGAAGTTAGGGGAGGTTTACGAACACATTATACAATCACAGATATAATCCAATATGCAAATACTGTACAATTTCGATCGATTAAACACTTTTAATATTGCTCCAAAATCTGCTTTGTAAAACTGAAACCTGAGCAAAAATTAAATATTCCAGAAAATCCCAAATTCAACAGAGAACCCACCCAAGAAAACTGGGATCATGACTCGGCAACTCGGCCGCGGAAGCTCCGCGGATCGGTGGGATCCGCCGCGGAACCGCGGTCGTTTGGTCGAGTCATGGCCCCAAATTTCTTGGGTGTTCTTCTGGTGTCATAACAAGCTTTCTGAACATCCCTGAACCAATTTTGGACTTCATTTAAATTTCGACAGAAACTTGTAATTTTTAGGGTTTTCCGGCTTCGTTTTTCCGTTCGAAATTCGTACAAATTTGCAATTAAGTTAAATCTTTTTTAGCTAGGCTCTGATAACACTGTAAGTCGATGTTCAACACCCCAATACATATGGGGAGGCGGAAATATGAATAACAATCAAGTTCTATGATCAAACATCGATTAACCGTATGAATCGTTTGCTAAACAACTTTTAACGAAAGCTATAGAGTTTTAAACTAGTATGCGAAGAAATTATACCAAACGGTTCTAGTCCTTCGTCTTGATGTTGTCTACGGCCTCTTTGGATCTCTACATCCTCTTCGGCTTTCTCCCGTGATAGACGATCCACCCGAGAACCCTAATCCAAGCTATAACCTCTAAACTTGAGGTTACTTAGTTTCTCTAGTTGCTAAATAGAGTAGCTAAGATGATGTAGAGATTGGTTATGGAGTAATTAGTCTTTCCTAATCCTTGTTCTCAACTCATGAGGGTAGGATTAGGGTTTGGTGAAGGAGAGAGAACTTGAAGAGAGAGAGTGAGAAGATGATAATGATATTATTATATTGAATAAAGCTTCTCACTTGATATATATGAAACATAATAAATAAAAAGAAGAATGAATAATAAGTGAATATTCATCATGTTTCATTTAATCAAGTGGGTGATTCATCATGTGAGTCATTAAGCAATAAATGATGTTTTAATGACATGATGAATCACTCACAATGAGTCACTAATTCAATAAATGAAAATGCCACCTCTCTCTTTATGTCACCTCATTCTAGAAGCTTCTCGGAAAATTACGAGAACGCCCCTCTCATCCGTGAAAACACGGAAAAACTTTAGACTGTATAAATCCAATAACCTGATACAAGAATCTGGCTTAAACCAAATCCGGCTAGTAAAAACTGTCCGAATGTCGTACGTGCGATCAAACACGTATGCGTCCGAACCTTTGTCGTAAAACCATACGACCTCTATATCTTTTCGCCTGGGTTTGGGAAAACTCTGTGTGGGACTCTAAAGAATCGACTACTACGCTGGCAGTGGGTTTAACCACAGACCGCAAGCGGCACTAGCTGTACGTAACGGTCCCCAGGTAGTTGTCGATAAGAAAGCTGATGAGGTAACCCATCTGAAATCCTACTGAGCCTGTCTGTGACAATATCCGCGCAGTCCGGTCTGTTCGTCTGAGAGTATCACATGTACGGTCTAGGGAGGTGGTGGACGTCAGACCCCTAATAACCATACAAGTCATGTCGGTATGGCTCTATCACCATCCGAGAATCTACTGATCAACCTATCAGTAATTCTCAATCAGCCCTGGCCAGGGACTTATGGTAATGACCAACCGATCACCGTGCGATATCAACTCCCTATACCGGGAGAGACGAATCCCTAACAGTCACTCACTGCCTCCACATGGCTCGGGACTGTGCCCAACTGAAACATGTTTGCACGACTCCTTTGAGCCGTGGTAGGGTAACAATCAAAGCACAGTGGGAACTCACACGAGACAAATGATGACCTTAAGTCAACGGACTATCTGCACACATGTCACCTGAGAACTGCTATCTGACGTTAGGTATAATACCATCCAGTCAGTTCTCGGCGAGTCCTGTCCGGTGTACTCACACCCAGTGAGCATCTGTGTACAATCTTAGGTGAATACCACCAATGGTTGCGGGACCAATCCATCGCCCCTCGTCAGGGTCTAGATATGTATACACCAGTCTACTCCGGAGTATCGATGCCCAATCTCGATACTCCTGCGACCAGGGACATCTAAGGGTGTGCCTATTGACTATCCAGCTCCCACTAGTATGCCTGCCATCACAACGCCGGTAGTCAGAAAAACACCCTATGGGCTTTATCAACATATATATATATATAAATACCAAGTAAAATATATTATACGTTAAGACAAAGTCAAACCAAATAGCGTACTATCATATCAAGCAAGACTGTCATGTACATACATATCCCAAGCATCCTATACAATGTAGGCCTCTAGGGCATATATATCCAACACAAGTTAACCGAACTTTCTTAAAACAATAGCTTTTGAATTGTCTGAGTTGCATACATCATTGCCATTCCTTCTTTTACCCTTTGCATTTCTCCATAACACCTTGTATCTCTACGAACATCCACTTCCATTGGATAAATCTATCGTATAGTTATATACGAACTCGAAGGAACTTGTTCCAGATTCGGGGATGGATTCTGGTTCTGGAGAGAATGAATAGGACTATTCAGTTGTCTTTTCCTTTTACCTTCTCTCAGGATGTGAGAGCTTCTAGGATTAGGAGAGAGTACACCTATTATGCTTATTGGATAGTCTTCTTCCAAACCATAGGCAGGTGCCGAAAGGTAGGGAATGAAGAAAACGAATTAGCCTAATTACGGTGTACAGAAGGTAATAAGTAAAAACAAATAAAGGAATTAGAAAGAGGGCAAAGTAAATTGTGTTGGAGATAGTGCCCTCAGAGTCAATTATTGGATCACAGGCACGTGATTGCAATGATTGAGGGAGGACCTATTCCGGTAGGACAGTCTTACTCAAGATGATAGTATGCTATCTGGTTTACCTTTATCATCGTGTACTGCTTTAGGTGACCTTACAGGTCACTATTGCACGTTGATAGAGCCCCTAGGATTCTTGCTTGACTGCCAGCAGTATGAGGGCGATCATATACGTGGGAGCTGGTAGTCTATAAGCACATCCTTAGAAGGTCCCTAGTCGTGGGAGTTTCGAGACAGGGCATCGATACTCCACAGTAGACTAGTGTATACAGTCGAGACCCCGACGAGGGGCGGTGGCCGGTCTCATAAGCCACTGGTGTCAGTTGGTTCACCTAAGATGTATACAGGTGCTCATTGGGTTATGAGTACACCGGACAGGACTCGCCGAGAACATGCTAGTTGGTCTTATACCTGACGTCAGATAGCAGTTTCCTGGTGACATGTGTACAGGTTAGTTCATCGACCTGAGGATCGTCATTTGTCATGTGTGAGTTCCCACTGTACTTTGATTACTACCCTACCACGCTAAAAGAAGACATGCAAACAGGTTTTAGTTGGGTACAGTCCCAAGCCACATGGAGGCAGTGAGCGGATCTTCGGGGGTTCGTCTCTCCCGGTATTGGGGGTGAGGTCGCGCTGTGTCTAGGAGAGCCATTACACGAAGTCCTTTGCCAAGGCAGGAGATTTACTGGTAGGTATTCCAGTAGTATCTCATGGTGTTCTGGGCTACACTCCGACACGACTTGTACCGCCTTTGGGGGTCTGACTTTTACCAACCCCCTAGGCCCGCCATGCGATGCTCATAGACGAACGGACCGGACTGTACGGATATTGTCACTGAAAGGATCAGTAGGGTGTCAGGATGAGTTCGCTCATCGACGTCCCTTTTGGTCAATAGCTTGTAGCCCGTCACGTATGGCTAATACCTCTGACGTGCTAGTGGTTCACAGCCATAGTATTGACGAGTCTTTAGAGTCCCCCACATTCAGTTGCTCAAGTTTTCGGGCGAAACGCTATAGAGGCCATATGGAGATATGGTAGGGTTCGATCAGATACGTGCGGTATTGCACGGACCATGATTGGACGGTTTATACTAGCGGGCTTTAGTTTAAACCAGATCCTAGTATCGTACAGTGTAGATTTTGTCTCATTGCATTTGTATTTCGGTTGGAATACAAATGCGGGTATGTATATACAGTAGCGGGGTTTTCCTGTAATTTATTACGGGATCAGTTTTCTGAAGTTGCCAGTTTGTTTTCCTTTTCGGCCATTTTCTATTGTATCTATCCTTGGATGAAATTTGGTGGAGGAGGGCTTATTTGCAATTGTCCAAATAAGCTTTGTGGAGGGTGGTCCTTGCAAAGTTGTAGTGTCATGATGGTTCTTCCTTTTCATTGACTTCTTGCTTCATGATTATTCATGATGGTTTTCACTTTTGGTGATGGGAGTTGATTAGTTCTTGGAGTGTTGGATTATGGTTGTGATTTTGACTTCATGATTATCCTTATTCTCTTGCATTATTCCTCCACCCTCTCTTGGAATTTTTCCCTCCTCATTCCCATCCACAAGAGGGGCCGGCCAAGTATGGGGCTGTCCCAATTTTGGTAGTGGGGATTTTTCTCTTCATGCTTGTTAAAAATCCCAAGTTCACCACAAAAATTCCACTTCTCATTTCCTCCACATTATGGCAACTTCCTACAACCCCAAATGAGACATAACACTACACTATTTTACAGCAAACCTTGGGCACGTCGACTCGCCAACTTCGTGCCCGAGTTGCCTCGGTCCAGAGGTGGGAGCTCGTAAAAGAAGCCGGCGACGTGGTGCCCTTCCGGCGACGTGGTAGAGACCGGAGATTCCGCGGGGAGATCGGGACGACGAGGAGAAGACCGAAGGACACGGATCGATCGGTATATCTCTCTACCCCCTTCTTGTTAGCTAGGACTAGATTTAATGGCACGATCCGGGTTTATAGTGCGCGGTGGTTTCGGTTTCAAAAAGTTAAAGTAAATCATCGCTTCCGCATTCCGTCGACGGATTGACGGCCGGGGCACCGCCGTGCACCTACAGTGGTATCAGAGCCTCGCCATTAACCTAGTCTAGCTTGCTCTAGTATGTTTGGAACTCGATCGAACAAAAATCCCCAAAAACCGTATTTTCCAATGCATCAGTTTTCTGTCGATTTATTTTTGGCTCGAAATTTTTTTCAGTACATTGCAGAAACATGTGCAGGGAATTGTAAGAGTTCTGCAAAAATTTGGTGAGGTGGCGCTTCAGTACGACCGCGGAAACGCGGCAAAACCTCTGGTTTGGCCGCGGTTCCGCGGTGGGGAAGTGTCCACACTGTGCCAAAATTTTACAGAGGGCTTCTTATATGGAATTAGGGTTTTTGGGATATTCTTTTTGGGCCCAGATTTTCTGTGAGTGCTACAGTACTGCTTGGGGCCCACTTAGGTAATTTTGATCGATCGAAAACTTTAAACATGTTAAATCATAGTATTTACATTATATCTGTGACCGTGAATGTCACTCGATCGGTAAATCCTGTCTAACTGCTATAGCCCGGTTAGACGGATTTGCGAACGTGACATTCACGTTGATGTTCTGTGTTGTGCTGTGATGTTGCGGATTGGTCGTGGAGGATAGCCGGGATGCAATGCTAGTACAGTTTTGGTTGTATTATGTACATTTGATATTGCGGGGCGAGCGCCCGACATGTGGACTGCCGTCACTGCCTGTTTGTATATTATTCTTTTGAGGCACGACCGGGTCGAGGTCGATGTACCCGTTGTATGTATATTTTACTTTCTGTACTAGGATTATCCCAAGGTGGGGTGCACGGATAGCCGGGTTCTAGAGGGAAACAAGTCCGCATCTCATGGCATTGAGACGGAGGGGGCTTTACTCTAGAATTGGCGGGCTATTCGCCGCACTCGTAGGGGGTACAGGTTGACCCAGGAGGGGTACCCAAGTTACCGGATTCCGTGAAGTGCTGGGTGGTCCATTCACGTTGCTGAAGGGGGCTGCCTCGCTTCAGGTTTTGGCGGGTAACTTGCCGCGCCCGTAGGGGTCTAGGATTTCATTGCACAGGCTATCCACACGACCAGGGGAACGTCGGGTTTCAGTAGCGGCTCTGTGAAACCCGGGGATCCCAGATATCTGTATTGTTCTGTGATGCTGTACATTTCTGTGATGTTGCCTTTTATCACGCCTTGAGCGAAATATTATATATTGATATATATATATACTAGTAGATGTTGTATATGTTTTGCATCCGCGCTAGTCCAGTCCCCGCTCTGTTGTTAGTTAAGTAACCTAACGGGTAATGACGGGACCCAGTAGCGAATGCGGATGGCATATACGTACATCATTATTTTCGTTCTTTATTGGTGTGATCAATTGATGGGACTGCGTTGATTCGGATCAATGCAAGTTAAAAACAAACCTATTCTGATGTTGTTGGAACACTTTTCAAAAATCTGTTATTGCAAGGACGTTCACTTTTGTTTTGCACAGTGGTATTCAGTTGGAATATCCTGCTCCTCAGTCGACGAGGCAAGGGCCGAGATCCCTTCACCGGGAGTGACCCCTTGGACAGAAGTTTGCGTCAGGGCAATAACTTCACTATAGCCGATTACTTTTGCTTTGCATCGTGGTATTAAGTTGGAATATCCTGCACCTCATTCTACGGGGAAAGAGCCGAGATCCCTTCACCGGGAGTGACCTCTTTAGCAAAGGTTTTCGTCACTATATTTTCATAAAATCTATCCAGTTCCTTCAACGATATCAAGTTCATTACGTTAAAGGTTTTCGCCAGAAACCATTCGTAGCTCTCCGTCGTTTCATATGGATAGTTAATAGTATTCAAGCTGTGTTTGTTGGCCAAAGTCATGGCACAGTGTTTGGTAGCTGTTGGGTATTCATATGCAGCATAGATAGATGCGTTGGTTTGGGGCAGTCGTATAGCCTTGTTGGCCAAAGTCAAGGGCTTGTGCGGGTGGGCTCAAATTAACCTGGAGAATGACGGGTAGAACTTGACATGTGACTTATGATTTGTTGGCCAAAGTCAAGGTTATAAGAGCATGGGGAAAAAATCACAACGGGAGTTTCTAAAGAAACTGAAACTTGCCAGATATGCGCATACCTTCTGGAGTGTGATGACGTGAGCGGATTCTGTCACATTATCATGCGATGATAGTTGGATCCCGATTCCCACTGATGAGTTTGTTTACTCCTCGGGAGATACCGACTAATTCTTCTTTCAGGTTTGGAGGAGAATTTGACGTTACAGTGGGAGGTTTCCAGATTAGATAAATTGGTAACCATTCTGATCTAGGTTAGACTGCACGCTGAGTGTTTCTTTTCTCTCTCTCTCTGGCAGCGACCATTGACCCGACCCTAAGACTATGACTCAGTGACCAAAATTAACCGAACCTTCTTAAACACTGGCTTTTGGATTGTCAGAGTTGCAAACCTCATTGCCACTCCTACTTTTACCCTTTTCTCCAGGACACCCCGTATTACTACGAACGTCCACTTCTATTGGACAAAACCATCGTATGGTAATATACGAACTCGAAGGAATTTATTCGAGGATGGTTTCCGGTTCTGGAGAAAACGAATAGGACTATTCAGTTGTCTTTTCCTTTTACCTTCTCTCAAGTTGCGAGTACTCCTTGGTTTAGGAGATAGTACACCTATTATGCAAATTGGATAGTCTTCTTCTAAACCTTAGGCTGATGCCGACCGGTGGGGAATGAAGAAAACCAATTAGCATAACGATGGTGTACAGAAGGTATTAAGTAAAGACATATCAAGGGATTAGTAAGAGGGCAAAGTAAATTGCGACTGCTATTCACGACCAAACCAAGTATTTATTCGCCAATCCTAAATCACCTTTGCATTTCTCCAGAACACTCCGTATCACTACGAAGATCCACAGTTTATTGGATACTCCATCGTATGGTTATATACGAACTCGAAAGGAACTTGTTCCAGTTCGGGGATGGATTCTGGTTCAGGAGAAATAGGAATAAGGTTTATTCGGTTGTCTTTTATCTTCACCTTCTCTCGTATTGCGAGTGTTCCTAGGATTAGGACATTACACCCATTATGCTTATTAGATAATCTTCTTCCAAACCATAGGCTGGTGCCGAACGGTAGGGAAGGAAGAAAACCATTTGGCCTAAAGGGGTGTACAGAAGGTAATGACTAAAGACATATAAAGGGATTTGAAAAGATGGCAAAGAATTATACGGTTACAGTTGTGAATCTGGATAATGGAAGAGGCATTACTAGGAATACCAAGATACCCCATCGAAATATTTTAATGTTTCAGTTCCACTGTGTACTGTTAAAGGAAAACTGATTTTCCAATTAGATACTTGCTCCAGGGTATGTATTTACCAGGTATGATTCTCACATCTGCATGGTTTTATAGATGATGAGTGGGAGTAAGTTATTGGGAATTAGGTGATCATCCTCATTATATCGCGATTCGTTGTAATTGGTGATATTTGAGGAAATCGCCTGGGTTGTTTGCCGGTCGGCAAATATTTGGTTTTGAATATCCGCTGTTATGCACCAATTTCAAATTGATATATCTGTACGTCTATTTTTATAGAGTGAGATTTACCTTTTTGAAATTATGTCCATGACATTTACCTATATCAGTGGATGATTAGGTAAGGAGCATTGAACAGCGGTGTAATTCTTCATAACCATAAGTACAGTTTTCAACCTACGACACACAGGGAATGAGTTATCAGACTCAAGGGACTTATACAGAGTATTGTATGTTGTCCAGGGTCCATCAGGACAGAGGGTTGGTCCTCGTACTATATTCGGTTTACTTATGACTTCTCTAGTTTTTAGACAAGTGTTTCGTGGAAACACAGGGTCCGAATTTTGAGAAGTTATAGGTATTTGCATAAAGTAGAGAACCAGATATTGCAAGTATCGGGATTCTTCAAAGTGATCGGAGATGTAGATACTTGTGTAGGGTATTCAGTTGATAGTAATGATTAAGAGAACTTGCTTCTTTTTCAGGTTACTCATAATTGGAAGCATTCCTAAGTTGAGTAACGCTGATCGGCCTCCTTCCATTTAGTTGACATGCACTGGAGACAGCTGCATGATTTGAATCTGGTTCAATTAAATCAGTGCCTCTGGTTCTATATTGGATATAGAACAGTTCATATCTTAACGATGTTAAGGTACGAGGAGTTGTCCGGCCAATTTTTAAAACCAGACTCTGGATAACTCAAGGCACGTTTCTGTAATGGCTGTTTGTGGGTTGACCCAGGCTATGACGAGGGTTGACTTTCTACCATCTGGAAGATCAATAGTAATATTGTTCTAGACTCACCACAGTTTTAATAAAAATGGATTTTTTCAGAAAACAGTAGTGGGAGTATGGTAGAACTGGAAGTGATTCCAGAACCACAAACGATTTCTGAAGATTTGATAGGAACCTAAAGATTCAATCTGGTTTGACATTCCATTGGCCACTCCGCAGATAAGATGGGTAACTTCAGGCACCCGAGAGGTACTCCGGTAGCCTCAAGGACGGTGACAGGGAAGTTCTTGTTTACCCAGACTTGCCATTACTGTTGCTCCACGCTGCGAGACCCGGCGGGAGGATGAGTATAGCGCCGTTCTAAACTGGCTTTAGAAGTGTACGTCTATATGACTCTGCCAGAGGGTTGTCGTAGTCAGTGGGAGCAGCGGAAGCATTGGTGGACAAGTGGCTTATGTCTATTTATAGACTAAAGCAGATGTAGCGGAGATAGATCATCTATTTCTGATGTGACAGTCATAGGTTTGACTTCATCAGAATAGGGGATGGATCAGTTAAGAAGGTAGTAGGGTATGATGTCATGGTATTTGGATGACATACACAGAGTAGGAAGTGATATTCCTATACTACGATCAGTTATACTTTGGTCGTCACACAGTGGTTTCTCCACATGGGACTTGGACATTATATCAGACATACTGGTTACTAGATCTATGGTTTTAAATCTAGATTTGGGTGGTTTCCCAATTAAGGGAACTTTGACAGCATTCTAAGAGTATTTAGAATGGACGACTCCTGGCACGGTAGTGTACCTGCAGGTGATGGAGTCACCCTCTCTAAAGGTGCTTTACAGACTAAAGGGGAGAGGGATGTGCATGATTGGCAGATCACTTGCTTAGGCAATTGAGTCAATCATGAGATGTCAAGTACCACACCAGATGTTGTTTTTGCAGTAGAAGCAATAAGTTGATATTGATCCAATCCTGGAGAAACAGTCGGAAGCAGTTTTAGAACATAAGTGGATGTTCTAGGGATATGATAACGACAGCCTCATTCGGGAGACAGTTATCATTCCAGGCTTCCAAGGTGACCTGGACGACAAGGAGGTTGTCAGAGTTATAGTTTTCTTCTAACGAGAGGCAGTATTTTGGACAGGTGGTCCAAGGCAATACTGAGGTAGGCATGGCGCATGATACTGATTAAGTTCAGTTGACGATATAGTCTAAGAAGTTTGGATTTGGAGTTCTTTTATGTGCTAGGTCCCATCAGACATCCAGACACATTCTAAGACAGGTATTGCTCATTTCGGGAGGTGGGTTTCTCCGCGAACTTGAGATATAGAGAGATATAGAAAGAAACATCAAAGCGGATCCACTCGCTGAGGCTATTCCTCGAACGCAACAGTTTCGCAAACGGGATTTGTGAGACTGACTAGTAAAGGAATTGGGTGTTCGGTATCACACGGGCTGTGAGTATGCGACATCGCAATAATTAGCCTTGAGTGCAAGTGGGAGATTGTTGGAGATAGTGCCCTCAGAGTCAATTATTGGATCACAAGTACGTGATTGCAATGATTGAGGGAGGACCTATTCCGGTAGGACAGTCTTACTCAAGATGATAGTATGCTATCTGGTTTACCTTTATCATCGTGTACTGCTTTAGGTGACCTTACAGGTCACTATTGCACATTGATAGAGCCCCTAGGATTCTTGCTTGACTGCCAGCAGTATGAAGGCGATCATATATGTGGGAGCAGGTAGTCTATAAGCACATCCTTAAAAGGTCCCTAGTCGTGGGAGTTTCGAGACAGGGCATCGATACTCCAGAGTAGACTAGTGTATACAGTCGAAACCCCGACGAGGGCGGTGGCCGGTCTCACAAGCCACAGGTGTCAGTTGGTTCACCTAAGATGTATACAGGTGCTCATTGGGTTATGAGTACACCGGACAGGACTCGCCGGGAACATGCTAGTTGGTCTTATACCTGACGTCGAATAGCAGTTCCCTGGTGACATGTGTACAGGTTAGTTCATCGACCTGAGGATCGTCATTTGTCTCGTGTGAGTTCCCACTGTACTTTGATTACTACCCTACCACGCTCAAAGGAGACGTGCAAACAGGTTTTAGTTGGGTACAGTCCCGAGCCACATGGAGGCAGTGAGCGGATCTTCGGGGGTTCGTCTCTCCCGGTATTGGGGGTGAGGTCGCGCTGTGTCTAGGAGAGCCATTACACGAAGTCCTTGGCCAAGGCAGGAGATTTACTGGTATGTATTCCAGTAGTATCTTAGGGTGTTCTGGGCTACACTCCGACACGACTTATACCGCTTTTGGGGGTTTGACTTTTACCAACCCCTAGGCCCGCCATGCGATGCTCATAGACGAATGGACCGTACTGTATGGATATTGTCACTGACAGGCTCAGTAGGGTGTCACGATGAGTTCGCTCATCGACGTCCCTTTTGGTCAATAGCTTGTAGCCCGTCACGTATGGCTAATACCTCTGACGTGCTAGTGGTTCACAGCCATAGTATTGACGAGTCTTTAGAGTCCCCCACATTCAGTTGCTCAAGTTTTCGGGCGAAACGCTATAGAGGCCATATGGAGAAATGGTAGGGTTCGATCAGATACGTGCGGTATTGCACGAACCATGATTGGACGGTTTATACTAGCGGGCTTTAGTTTAAGCCAGATCCTAGTATCGTACAGTGTAGATTTTGTCTCATTGCATTTGTATATCGGTCGGAATATAAATGCGGGTATGTATATACAGTAGCGGGGTTTTCCTGTAATTTATTACGAAATCAGTTTTCTGAAGTTGCCAGTTTGTTTTCCGTTTCGGCCATTTTCCATTGTATCCATCCTTGGCTGAAATTTGGTGGAGGAGGGCTTATTTGCAATTGTCCAAATAAGCATTGTGGAGGGTGGTCCTTGCAAAGTTGTAGTGTCATGATGGTTCTACCTTTTCATTGACTTCTTGCTTCATGATTATTCATGATGGTTTTCACTTTTGGTGATGGGAGTTGATTAGTTCTTGGAGTGTTGGATTATGGTTGTGATTTTGACTTCATGATTATCCTTATTCTCTTGCATTATTCCTCCACCCTCTCTTGGAATTTTTCCCTCCTCATTCCCATCCACAAGAGAGGCCGGCCAAGTATGGGGCTGTCCCAATTTTGGTAGTGGGGATTTTTCTCTTCATGCTTGTTAAAAATCCCAAGTTCACCACAAAAATTCCACTTCTCATTTCCTCCACATTATGGCAACTTCCTACAACCCCAAATGAGACATAACACTACACTATTCTACAGCAAACCTTGGGCACGTCGACTCGCTAACTTTGTGCCCGAGTTGCCTCGGTCCAGAGGTGAGAGCCCATAAAAGAAGCCGGCGATATGGTGCCCTTCCGCCGACGTGGTGGAGACCGGAGATCCGCGGGGAGATCGGGACGACGACGAGAAGACCGAAGGACACGGATCACTCGGTATATCTCTCTACCCCTTTCTTGTTAGCTAGGACTAGATTTAATGGCACGATCCGGGTTTATAGTGCGCGGTGGTGCCGGTTTCAAAAAGTTAAAGTAAATCATCGCTTCCGCATTCTGGCGTCGGATTGACGGCGGGGGCGCCGCCGTGCACTTACAAATTGCGACTGCTATCATTCAAGACCAAACCGGGTATCTCATCGCCACTCCTACTTCACCTTTGTATTTCTCCAGAACACCCTGTATCACTACGAAGATCCACAGTTTATTGGATAATCCATCGTATGGTTATATACGAACTCAAAGGAACTTGTTCCAGCTCGGGGATGGATTCTGGTTCAGGAGAAATAAGAATAAGGTTTATTCAGTTGTCTTTTACCTTTACCTTCTCTCAGGTTGCGAGTGCTCCTAGGATTAGGACAGTACATCTATTACGCTTATTGGATAGTCTTCTTCCAAACCATAGGCTGGTGCCGAATGGTAGGGAAGGAAGAAAACCATTTAGCCTAAAGATGGTGTATAGAAGGTAATGACTAAAGACATATAAAGGAATTTGGAGAGATGGCATAGAAATATACGGTTATAGTCGTGAATCTGGATAATGGAACAGGCATTACTAGGAATACCCGGATACCCCTTCGAAACATTTTCATGTTTTAGTTTCACTGTGTATTATTAATTGAAAACTGATTTCCCAATTAGAACCTTACTCCAGGGTATGTATTTACCAGGTATGATTCTCACATCTGTATGGTTTTACAGATGATGAGTGGGAGTAATTTATTGGGAATTAGGTGATCTTCCTCATTATATCGGGATTCGTTGTAATTGGTGATATTTGAGGAAATCGCCTGGATTTTTGTCGGACGACAAAATGTTTGGTTTTGAATATCCGTTGTTATGCACCAATTTCAAATTGATATATCTGTACGTTTATTTTTATAAAGTGAGATATAACCTTTTGAAATTATGTCCCTGACATTTACCTATATCAGTTGATGGTTAGGTAAGGAGCATTAAAAAGCGGTGTAATTATTCTTAACCAAAGGTACAGTTTTCAACTTACGACGCACAGGGTTTGAGTTATTCAACTCAGGGGAGTTATAGAATATATTGTATGTTGTCCAGTGTCCATTACGACAGAGGGGTTAATACTCATACTATATTCTGTTTACTTGTGACTTCTCCAGTTTTAGACATGTGTTCCGTAGAAATACAAGGTCTATGTTTTGAGAAGCAGTAGATTAAAGTAGTGAACCATGTGTTGCAAGTATCGGGATTCTTCAAGGCGATCGAAGATATGGATACTTGTGTTTGGTATTCAGTTGCTAGTAATGGTTTTGAGGAACTAGCTTCTCTTTCAGGTTACTCATATCTGGATGCATTCCTAAGTTGAGTAATGTTGATCGGCCTCTCTCCATTTAGTTAACATGCACTGGAGACAATTGCATGATTTGAATCTGGTTCCAATTAAATCAGTGCCTATGTTTCTATATTAGATATAGAATGGCTCATATCTTAACGATGTTAAGGTATACGGAGTTGTCCGGCTTTTGTTTAAAACCAAAATCTGGATAACTCAAGGCACGTTTCTGTAATGGCTGTTTGTGGGTTAACCCGGGATATGACGAGGGTTGACTTTCTACCATCTGGAAGATCAATAGTGATATTGTTCTTGACTCGCCACAGTTTTAGTAAAATGGACTTTTTCAGAAAACAGTAGTGGTAGTAAGGTATAACTGGGAGTGATTCCAGAACCGCAAACGATTACTGAAAATTTAATAGGACCTAAAGATTCAATCAGGTTTTACATTCCATTAGCCACTCCGCAGATATGGTGAGTAACCTCAGGCGCCTAAGAGGTACTCCAGTATCCTCAAGGACGGTGACATGGAGGTTCTTGTTTACCCAGACTTGCCATTGCTGTTGTTCCAGACTATGAGGCCCGGCAGGAGGATGAGTATAGCGTCGTTCTAAACTAGCTTTAGAAGTGTACGCGTATATGACTCTGCCAGAGGGTTGTCATAGCCAGTAGGAGCAGCGGAAGTATAGTGGACAAGTAGCTTATGTCTATTCATAGACTATAGCAGATATAGCGGAGATAGATCATCTATTTTTGATGTGACAGTCATAGGTTATTGACTTCATCAGAATAGGGGATAGATCTGTTAAGAAAGTAGTAGGGTGTGATGTCTTGGTATTTAGATAACATACACAGAGTAGGAAGTGAAATTCCTATACTATGATCGGTTATACTGTGGTTGTCACACAGTGGTTTCTCCACATAGGATTTGGATATAATATTAGGCATTCTGGTCAGTAGATCTATGGTTTTAGATATAGATTTGGAAAGTGTCCCGATCCGGATACTTAGACAGCATTCTTAAGGTATTTTAGAATGGACGACTCATGGCATGGTGGTGTACCTGCAAGTGATGGAGTCACCTTCTCTAAAAGTGTCTTACAGACTAAAGAGGAGAGAGATGTGCATGATTGGAAAATCACTTGCTAAGGCAATTGAGTCAATCTTGAGATGTCAAGTACCACACCAGATATTGTTTTTGCACTAGATGCAATAAGTTGAGATATTAATCCAATCCTGGAGAAACGTTCGGAAGCAGTTTTAGAACATAAGTGGATGTTCTAGGGATATGATAACGATAGACTCCTTCGGGAGACGGTTATCATTCCAGGCTTCCAAGGTCACCTGGATGACAGAGTGAATGTCAGAGTTATGGTTTTCACTCTGACGAGGGGTAGTAGTTTGGACAGATGGTCCAAGCGGATACTGAGGGAGGCATGGCGCAGGATACTGATTAAGTTCAGTTGACGATACAGTCTACGAAGTTTGGATTTGGAGTTCATTTATGAACTAGATCCCATCAGGTATCCAGACATATTCTAAGACAGGTATTGCTCATTTCGGGAGATGGCTTTCTCCGCGAAATTGAGATAAAGAGAGACATAGAAAGAAACATCAGGGCGGATCCACTCACTATGGTTATTCCTCGAACGAAATAGTTTCACAAACGGGCTTTGAGGGACTGATCAGTAAAGGAGTTGGGTGTTCGGTATCACATGGGCTGTGAGTATGCGACATCGCAATAATTAACCTTAAGTGTAAGTGGGAGATTGGTGGATATAGTGACCTCAAAGTCAATTATTGGATCGCAGGCACGGGATTGCAATGATTAAGGGAGGACCTATGCCAGTAGGACAGTCTTACTCAAGATGATAGTATGCTATCCGGTTTATCTTTATCATTGTGTACATGCTTTAGGTGATATTACAGATCACTATAACACATTGATAGAGCCCTTAGGATTCTTGCTTGACTGCCAGCAGTATGTTGGCGATCATATACGTGGGAGCTGGGGTCTATAAGCACATCCTTAAAGTGCCTCTAGTCGTGGGAGTTTCGAGACTGGGCATCGATACTCCATGAGTAGACTTGTGTATAGAGTCGAGACCCCGACGAGGGGTGGTGGCCGGTCACACAAGCCATTGGTGTCAGTTGGTTCACCTAAGATGTATACAGGTGCTCCTTGGGTTATGAGTACACCGGAAAGGACTCGCCGGGGACATGCTAGTTGGTTTTATACCTATCGTCAGATAGCAGTTCCCTGGTGACATGTGTACAGGTTAGTTCATTGACCTGAGATCGTCATTTGTCTCATGTGATTTCCCACTGTACTTTGATTACTACCCTACCACGGCTCAAAGGAGTCTTGAAAACAGGTTTTAGTTGGGTACAGTCCCGAGCCACATGGAGGCAGTGAGCGGATTGGCAGGGGTTTCGTCTCTCCCGGTATTGGGGGTGAGATCGCGATGTGTCTAGGAGAGCCATTACACGAAGTCCTTGGACAAGGCAGGAGATTTACTGGTAGGTATTCCAGCTGTATCTCAGGGTGTTCTGGGCTACACTCCGACACGACTTGTACCGCTTTTGGGGGTCTGCCGTTTACCAGCCCCCTAGGCCCGACATGCGATACTCATAGACGAACGGACCGGACTGTACAGATATTGTCAATGACAGGATCAGTAGGGTTACTGGATGAGTTCGCTTATCGGCCTCCCTTTTGGTCAATACCTCGGCAGCTGTTACGCACAGCTAGTGCCACGGACGTGCTAGTGGTTAAATCCACAGCCAGTGTATTGACGAGTCATTAGAGTCCCACTCAGACAGTTTTCCCAAGTTTCGGGTGAAACGTTGTAGAGGCCGTATGGTATTATGGTAGGGTTCGATCATATACGTGCACTTGTGCACGGATCATGATCGGACGGATCATACTAGTGGGCTTTGGTTTAAGCCGAATCCTAGTATTAGATTTGTTGGATTACTTTCGTCTCGTCACATTTGCATTCAGTCGGAATGCGGATGCAGGTATGTATATACAGGTGAGGGGTATCCTTGTGATCCGTCACGAGTTTACTTTAGATGTTGCCATATCTTTTTATTGTTGCTAACATTTGGATTAATATTTGCTTGTGGAAATTGTGAGTGGATATCATCATGAAGGGCATTAAATGTGATATGGACATGGGTAGTGACTCATGGTCTTATTTTTTTAGCCAAGTCATCTTTAGTGATTGATTATTGGGTGAGATTGTGATGGGAGGAGAGAGAGGGCAGCCACAAATGAGTGGGGTTAGCTCTTGTGTTGATTTATTCTATTAGTCCCTCACATTATTATCTCACACAATAACAAGGTTCTTTATCTTCTTCTTCTTCTCTAGATCACAATCTCCACCCATGGCTTCATCTTCAACCTCCATCCATACACTCTCATGTGTTAAGAATCAATGGATGCTTGAGACAAAGTTATCACACACATTCTCTACATCACCTTGGACATGTCGGCTAGAAAACTTCATGTCCGAGTTGCTTCAGTTTGAAACGGGTGCCCGTAAAAAGTCTTCTTGATGTGGTGCCCTTCCGACGAGGAGACCGGAGATCGAGCGAGATCGGAGATGCCGCGAGGAGCAAGAGATGGTGGCTAATGACCGAAGGACACGGATCGATCGGTATAGCCATTCTAACTTCTTATAGATAGCTAGAATAGGTTAATGGTACGATCTGTGTTAAAGTCTGCGTTAGCGCCAATTTCATAAACAGTTTTTGTTTCCGCGTTTGGCCTCGGATTGACGGTCGGGGTGCTACCGTATACTTACATATACAACATTACATCAAATTCTTTATTAAGTTAAAAAAGAATATAATTCTGTATTGGAGGATAATGTTGTGAACATTTTCCTGAATCAAGAGATGATTGGATCAGGCACGTTATGTAATAGCATATACATTCTAAATCAAACCACAGTTCAAAGTATATAGAACACACACAAGAGAAGTAGTTCAGAAATGAACAAATCATTCTTGTGGCATTATAGATTAGGTCATATCAATGAGACAAGACTAGCTAAGTTACATTAAGGATGAATATTTGAATCTATTCGAATTTTCATCTTATGCTACTTGCCAGTCTTGTCACAAAGGTAAAGTGACAAATACTCCGTTTACTGGAAACGGAGAAAGAGTTGCTGAACTCTAGGACTGATACATGGTGATGTATATAGTCCTATGTCTACAAATGCCAGGCTTGGTTCTTTGTACTTCATTATATTCACTGATCATCTTTCAAGATTCAGACATATGTTCCTGTTGAAACACAAGTCTGAAACTTTTGAGAAATTCAAGGAATATAAACTTGAATTTAAGAACCAAACGGGTAGAAGTATTAAAGTCCTTAGATGAGATCGGGGTGGCGAATACTTGGGCATGGAGTTCCTGGATTTTCTAAACAGAGAATAGGATTCTCTCTCAGCTTACTCCTTCGTATACACCACAGCACAACGATGTATCGGGGCGGAGGTATCGCGCCCTATGAGATATGGTGCGCTCTATGATGAGTACTGCTGAGTTGCCTGTTTCCTTTTGGAGTTATGCACTGGAGAAGTTGCATACCTATTGAATGGGGTTCCATCCAGATCAATGCCTATCACTCCATATGAGATATGGAATGGGAAGATACCATGTCTTAAACGAGTTAAGATATGGGGTTTTCCGGCCTATGTTGAAAAGAAAAATCCGGACAAAGTCGAGGCAATGTCAGTTCTGTATAAGTTTGTTGGATATCCCAAACATTTGCGAGGGAATAACTTCTACCACACTGAGGAGCAAAATGTATTTTGTTTCTCAGCATACTACCTTTTTAATAAAGGAATTTCTTATGAAGAAATTAGTGGTCATGAGGTAGAACTGGAAGGGGTTCCAGCTGGACAAACCAACAGCTCATGATTTAGTGGAACCAAAGGATTCAATAGTCTGTAACGAGCCTCAGCCTCTCCGTGAATCTGGTAGGGTTCCTCATCCACCTGAGAGATACTACGGTTTCCTCGGTGACGGTGGGAGCGAGGATTGCATCATGGTAGATTATGACCCAACTAGGTTCAGGCTGGTTATCACGAGTGGGGACTCTTCGAAATGGTTAGATTCTATCCGATCAAAGATGGAATCCATATACACCAACAAAGTATGACTTTGAATGTTGCACCTAAAGGGGTAAAACCCATCGGGAGCAAGTGGATCTTGAGAAGATTCTTGGTGTAGATGAAAAAGTTGAGACTTTCAAAGCTTTGCTTAAGTCCATCAGGATTAGAGCACGCATACCGTAGTTGGAACATCCGTTTTGATATGGCAGTCAATGAGTTTGACTTCATCAAAAAGGTAGATGAATCTTGTATATACAAGAAGGTTGTAGAGAGTAAGGTTGTCTTCCACGTATTGTACATAGATGACATACTCTTGATAGGAAATGGTTTCCTATGCTACACTCGGTCAAGCTCCTCTTATCATGAGGATTCTCCATGGAAGATCTGGATGATACCTACTTCATCTCGTGAATTATGATCTATGGTGGTAGATCTAAGTGGATGTTGGAAGTATCCCAAATCCAAGTACATTAACACCATACTATAGGGGTTTAGTATGGAAGATTCTAAGTGTGGTGGTTTGCCCACTTACTCAGGAATCACTCTCTCCAAAAAGATATCTTCGAAGACTGATTTGGAGTGAGCTTGCATGCAAGGGATACCCTATGGTTCGGCAGTAGGCTCTATCATGTATGCGATGTTATATACCAGACCAGATATAGCTAACTCACTAAGTGTAGTGATAAGGAATCAATCGGATCTTGGGAAAAATCACTGGATAGCTGTGTAGGACATTCTTAAGTACTTTAGAAGCACTAAAGAAATGTTCTTGGTGTTTGGTAACGGTGAGATACAGTGGGAGTCCTTTAACAATTCCAGCCTCCAGAGTGATAACGTCGACTGAAAGTCAGTCACATGCATTATCTTTATCCTTAGTGGAGGGATGGTATGTTGGAAGAGTTCCAAGCTAGATACCGTGGCAATCTAGACGATAAAGGCTGAATACATCGCTACCAACGATGCTACCAAAGTGGATGTATGGATAATTTTTGTTCATGAGATGAGCATGGTTCCTACCATTGAGCGTCCAATAACTGTTATTATGACAACAATGGAGTTGTGGCTTTGGCCTAGGAACGCTGGTCCCATCAGCCATCCAGAAATATTCTGAGGACAGTATCACCTGATCAGGGAGATGGTTGATCTCCAAGGGATCGAGGTTTGGAGAGTTGACGCGAAGGATAACACGGCGGATCCACTCATAGAGGCCTTTCCCTAGAGAGACTTTTATGGGGCGTTGAGTATGAGATACTACAACAAATGGCCTTAGTGCAAGTGGGATATTATTAGTTATATGTATGCCTTAGAGGCCATTATTATACATATGATGTATATTATAATAGATGCTTGGACATATAGAGAGAGGACTTTCTTGCTCGACATGATAGTATGCTATCTGGTTGCTCTTTATCTTAACATGTACACTTATTGTCTCTCTATTACATGTTGATAAAGCCCTTAGGATGAGTCCTTGACTACCAGGATTATGATGCAGATCATACTAGTGGGGCAAAGGTAGTCGGTAAGTACATCCTTCAAATGTTCCTAGTCATGGGAGTATCGAGACGGGGCATCGATATTCCAGAGTAGACTAGCGTATATGCTTCTTGACCCAGGCGATGGATGATCCCACATCCATTAGTGTTTGACATCAGAGAAGGTATACAGGTGCTCAGTGGAGACTAGGTACACTGGACGGACTCGCCGAGAACTCCTAGATGGTATTATACCTATCGTGAGATATCAGTTCTCTAGTGACACTGGTACAGGTTAGTCTGTCGTCCCGAGATCGTCATAGAGTCTTGTGTGATTCCCACTGTGCCTTGATTTCCACCTTACCACATTCAAGAGATCGTGCAAAACGATGGTTTTTGGGTACAGTCCCGAGTCACATGGAGGTAATGAGCGATAGGAGGGGATTTTGTCTCTCCAGGTATTAGGGGTTGATGTTGCGCTATGCTCGATTGGCCATAACAGGAAATCCCTGGCCAGGGTTGCTGAGATCTACTGGTAAGTGTTATCAGTAGTTTCTCGAACCGTTATGGGCCTCACATCGGCATGACTTATCAGGCTATTGGGGTCTGACGTTATACCACCCCAGGCTGTGATATGCGACATATCTGATGAAGAGACCGGACTATACGGTAGTGTTACTGATTGGATTCGTAGGAGTATGAGCAGGCTTGCTTTTTTATCTTCTGCTCGTTCAATACCCGGATGGCCGTTACGTTTAGCAGACCGCTGACGGCTTGAAGGTCACTGTTATGATCACCACCTACAGCCGGCGTATTGACGAGTCTTTAGAGTCCTATGCAGAGGTTTCCTGGCTAAGGAGAAACGAAGTAGGAGCATATATGTGATATGTACGGGACCTAGATTAATACGTGTATGTGATACCGTATTCTATTCTCGCGATATATGATATCGATCGGTTATATGTGATATAGCCGGGCTGTCGAATCAAGTGTTGATTCGATAAGTTTATACATTTGATATTAGTCGGTTGTATGTGATGTTAGTGATATATGCCCTAGAGGCCATTATTGTATTATACTGGAATGTATATTACTTAATGGGATCTTAGAATATATACGGATATAGTAACAGTCTTGCTCGAAATGGTAGTATGCTACCTGGTTTGTTTCTACCTCAATATGTGCATGTGTTTTCTTAGCATATCGCTTATACATATTGGTAAAGCCCTTAGGATCTTTGCTTGATTACCAGCGTTGTGATGGCAGTCACACTAGTGGGGGCTGGGTAGTCTATAAGCACATCCTATACAGGTCCTTAGTCGTAGGATTATCGAAACGGGGCATCGATACTCCACAGTAGACTAGTGTATACGCTTCTCATCCCAGCAGGGGAGATGGTCTGTCCCACAGCTATCAGTATGTCGTACTGGAGATAGTATGCAGGTGCTCATTAGTTTATGAGTATACTGGACAGGGCTCGTCGGGAACTGTTGGTGGGTATTATACCTATCGTCGGGTAGCAGTTCCCAGGTGACATTAGTACAGCTTAGTTCGTAGACCTGACACTGCTACTTCGCCTCGAGTGCGTTCCCACTGTACTTTGATTACTACCCTACCACGGCTCAAAGGAGTCGTGCAAACAGGTAGTAGTTGGGTGTAGTCCCGAAGCACTTGGAGGCAGTGGCGGTTAGATAGGATTCGTCTCTCCCGGTATTGGGGGTTGATATAGCGCTGTGTTCGGAAGGCCATTACACAAAGTCCTTGGCCAAGGCAAGCGAGATTTACTGGTAGGTACTCCAGTAGTTTCTCAGGGTGTTTTGGGCTATACTCCGACGCGACTTATTGCGCTATTAGGGGTCTGACGATTACCACCCCCCTAGGACCGATATGCGATACTCTTAGATGAACGGACCAGACTGTACAGAGATTGTCACATACAGGCTCAGGAGGAGTTCGGATGAGTTATTTGTCATGACCCAAAATTAGGCACGTGACCGGCACTTAAACCACGTGACGTCAACAGGCGTAACACAATTTAAGTAAGCCGAAAACCCAGAAATCTAAACCATATAAAGAAGTAAGTGATAAAAAAATTGTTAAAAACATTTGGAAATCTCAAGTAAAATTTTAAAGCTTAAGTTCATTTTCTTAAAAAAATTCGGCAGCACCTCCTTTGTAAAAACTAGCCCCGAAACGGGTACAAACATATGATATAAATAAAGCATCCCCAAACGGGAGCAAATCACTCCCAAAGGCGGAAACAACCACCACAAGCATATATACGACGCCGTAGCGAAGAAATAGACAATATAATGAAAATAACTTAAAAATAGATAAAGCAACAAAATAAAGGCCGGCTTACACGAGCACGACACCAGAGTCACAAAATATACATCGGTCCTCACCAACTCGTCTCTAAGTCAATACATGAAAGTGGTAGATGGAGAGTACTAGATACAATGAGATATACAAAGGATATAGTCGGATAACCGCAACCCACCTACAGCAAAAAGGCCTCATAGCCAACCGTAGCGGTATCCGCTGAAATAGATACAATAAGAAGCCCTGCCACGACTACTCTGAAGGTAAACCCTGCAAAACACTGTGGCACAACGGGGGTGATTTGCCAACTCATGAATAGTAAGTAATATCATACAGATAATCACAGGTATGCACGAACAACGATAATCTAAAACATGCAATCTAACAGCATAAGTGTGGCAATATGGATATGCAACAATCATGATCAAGGTACACCATCAGGATACTACAACTACATGAAACAATGCATATCAAATAACTACTGAGTGTGGGATAAAACATATCATCATCAATGAATCATCATCGTGGAAAAACCCGGTGTCCATCAACGACACCCTAAATTCCAATACCTCAGGCGCCGTCACTCTGATCAGCCCGCATATCCGTAATCTCATAGAACCTGAGTGCCCAACATCGACACTCGAAACATCATGAAAACCTGTGTCCAACATCGACACGTAAATCCATTTACTCGGGCTCCGTCAGTCCAGATCGGCCCGCATCCATCACACGACTCCGGTCGGTATCCTCCGGATACCCGCCGGGTAACCGCCGGGTCCAAACTATCATTGGTAGGTAGTATTCCCTCCGTCGGGCTCACCGCCTTTCTATACGAATCTTCTTGCCTCGAGGTACCTCACCGGGTCCACCATGTACCCGCAGACGGTGCCTGGCCCTCCTCGATCGGGTATACTCATTGCTCAGAACCGAGAAAACTCATGGTGGACGCATCGAAATATCATATCAAGAGAAACCGGGATTTCAAAACAATGTATACTTTCTTAAAATATCACCACGGTTCTCAAATCCATAAATCACAAGAAATGCGTATCTCAATGCGTAAATTCATGAAATATGATGTATGCAACATAGAACAGTAATGTGAGCATATCAAGGGAAAATCGCTCTTTTAAATAAATCCGGTTTGTTTAAAATAATATCATGTGGTTCCCACATTCTCCCAAATCAAATGCAACATCATATAAAGTTGTATATGTAGCTATAGCAATACATGTAGGTATGTATGCATGATGTTAGTTATATGTATGCCCTAGAGGCCATTACTGTACATTGGATGTATATTGTAGTGGATGCTGGGACATATATAGGTAGGACTTTCTTGCTCGACATGATAGTACGCTATCTGGTTGCTCTTTATCTTAACATGTATACTTTCTGTCTTTCTGTTACATGTTGATAAAGCCCTTAGGATGTGTACTCTACTTCCAGGAATATGTTGTAGATCATACTAGTGGGGCCTGGGTAGTCAATGAGTACATCCTGCATTGTTCCTAGTCATGGGAATATCGAGACGGGGCATCGATATTCCAGAGTAGACTAGCGTATATCTTCTCGACCCATGTGATGGGCAATGGATGATCCCATATCCATTGGTGTTTGAAATCGGAGATGGTATGCGGGTGCTCAGTGGAGACTGGGTACACTGAACGGACTCGCCGAGAACTCCCAGATGGTATTATACCTCACGTCAGATGGCAGTTCTCTGGTGACACTGGTGCAGCTTAGTCTGTTGACCCGAGATCGTCATAGAGTCATGTGTGTCTCCCACTGTGCTTTGATTTCCACCCTACCATGGCTCTACTGAGTCGTGGAAACAGGTGGTTTTTGGGTACAGTCCCGATTCACATGGAGGCAATGAGCGATAGGAGGGGATTCGTCTCTCCCGGTATTGGGGGTGGATGTTGCGCTATGCTCGACTGGCCATAACAGGAAATCCCTGGCCAGGGTTGCAGTGATATACTGGTAAGAGTTATCAGTAGTTTCACGATTGTTATGGACCTCACGTCAGCATGACTTATCAAGCTATTGGGGTCTGACGTTTACCACCCCTAGGCGAGATATGCAACATATCAGACGAACAGACCGGACTGTACGGTGAGTGTTACTGGTTGGATTCACAGGAGTATGAGCGGGCTTGCTCGTCGATCTTCTGATCGCTCAATACCCGGGTGGCCGTTACGTTTAGCAGACCGCTTGCGGCTTGTGGGTGTTTGATATGATCATCACCTGCTGCCGGCGTATTGACGAGTCTTTAGAGTCCTACACAGCGGTTTCCTGGCTCAAGCGAAACGAAATAGGAGCGCATATGAGATATGTGCAGGACCAAGAATAATGCGTGTATGTGATACCGTATTCTATTCTCGCGATGAATGTATCGATTGGTTGTATGCGATATAACCTAGTTATCGAATCAAGGATTGATTCGATAAGCCGATACATTGGATATTAGTCGGTTATATGCGATAAGACCGGATCGTTAAATCAAGTATTGATTTAATGATTTAATGCATAATTATATATTTGATATATTACTTTGCATTAACTAGTATTTGTTCACTTTAAATGGATTTTCTCACTTGAAATACACAAGTTGTATATGTGATATACTTTTGTGCACAAGATTGTATCATGTTTAATGATACATGCAAACTTGGGTTTGTGTAAAGAATTAAACCATGGTTATGTTAATGGTTAGGGTTTACATTTTACTTATTCATTTATTTATTCTCTTAATTCATTTTTAGGAAAGATAAATAGAATGGTGGCTTATTTTGTTTCTTTCATGAAGCTTCATGAAGTGTTGAAAGCTTGACCATTTTGTTTGCTTCCCTTAACCTAACCATTCAACCTAACCCTAGTTTAGTCTCTACACTTAACCATGGTTGCTATATGATAAGTATTCATTTTATTTTCTATTTTGAACAATACTTATCATATTCCTTCTTCTTCTTCTTCTTCAACAAAGAAGAAAGCTTGCAACCATTAATGGCAACTTGAGAAAACGAGTGAGAAATCCAATTATAAAGTGAACCCACTTCCTATTTCTTCATCCTCTACCACTTTCCAAGTAGTATAGGGTGTTTTCTTCACAAGTTTCATGGCTTGGTGAAGTTGGAGCTTGATCTTGTGTTGCCTCGACATAGATCATCTTCGGTATCGAAGTCGACGACCTAGCTCGCCCATTTCTCCAATGAAGCCGACACTTGAGCCTGGGATCCGATGATCGCAGCGAGTGGACTTCATCATGGAGCTATGGAGGTGGAGGACCGGATCTACAAAGGTTGTAGGCACTTTCCTTTAGCAATAAATTCGTTTACTTGCTTGCATCGCTTATACATCTAGTTAACGATCCGTATTAGGGTTTGTAGGCACATGAAATATTTTGAATTGGGCATGTTTGATCACTTGTGAGACCTCATTAGTGTGCCTAGGAACCCTACAGTGGTATCAGAGCCTAGCTAGAGCCTTAGGCGATGCGTAGACAGACTTAGAAGTCCGATCGAACCGAAACCCTAACTCCAAAATGCTCTCTGGACATTTTTTAAAAACTGGGTTTTTTCCAGATTAAAAATTCTTTAAAAATTCAGCAGGAAGTTCTAAGAATTACGGTGCAAAAATGACCAAACGATACGTCCAAACCGCGGCGGAACCGCGGCAAAAGCCTGGCTTCTGCGGCGGTTCCGAGGCCATCTGATGACGTCAGCCTTCAATTTTTGCACAATAATCTGTTTCTTGAGGTGCTGAGTTTTCTGGGATTTTTTAATTTTCACTCAAGAGTTGAGTTTTCTGGGTTGTATTGGGGACTCGGTGTTTCGATCGGATTGTCTAATTTTGTCTGTGTGTTTTTCCGGGTAATTTTAGAATATGTTAAAAAGTTCGACCGGATATAAATACCCACTTTTTCCCCATCCGGGAAATTTCCAATTGTTGGATATTTCCGTAGTTTAATGACGTTCTAAGTAGTGCAAGTAACGCGATGGTCCCTCTAGAAGACAACAAAGCTTAACTCGATTATGTGACCGTCTTGAACTGCCCTTTGAACCTTCGGGTTTGGGGCAGTACGGCGTGCCACATGTGAGGCATTGGCTTGACCCTTCTACGGCTGGACCGTTGGTACTGAGGCATGAAGTGAATGTCTTTGAACTTATTTCATGTGTTGAACTGTTTCGGGAAAACTTGGGGTTTCGATCGGAAAGTTTAACATTTTCTATCTTGTCCGGAATGTGATACAATATTTGGAATCCACAAGTAGTTATGAGATAACTGAATGAATGTTATAAACATAGCAGTTTAGTCTCACTTGTGATCAAAAGTCTGTTGCAATCGCGTAGCGTACGCGGATACTCACCGGATAAACTTAATAGACAGCTACACCCCATAGCCCCGACCAAGTGACTGTAGGAGAACCCCGTCGCCGAAAGCATCCGTTCGGGTGCTCGCGGCAGCGGTGTTCCGCCTTGGTGTACTTAGTCGACGGTGTCGGGGGTGCGGCTGTAGGGTTCCTAGGCACACTAAGAAGGTTCCACAAGGCATCAACCATGCCAAACAAAAATTTTCTAGGTGCCGAACAACCCTTAGCAAGATCGTTAACTAGAAGTAAAGGCGAAAAGCAAGCAAGTAAACAAATTTATTGCTAAGTGAAAGGGATTACAACCTTTGTAGATCAGCTCCACCATTTCTTTAGCTCCGTGTTGACGTCCCTCCACTGCGATCATCGGATCCTGGACTCTAGCGATGGTTTCGTCGGAGAAATGATCGGGCTAGGTCATTGACTTCGAGGCCAAAGATAATCTACGTCGGGGAGACTCCAACTCAAGCTTTTCCTTCACTTGGTCAAAAACTTTGTGAAGAGAACACCCTATACTACATGGCAAGTGGTAGAGGATGAAGAAATAGGAAGTGGGTTCACTTTAGAATTGGATTTGTCATTCTTTTTCTCATGGCACCATTAGAGCTTTCAAGCTTTTGTGAGCTTGATGAAGATGAAGAAGAAGAAGAAAGAATCATATGAATTATTATCCAAAATCAAACATATCCAAATGAATAATGGTACCATGGTTGAGTTAAGCCCTCATGCTTAACTCATGTAGAGATTTAACCAAACCATTAGGTTAAAGGTTAGGTTAAAGAATATCAAAAGAAATGACAAAAGAGTGGACTTTGTCAAAGCTTCTCCAAGCTTCTTCAAGCTTGATAACTTTGACTAAGTTAAACCCTTTTGTTAAATCTTAAGATGAAACAATAACCCTAATCTTTACCCTAATCTTGGTATGAATCTCATACACACATCTTGTATGTATCATCAAACATGATACAAACATATGTACACAAATATATATCATATATACACTTATGCACAAACAAGTGAGAAAATCAATCTTAAGTGAACCAATACTAGTTAATGTAAAGTAATATATCAAATATATAATTATACATTAAATCATTAAATCAACACTTGATTTAACGATCCGGTCATATCGCATATAACCGACTAATATCAAGTGTATCAAAGTATCGAATAGACACTTGATTCGGTAACCCGGCTATATCACATATAACCGACCGATGATACAAATCGCAAGAATAGAATACAGTATCACATACTAGTATTATTCTCGGTCCCGCACATATCTCATATGCGCTCCTATTTCGTTTCGCTTGACCAAGGAAACCCCTGTGTAGGACTCTAAAGACTCGTCAATACGCCGGCAGTAGGTGATGATCATATCAAGCACCCACAAGACGCAAGCGGTCTGCTAAACGTAACGGCCACCCGGGTATTGAGCGATCAGAAGATCAACGAGCAAGCCCGCTCACACTCCTGTGAATCCAACGAATAACACTACCGTACAGTTCGGTCTGTTCGTCTGATATGTCGCATATCTCGTCTAGGGGTGGTAAACGTCATACCCCAATAACTCGATAAGTCGTGTCGATATGAGGCTCATAACGGGTCGAGAAACTACTGGTAACACATACCAGTACATCCCTAAAACAGCCTTGGCCAAGGACTTCCTGTTATAGCAATCGAGCACTGCGCAACATCAACTCCCTATACCGGGAGAGACGAAACCCCTCCTATCGCTCATTGCCTCCATGTGATTCGGGACTGTACCCAAAAGCCACCTTTTTGCATGCCCTCTTGGACGTGGTATGATGGAAATCAAAGAACAGTGGGAATCACACAAGACTCTATGACGATCTCGGGTCAACAGACTAACCTGTACCAGTGTCACCAGAGAACTGCCATCTGACGTAAGGTATAATACCATCTGGGAGTTCTCGGCGAGTCCGTCCAGTATACCCAGTCTCCACTGAGCACCCGTATATCATCTCTGATGTCAAACACCAATGGATATGGGATCATCCATTGCCCATCTGTGTGGGTCGAGAAGGTATACGCTAGTCTACTCTGGTATATCGATGCCCCGTCTCGATACACCCACGACTAGGGACTTTGAAGGATGTACTTATGGACTACCACGTCCCCACTAGTATGATCTACATTATAGTCCAGGTAGTCAAGTACACATCCTAAGGGCTTTCCCAACATGTAACAGAGAGACAATCAGTGTACACGTTAAGGTAAAGAGTAACCAGATAGCATACTATCATATCGAGCAAGAAAGTCATCCCTATATATGTCCAAGCATCCACTACAATATACATCCTATGTATAGTATTGGCCTCTAGGGCATACATATAACTAACAATCTCCCACTTGCACTAGGGCCATCTGATAGCAGTGGTTGTAGTATCTCATACTCAACCATCCCATAAAAGTGTCTCTCTGGGAAAAGGCCTTTCGTGAGTGGATTCGCCGTGTTGTCCTCTGAGTCTACTCTCCTAACCTCGATCCCCTGGAGATCAACCATCTCCACGATCAGGTGACACTGCCTTAGAATATGTCTGGATCACTGATGGGACGGGCGTTCCTTGGCATAAGCCACAACTCCATTGTCACACAATGGGAGGAACGAAGTTCATCTCATGAACTAATATACACCCAGACTTCCTCTTTGGTAGCATCTTTGGTAGCGATGTATCCAGCCTTTATCGTCTATTATGTCACGGTATCTAGCTTGGAACTCTTCCAACATACCGTCCCTCTACTGAGGGTAAAGACAATGCCTGCGACTGACATTCAGTGATCCATATCACCCTGGAACCTTTCCAGTGATTCTCCCCAAGATCGATTGATACCATCTCACTACAACTAGTGAGTATCCTAACATCCAATTAGATCTATCTCATAGATCCAAAACCCAGGATTTAGTAGGTATCACTTTGATCCTATATGGAGAATCCTAGTGATAAGCGGAGATTGACCGAGCGTAGCATAGGAAACTTCTTCCCTATCAAGAGTATATCATCCACGTACTCAACGAGGATCACCACCATACTCCCTACTACCTTTTTGTATATACAACGTCCATCTACCATTTTGATGATGTCAAACTATTTGACTAACTCATCAAAACAGATGTTCCAACTCCGCGATGCCTGCTTTATCACATAAAACATCTTGCACACGTTTCTGCTGCTCCCATAGTCTATGAAGCCCTCTGACTGTGTACTTACAGACTCTCTCTTTTCTAAAACATCATTTAGAAAAGCAGTCATGACACCCAACCGCCAGATATCGTAGTCATTGTATGTAGCCGTAGCAAGTAGGATCTGGATGGACTTAAGCATAGGTACTTAGAAAAGGTTTCATCATAATCCATACCTGGTCAATGATGCTAACTTTTAACAAGTCTAGCTTTGAAAGTCTCAACTTTTCCATGTACACCAAGTAATCTTCTCAAGATATACTTAAATCTGATGGGGATTTAACCCTTCAGATAAAGCAACCAAAGTCCATACTTTGTTGGTGTATAAGGATTCCATCTCAAATCTCTAAACATCCAGCCATTCTTATAGAGTCACACTCCTGATGGCCAGCTCGAAACTAGTTAGGTCATCATCCCATGATACAATCCTCGCTCCCACTGTCATAGAGAAACCGAAGTATCTCTCAGGTGGGTGAGGAACCCTACTAGATCGGCGGAGAGGCTGAGGTTCGTTGGTTGCTATTGAATCCTTTGGTTCTACCAAATCATCAGCAGCAGTTTGTCTAGCTGGAACTATTTCCAGTTCTACCTCATGACCAATAATTTCTTCGCAAAAAAATTCCCTTTCACAAAGGTGGCATGCTGAGAAACAAAACATTTTTGTTCCTCGGTTAGGTAGAAGATATTCCCTTGCTAATGCTTGGGATATCCAACAAACTTCCACAGAACTGACTTTGCCTCGAGTTTGTCCGGATTTTGCTTTTAGACATAGGCCGGACAACCCCAAATCTTAACTGACTTAAGAGATGGGCTCTTCCCTTTCTATATCTCATATGAAGTGGTAGGCAACTGATTTGATCGGAACCCTATTCAATAGGTATGCAACTTCATAAGTGCATAATTCCTTAAAAAGAAATAGGAAACTCAGTAGTACTCATCATAGAGCACACCATATCACATAGGGTGTTATTGCTCCACCCCGATATACCATTGCGCTATGGTGTATACGGAGGAGTAATGCTGAGAGAGAATCTCATTCTCCTTTAGAATAATCCAGGAATTCCGTGCTCAAGTATTCTCCTCCTTGATCACATCAAAGGACATAATACTTTTACCCGTATTTTGGTTCTCTACTTCTAACTTATATTCTATGAATATCTCAAAAGGTTCAGACTTGTGTTTCAACAGGAACATATGTCTGAATCTTAAGAGATTATCAGAGAATGTAATGAAGTACAAAGAACCTTTCTTGGCATGTGTAGACAGGGGACCTACATACATCAACATGTATCATCCCAAGAGTTCACTAACTCTTTTTCTGTTTCCATTAAACAGAGCTATGGTCATCTTATCTCTGTGACATGACTGGAAAGTTTCACAAGATGTAAATTCAAACAAATTTAAATATGCATCTTAATGTAACTTCAGCTAGTTGGGTCACATTGAGATGACCTAGTCTACAATGCCTCAAGAATGATTCGTTCATTTCTGAACTCTTCCGCTTGTGTGTGTTCTGTATACTAAGAACTGTGGTTTGATTTAGAACGTCAATGCTTTTAGATAACGTGCCTGAACCGATCAACTCTTGATATAGAAAATGTTCAAAACATTATCCAATCAATACAAAATTATATCCTTCTTTACTAATAAAGAGACTGATATGATTTTGTATATCAGGTTCGGTATCTAAAGACATTTGTTCAGAATAAATGTATTCAGGTAATACATGGTGACAGTGACCAACAGATCTGACTGCAACACTTGCACCGTTTTCTGCCTCATGAAACTTATCACCCGTTCTCAGTTCTCTACCTTTCTGTAGCCCATGTAACAAATTACATATGTGGGATCCTGATCCGGTATCATATACCCTGGACGTAAAGGACATTGAGAAACAGTTCTCTATAACGAACACACCCGAAGATGATACATTAACATACACTTTCTTCGTTTGGGCGGCACGGGAAATCTGGTATTCCCCAATTTCCTGCTCCGTCTTATAACAATTATAAGTTGGAGAGGGACCAACGTTCCCCAGCTCAGTATAACAAGCGGGTTCGGTCAATATATCCGTTTTATTATCTTGATTAAGGCGTGATATGGTCGCTACCAGGAGAGAGAGAGAAGAAAACACTCTTCGTGCGCTCTTGCAAGATCAGATTGGTTATTATTTTATCTAATCAGGATGGCTCCTATTGTTTTTATCAAATCTTCCTTCAAACCCTAAAAGGAAAGACCAGCCGGGATTAATTACACGCTACAAGTTCGCCAATCTTTCAGCCAGGCCAGTGTCGGTACTTTGAGGGAGGTTCCCCGTGCTTTCGCACGGACCTAATTAAAGTAAACCTCGTTTTCCCAGAAGCGTAACCCCATTGACACCTTTCTAGACACCTACTTGATCGGCTAATTGTAATGTGTAAAACTCTCCCAGGAGTAACATTTACTCGCAGTGGGTATCGGGATCCAACTATCTCATAGAAGGTATGCAATCTCATTGCAAATTTCAACACTTGAAATTCCAGATAATATTTTGCCCCTAGCAGCTATATGACCTTAACATAGTCAACAAATCATAAGTGCTAGTCAAGTTCAACCCGTCATTTCCCGATTGAATTAAACCCACCCGCACGACCCTTAACATAGTCAACAAAGTCGTACGACTACCCTAATCCAATCGCATCATATGCTTATACAGATAAGCACTAATTAGCTACCGCTCACTACGCCTTAACATAGTCAACAAACGTAGCACGAATACTAACTAGTACTTATCTGAAATGACGGAGGGCTGCGACAGGTTTTTCTGAAAACCTATTGCGTAATGAACTTGATATCGTTGTAGAATCAAATGATTTAAAATGGAGTGTTTTTGAGGCTTTTCTAGGTTTGCTAAAGGGGTCACTCCCGGTGAAAGGATCGTCGGCCCTTTCCTCATCGAATAAGGTGCAGGATATATCATATATACCGCTGTGCAAAGCAAGAACTATAGGAGCAATCAAAAGACAAAACGAGGGGTGTAGCATCTGCCAGTTATTGCTAAAGGAGTCACTCCCGGTGAAGGGATCTCGGTCCTTTCCTTATCGAATAAGGTGCAGGATATTCTATAAGGAACACCGCGATGCAAAGCAAGAACTGTAGCTACCTGTTTTTGAAAATTCGATTCCACAACATCTTTAGGTTTCTTTTATTTCATTAATCATATTAATGAAGTCCCATCATTTAATATACCTAAACATCACAGATAAATACGACGTACACTTATGCCATCCGCATTCGCCTCGATGTCCCCTCGTGCACCGTTAGGTTAGGTAACTAACGGCAGAGCGGGGCAGGGCTAGCGCGAGTGCAAAACATAAGTAACGTCTATATAATATATCATATATACTATATACTGTATCTATCACAGAACATCACTTGATCACATCACAGATATCGCAGCAGAAGAATCATATGAAATATTGGATATACTAGGACGTCCGTGTTTTCAATACGAGCCTGTATAAAACATGGATTCCACGGTCGCGATGAATAGCCAAACCCACACCCCTAGACCCCTATGAGAGCGGCAAGCAACCCTACCAATTCTAGAGTTAGGAGACCCGGACTCGACCCGTCGAGTTGGTCTCCCACTGGACTCCAGAACCCGGTTACTTGTGCCCTCCTCCTTGGGTCTATCCTAGTGCGGAAAAGTAAATAATATACAATGGGTGACATCTTCCGCAACCTGGAAGTGCCCCAGTAAAAGAATATTACATACAACAAATTTTACATGAATGAAATTGAAAAACTCTCATCTCACATAAAACCCCCGGCTATTCAAAACGCGACGATCCAATATAACATATCCAGCAACACATAACATCACATGTCATCAACGTAAGTAAATGTGCGCATCCCAATTGTCGTTGACATATAGCAACGAACCGGCGATATCACATATTACACTTACGGTCACAGAAAAGAAAGTGTAAAACTACAACAGTTGGAATCCGCAACCCTTTTAGACATCGCATGCTTAACCAAATGAATTCCTAAGACATCGCATGCCTAACAATTATAAACCCCGCATTTTAGTCTCATTATCGAAAACACTTTTCAATATCAAGTCGGGCAATTCAACAAGATTCCCGGCATTTTTATCGAATGCTCGTCGCAAACTTTAGTAGACGGTCGCACCCCCGGATGCCGTCGACGAAGTGCACCAAGGCGGAACACCGCTACCGTGAGCAGCCGAACGGATGCTTTCGGCGACGGGGTTCTCCTACAGTCACTTGGTCGGGGCTATGGGGTATGGCTGTCTATTAAGTTTACCCGGCGAGTATCCGCGTACGCTACGTGATTGCGACGGACTTTTGATCGCATCAAAATTCTGTGGCAACCGATCAAGTGAGACTAAAGTTCTAGATTTATAATATTCAAATCAGTTATCTCATAACTACTTGTGGATTCCAAATATTGTATCACATTCCAGATAAATAGAAAATGTCAAACTTTCCGATCGAACATTCAAACACCAAAGTTTTCCCGAAACAACTCAACACATGAAATAAGTTTAAAAACATTCACTTCATGCCACAGTAACAACGGTCCAGCCGTAGAAGGGTCAAGCCAACGCCTCACATGTGGCACGCCGTACTGCCCCAAACCTTAAGGTTCAAAGGGCAGTTCAAGACGGTCACATAATCGAGTTAAGGTTTGTTGTCTTCTAGAGGGTCCATCGTGTTACTTGCACTACTTAGAACGTTCTCAAACCACGGAAAAATCCAACACTTGGAAATTTCCCGGCAAGGGAAAAAATGAGTATTTATATCCAGTCGAACTTTTCAACATGTTCTAAAATATCCGGAAAATCATAAACAAAGTTAAACAATCCGATCGAAACATCGAGTCCCCAAAACAACCCTAGAAAACTCAACACTTGAGTGGAATTAAAAAGTTCCCAGAAAAAAAATAACAAGAAAGGACCTAAGAATAATTACATGAAATTTCAGGGACTAAGTCACAATTTTGGCCGCGGCACAGCCGCCAAACCCTTGGTTTGGCCGGGTTCCGCGGTCAAATTTTTAAGTTAGAGGTCCGTACTTCAAAGTAATTCTTAGTTTTTCCTGCTTAATTTTCTGAGAATTTTTAATTCACAAAAAACCATAGTTTGAAAAAATGTACAGAGAAGGGTTTAATCGGGGGATGTCGGGTTCGATCGGACTTCTAGCTTCGTCTACACTTCGCCTAAAACTCTAGCTAGGTTCTGATACTACTGTAGGGTTCCTAGGCACACTAAGGAGGTTCCACAAGGCATCAACCATGCCAAACAAAAATTTTCTAGGTGCCGAACAACCCTTAGTAAGATCGTTAACTAGAAGTAAAGGCGAAAAGCAAGCAAGTAAACAACTTTATTGCTAAGTGAAAGGGATTACAACCTTTGTAGATCCGCTCCACCATTTCATTAGCTCCGTGTTGACGTCCCTCCGCTGCGATCATCGGATCCTGGACTCTAGCGATGGTTTCGTCGGAGAAATGATCGGGCTAGGTCATTGACTTCGAGGCCGAAGATGATCTACGTCGGGGAGACTCAAACTCAAGCTTTTCATTCACTTGGTCAAAAACTTTGTGAAGAGAACACCCTATACTACATGGCAAGTGTTAGAGGATGAAGAAATAGGAAGTGGGTTCACTTTAGAATTGGATTTCTCACTCTTTTTCTCATGGCACCATTGGAGCTCTCAAGCTTTTGTGAGCTTGATGAAGATGATGAAGAAGAAGAAAGAATCATATGAATTATTATCCAAAATCAAACTTATCCAAATGAATAATGATACCATGGTTGAGTTAAGCCCTCATGCTTAACTCATATAGAGATTTAACCAAACCATTAGGTTAAAGGTTAGGTTAAAGAATATCAAAAGAAATGACAAAAGAGTGGACTTTGTCAAAGCTTCTCCAAGCTCCTGCAAGATTGATAACTTTGACTAAGTTAAACCCTGTTGTTAAATCTTAAGATGAAACAATAACCCTAATCTTTACACTAATCTTGGTATGAATCTCATACACACATCTTGTATGTATCATCAAACATGATACAAACATATGTACACAAATATATATCATATATACACTTATGCACAAACAAGTGAGAAAATCAATCTTAAGTGAACCAATACTAGTTAATATAAAGTAATATATCAAATATATAATTATACATTAAATCATTAAATCAACACTTGATTTAACGATCCGGTCATATCGCATATAACCGACTAATATCAAGTGTATCAATGTATCGAATCAACACTTGATTCCGTAACCCGGCTATATCACATATAACCGACCGATGATACAAATCACAAGAATAGAATACAGTATCACATACTAGTATTATTCTCGGTCCTGCACATATCTCATATGCTCTCCTATTTCGTTTCGCTTGAGCCAGGAAACCCCTGTGTAGGACTCTAAAGACGCGTCAATACGCCGGCAGTAGGTGATGGTCATATCAAACACCCACAAGCCGCAAGCGGTCTGCTAAACGTAACGGCCACCCGGGTATTGAGCGATCAGAAGATCAACGAGCAAGCCCGCTCACACTCCTGTGAATCCAATGAGTAACACTACCATACAGTCCGGTCTGTTCGTCTGATATGTCGCATATCTCGTCTAGGGGTGGTAAACGTCAGACCCCAATAACTCGATAAGTCGTGTCGATATGAGGCTCATAACGTGTCGAGAAACTACTGGTAACACTTACCAGTACATCCCTAAAACAGCCTTGGCCAAGGACTTCCTGTTATAGCCAATCGAGCACTTCGCAACATCAACTCCCTATACCGGGAGAGACGAAACCCCTCCTATCGCTCATTGCCTCCATGTGATTCGGGACTGTACCCAAAAGCCACCTTTTTGCACGCCCTCTTGGACGTGGTATGATGGAAATCAAAGCACAGTGGGAATCACACAAGTCTCTATGACGATCTCGGGTCAACAAACTAACCTGTACCAGTGTCACCAGAGAACTGCCATCTGACGTAAGGTATAATACCATCTGGGAGTTCTCGGCGAGTCCGTCCAGTATACCCAGTCTCCACTGAGCACCCGTATATCATCTATGATGTCAAACACCAATGGATATGGGATCATCCATTGCCCATCTGTATGGGTCGAGAAGGTATACGCTAGTCTACTCTGGTATATCGATGCCCCGTCTCGATACACCCATGACTAGGGACTTTGAAGGATGTACTTATGGACTACCACGTCCCCACTAGTATGATCTGCATCATAGTCCAGGTAGTCAAGTACACATCCTAAGGGCTTTACCAACATGTAACAGAGAGACAATCAGTGTACACGTTAAGGTAAAGAGTAACCAGATAGCATACTATCATATCGAGCAAGAAAGTCATCCTTATATATGTCCAAGCATCCACCACAATATACAACCTATGTATAGTAATGGCCTCTAGGGCATACATATAACTAACAGCGGCCGCCTACTAAAGTTTGCGACGAGCATTCGATCAGAATGTCGGGAATCTTGTTGAATTGCCTGACTTGATATTTAAAAGAGTTTTCGATAATGAGACTAAAATGCGGGGTTTATAATTGTTAGGCATGTGATGTCTAAGTATTTCATTTGATTAGGCATGCGATGTCTAAAGAGGATGCGGATTCCAACTGTTGTAGTTTTACACTTTATTTTCTGCGACCGTAAGTGTAATATGTGATATCGCCGGTTTCGTTGCTATATGTCGACGACAATTGGGATGGGCATATTTACTTACGTTGATGACATGTGATGTTATGTGTTGCTGGATATGTTATATTGGATCGTCGTATTTGAATAGCCGGGGTTTTTATGTGAGACGAGAGTTTTTCATTTTCATTCATGTAAAAACTTGTATGTAATATTCTTTTATTGGGGCACTTCCAGGTTGCGGATGATGTCACCATTTGTATATTATTTACTTTTCCGCATTAGGATAGACCCAAGGAGGGGAGCACAAGTAACCGGGTTCTAGGGTCCAGTGGGAGACCATCTCGAGGAGTCGAGTCCGGGTCTCCTAACCCTAGAATTGGTAGGGTTGCTTGCCGCTCTCGTAGGGGTCTATGTGGGATTGGCTATTCATCACGACCGTGGAATCCGTGTTTTATACTGGCTCGTATTGAAAATACGGACGTCCTAGTATATCCAATATTTCATATGATATTTTCTGCTGCGTTATCTGTGATGTGATCATGTGATATGTTCAGATAGATATTATATATAGTATATATGATATATTATATAGACGTTGCTTATGTTTTACACCCGCGCTAGCCCTGCCTCGTTCTGGCGTTAGTTACCTAACCTAACGGTGCAGACGGGACATCAAGGCGAATGCGGATGGCATAAGCGTACGTTATATTTATCTGTGATGTTTAGGTGGACTTAAATGATGGGATATTCATTAATGAGATTAATGAAAGAAAATAAACCTAATTGATGTTGTGGAATCGAATTTCAAAATAAAACAGGTAGCTACAGTTCTTGATTTGCATCGCGGTGTTCCTTGTAGAACATCCTGCACCTTATTCGATGAGGAAAGGACCGAGATCCCTTCACCGGGAGTGACGCCTTTAGCAATAACTGGCAGATGCTACACACTCGGTTTGTCTTTTGATTGCTTCTATAGTTTCTTCTTTGCACAGTGATATATATGATATATCCCGCACCTCATTCGACGAGGAAAGGGCCGACGATCCCTTCACCGGGAGTGACCCCTTTAGCAAAACTAGAAAAGCCTCAAAAATATTCCATTTAAAAACCATTTGATTCCGCAACGAGATCAAGTTCAAAGAGTTAAAGGTTTTCATAAAAACCATCCGCAACCCTCCGTCATTTTAGGAAATAGAGTACTTAGTATTCGTGCTACGTTTGTCGACCATAGCCGAGGCGTAGTGTGCGGTAGCTAAGTGATGTCTTCCTACACGGCATATGATGCGATTAGTTAGGACAGTCATGTGGCTTTGTTGACCTTAGCCAAGGGTCATGTGGGTGGGTCTAATTAATCACGAAATAACGGGTAGAACTTGACTAGTACCTATGATTTGTTGACCTTAGCCAAGGTCATAGGTGCTAGGGGTAAAAATATTTATCGGGAGTTTCAAGTGTTGAAATTTGCAATGAGATTGCATACCTTCTATGTGATAGTTGGATCCCGATACCCACTGTGAGTAATTGTTACTCCTTAGAGAGTTTTGCACTTTACAATTAGCCGATCAAGTAGGTGTCTAGAAAGGTGTCAACGGGGTTACGCCTCTGGGAAAACGAGGTTTACTGTAATTAGGTCCGTGCGAAAGCACGGGGAACCTCCCTCAAAGTACCGACACTGGCCTGGCTGAAAGATTGGCGAACTTGTAGAGTGTAATTAATCCCGGCTAGTCTTTCCTTTTAGGGTTTGAAGGAAGATTTGATAAAAACAGTGGGAGCCATCCTGATTAGATAAAATAAATAACCAATCTAATCTTGCAAGAGCGCACGCAGAGTGTTTTCTTTTCTCTCTCTCCAGGTAGCGACCATATCACGCCTTAATCAAGATAATAATATGGATGTATTGACCGAACCCGCTTGCTATACTGAGCTGGGGAACGTTGGTCCCTCTCCAACTTATAATTGTTATAAAACAGAGCAGGAAATAGGGGAATACCAAAATTCCTATGCCCCCCAAACGAAGAAAGTGCATATGATGCATCTCCTTCGGGTGTGTTCATTACAAAGAACTGTTTCTCAGTATCCTCTGCATCCTGGGTATTTGCTACAGGATCATGATCCCAGATATGTAATCTGTTACATAGGGATACAAAAAGATAGAAAAACTGAGAACGGGTGATAAGTTTCATGAGACAGAAAACGGGGCAAGTGTTGCAGCCAAGCCTGTTGGTCACTGTCACCCTGTATTACCAGTACATTGATTCTGAACAACTGCTATTAGATACCGAACCTGATATACAAAATCATATCAGTCTCTTTATAAGTAAAGAAATGATAAAATTTTGTATTGATGGATAATGTTTTGAACATTTCCTATATCAAAAGTTGATCGGTTCAGGCACGTTATCTAAAAGCATTGACGTTCTAAATCAAACTACAGTTCCTAGTATACAGAACACACACAAGAGAAAGAGTTCAGAAATGAACGAATCCTTCTTGAGGCATTGTAGACTAGGTCATATCAATGCGACCCGACTGGCTGAAGTTACATTTTAGATGCATATTTAAATCAGTTTGAATTTTCATCTTGTGAAACTTGCCAGTCATGTCACAAAGATTAGATGACCATAGCTCTGTTTATTGGAAACAGAGAAAGAGTTAGTAAACTCTTGGGACTGATACATGATGATGTATGTAAGGTCTCATGTCTACATATGCCAGGACCGGTTCTTTGTACTTCATTACGTTCTCTGATGATCTCTCAAGATTCAGATATATGTTCCTGTTGAAACATAGGCCTGAAGCTTTTGAGATATTCACTGAATATAAGTTAGAAGTAGAAAACCAATAACCGGGTATAAGTATTATGTCCTATGATGAGATCAGGGAGGAGAATACTTGTGCATGGAATTCCTGGACTATTCTAAAGGAGAATGAGATTCTCTCTCAGTATTACTCCTCTGAATACACCACAGCACAACGGTATATCGTGGCGGAGCGATCACACCCTATATGATATGGTGCGCTTTATGATGAGTACTACTGAGTTTCCTATTTCCTTTTAGGGAGTTGTGCACTTGAGAAGCTGCATACCTATTGAATTAGGTTCGAATCAAATCAGTGCCTACCACTTTATATAAGATATGGTATAGGAAGAGCCTATCTCTTAAGAAAGTTAAGATTTAGGATTGTCCGGCCTTTGTCTAAAGCAAAATCCGGACAAGATCGAGGCAAGGACAGTTCTGTAGAACTGGAAAGGTTCCAGCTATACAAAACTGCTGATGATTTGACAGAACCAAAGGATTCAAAAGTCCCCGACGAACCTCAGCCTCTCCTCCGATCTAGCAGGGTTCCTCACCTGCCTGAGAGATACTTCGTTTTCTCGATGACAGTGGGAGCGAGGAATGCATCATGAGATGATGACCCAACTAGTTTCAAGCAGGCCATCGAGAGTGGGGACTCTGTAAGAATGGCTGGATGCTTAGTGATCTGAGATGGAATCCATATACACCAGCAAAGTATGGACTTTGGCTGCTATATCTGAAGGGTTAAATCCCCATCAGGAGCAAGTATATCTTAAGAAGATTACTTGGTATAGATGGAAAAGTTGAGACTTTCAAAGCTAGACTTGATTAAGGTTTTTGTCATAAACCAGGTGTGGATAATGATGAAACCTTTTCCAGGGGGTATGCTTAAGTCTATCCGGATCCTACTTAACATTGCTACATACCATAACTACGATATCTGGTGGTTGGGTGCCATGAAAGCTTTTCTAAGTACTGATTTAGAAGAGAACGTCTATAAGAACACAGCCAGAGGGCTTCGTAAACAGTGGGAGCAGTTGAAACATGTACAAACTGCTTTACATAATAAAGCAGGCATCGCGGAGTTGGAACGTCTGTTTTGATGTGATAGTCAAAGTGTTTGACTTCATCAAAATGGTAGATGAACCTTGTATATATAAAACGGTAGTAGAGAGTAAGGTGGTTATCCTCGTATTGTACGTTGACAACATACTCTTCATAGGAAAAGAGTTTCCTATACTACGCTCGGTCAATCTCGGCTTATCACACTGATTCTCCAATAGGATCAAAGTGATACCTCCTAAATCCTGAGTTTTCATCTATGAGATAGATGTAATTGGATGCTAGGATTCTCACTAGATGTAGTGAAATGGTATCAATCGATCCTGGGGAGAATCACTGGAAACGTTCCAGTGTGATAAAGACGACTGAATGTCAGTCACAGGCATTGTCTTTACCCTCAGTAAAAGGACGGTATGTTGGAAGAGTTCCAAGCTAGATACCATGGCAAACTAGACGATAAAGGCTGGTAACATCGCTATTAATGATACTACCAAAGAGGCAGTTTGGGTGTATATAAGTTCATAAGATGAACTAGGTTCCCACCATTGTGTGACAATGGTAGTGTGGCTTTGGCCCAGGAACCCCGGTCCCATCAGTGACCCAGACATATTCTGAGGAAGCATCACCTGATCATGGAGATAGTTGATCTCCAGGGTGATCGAGGTTAGGAGAGTAGACTCAGAGGATAACACGGCGGATCCACTCACGAAGGCCTTTTCCTAAAGAGAGACTTTTAAGGGGATGGTTGAGTATTAGATACTACAACTACTGTTACAGATGGCCCTAGTGCAAGTGGGAGATTGTTGGTTATATGTATGCCCTAGAGGCCATTACTGTACATTGGATGTATATTGTAGTGGATGCTGGGACATATATAGGTAGGACTTTCTTGCTCGACATGATAGTACGCTATCTGGTTGCTCTTTATCTTAACATGTATACTTTCTGTCTCTCTGTTACATGTTGATAAAGCCCTTAGGATGTATACTCTACTTCCAGGAATATGATGTAGATCATACTAGTGGGGCCTGGGTGGTCAATGAGTACATCCTTCATTGTTCCTAGTCGTGGGAATATCGAGACGGGGCATCGATATTCCAGAGTAGACTAGCGTATATCTTCACGACCCATGTGATGGGCAATGGATGATCCCATATCCATTGGAGTTTGACATCGGAGATGGTATGCGGGTGCTCAGTGGAGACTGGGTACACTGAACGGACTCGCCGAGAACTCCCAGATGGTATTATACCTCACGTCAGATGGCAGTTCTCTGGTGACACTGGTGCAGCTTAGTCTGTTGATCCGAGATCGTCATAGAGTCTTGTGTGTCACCCACTGTGCTTTGATTTCCACCCTACCACGAATCTACTGAGTCATGCAAACAGGTGGTTTTTGGGTACAGTCCCGATTCACATGGAGGCAATGAGCGATAGGAGGGGATTCGTCTCTCCCGGTATTGGGGGTGGATGTTGCGCTATGCTCGACTGGCCATAACAGGAAATCCCTGGCCAGGGCTGCAGTGATATACTGGTAAGAGTTATCAGTAGTTTCATGATTGTTATGGACCTCACGTCAGCATGACTTATCAAGATATTGGGGTCTGACGTTTACCACCCTTAGGCGAGATATGCAACATATCAGACGAACAGACCGGACTGTACGGTGAGTGTTACTGGTTGGATTCACAGGAGTATGAGCGGGCTTTCTCGTCGATCTTCTGATCGCTCAATACCCGGGTGGCCGTTACATTTAGCAGACCACTTGCGGCTTGTGGGTGTTTGATATGATCATCACCTGCTGCCGGCGTATTGACGAGTCTTTAGAGTCCTACACAGAGGTTTCCTGGCTCAAGCGAAACGAAATAGGAGCGCATATGAGATATGTGCGGGACCAAGAATAATGCGTGTATGTGATACCGTATTCTATTCTCGCGATGAATGTATCGATTGGTTGTATACGATATAACCTAGTTATCGAATCAAGGATTGATTCGATAAGCCGATACATTGGATATTAGTCGGTTATATGCGATATGACCGGATCGTTAAATCAAGTATTGATTTAATGATTTAATGCATAATTATATATTTGATATATTACTTTGCATTAACTAGTATTTGTTCACTTTAAAGGGATTTTCTCACTTGAAATACACAAGTTGTATATATGATATACTTTTGTGCACAAGATTGTATCATGTTTAATGATACATGCAAACTTGGATTTGTGTAAAGAATTAAACCATGGTTATGTTAATGGTTAGGGTTTACATTTTACTTATTCATTTATTTATTCTCTTAATTCATTTTTAGGAAAGATAAATAGAATGGTGGCTTATTTTGTTTCTTTCATGATGCTTCATGAAGTGTTGAAAGCTTGACCATTTTGTTTGCTTCCCTTAACCTAACCATTCAACCTAACCCTAGTTTAGTCTCTACACTTAACCATGGTTGCTATATGATAAGTATTCATTTTATTTTCGATTTTGAACAATACTTATCATATTCCTTCTTCTTCTTCTTCAACAAAGAAGAAAGCTTGCAACCATTAATGGCAACTTGAGAAAAAGAGTGAGAAATCCAATTCTAAAATGAACCCACTTCCTATTTCTTCATCCTCTACCACTTGCCAAGTAGTATAGGGTTTTTTCTTCACAAGTTTCATGGCTTGGTGAAGTTGGAGCTTGATCTTGTGTTGCCTCGACGTAGATCATCTTCGGCATCGAAGTCGACGACCTAGTTCGCCCATTTCTCCGATGAAGCCGACGCTTGAGCCCGGGATCCGATGATCGCAGCGAGGGGACTTCATCATGGAGCTATGGAGGTGGAGGACCGGATCTACAAAGGTTGTAGTCACTTTCCTTTAGCAATAAATTCCTTTACTTGCTTGCATCGCCTATACATCTAGTTAACGATCCGTATTAGGGTTTGTAGGCACATGAAATATTTTGAATTGGGCATGTTTGATCACTTGTGAGACCTCATTAGTGTGCCTAGGAACCCTACACATGATGCATTTCATATGCGCAATAGAATAAGAATCGACGTCTCAATGTCAGTAACGAATACAATACCACATACGTGTATATATTGTGCGTGTCATGGCAATTACCAACGGTGTGTGTAGCATACAATTTAGTGCTCGTTCAACATGAACCGTCAGTAATGGTGCAGTGTCCAATAGGTACTAAGTTAATGTACAACAAGTAATGGTATACAAATAATGCTCATGCACAATCAACACATATGCATATAAACATGCGGCTATAATATCATATCTAGCCCTCGACGCTTCACCCATACGGGCGATTTCCCCATAGATGTTAAATCTACTCACCGATGATCTCGAACTAAGTAAATCCAACCATCTGCTTTCCCTTCTTTGTAGCGTCTGAAGTCCCCGCACTCGCTCCTAATATCACACAAAACATACAAGTGCAACTTAGAAATCGTTCAATAATACATACAATGTACGTTTAGATCGACGCACCGACTCCAACAAACTCTCAAGTGTTCGCCTAGTGACTAACGTGTGTAGCGACATTCTAAATCAAACCTAAGTGCAGCATGCTACACAAACAACGCAAACCGTGTCGGATATCGTAACGAGCGTAGTCGAAACAATAAAAACTAGCAAATTGTTCCCAGATTTTGACTACAGTCTATACAGAAAAATGAAGCAGTACTAAACACCCCAAAATACCTACAGACAGCTACCCTAAAAATCCCAACTCCCCAGTCACCCAAAAATCCGGCGACGCCGGAAATTCCTTAAGTCTCGCCGGTTTTACCAGGTCGGGTGGGGTTCGTGCTTCAGGTGAACACTCAGGACCTCTAACAAAACACAACTACACTGCTAGATTTTACAGTAACAACTCGTGGTGATAGCAGATTACAGTGACCCCAAAATATCACTAAAAATACGATATGTGCACAAAACTATATCTTTATTGTTCTAAACAGCGACTACTAGGCAACACAACAATAAAAGAACCTAATTTACAGTTAGAGATCATTACCTTTCCACACTTGCTCAAAAACCCTAGCTTTCCATGCTCCAAGTCATCTTATGGGGTTTAACTAGGCTTGTGAAGGGTTTTAGTGAGTTTTAGTGGTGATTTTGCTTGGGTTTGTGATGAATTGGTTAGGGTTTCAGTTTGAGAGGAGAGGAGATAGAGAATAATTGAGAATGAGAGAGTGAGGTGAAAATGAAGGAGTGTATGAGTGAGGGATGAGGGAAATGAGGGGGGTGAGGTTAGAGAGTGAACCATGCACATTCTCTCTCCTCATTAAATGCTCCCTTGCTTTCCCATGGCTCATCATTCCTTCAAAATTCAACCCTCCTTTCTCCCTCTCTCTCTCAAGTCAACCCCAAATTCAAACCTTTTTTTTAAAAACTAAATAATTTATATAATTACATATAACATAATGGAAATGAGGGTTAAGGTGCCATGGCTACTTAAGCATGGGTAATACCAATTAACCCTAGGTTAACATGCACAAGTGTGTGCAAGCCAAAACAAATAATAATAAAATATTAATTAATTTTTATAAAATATGTGAAAACTATTTTGGTTAACTTTTTAATAAAAACCCGCATTATCGCTTAATTAACACTAATCGCATTCTAAGGTGTTACAATCTTCCCCCTTAAAGAAATTCGGTCCCTGAATTTAAAATCTTACTAAGCGTACCTTCAAAGAAATGAGGGAATTTCTTCCGCATCTCGCTTTCGGCCTCCCAAGTGACCTCTTCACTATTCGGACCACGCCAAAGAACCTTCACAAATGGCAAGACCTTTGACCAATGTTTCTTCACCTGCCAATCCAATATAACTACCGGCTGCTCGGTGAATGAAAGATCGCGCTCTAGCTGTACGGTCTGGTACTGAATCATGTGAGAAGGGTCATGAAGGTACTTGCGGAGCATCAATACATGGAATATGGGGTGAACATCCGGAAAACTGGGTAGAATACCAAACGATAGGCAACGGTACCAACTCGCTCAAGGATCTCAAAAGGACCTACAAATCTGGGACTAAGCTTCCCTTTCTTCCCAAATCTCATCACGCCCTTCATCGGAGAAATCCGTAGGAATACATGATCCCCCACAGCGAACTCGAGCCTGCGACGACGACGGTCGGCATAAGACTTCTGTCTGCACTAGGCTGCTCTCATCCTATCCTGAATCAACCGAATTTTCTCCATAGTCTCTTGAACTAGCTGGGGTCCCAAAATCCTACTCTCGTTGAGTTCGGTCCAACAGACTGGCGAACGACACTTTCTACCATACAAAGCCTCAAAAGGCGCCATCTGAATCGTCTCCTGATAAATGTTATTGTAGGAGAACTCTATCAACAACAAGTAACGATCCCAACTGCCACCAAAATCAAGCACGCACACACACATGAAGCATATCCTCCAGTGTCTGTATAGTCCGCTCCGACTGACCATCGGTTTGCGGATGGAAAGCGGTGCTAAAACTCAATTGGGTACCCAAAGCTCCATGAAGCTTCTCCCAAAGACGGCTAGTGAACTGGGTCCCCCTGTCAGATAGGATGCATGTGGGAACGCCGTGCGAACGCACAGTCTCATCAATGTACAACTGAGCATACTGAGTATAACTGAAAGTTGTCTTCACTGGAAGGAAGTGAGCCGCTTTCGTCAACCGGTCAATAATCACCCAAATGGAGTCATACCCTCGACTGGACCTGGGTAGACCGACGACGAAATCCATGAAGATCTGTTCCCATTTGCACTCCGGAACGGGTAAAGGCTACAATTCTCCTGCCGGTCTCTGATGCTCAGCCTTGACTTGCTGACAAGTCAGGCACCTCGAAACGAAATTCGAAACATCACTTTTCATTCCTGCCCACCAGTAGATCTCTCAAGTCTCGATACATCTTGGTGGAACCTGGGTGAAGACTATAAGCCGACTGATGTGTCTGCTCTAGGATCTCGCGTCTCAACCTATCGGTATCAGGTACACACAAATGAGTCCCAAAATGTAGCATACACTGGTCATCAATCAAGAACTCCGAATCTCTACCCTATTGAACATGCTCAAGAATCTCAGACAAACGGGCATCGTCGGGCTGTGCCTCACGAATACGATCAAGTAGAAGTGGACGGGCGCGAACATGAGAAAGCTGTCCCCCAGTGGATGTGAACTCAAACTGTACTCTACTGTCGCACAAGATCTGCCAATCTGCAGAAGACTGTCTCTGTACTGCGCTCAACAGGGAGAAGCTACCCCCAGGCTTACGACTCAAAGCATCAGCTACCATATTCTCCTTGACTAGGTGATAAAGGATCTCACAATCATAAACCTTCAAAAGCTCCATCCAACGACGATGTCTCAAATTCAGATCCCACTGCTGGAAGATGTACTTTAAGCTCTGGTGGTCCGTGGAAATCTGACACGACTCCACGTACAAGTAGTATCTCAAAATCATGAGTGGGATAATTCTGCTCCTGCGTCTTCAACTGCCGGGAAGCATAAACGATAACTCTATCATGCTGCATCAATACACAACCGAGCCCCACTCAAGAATCATCACAGTAAACGACAAAGCCGCCCGATCCAGAAGGAAAAGATAAAACTGGTGCAGTCGTCAACCGAGTCTTCAACTGCTGAAAACTCAGCTCGCATGCCTCAGTCCAAAGGAAAGGAATCCCCTTCCTGGTCAGTCCGGTCAGCGGTGCAGCGATACTCGAGAAGTCCTGCACGAAACGGCGTTAGTAACCGGCTAAGCCCAAAAAGCTGCGGACCTCTGTCACTAATACAGGTCTTGGCCAAAGCTGTACGGCATCGATCTTCCTCGGGTCCATACGAATACCGTCTCCCGTAACCACCTGACCCAGGAAGTCAACACTATCAAGCCAGAAGACACACTTTGAGAATTTAGTAAACAGCTGGTGCTCTCTCAATGTCTGCAAGGCAATCCTCAAGTGCTGCTCATGCTCCTCTCGACTCTTGGAATATACCAGAATGTCATCAATAAACTGTTAGTGTATATGCCCTAGAGGCCATTACTGTATCATACTAGTTTGTATATTACTTAATGGAAGCTTGGGATATTCACCTTGTATAGACAATCTTGCTCAATATAGTAGTATGCTACTTGGTTTGTTTCCACTTTAATGTGTACATGTGTTTATTTTAGTATATCACCTATACACATTAGTGGAGCCCTTAGGATCTTTGCTTGATTACCAGCGTTGTGATGGCAGTCACACTAGTGGGGGCTGGGTAATCCACAAGCACATCCTTATGCAGGTCCCTAGTCGTAGGACATCGAGACAGGGCATCGATACTCCGGAGTAGACTAGCGTATGCGCTTCTCATCACAGTGTGGGAGACGACCTGTCCCACAGCCGTCAGTACGTCGTACTTGAGATAGTATGTGGGTGCTCGTTAGGTTACGAGTACACTAGACATGACTCGTCAGGAACTGTTGGTTGGTACTATACCTATCGTCAGTTATCAGTTCCCAGGTGACATGAGTACAGCTTAGTCCGCTGACTTGACACTGTCACTTCGCCTCGAGTGTGTTCCCACTGTACTTAGATTACTACCCTACCACGGCTCAAAGGAGTCGTGCAAATAGGTAGTAGTTGGGTGCAGTCCCGAAGCACTTGGAGGCAGTGACGGTTAGACAGGATTCGTCTCTCCCGGTATTGGGGGTTGACATCGCGCTGTGTCTAGGAGAGCCATTACACGAGTAGTCCCTGGCCAGGGCAAGCGAGATATACTGGTAGGTTTCCAGTGCTATCTCAGGGTGTTCTGGGCTACACTCCGACACGACTTGTACCGCTATTAGGGGACTGACGTTTACCACCCCCTAGGCCCGCCATGCGATGTATCATACGAACAGAGCGGACTGTATAGAGATTGTCACATTAAGGCTCAGTAGGAGTTCAGATGGGTTTCACCTCGTCCGTCTTCTTGTCGGCATCTACCTGGGGACCGTTACGCACAGCTAGTGCCGCTTGCGGTCTGTGGTTAAACCCACTTCCAGCGTAGTGTCGAGTCTTTAGAGTCCCACACAGAAAGCTATTCGCCTTTAGGCAAAAGAGTAGAGGTCGCATGGTTTTGTGACAGGTCGCATGGTTTTGCGACAAGGTTCGGTCACATCCGTGCACTTGTGCACGTTTGGTGTCCGGACAGTTAACACTAGCGGGCTTTGGTTTAAGCCAGATCCTAGTGTACATTTTGGGATTGGTTTTATCTCATTTGTATTCGTGTTCCTTGGAACGCGGATGCGGGTGTGTATGCACAGTTGACAGAGAGAGATAGAGGCAGAGGATTCTCATTGGGGTTGTTGACTGTTGACTATTGACTTTTTGTTTAACCCTAATGAGAATAAGAAATATAATTAACAATAATATTAATTAAGTATTATAGTGACATGGTTGTTGAGGGGTTGACTTTGTTGACTTTGTTGACCGGTTGACTAGGTTGGACTAGTTGACCATCATCATGACAATGGCTATCATTTCATGGCAAAGACTTTTGCTTTCTTGTTTGTTTTTGAAAAATGAGTGCATGAAATGATATAGCCATTTTGACTTGAACCATCACACAATACTTGATTACTATTTTTGTTATGATGGTTTTGGATTATGAGAGCTTGGATGGCAAAAGTGTTACTCATTCTCTCATTTCATTTCTCTCTCTTGATTGAGCTCTCCCTCTTGCTCTTCCTCTTGCGCTCTCTCTAGCTCAAGGCAACACCCTCTCATGAGTTGAGAAACATTGCCTTAGAGATAAAAGAAAACCCATATCACTTCTCTACTCATCCTAGTTCACAAGGTTTAGCAAACCAAGTGTTCTAGTTTCTTCAAGTTCGAAGAAGAAACCAAACGTAGAAGCTTTCAGGTGGATCCATCTTCGGCGCAAGGAGACGACGAGGTGAGGCCGATCCGTACACTGGAAAGAGTTGAAGACGAAGGAGTTCAAGAAAGGTATAGCCCCCTAACCGAGTAGGTAAAACTCTAGTTTGGTTGTTAGGTAGTTGTTTAACAAAGATCCGTATTTTGAGTCCATGTTACCACCTCTTGAAAAATCATTTTACATCATTTCCGCAAGCCCGTATGTACCGGGAGAGGTAACGTGGACTTACAGTGGTATCAGAGCCTAGTTAAACACTATCTAACATGTTAGCAAAGTAACTAGAAATTCGATCGGAGAAAAAGTCGCGAAACACGCCCAAAAAGTATACTTTCTGCCGAATTTTTTTTCTGTCAAAAAAATGATAAATCTTATCTTAAAATTCGGCTCAAGGTTTTTATAACAAACTGTAGAAAAATGCTCCAGTGAACCGATCAACGCGCCGCGGTTCCCGCCGCGGATCCGCGGCCGAGTTGACTCGGCCGTGGACGATTTTTCATGCAGTTTGTTTAGAGGGGTGTTTTGTGATTTTTACAATATGTTTTTTCTGCCCAGATTTTCCAGAAAGCAAAATTAGTTTTTGGGGCTTGAAAATCCGTATTTTGATCGAACTTCTAAAGACTTAAGCTGACGGGTATATATCTGTGATGTGTTATATGTATTGAACGTCCGCTAATCGCTATACGTCGATTAGTAGGGGTTATACATATCTGTGATCTGTAATGTTGATGGTATGTGTATATGAATTCATTGGATTGTCATGGATGAATAGCCGGGGGGTTGTGAGATGAGAGTTTTCTTTTATCTTTCAATTCATGTAATATGTAAATTGATGTAATATTATTTTTGGCCGCACAACCGGGTCGGGGTTGGAGCCGTCATTGTATAATTTCTTTTTACTGTTTTTGCTCCTAGGATAGACCCAATGTAACACCTTAGAATGTGTTTTGTGGCTAATTATATTCTAATGTATGGTTTTTAATAAAAAGTTTACCAATTTGGTTTTTAATTATTTTATCCTATTTAATGAATATTTTATTATATTTTTCCTCGGCTTGCACACACTTGTGCATGATAACTAGGGTTGTTTTGGGGGTTTAACCATGGTTAGCAACATGGTGAACTAACCATTCCCTAATCTAGTTTTATATTTTGTTTAAGTGTTATGGGTTTTTTAAAAATGAAAATGAATTTGAAATGGAATTTTAAATATTGTTTGAATGGTTGACCTTGGTGAGAGAGAGAGTGTGTGCATGATGGGGCATCATGGCTTTGCCCATGCCTTCATTAATGAAGAGAGAGAGAGAGGAGGGGGTTGACTTGTTGTGTTCTCTCACTCTCATTCTCTCACTCTCATTCTCTCACTCCCATTCTCCCACACCCATTCTCCCACACACACACTCACACCAAGAGAGAGAAGCAGCAGCAGAGGATAGCAGCAGCAACAGCAGTGACAACAACAACAACAACAACAACAACAGAGGCAGCAACAAGCATCAGCATCAGCAACAGCATGGGGCAGTGTTCACACCATAATATTGCATTATTATATTCCTCATTCTTATTCTTTTTATAAATAAACAGGTGCTTTTGACGCATGTCTGCTACATGTTACAGGTTACAGGTTCTTAGACAGAAAACAGTGAAAACGATGTAAAGACGATGAAAAAGTGGACTTTGACCAACAAATAGAAGACTCTTGATCAAGCCTACATCAAAGATAAAATTCACAAAGTACAAGGCAATACAAGGTCCAAGATTACAAAGCGAACGGTTAAAAGTCCACCGCAATTATTCACTGGAGATCTGGAAGAAACATAGAAGCTATTTTAATAAAGAACCAAATAATAAGGAAGCCCAAAGATCCAAGGCCCAATACTTTCTTTAAAGAGACAGAGACATAAAATTTTACCAAAGCTTGAAGTCTACTTTGACTGGGTCTTCCTAAGGATATTTTGGTTAATGTAGACATGCAAATCAATTGTAACCTAGGGTTTCCTATTCTCTATAAATAGGAACTCTACTCATTGTAATTTCTGATGCCTCCCTATGCCTCCTTTTATGAATAAAATTTAGTAATCTTTTAGAGCGCATCGGTGTTTCTTTTCCATTCAGAAATTCAGATCTGACAACCCTGCATGAATGATTGGAGGGATGCATCTGTAAGTAGTTTTATTTAATTGCTCTAGTTTAGATTTTAATTCCTTGCCTAGATGTTAGCTTTGGGAAAGGCTTTTGAGAGATGAGATCTCTCATCCCTTTCTTTCCCATCACATAGAATCTATAGGACTCCATGCATACATGCACATACCGCTCCCTACGGCACCCTATCCTTCGAGGTAGCGGTGATACCGTAGTATAAAGGCCCGGTTGTGATGTTTTCCATGGAGGTTAGGGTAAGGATTGATAAAGGAAGGACAAGAACCTAGAGGAAGGAACACCTTCCCGAATGGATCTAATCCCCTTTATAGATAATTATCATAACTCCTCTTAGATCCTAATCTGGGTATAGAAAGCGTTGACATTTATTTACATTTCCAAACCATTCCTAAACCTAACACTAGCAAGAATAGATCTAGATAATTAGTATAGATTAATTAGGTTTTTAGATTTAATAATTAATCCGAACAACCTTCGGAATTAACTCGTAAGCGCGAATCGGAAATTCACAACATCCCTGTGGACCGACCCGTACTCACCGGCTAGCTACCAAGCGACGCCGTTCTTGATTGCGGTTACAAATATTTTTGATCTATCTTTTAGAAAGCGCAAGCACGCTAAATCACATCCAATCAAATGGCGCCGTTGCCGGGGATGGCGTAGAATTTTCTTTTCGCAATTTCGGGCTAATCATAAAATTTTTAAAAAAAATCATAAAAATCTGAAAAAATAAAAAAAATATAAAAATTTATATAATTTGTTATTTTGGAAGGGATACTTTGTGGTTGAATTTTTGCAGGATATACAAATTCGGATCTGGAGATTTCCAGAAAGTAAAACAGAAAACGGGATATCGGAACAGAAGGGATATTAAACAACAGAACAGTGCAAAAAATTTGGAGCAGTGAACCCCCCATACCGCCGCGATTCCGCGGCCAAAACCCACATTAGGCCGCGGAAACGCGGCCGTCTTGACGAATCATCGCACTGGAAAATTTTTGGGGAACCGTTCCTCTGAAATAACCGCGGAAACGCGGTCTGAAGGGCCATAGTGCGTCGGAAACGCAGTGGGCCTGGTGCCTCTTTGTGTGAAATTTGCACTGTAAGTTTCCTGTCTCTCTCCTCTGTAATTTTTGAAATATATTTTCTGGAAATTCCTGCAAGATTCTGTGAGCTATAAAATATATTGCCTTTCATATAACAAGTCTTGTGCAGGATTTTTGGGCCCCGCTTGAACTAAATTGATTGCAAGAAATATTTTGTTGTTGCATATCTTTTCTCGAATATCTTTTCGCAACAATTTTTTCCAAATAAAGATTCTTGTGATATGCTTCAAATAATAACCAATTGCAAGTAATATTTTGCTGTTGCATATCTGTTCTCTAAAAATCTTTTTGCAACAAAATTTTTCCAAATAAAGAGAAAGAAAAAAATTAATGAAAAATGAAAATAAAAAGGACAAATATTTTATAGAACTTGCAAAATTTTTTAGCCCCAAATAAATCCTTGCACCACCCAACCTTCCTTCTTGTCACCTTTCTTTTTCTAACATGGGTACCCCACATAATTAATCATTAGCCGAACTATGGTATCCCGAACCTAATTTTGCGTCGTACGTTAATTTGTTCGGTCAATTTAAAAACGATCCTTCCTTGCCAAAAATTTCGTTGAAAGATCAAATAGAGACATCTAGGAGAAACAGTTTGACTTTTCAGCCCACTTTGTGTCAACCAAGTCAACCTTTACCACCTACATATGTTGATACCACTTCTTCAAGTCCTTCTGTCACTCCTAGGCCGATGTCCATTGCTGAGCATATTGCTCAATCTCGCAGTCGATCTTTCACCCCTCTCCACTCATCTAGTTCTAGGGATCCACACGACTATTCACCTTTTTATCCACATGTTGACCCTACCCCTGTCCAACCACCCACTTCTTACCAGTCCTACCCGACTTTCCCACCGTCATTAGACCCTGTTTCTACACAGCCTTTTGGGAGTTTCACATATCCACACGATTCCGAATCTTTTACCGAAATCCCTTTACCACCCAAGTCTAGTTTGGAAGAGTCGTTGGAGGCATATATTGCTGCAACAAATAAAATGATGAGGAATGTGGAAGCGTCCATGGCCGCCCTTATGCAACCTAGTGAACCGGTAGCTAGTGCCCCGCTAGCTCTAAATTTTTCAATGTATGAGGCGGCAGTTGGACAGAGTGAGAATGAGAGAGGATTTTCAAATCAAACCTACCCTTACCCAATTGAAGCCCACAACTCCTGTTTTCCATCGATTGCCCTAAATAGTTCACCTGTTGAAAATAAAAATGAGTTGTGTGATTTTGTAGTGTTTGATTTGCCAGATTGTGAGGAACCTCTTTCGAGTGAAACCGCACCTAACCTTTCGATCTTTACACCTCCACTCTAGAACCTAAATCGATAGATATCCATACTTTTGATGAGGTGTCTAAGAAAATTGATTTTTACTTAATTGAGGATATAGACGCCGGGAAGATTTCGGATGATGAACCTGTCGATTTAATTGAGATTTTATGTTCAAATCATCATCCTGAGTTATTAAATGTTTCTCCCAAATCTCATATGCGTCTAGATTTTGATGATAATGGCATGGATGAGTTGAATATTGAGGATAGTATCGAGAAGAGTCTTGAGGATAGTATTGAGGTTGAATCATTTTTATTTGATGTGTCTGATTTTCCAATTCATCCTCCTGAACCTTTGACTGTTATATCACCCTCCCTCCTTCCCATCGTTCCGACCCTGCTTGAAGACTGTGAGCTTGAAAGATTTTCCTTTGAATCCGATACTGTTCTCACAGATGATAACACTTACGAGTGTTTCACTTTTTCGGACGATGTTGATGACTCACCGCCCGAGTTTGAGTCCTTTACATTTTCAGATGAGCCATCAGACTCGGTTGATTATAGTAGTTTCGAACCATTAATGGAATCTTTCAAGTTCGAAGCAGTTTACTACGGTGAGAAAGATACTATCCCTAATTCACTCCCTTTCGTCTCTCCTATTGTCCCGACCGTACAAATGACCGTTACGCTTTCATCTCCGATACCAAGTTCGGTGTACCCATGTTTTCTTGCGAATCTTGAGGGATTTGATCCCATTTCTCGACGAGTAGATAGGTTAGCGCAATCGCTTATAACATATCGGTCAGCACATATTGCGCTAATTTATTCACTCAATTTACACCCTCAAGATCGTACTCCACTTCCTTCTTCTTTTCGCCATTCTTCTCCCCCACCGAGACCATATTCTACCATTCTTCTTTCCACACAGTCTCGCGTGCTTCTCATTTTCTTGCACCAACTATACCATTTCCACGATAAGATTTTTGAATGGTTGGTGCTAACTTTTGGCTTGTGCAAGGCCAAGCTTATGTTTGGGGGAGCCTTGTTGTATATATGTATATATATTTTTTGTTTTCTTTTTCTATAAAAATATTAAAAAAAATTCAAAAAAATAAAAATATAAAAAAAACTATAAATAAATAAACAGGGGAGTGCCGACATTTTGACCCTCTTGGTTTAGCATGACAGTGAGGATACTGTCAAGTTCAAGTTTGGGGGTGTGCTCGGTACGTCTTCTTCCTTCGCATTCATTTGTGTATATTTTTGCATTTGCATACTTATTTGAAAACCCATAAAAATTGAAAATTTTCAAAAATTATAAAAATTAATGTATTCAATTTTGGCCGTATTTGACTTGAGTTTGACAAATAGGTCAACTGACTAGGAACAACTAGATCTTAGACTTAGAAAATTAAAAACCCTAAAAATAACCTTCCTTAAAGTTTAACGGTAGAAAGTATATGTCTTTGTAGTTTATTTAGAAATAGGCAAATTTTGAGTTCACTTCTTAGGCTAAGTCGAAACAAGGGAAGAGTATTGATATTCTTATTAGAGTATAAGTTTGAAAAATAGTTCCTAGCTTAAGTCTAGATTCTGAAAACGTATACCCTACAATTTGCACAATCACGCACCTTGAAACTTGGAATAGTAGAAGAGACCTTGAAATGCTCTTGTCTAAAGTCCTTAGTACGAAGAAAATAAAAGAAAAAAAAAGTGAATAAAGAAAAAAAAATGGACACTGGATTTTGTGATTACTTAAGGCTGTAAAAAAATAGAAAAATATTTAGCGAGGGTGCTTCATCACCTAGTGCTTTAGACCAACTGGTTTAGGAGTCACTGCTAAAAGCCTTGGGTGTTGCAAGACTAGGAATTACGCTTTAATGTGCAAACACATCTTGTAATCGGTTGTGGGTACCTCAAGAAGTATTAACGATCGCATGAACGATGTGTAAGCAAAATTCATTTAAATTCACCAACTAATTTGTACTTTGGACAACGGACGAGAGTATAATTGCTTGATTTGAATTTCCAAGTGTAGGGGTGATCTATACACACACGTAGGGGTATGTAATTGGAGTTTAGATGAGAGAAAGGGATGAAGAATAGAACTTGTATCTTTAGTAGAGTTGATAAAAATTCCTAAGTGGAGATGGAATCCTAGAAGGAAAACTAAAGAGATGCCGAAAGCTAAGTAGGTCTACAGGATATATATAATCTTAAGTTAGATGATAAGGAAACGTGAAGAATATGGGTGGATAATTTACGGGTCGAGGATAATAGAATTCCTTGATGGAAAACTTAATTGGAGAACAAAAGTCAATGGGGCGAGTTGATAGGATTTTGTGGGTAGTATCCGCTGAAAACCCTCAGGAGACAACACTCCTCCTACTAGGGACACCTAGAGGTTTAACGGCTTGTTGCACGTGCTCAGTGCAATCGCGTTTCCCTGCGAAAGTGCGGTTAGGATATTAGTGAGTAAAAATAAGTTTGCTCGAGGACGAGCAAAAGATAAGTTTGGGGGTATTTGTTCACACCATAATATTGCATTGTTATATTCCTCATTCTTATTCTTTTTATAAATAAACAGGTGCTTTTGACGCATGTCTGCTACATGTTACAGGTTACAGGTTCTTAGACAGAAAACAGTGAAAACGATGTAAAGACGATGAAAAAGTGGACTTTGACCAACAAATAGAAGACTCTTGATCAAGCCTACATCAAAGATAAAATTCACAAAGTACAAGGCAATACAAGGTCCAAGATTACAAAGCGAACGGTTAAAAGTCCACCGCAATTATTCACTGGAGATCTGGAAGAAACATAGAAGCTATTTTAATAAAGAACCAAATAATAAGGAAGCCCAAAGATCCAAGGCCCAATACTTTCTTTAAAGAGACAGAGACATAAAATTTTACCAAAGCTTGAAGTCTACTTTGACTGGGTCTTCCTAAGGATATTTTGGTTAATGTAGACATGCAAATCAATTGTAACCTAGGGTTTCCTATTCTCTATAAATAGGAACTCTACTCATTGTAATTTCTGATGCCTCCCTATGCCTCCTTTTATGAATAAAATTTAGTAATCTTTTAGAGCGCATCGGTGTTTCTTTTCCATTCAGAAATTCAGATCTGACAACCCTGCATGAATGATTGGAGGGATGCATCTGTAAGTAGTTTTATTTAATTGCTCTAGTTTAGATTTTAATTCCTTGCCTAGATGTTAGCTTTGGGAAAGGCTTTTGAGAGATGAGATCTCTCATCCCTTTCTTTCCCATCACATAGAATCTATAGGACTCCATGCATACATGCACATACCGCTCCCTACGGCACCCTATCCTTCGAGGTAGCGGTGATACCGTAGTATAAAGGCCCGGTTGTGATGTTTTCCATGGAGGTTAGGGTAAGGATTGATAAAGGAAGGACAAGAACCTAGAGGAAGGAACACCTTCCCGAATGGATCTAATCCCCTTTATAGATAATTATCATAACTCCTCTTAGATCCTAATCTGGGTATAGAAAGCGTTGACATTTATTTACATTTCCAAACCATTCCTAAACCTAACACTAGCAAGAATAGATCTAGATAATTAGTATAGATTAATTAGGTTTTTAGATTTAATAATTAATCCGAACAACCTTCGGAATTAACTCGTAAGCGCGAATCGGAAATTCACAACATCTCTGTGGACCGACCCGTACTCACCGGCTAGCTACCAAGCGACGCCGTTCTTGATTGCGGTTACAAATATTTTTGATCTATCTTTTAGAAAGCGCAAGCACGCTAAATCACATCCAATCAGGCAGCAGCAGTAACAGCAGCAGTAGCAGCTCCAGCAGCCCCAACAGCAGCTCTAGATCTTCTCCTTCCTCTCCTTCCTGCACTCTAAGACCTTTAAGTGAGGTATATGATCTGAGCCTACTTCCTTGCTTGCTTAACTAGTGATTCTAAGTTCGATTTGTGTTTAAAGTGAGAATTAGTGCTTGATTTAATGAATTAGTGCGAACTTTGGTTAAGTGCTGTTAGTATGGGTTAACCTAGCCTATTTTAGTATTATTAGGGTCATCTTAACTGAGTATTTCCCTGGATTACACTAAAATACCATAGGTTTTCCTTATTGTGCAAATCGGTGTTTTTAAGTGATTTTTGTGACACTCTGTGATCTGCTATTGACCCAGACACTTCAGGATAAAATTGAGAAGACTGGAGCATGTACACTAGGTATAGATACCACCACAAGAACACGAGCCATCCTCTCCCTACCCAGGACGCCAATTAATTCAATCTGGCCGCAAATTGCGGCCGGGAAGGGGAGTGGGGTGCTGGGGTTTTGGGAATAGTTATCTGCAGTGTATTGTAGTGGTTTGGCATGTCTAGTTTTGTAAGATTTGACCTGTAGGAAAATCTGGGACAATATATCGTTTTTGTGTCCGTTGTGTTTGCGCGATACGCACGATATGTGAGTGGGTTCTGTGATCCAGCGTATCGCGGCGTGTCGCGATGGTTTTAGACGCGTACACACACGATTCAGCGTATCGTGCACACGCGCGTTTAGTTCGCGACGCGAGTTTCTCGTTTTGGTTCGATATCGCGTTTTGCGAAATATTTGGCTTACATATGATTATTGTGTATTATTTGCAGGTTTGCAGGTAGGGACTACGGACACTGCTACAGGGGGGAGCAGTTGGTAGGATTCACCTAGCGCGGAGCGTAGGTGAGTAGATTTAACATCTACAGGGGAATCGCCCGCATGGCGTTATGCGTCTGGGCTAGGATTCAAATACATGTCGCATATTCTACGTCATTGTTAGAATTGCGCCTTTACCTTATTTACTTAGATATAGTTGTACTGTGACTAGTAGCCGTAGGGCACTGCACACATTATTGACGGTTTATGTTGCACGAGCACGGATTGTATGCTACACACACACCGTCAATAATTGCCATGTCACACACACAAATCATTATAGATCTTATATTATTTATCACAGTTGATATTTAGCTACATAGATACCTTGCTCATATTCCACTCATACCCGGAGGGAGTACCTTACATATTTTACTTATACCCAGGGGGGGTATACGACATCAGTTCTTATAGGTAGATACCTACACATTGCTACACCTGTATGTTACACACATATTCAGTTGCTGTTGCCTATTTACCTTTACTGATGTTACTTAGCTGTACCTTATTGGTTTCGCAAACATCTGGTTTGAGCTACATATTCTCATTTATATGCTCGCATTTCAGATATATCGCATATATTTATTCCTGGATTTGCGCATTGTTATTTGGATTTCACATGATGATTTCTGGATTTGGGAACCGCGGGAGTTCATGAAATTATGCATACATTGAAAAACCCGGTTTCCTTGACATGATATTTGCGCAGCCACCATGAGATTTATCGGTTCTGATTATATACTCCATACGAGGTGTGGTTGCCATATGAGGGTACATGGTGGGGCCCGGTATGGTTCCCCTCGGCAAGAAGATCGATGGATTTTGCCGATTGAGCCTGGAGGCGGGCGAGTACCTACCGGTGACAATACCCATGACTCGGCGGGGGATCACGGAGACACCGCTGGGAGTCATGTACGTATGCATACGTCGAAAGGCGAGGGTCAGAGCTAGGCACTCGTGCTTTCGAGATAGCGTATGATACGTGGCCAGGATTTCTGTGTCGATGCTTGGCACATTGGCTTTCATGATATTTCTTTTAATACCTTTGTATATATAACAGGGGATTTAGCCGTTGTTATATATACCCTTACACCAATGTTAGTGGAATGGGACGCTAATATATGTGTATTGCCCCCATCATATTTATTTATATATATATATACCTTTAGGATGTTGGATTCTTACTGAAGATTTGACTTAGGTTATTAGGTGATTCATTGAGATTGGGTATTGGACATACCTAGGTGATTGTTGATTCGTACATTCGGGATATAGGAGATTACTCGATATTGTACATTGAGGAGATGTGGGACTTATATGTTGTGAGAGCCCAGTTTGGGGGCTGATTTGAGGATTTGTGGATTGGAGTGTCTTGATGGATTGTGATCCTGCCACGATGTCAGGTTTCCGTGGAAATGACATATTCCACCCTATACCTCACACTTATCTATTTTATGCACGGTTTCATATATTGGTATTACCTGTTAGTGTACCCTTATGATAGTTATATATTTGTTTTCTCATATCCCTATTGCATACTTATTGCATACTTTTATCATGTTATCATTGCTTCACATATTGATTGTACCTGCTAGTGTACTTTCCACTATTCTGCATTCACATGACATATTATTACTGTAATCGCATATCTTAGATTCATGTTGTACGTATATTCCTGCGATTACTTGCATATGTTATCTACTATTCACGAGTTGGCAACTCAACCCCGTTGTGCCACAGGTGTTTCAGGTTGTTCCCCAGAGTAGTCGAGGCAGCCTATTCAGTATCCATCTATCATCTTTTGCTACAGATACTGCATCAGCTCACAGTACTATTTTGCTTAGGTGGGTTAGATGATTATCTGTATTTCATATTGTACATTCGTTGTATCTTGTACTCTCCATCTACTATTGTATTGTTGACTTAGAGACTTGGTGAGGACGTTTTTGTATATTAATTGTGGATTTGTTGTCTTTTATATACAGCTTTCTCTCTATTGTCTTTATTTCTTCGCCACGGCGTCGTATATTTGTATTGTATTCATCTTGGCTAGTTTTTTTTTAAAAAAAGGGGGTGTTGCCAAAATTTTAAAGAAAGAAAGTAAGACTTTTAAAGAATTTGGGTTGCGATTTCAAATGATTCAAAAACTATACTATCTTTTCTGTATTTTCTTGGTTTAGATTTCTGGGTTTTGGCTTTCTTTTACTGCGTTACGTCTTTTGGCGTTGCGTAATATTAGGGTCGTCACGGGCCAATTTTGGGTCGTGACACCCAAGGTGGGGTGCACAAACTACCGGATATCTCGAAGTGCCGAGTGGCCTACTCACGTCGTTGAAAGAGGTTGCTCCGGTTCGGATATTTGGCGGGTAGTTTGCCGCACCCGTAGGGGTCTAGTGTGGGGTATTGGCTATTCATCGTGACCGTGTAATCCGCTTTTCGTTACAGTCTCGTACGAATTGTGGATTCCTAGTATATCCAATATGTTCATCTGTGATCTGAAATGGCTATCATTGCAATATATCTATATATGATATTATTTAGGCGTTGCTTATGTTTTGCATCCGTGCTAGTCCAGCCCCCGCTCTGTCGTTAGTTAAGTAACCTAACGGGTAATGACGGGGCCCCATGGCGAATGCAGATGGCATAAGCGTACGTCATATTTTGGTTGTTTTCTGCAACGGTAGGATTAAATGATGGGACGCATTGGAATTAATGCAAAAAAAAATAAACCAAGTAAAAGTCGTTGGAACACTTTCAAAACCACTCGGTTTCTTTTCAAAAATAACTTTTAAACGCGGAGCTTAAGCCACTCCTTTTAAAAGCTATCTCGTTCCTTCGATTATATCAAGTTCACTACGTTCACGGTTTCGCCAAAACCATTCGTAGCTCTCCGTCGTTTCACATGAATGGTCAATAAGTATTCAAGCTATGTATGTTGGCCAAAGTCAAGGCATAGTGATTGGTAGCTATTGGGTATTCATGTGCAGCATAGATAGATGTGTTGGTTTGGGGCAGTCGTTCTACTATTTTGGCCAAAGTCAAGGGTATGTGCGGGTGGGCTCAAATTAACCTGGAGAATGACAGGTAGAACATGACATGTGACTTATGATATTTTGGCCAAAGTCAAGGTCATAAGAGCATGGGGCAAAAATCTACATCGGGAGTTTCAAAAGAACTGAAACTTGCTAGCGCTGAATACCATTTGGAGTGTGATGATTCTGGTAGGATTCCTTCAGTTTTGTCACGCAATGATATTTGGATCCCGATCCTACTGTGAGTATATGCTACTCCTCGGGAAATTTCTCACTTAACGATCATTGCTATAAACCAAGTAGGTGTCTAGAAAGGTGTTAGGAGGGCTACGCCCACAGGGAAAAGAGGTTATTTAATTAAGGAACTTCGCGAAAGCGTTGGAAAACCTCCCTCGAAGTACCGACACCAGCCTGGCCGAACGGTTAAGCAAGTATTGTACGGTGAGATTGATCCTGACTAATTCTTCCTTTTTGGTGTGAGGAGGGATTCGAGAGACAGTGGGAGCCATCCTGTTTAGAAAAATTAAAAACCACTCTAAACTTGCAAGAGCATCATGCTAAAGTGTTTCTTCTCTCCCTCCTAATTGCAGCGACCAAACATCATGACCGGACTTAAGTTACTACTAGATAAAAACATACTGACAGGGCCAAACTACAAAGATTGGATCAGGAATGTCAAAATAGCAATCACTTATGACAAGTTGGGGTAACTTCTTACCACCAAAGCTCCCCCTGTCTCAGGTCCGACCTCCAGCGTCGCGGATAAGGAAATCCGTAAGACTTGGGAGATCGACTGCGCGAAGGCCAAGTGCCTCATGCTTGCCTCTATGGACAACGAACATCAGAGGAGGCACGAGAATATGGACCTCAAATCCATATTTCTCCATACAAAAGAACTGCATGGAGAGCAATCTCGTATCGCCAGATACGAAGTGTCGAAGAAGTTGTTTTCGGCAAGGTTAGCCGTCGGATCATCGGTAGCGGAACACGTGCTTAAGATGATTGGCTTTATTGAGGAGCTCGCAGACCTTGGGACCACGTTAGAGAACGAGCTCTATACGGACTTGATTCTCCAGTCCCTTCCTTCCACTTACGCCCAGTTTATCCTGAACTTCAACTTGCAAGAAAAAGAAGTTGAACTTTCAGAACTCCTCAACATGCTGAAGAGTGCAGAGGGCACCCTACAGAAAGGTAGGGAAACATCCACTTTGTTTGTAGAAGGATCTTCCTCTTCTAGGTCCAAGGCGAAAGCCGAGGGAAAGAAGAAGAAAGCCCCCGCCAAACCAAGGGGCGGTGTTAGTAAAGTGGATACGAAGGGAAAGACAAAAGCAACAAAGATAGCGGGGAAACTTGTGGGGATGGAAGAGTGCTTTAACTGTCATAAGAGTGGGCACTGGAAGAAAGATTGCAGGGCTTGGAAAGCAAGAACACAGGATCTGAAGCAAGTTGCGGCTTCAGCTTCAGGTGTGTATGTTATTGAAAATTGTCTATCAATAAACTCTACTTCCTGGGTATTGGATACCGGATCAGGATCTCATATTTGTAATTCTTTGCAGGCGTTGAGAAACCGTAGGTTTTTGAAGGCAGGTGACATGACCCTCAAAGTTGCCAACGGAGCTAGCATGGATGCTAAGGCCGTGGGGGACTATCACCTGGGAATGTCAGATGGACATGTTTTGGTTTTACGTAATTGCTTTTTTGTACCCAACACAACTTGTAATATCATTTCTGTATCTTTGATTTCTAAAGAAGGTTATGAATTTGCGTTTGTAAGTAATGTTGTAAACATTCACCTTAATCAAGTTCTGATTGGGTCAGGTAAATTAAGCAATGGTATATACGTATTAAACCAACCACAGATTTTCAATGTCCAGAATACACACAAAAGAAAGTCTCCGGAAATAAATCAGACTTTCTTATGGTATTGTAGACTGGGTCACATCAATGAGAGAAGGTTGACGAGTTACATACAGAAGGATATTTGGGTCCGTTCGAATATCAATCGTATGCCACTTGTCAATCCTGTCTCAAAGGAAAGATGACAAAGACTCCGTTCACTGGATACGGAGTAAAAGCGAGCGAGCTCTTGGGACTCGTACACAGCGACGTGTGCGGTCCAATGTCTACACATGCGCGAAGCGGTTATTCTTACTCCATTACTTTTACGGATGACTTTTCAAGGTACGGTTATGTCTTCTTAATGAAACATAAATCCGAAGCCTTTGGAAAATTCCAGGAATATAAGAATGAAGTAGAAAAACAAACCGGCAAAAGTATCAAGACACTGAGATCGGATCGAGGTGGTGAATACTTGAGTGCCGAGTTCCTGGATTACTTAAAAGAGAATGGAATTCTCTCTCAGCTTACTCCTCCATACACTCCGCAACATAACGGTGTATCGGAGAGACGGAACCGAACCCTATTGGATATGGTACGGTCCATGATGAGTAACGCTGAGTTACCGCGATCATTCTTAGGATATGCACTAGAATCAGCTGCATACCTTTTGAACCGAGTTCAAACTAAGACTGTGCCTACTACACCATATCAGATGTGGTGTGGGAAGAGATCCTATCTTAATCACATTAAGACATGGGGAAGTCCAGCTTTTGTCAAAAAGAAGCATGCGGACAAGCTTGAGGCACGCTCAGTACAGTGCAAGTTTGTGGGATATCCAAAGAACTCCAAGGGATATTTCTTCTATTGCGAAGAGAAACAAAAGGTTTTTGTTTCTCAGCGTGCCCACTTCTTGGAAACTCAGTTTTTGGAGAATCAGATAAGTGGGAGCGCAATAGAACTGGAAGAAATTCCAGAACCACGAGCTATTACTGAAAGCTTAGTAGAACCAGAGGGTTCAAAAGATCATGACATTCCTACGCCGCTCCGCAGGAGTAGTAGGCAGTCTCATCCGCCCGAGAGATACTACGGTTTTCTCATAGACGGGGATAGAGAGGATTGCATCATTGATTATGATGAGCCGACTAGCTTCCAGCAGGCCATTCAGAGCGTTGACTCGGTAGAATGGCTGGATGCAATGCGGACCGAAATGGAGTCCATATACACCAACAAAGTATGGACGTTGGACGTTGCTCCAGACGGGGAAAACCCGTAGGATGCAAGTGGATCTTCAAAAGGAAGATTGGTGTAGATGGACAGGTTGAGACCTATAAAGCTAGACTGGTTGCAAAGGGTTTTCGTCAAAGACCTGGTTTGGACTATGACTAGACCTTTTCTCCAGTAGCTATGCTGAAATCCATTCGGATCCTTCTTGCCATTGCTGCCTTCCACGATTATGAGATTTGGCAGATGGACGTAAAGACCGCTTTTCTAAATGGAAATTTAGAGGGGTGTGTTTATATGGACCAGCCAGAGGGTTTCATTCAGAGTGGGAGCAGCGGAAAGGTGTGCAAGTTGCTTAAGTTCATCTACGGACTAAAGAAGGCATCGCGGAGTTGGAACATCTGTTTTGATGAGACGGTCAAAGAATTTGGCTTTATCAAAAATCCAGATGAGCCATGCATCTATAGTAGATTTTTAGCGACAACTGTAGTATTCCTCGTTTTATACGTGGATGACATTCTCTTAATAGGAAATGACATTCCTATGCTACAATCTGTCAAAGGGTTCTTGTCACACAGATTCTCCATGAAAGACCTGGGTGATGCCTCATATATTCTGGGGATCCGGATCTATCGTGACAGATCCAAGAGGATACTGGGACTCTCACAATCCAGGTACATCGACACCATACTGAAAAGATTCGGTATGGAAGATTCCAAGCGCGGTAATCTACCGGCTTGTCACGGGATCACCCTTTCCAAAGAAATGTCTTCCAAGACTGATTTGGAAAGGGATCGCATGTCTATTATACCCTACGCTTCTGCGGTAGGCTCTATAATGTATGCGATGTTGTGTACCAGACTAGATGTAGCTTATGCACTAAGTGTGGTAAGCCGGTAGCAGTCAAACCGTGGGGAGAAACACTGGATAGCAGTAAAGAACATTCTCAAGTACCTGAGAAGGACTAAGGAGATGTTCTTGGTATATGGCGGAAAAGACCTCCAGATCGAGGCCTTTGCTGACTCCAGCTTCCAGAGTGACAAGGATGATTCCAAGTCCATGTCGGGTTATGTATTTACCCTCAATGGAGGGGCGGTGTGTTGGAAGAGTTCCTAACAGGAAACCGTTGATGACTCGACGATGGAAGCGAAATATATCGCTGCTGCAGATGCCGCAAAAGAAGCCGTCTGGATAAGGAAGTTCTTAACTGAACTTCAGGTGGTTCCGTCCATTGTTGATCCAATACCTCTGTATTGCGACAACAACGGGGCTATAGCTTTAGCGAAGGAACCCAGGGCCCATCAGAGATCCAGACACATCTTAAGGCGGTATCACCTGATCAGGGAGATCATGGGTCGCCAGGAGATCGAGGTTCGGAGAGTTTCTATGGAAGATAACACTGCTGATCCCCTCACAAAGGCCTTACCCCAGACTTAGTTCGAGCGGCTGATCGAGATGATAGGTCTTCGATACGCCAGTATATGGCCTTAGTGCAAGTGGGAGATTGTTAGTGTATATGCCCTAGAGGCCATTACTGTATCATACTAGTTTGTATATTACTTAATGGAAGCTTGGGATATTCATCTTGTATAGACAATCTTGCTCAATATAGTAATATGCTACTTGGTTTGTTTCCACTTTAATGTGTACATGTGTTTATTTTAGTATATCACCTATACACATTAGTGGAGCCCTTAGGATCTTTGCTTGATTACCAGCGTTGTGATGGCAGTCACACTAGTGGGGGCTGGGTAATCCACAAGCACATCCTTATGCAGGTCCCTAGTCGTAGGACTATCGAGACAGGGCATCGATACTCCGGAGTAGACTAGCGTATGCGCTTCTCATCCCAGTGTGGGAGACGGTCTATCCCACAGCCGTCAGAACGTCATACTTGAGATAGTATGCGGGTGCTAGTTAGGTTACGAGTACACTGGATAAGACTCGTCGGGAACTGTTGGTTGGTACTATACCTATCGTCAGTTATCAGTTCCCATGTGACATGAGTACAGCTTAGTCCGCTGACTTGACACTGTCACTTCGCCTCGAGTGTGTTCCCACTGTACTTAGATTACTACCCTACCACGGCTCAAAGGAGTCGTGCAAACAGGTAGTAGTTGGGTGCAGTCCCGAAGCACTTGGAGGCAGTGACGGTTAGACAGGATTCGTCTCTCTCGGTATTGGGGGTTGACATCGCGCTGTGTCTAGGAGAGCCATTACACGAGTAGTCCCTGGCCAGGGCAAGCGAGATATACTGGTAGGTTTCCAGTGCTATCTCAGGGTGTTCTGGGCTATACTCCGACACGACTTGTACCGCTATTAGGGGACTGACGTTTACCGCCCCTTAGGCCCGCCATGCGATGTATCAGACAAACAGACTGGACTGTACAGAGATTGTCACATTCAGGCTCAGTAGGAGTTCAGATGGGTTTCACCTCGTCCGTCTTCTTGTCGGCATCTCCCTGGGGACCGTTACGCACAGCTAGTGCCGCTTGCGGTCTGTGGTTAAACCTACTGCCAGCGTAGTGTCGAGTCTTTAGAGTCCCACACAGAAAGCTATTCTCCTTTAGGCAAAAGAGTAGAGGTCGCATGGTTTTGCGACAGGTCGCATGGTTTTGCGACAGGTCGCATGTTTTTGCGACAAGGTTCGGTCACATCCATGCACTTGTGCACGTTTGGTGTCCGGACAGTTAACACTAGCGGGCTTTGGTTTAAGCCAGATCCTAGTGTACATTTTAGGATTGGTTTTATCTCGTTTGTATTCGTGTTCCTTGGAACGCGGATGCGGGTGTGTATGCACAGTTGACAGAGAGAGACAGAGGCAGCGGATTCTCATTGGGGTTGTTGACTGTTGACTGTTGACTTTTTGCTAAACTCTAATGAGAACAAGAAATATAATTAACAATAATATTAATTAAGTATTATAGTGACATGGTTGTTGAGGGGTTGACTTTGTTGACTTGTTGACTTTGTTGACCGGTTGACTTGGTTGGACTAGTTGACCATCATCATGACAATGGCTATCATTTTATGGCAAAGAATTTTGCTTTCTTGTTTGTTTTTGCAAAATGAGTGCATGAAATGATATAGCCATTTTGACTTGAACCATCACACAATACTTGATTACTATTTTTGTTATGATGGTTTTGGATTATGAGAGCTTAGATGGCAAAAGAGTTACTCATTCTCTCATTTCATTTCTCTCTCTTGCTTGAGCTCTCCCTCTTGCTCTTCCTCTTGCTCTCTCTAGCTCAAGGCAACACCCTCTCATGAGTTGAGAAACATTGCCTTAGAGATAAAAGAAAACCCATATCACTTCTCTACTCATCCTAGTTCATAAGGTTTAGCAAACCAAGTGTTCTAGTTTCTTCAAGTTCGAAGAAGAAGCCAAAGATAGAAGCTTTCAGATGGATCCATCTTCGGCGCAAGGAGACGACGAGGTGAGGCCGATCCGTACACCGAAAAGAGTTGAAGACGAAGGAGTTCAAGAAAGGTATAGCCCCCTAACCGAGTAGGTAAAACTCTAGTTAGGTTGTTAGGTAGTTGTTTATCAAAGATCCGTATTTTGAGTCCATGTTACCACCTCTTGAAAAATCATTTTTCATCATTTCCGCAAGCCCGTAAGTACCGAGAGAGGTAACGTGGACTTACATAAACACAATAATAAACTGGTCGAGGAACGGCCTGAAAATCCGGTTCAACAAATCCATGAACGTTGCTGGGGCATTGGTGAGTCCGAACGACATCACCAAAAACTCATAATGCCCGTAGCGCGTATGAAAAGCAGTCTTCGAAATGTCATCATTCCGAACCCGCAACTGATGATAACCCGATCTTAAATCAATCTTGGAAAAATGTCCCGTACCCTGGATCTGATCAAACAAATCGTCAATGCGAGATAAAGGATACCTATTCAGCATCGTAACTCAGTTCAATGGATGATAATCAATGCACAACCTCAAAATGCCGTCCTTCTTCTTGACGAACAGAACAGGAGCTCCCCAAGGCGAAACACTCGGACGCACAAGTCCCCTATCAAGCAACTCTTGCAGTTGATCCTTAAGCTCCGCCGGGGCCATCCGGTAAGGCGGTACAGAAATAGGCCCTGTGCCGGGGATCAAATCAATGCAAAACTCAATCTCACGCTCTGGCGGCAATCCAGGTAACTCATTAGGAAAAACGTCGGGAAACTTTCTCATGATAGGAACCCAGTCCAATGAATCTATTGTGGCTCCGGTATCACGAATGAAAGTTAAGAATCCCCGACATCCTCTCCTCAAGAGCCGACTAGCGCAAAGGGCTGAAATGAAACTGTGAGGGGTGGCACCACGGTCCCCCTGCACAACCAGAACTGACTCGCCCGGAAAACAAAACCTGACTATCTTCTCACGGCAGTCCACGGACGCATAGCAAGTAGCTAACCGGTCCATGCCCAGGAGAACGTCGAAGTCCAACATCTCAAGAAGGATCAAGTCGACGGACGAATCTCTATCTCCAATACGAACGGCACACGACCGAAACACGTGTCACGCAACAAAAGACTCGCCAACAGGAGTAGTTACGACAAGCGGCTGATCTAGTAAACACGACTCTCAGCCCAACCTCAGCATGAAATGTGTAGAAACATACGAGTGCGTAGATCCCGGATCAAACAAAACATGTGCATCGAAGGAACATATTGAAAGAGTACCTGAAACCAATGTATTGTACTCCTTCGCATCGTGATGAGTCAAAGCAAACACTCGAGCCAGCTCTCTACCGGCGACTGGCTGTCCTCCGCCTCTTCCACCCCGTCCCCTCGGAGCAAAACTTCTGCGACCACGACCTCTCTGAGAAAAAGTCCGACGCGGAGCATCAACAAGCATAGGAGGCAACGCTCTCTGAGGTGAAGGTTGTAAGGTAATATGTGGAACCGCTGCCTCTCTCTGGCGTACCTCAGTAGAATCTCGGATGCGGTGATGGGGACTGCCACACCCAATGTCACGACCCGAAATAGCACGCGACTAGCACTTGAATCATGAGAAGTCTATTGGACCCCACCTAATTCAAGTAAGCCAAAAGCCCAGAAATCTAAACCAATTGAAAAGAGAGTGAAGGAAAAACTTATTTAAAAGTTAACATATAAATTCACTTTGAAAGTCGTAGTAAGCATTTTTAAAACATCAAGTCTTTTCCAAAAATTTCGGCAGAATTTCCTTTGTAAATACTGGCCCTAAACGGGTACAAACATGCATAATATAAGTAATGAATAAAAGCATCCCCAAGCGGGAGCTAGCTCTTCGCCAATTGGCAGAAACAATCACGCAAGAATATAATATACAACGCCGAAGGCGAGGATCAAAACTCAGAAAGAAACCAACATCCTCAAGAAAACAAGAGAAGAACCACAATAATACAAGCGCGCGACTCTAAGGTCGAAAGAATATACAACTGGTTTTCTAAGTCTATCAAATAATACAAGTCTGGTTGATAGAGTTTACTAGATAAAACTGAAATAAATGAAAGTACTACGGTGGTCACGATGCAAGTGACACAACCTACCAAAGAAATCACGCGGAAGGAAGCGGTATGCCAGGAAGCCGCAACGAAACCTGTACGGCCAAACCTGCAAGAAACTGTGGCACAACGGGAGTGAGTTGCCAACTCGTGAGTAGAAAACATCACCGAGAAGAAATCGCATGTATGACTCTCTCCTAGGTCATACAATAATAACATCATAAAATATAACCTGAAACATCTAATAATGGCAAGGGTAAACTTTTAAACATAAGTGTAATACTAAGTGCTCATGTCAATGCCTCAGGTAGCAACATGTCACATATATGATGTACGAATGCATTAAGAATGAAAGCAGGATACATCTTGTACGAGAAAACTGTTTTCTTATTTCAGTAAGATTTTTGTATAAAAACTAAAGTATCATCAATGAAATCAACAGAGAATTCGTGTCAAGCATCGACATAAAATATGTATCACAATATCTCAATGTCTCAATATCTCAATATCTCGGGCTCCGGCAATCCGGACTGGCCCATATCATCAAATCTTATTATCTCGGGCTCCGGCAATCCGGACTGGCCCATATCATCAAATCTCTCGACTATGTCGGTATCCTTCAAATATCCGCCGCGTCACAAATAACCGGTCGGTAGTGCTTCCCTGCCGGTCTCAACGCCATCATCTGCGACCATCTTTCCCCGGGTACCGCATCGGGTCCACCATGCAACCGCAGACGGTTCATCCTCCTCCTCAAATCGGATGTATGATACAGCTCAAGAACCGAGAAAACTCATGGTGGACACCTCTCACATCATATCATGAGAAAACCGCTAATTTCTATCCTTAGAAATGATATTGAGTTTATAAAATCCTTGCGGTTTCTCCAAATCCAGAAATCTCATAGAAAATCCGAAATCCCAAACTCGAGAGTTAATAAACAGTGAATTACCGGTATAAAGCCCCATAATATTTCATGGCAAATGAATATATATCCGCATGGGTATCTAAGTAAAGAATGCAATATATAAACTAGCACAGTAATGATATATTGGAACTATCAGCTAGTAAGTTATTTCAATGAAGTAATATTCTCTAAAGTGTACGTGACATGGCAATTACCGATGATGATGTGTGTGAGCCGGCAAGAAAGTCTTCGTAGACATACGCATCATCAGTAATGGTGCTGGTGTCCTGACAACATGGGTTCATAATAAGAACAGAAAACTCATGTATAAGCATGCAATGCGATAAGAACAACATGAGTATATGGAAAAGGATGTAATAACCGTAACATATAAAAATATACATTTCTATGTACGAGTGATACAGTTTTTGGTGTTGAAATCGCACGAATCATGGTTTTAGAAAAATAGGGGCTACAAGGTCTTTGAGAAAAGATACATCCTTCGAAAAATCCGTAGTATCCCTCGTCCTGTCTTTAAAATACTCACGATTCGTTAATTTTGAAAATAAGTATGTCTCGAGCCCATTCTAACATATACCTAATAAACTACAGGACTAACTAAGAGACTAATCGAAAGGGGTAATGAAAACCACCTAAAGTCCGAGTCGATATATCTAGTAGTCGGCGATCCCGCCTTAATAGCGTCACGTACGGTGAAATATATAATACGACATCCTCGAATCAAGAGTGCGGATAATTCATCATATTTATACATCGTACGGTAAAATTCATCGTACGGCATCTCAGAAATCGGGGTACGGGTCAAATATCACATATAACTCATGTTTCATACGGTATCATTATCATAATATCCTGAATTAGGGTACCGTTCTAAAGTCTAGTACATTTCAATACCATCAAACACATATCCTCGTGTGTATAAAAACACATCGCCCAACGATCGACTATAATATCATGCCGTATGTCATTACACGACCCAAATCACATAACCGATCTCACGGCATCATGCCCGATCATATCGACTCACCTCCAAGTATCATATACTATCCTCATCATCCGTGTATATGTGTGTGTGTGTATGTGTGTGTGTGTGTATGTACCAACGCATCCACATATATATATACATATAAACATATACACCCAACATATCACGTGTGTGCATGTGTGTGTGTGAACCTTTAATCTAGGGTTTCGCAACTAAGAAACTAAACTAAAAGCACTAACTTCCAATTGCGCTAAAACTAACCCATGATCTCCTAAAGCCTTTCTTGCTAATTATTCACGTCTCACAAAACACATATTTATATATATATATATATAACATGTTCGCATGCTACAATACGAAACTACGGGGGTGATATATGCCATCCACCCGACTTCCCCCATAGATATACATCTACTGACCTTGATCCTTGCTTGCCCAAGTCAATGTCGCCATACTCTTCCTTGTTATCCGAAGTCCACGTGAAGGTTCCTACATATATAAACACACAGTATCGTAAACAGAATCGTGTACGAAAAACAAAACGGCACACGAACCGCTCATAGGTTAAAGCCTATGGTCTACACTTGCAAGAATAACCAAACAACTCCCGATATCGGCGTACAAACGTCAAGTGACCGAGACAAAACACAATATCCAAAGTTCAAGTCATTTAAAAGTCACAAATCAAAACATCAACTCAAGAAAATGGTTCCAGATTTAGTCTCAGGTAAAATTAGGCTAAACAAGCAATACAGTGGGGTAGTATATGGGTTATGTGAGCTACAGAACCAATTCTAACTCCAAAACCCACAAATGACCCGGCGACATCACCTAAAAATCCGTCCTGCTCAGCCTTGGTTGCTAGGTTTTGGTTCGTATTCTCAGGGGGGTTTTCTAGTGCTCAATCTAGGTCAATGGAGTTGCTAGTTTTTCAAGTAAAGGTTCCAGGTCATTCCAGATTTCCCGTAGTCCACAATTTATACACAAACCGACATTTGAATATCAATACACAAGTTTTGGGCTTCCTATGCTAAGTGTTGATCCAGAATAACACTAACAAGATTGTGGTCACTAATTACACTCACTTGTACCATTACAACTCAAGAATCCCCTAACATCATCTTGGAATTTTCAAACATCACAAAACCTCACTAAATCAATTCTAAAGTAAAATAGAAGCTAAAGGAAATGACTTACTACACTAATGGTGAAAGAAATACCTCATTTGACAACTTAAGAATTTTCTTGAGTTGCCCTATGTGCTCAAAATCCTAACTTGTTTGGTCCTCCATGCTTGTAGTGAGCTTGTGTTTAATTTTAATGAAGGGGATATGTTGTTTTGAGCTAGATTTGAGAGTGTAGTGAGGAGGTAGAGGAGGTGGAGGGAGAGGGAAGCCATGGGAGAGGAAAAAGAGGAGAGAAATGATGAAGATAGAATGAAGGAAATGTGCCATAGTCAAAAGACCCCTCACCCTCTCTCTCTCATCTCTCTTTTGCCCATACCTCTAGCCATGACACATAATTCTTTATTCCCTTTTCTTATCTCCTTTTAATTATCTTTTCCTTTTAATTTTATAACACAATTGTAAAAACCAAAAATGAATCCATGCACAAATGAAGACTTGAAATCATGTTTCAAAAGAAAATGTAACAAGTGTATAACATGACATGGTGCATGTCATAAGCATAAACAATTTAATGCCAAATTACTAAACACTAATCGAGTTTAGTAAATAACCCCTTTAAAATTAATTGTATAATAATTCATAGAATGTCTAAATTACATAAACACCTTCAAATCAGTAATTCTTATTAGTTTTCAGAATATTTTCCAAATTATCGGTATATAGTTATACCCTTTCATCAAAACAAATCTTTGTACTTAACAATATTCCTGAAACTTATTATTTTAATTATTTAAATTCTAAAATAATATTTTATTTTCCTAAAATGTTACAGTCTTTCCCCCTTAAATAAATTTGATCCCTGAATTTAAATTAAAACTCCCCCAAATACTAAAACATTTCAGCAAAACAATCAAGTCGTTGGGGCTCCGAAATCATCAATACTTAAAACACATCTTAGCGCAAAGCATGCGCATGAACACGAGTATATAACTCAAAATCAAAACTCCTTCAAGTATCACACAATCATCGGAGTTATGGTGAAGATACCAATGTCAAGGTCCAATATGAAAACCAACATGATATACTCAAAACTATAACATGTACATAGTACGCATCGTTGTAAACTCGTCAAAACATCAGAAAAGAAATGTATGCTAAACCTTTTTCAAGTCGCTGTGCGATGCGCGTTTCACAACACAAGTAGCGGACATTTATTGTAAGAAAGATAACTATATATATGTATATCCTTTGTTTAACATACTTGTCCCGCCTTTTTGAAAAATAATATTAGAAGGGCTTCCTTTGTAAAATGTTTCGTGTCATCTCGGACACGTAGGAAAAGTATAGAGACTGTAGCTCCTTTTTGGAAATCCCTTCGGTAACTATCGATGCATGAAATACAAATTCAGGTACTGTCCTCGGACTAGTCCTGCTCAGTTACTATGCCACATAGTAAATATCATAAAACATACTGCTCCAAAAGAAATCAATCCCAAAATGTGTATAAGAATGCCACGTGCGTCTGATGCGCAAAGAAATCGAAACCAATGAATGTGCCATACATTTGTACAGAAACAAAATCTAAGTGCAACGGGTGTGCACGAAAACACCTGTCAAGGGCAACGAGTGTGCCTAACAACAAAATCTGGTGCATCTGATATGCACGAAGAATCCCGATTTAGTGCATCTGGTGTGCACTAAAATCGCATAAAGCGTGCCAAGTATGCGCAAGAATCCAAATCAAGTGCACTAGGTGCACGAAAACAAATCTCGAATATCTTAATCGAAATCGACGGTATACAACATACCTCAATCCAAATCAGGTATACCATCGTATATAATCTCACAACCACATGCATCAGTGTGCACAAAATTGAATCAAAGTACTAAAAGTGTATGAAAACTATACCGAAGGCATAAGTCAAATCACATACATACCATAGGCATGAAATCAAAATCAAATATCTCAAACGATATCGAATCGAAATCGAGTGCAACTGTGGTGCACGAAAACTCAATCATGCAATAAATCGCCCAAAATAACGAAATCCAAAATGACGGACACGTGATATTTGAATCACCAAATAGCAAATCGTAAACATTGTCGTCGATATGTCCTTCCTTCAAAGTCGAGAAGGTGTCGGTGCATCCAAAGCTAGCAGAGCAAGATATCTACTTGCCTCCTGTTCATGGTCTGGCGCCTTGTGCCCTTAGGCTCTCTTCTCTCACTCCGAATTTCCAGTTACATAACTCCCCGGCTCAACGGACCAATATGGAAATGACTACGGAAACAGTTCCGCTCTGGCATATCCTCTAAAGATCTCTGGCCAACTATCATGGTTACTCATAACATGTCTCGTCGATGATGCCGAACTCTGGCCTACTGGGTGTGCGTAATACAACCGATCCTGGGTCTAAATCTTCTCGTGTAGTATTCCAAAAAGATTCTGTCGCGGTCTCTCCCAAATCTCGTTTTTACCGAACTGCCCGGAATTTATCACCCTTTACTAAATCCATTTCTTGTTTCCGGAACAGCTGCATACTCATCACAGTTTCTTCTGGAAGATATATCCATATTCAACGCCTCTGCATGCGTATCACATCTCTGATGTCAATGGAGTGGAACGTCATCTCGTCAAAATCTTGTAAGAACCTTTTACTCCGCTTTTCTCTAATGTCGACTGATTCGAACTCGTCTCTTCGTAGCTGTATGGACTGCGCTACAAACGACTATACTCATAACTAGAGTCTCCCTTATGAAACTACGAACTCAACAACTCAATATCTTGTGGTAGGTATCTGGCCAATTACGCCCTCAAAAACTCTTCCAAATCGTCAGAGGAATACTCTTCATTCGTCCGTTTTCTATCGACTCTCAATGTGCATGTGTGAAATCCTCTCTAGCTGAAATTAATCAATCTGATGACCTCGCATCAGGGTATGCTATTGAACCATATGTCCTAGTCATTCATCCATGGGTGACTAGCGATCTTCTATCATATCCTTAAGTATAAACTCGTGTTGCAATAGCTTCAAACATCTGGGGCGATATCTTGTCAGTCGCAGCAACAACTGGCTCATCCGTCAGCACGATAGACAACGCCTCAATCATCAAGAATAAACGATACATTAACGGTCATCACATTCTAGCCTGCCTCTAGCAGTGGCCCGATCCTCTGGTGCTGATCTGGACGTTCGAGAAATCTTAGTAAAAACAATCCATCAAAACGCTCATGTTGTGAAAAACATAATAAAACGACATATCTATGCAATCGTGTTTCATCGGAATAATGCCCTTGTCAGTCCTAGTCCAAGATGAGCTTATGCTGACCGTAACTCTAGCCGCAGCTCTCTCTGCCCGTGCAACCGTGGTAACAAAAACCACAAACCGATATCGATCAGGATAGATCAAATGAACGAATAGAATACGGTGCAAAGAAATGTACATCCTAAGGCCTCTTAAGCGGAGTAGCGTATCGTAAGTATGCCGCAGAACATACACACAGTACGTCACTTTACTTAAGTCACATACTCCATCAACCAAGGTCAACCTATGCGACGAAACTTCGGGACTAATACCCCCTCGACTAAGTCCAAGTTCCATAAGGTCAAGCCTAGGTTACGAATATATATAAATATATATATATACACACACGCTCTAGACTCCGCATAGTTACACCTAGACTCAAACCAAGGTTAAACATAGCGCTTTGATACCAACTTTGTCACGACCCGAAACAACACGTGACTGGCACTTGAATCATATGAAGTCTATAGGACCCCACTTAATTCAAGTAAGCAAAAAGCTCAGAAATCTAAACCATTTGAAAAGAGAGTGAAGGAAAACTTATTTAAAAGTTACCATATAAATTCACTTTGAAAGTCGTAGTAAGCATTTTTAAAACATCAAGTCTTTTCCAAAAATTTCGGCAGAGTTTCCTTTGTAAATACTGGCCCCAAACGGGTACAAACATGCATAATATAAGTAATGAATAAAGGCATCCCCAAGGGGGAGCTAGCACTTCGCCAATTGGCGGAAATAACCACGCAGGCAATATAATATACAACGCCGAAGGCGAGGATCAAAACTCAGAAAGAAACCAACATCCTCAAGAAAACCAGAGAAGAACCACAATAATACAAGCGCGCGACTCTAAGGTCGAAATAATATACAACTGGTTTTCTAAGTCTATCAAATAATACAAGTCTAGTTGATGGAGTTTACTAGATACAACTGAAATAAATTAAAGTACTACGGTGGTCACGATGCAAGTGAACCTACCTACCAAAGAAATCATCCGGAAAGAAGCGGTGTGCCAGCAAGCCGCAAAGAAACCTGTACTGCCAAACCTGCAAGAAACTATGGCACAACGGGGGTGAGTTGCCAACTCGTGAGTAGAAAATATCACCGAGAAGAAATTGCATGTATGGCTCTCTCCTAGGTCATACAATAATAACCTCATAAAATATAGCCTGAAACATCTAATAATGGTAAGGGTAAACATCAAAACATAAGTGTAATACCAAGTGCTCGTGTCAATGCCTCAGGTAGCAACATGTCACATATATGATGTACGAATGCATTAAGAATGAAAGCAGGATACATCTTGTATGAGAAAACTGTTTTCTTATCTCAGTAACATTTTTGTTTAAAAACCGAAGTATCATCAACGAAATCTACAGAGAATCCGTGTCAAGCATCGACATAAAATATGTATCCCAATATCTCAATGTCTCAATATCTCAATATCTCGGGCTCCGGCAATCCGGACTGGCCTATATCATCATATCTCACGACTACGTCGGTATCCTCTGGATATCCGCCGCGTCACAAATAACCGGTCGGTAGTGCTACCCTGCCGGGCTCAACGCCATCATCTGCGACCATCTTGCCCCGGGGTACCGCATCGGGTCCACCATGCACCCACAGACGGTTCATCCTCCTCCTCGAATCGGGTGTATGATATCGCTCAAGAACCGAGAAAACTCATGGTGGTCACCTCTCACATCATATCACGAGAAAACCGCAAATTTCTATCCTTAGAAATGATAATGAGTTTATAAAATCCTTGCGGTTTCTCCAAATCCAGAAATCTCATGGAAAATCCGAAATCCCAAACTTGAGAGTAAATAAACAGTGAATTACCGGCATAAATCCCCATAATATTGCATGGCAAATGAATATATATACGCATGGGTATCTAAGTAAAGAATGCAATATCTAAACTAGCACAGTAATGATATATTGGAACTTTCAGCTAGCAAGTTATATCAATGAAGTAATATTCTCTAAAGTGTACATGACATGGCAATTAACGATGATGATGTGTGTGAGCCGACAAGCAAGTGTTCACGGACATACACATCATCGGTAATGGTGCTGGTGTCCTGACAACATGGGTTCTTAATAACAACAGAAAACACATATATAAGCATGCAATGCGATAAGAACAACATGAGTATACGGAAAAGGATGTAATAACTGCAACATATAAAAATATTCATTTCTATATACGAGTCATACAGTTTTTGGTGTTGAAATCGCACGAATCGTGGTTTTAGAAAAATAGGGGCTACGGGGTCTTTGAGAAAAGATACATCTTTTGAAAAATCCGTAGTATCCCTCGGCCTGTCTTTAAAATACTCACGATTCGTTAATTTTGAAAATATGTATGACTCGAGCCCTGTCTAACATCTACCTAATAAACTACAGGACTAACTAAGAGACTAATCGAAAGGGGTAAGGAAAACCACCTAAAGTCCGAGTCGATATATCTAGTAGTCGGCGATCCCGCCTCAATAGCGTCACGTACTGTGAAATATATAATACGACATCCTCGAATCAAGAGTGTAGATCAATCATCATATTTATACCTCTTACGGTAAAATCCATAGTATGGCATCTCGGAAATCGGGGTACGGGTCAAATATCACATATAACTCATGTTTCGTACAGTATCATTATCATAATATCCTGAATTAGGATACCGTTCTAAAGTCTAGTACATTTCAATACCATCAAACATATATCCTCATGTGTATAAAAACACATCGCCCAACGATCCACTATAATATCATGTCGTAAATCATAACACCAACTAAATCACATAACCGATCTCACGGTATCATGCCCGATCATATCGACTCAGCTCTAAGTATCATATACTATCCTCATCATCCATGTATACGTATATGTATATATATATATATATATATATGTACCAACGCATCCACACACACAGATATATATATACATATAAACATATACACCCAACATATCACGTGTGTGCATGTGTGTGTGTGTGAACCTTTACTCTAGGGTTTCGCAACTAAGAAACTAAACTAAAAGCACTAATTTCCAATTACGCTAAAACTAACCTCTGATCTCCTAAAGCCTTTGTTGCTAATTAATCACATCTCACAAAACACATATTTATATATATAACATGTTCGCATGCTATACTACGAAACCGCGGGGGTGTTATACGCCATCCACCCGACTTCCCCCGTAGATATACATCTACTCACCTTGATCTTTGCTTGCCGAAGTCCATGTCGCCATGCTCTTCCTTGTTATCCGAAGTCCACATGAAGGTGCCTACATATATAAACACACAGTATCGTATATAAACACACAGTATCGTAAACTGAATCGCATACGAAAACCAAAACGGCACACGAACCGCGTATAGGTTAAAGCCTATGGTCTACGCATGCAAGAATAACCAAACAACTCCCGATATCGACGTACAAACGTCAAGTGACCGAGACAAAACACAATATACAATGTTCATGTCATTTAAAAGTCACAAATCAAAACATCAACTCAAGAAAATGGTTCCAGATTTAGTCTCATGTAAAATTAGGCTAAGCAAGCAATGCAGTGGGGTAGTATATGGGGTATGAGAGCTACAGAACCAATTTTAACACTAAAACCCACAAATGACCCGGCGACATCACCTGAAAATCCGGCCTGCTCAGTGATTGGTAGGATACGTGCGTGTTCAATTTCTAGTTTAAATACCGCAATCAAGACGGTTTCGCTTGTAGCTAGCCGGTTGAGTACGGGTCGTCCGCAGGGAGATGGGAGTCTTTTTCAAAGTGTTTTAACGAGTTAAGTCCTGTTTTCAGATTTTGTTGTGGTTATCTAAGTGTAAGTTGATATTTAAAGAGAGCTTGTTAGGGTGAGGATTAGGTTAGTTTGAGTTAGGAGTCTCCACATCTTTCGTTGCCCCACTTAATATCGGTGTTACGGTAATCGGCAACAACGGGGATTAGCACGACTAGGAAGGAACTTGCGAGTATAAGCTAGGCTTTCCAACGCATAGTCCTTCCTTTTGGTGCTTGTCCGTCCGTTCTTGGCTCTTATCCATAACCTCCGGTTAATTCAACCACAACCGGTCTCACTACGGAATCACCGCTATCATGTAGGATAGGGTGCCGTAAGGAGCGGATTGTCGTTCAATTAACGGGAGTCGATTTAAGTTGTTGGGCAAGGAAAGAGTGAGAGAGATTTCCTTCTCTCAAACTTCCCTTATCCTACCCTAACAAGTATAAAACTACTCACACTTCATAATACGGAAAAATAAAACAAACAAAAGAGGAAGATAGAAAGAAGGAGACTAGAAGAATATGACTAACTATTTGCGACCTCACCTTGGCGAGGATCAAGCGTAAGTATCATTGTCGTATGAATGATAAAGAAAAAGAGAGAAGAAAGAAACAATCAAGCAAATAACAACAACTACTTAACAATTAAAATTACAACAAATTAGGACAAGTAAAGAAAGAGACAAGCATGATAAAAATTGGTCTTCTTTATTCATCACTCTTCACTCAAAAGCTCACTACAAGTTTAATGGAGAAGAGGTGAGAAGAGGAAGAAGAACAAGACTAAAACTAGGCAAAAAATGAGAATACAAAAATTGACCATTCCTTCTCAAAATTCTGGGCTATTTATAGGCCAAGAAATGAAACCCAAGGGCAACCACCAGAACCCTGATGCAATGACCAAACTGCCCCCCAAAAGTCTCTGCCTGAACTGCCTGTACGGCCGCGGATCCGCCGCCTATGCCCCCCTATGGCCGCGGATCCGCGCCCCTCTTGTCGACTTAGGGTTAGGTCTTCTGTGCACTTTTCCTGTTCTCCTGTCCCCTCTTGTCTGCTGTGTGTATTTTCTGAAAAATCTCTCCCATTTCTTCCAGAATTTCTATTGAGGAAAGGTGGACTTTTTTTGTGGATGATTGCCTCGAGCTCCGCGTAGATCTCTTTGATTTTGTGCTACCATTGAGCCTTGTGCATGAGGATGACATTGATTTGACATTTTGTCTTCCTAAACTGGTATCTGGCAGCATACGGATGAAGAGCGGAGACCGTGTTTTATCTGTTGTTGGCAGGAACCCGGATTTTGTCGTGTTTTCCTTGAATTTCACCGTTTTAGAACCGAGAACCTGTATCCTGCAAATATGTAACAAACACGGATCAAAAGCACCTACCGAAATGCAATGTGATAAAAATTGGGCGGTATGAAAATGCAAAAATCTGATATGAACACTCAGCCCTAGTTGCTTGGTTTGGGTTCGTATTCTCAGGGGGGTTTTCTAGTGCTCAATCTAGGTCAATGGAGTTTCTAGTTTTTCTTATACAGGTTCCAGGTCATTCCAGATTTCCTGTAGTCCACAATTTATACACAAACCGACATTTGAATATCAATACACAAGTTTTGGGTTTCCTATGCTAAGTGTTGATCCAGAATAACATTAACAAGCTTGGGGTCACTAATTACACTCACTTGCTCCATTACAACTCAAGAATCTCCTAACTTCATCTTGGAATTTTCAAACATCACTAAACCTCACTAAATCAATTCTAAACTAAAATAGAAGCTAAAGGAAATGAATACTACACTAATGGTGAAGGAAATGCCTCATTTGGCAACTGAATAATTTTCTTGAGTTGCCCCATGGGCTCAAAATCCTAACTTGTTTAGTCCCCCATGCTTATAGTGAGCTTGTGCTTAATTTTAATGAAGGGGATATGTTGTTTTGAGGTAGATTTGAGGGTGTAGTGAGGAGGTGGAGGAGGTGGAGGGAGAGGGCAACCACGGGAGAGGAGAAAGAGGAGAGAAATGATGAAGATAGAATGAAGGAAATGAGCCATGGTCAAAAGACGCCTCACCCCCTCTCTCTCTCTCTTGCCTATACCTTTAGCCATGCTACATAATTCTTTATTCCTTTTTCTTTTCTCATTTTAATTATCTTTTCCTTTTTATTTTATAACACAATTGTAAAAACCAAAAATGAAGCCATGCACAAGTGAAGACTTGAAATCATGTTTCAAAAGAAAATGTAACAAGTGTGTAACATGACATGGTCATAAGCATAAACAATTTAATGCCAAATTAGTAAACACTAATTGAGTTTAGTAAATAACCCCTTTAAAATTAATTGTATAATAATTCATAGAATGTCTAAATCACATAAACACCTTCAAATCAATAATTCTTATTAGTTTTTAGAATATTTTCCAAATTATCGGTATATAGTTATACCCTTTCATCAAAACAAATCTTTGTACTTCATAATATTCCTGAAACTTATTATTTTAATTATTTAAATTCTAAAATAATATTTTATTTACCTAAAATGTTATACCTAAAACATCCAGGTGACGATTGCTGACCCTGTGGGTATAAACTATATGTCTGGCCCCGTCTTACGCTCCGGCAACCCGCACGGCCTATAGCGAATCCACCGCAGCCTCTGCCAAACTGTCTCCGCGCTGATAAATCAGTATGAATCCTCTTCGGTTCCGGAACGATCGAAGTCTCAGAAATACGCTCCTTTACCAATAGGGCTTCGTCCACTGCGGCTGCGTATGTATCGAAATGCTGGGCGCAGATGGAGAGGAATAACTGGGTACTCAGGTCTCGAACAAATCTTTTGATCTGTTTCTCCTCAGTATCTACCAAATACGGGACATATACGGATAACTGGGTAAACTGAATGTCATACTCTGCCACCGTCATACCCGGAGTCTGGCGTAACGACTCGAAATTGCTAGCTCGAGCATCCCTGACGCTCTGTGGAAGGAAACGGGCAAGAAAAACAGTCACGAACTCAGCCCAGGTCATAGGAGAAAGCCCTGCGGCTCTTCCCCTCTCTAAAGACTCGCACCAAGTCTCGGCAAGTCCCTCCAGACGAAAACTCGCGAACTCTACCCATCTCGCATCGGAGCATCTCAGCGAACGACAGATCCTGGCCATCCGATCGATAAACGACTGCGGATCCTCAGCTGTATCGGTGCCGGTGAAGACCGGAGGCTTCAGCCTCATGAACTCAGATAATGACACGGTGATAACCTCTGTATCTGTAGGTACGACAGCCGGAACAGTAGGCACCATCGCGGTCCCCGTGACAGGTGGGACAACCTCCTATCTCTGCGCTCGACTTCCCTCAACCAACGATCCCATCATCTGGCACAAATCCTGCATACCGGCCTCTTGCTTAGTAATTCGGTCTGTCGAAGGTGGGTCAATCTGCTCCTGTAAAATAGGCGTACAGTCCCGGTCAGTCCTCGTCTCCGACGAGCCTATCCTGACTGTTTGTGTATATGCCCTAGAGGCCATTATTGTATCATACTGGTTTGTATATTACTTAATAGAATCTTGGGATATTCACAGTTGTTTTGACAGTCTTACTCAAAATGGTAGTATGCTACTTGGTTTGTTTCTACTTCAATATGTGTATGTGTTTCTTTTAACATATCGCTTATACATATTAGTAGAGCCATTAGGATCTTTTCTTGATTACTAGCGATGTGATGGCAGTCACACTAGTGGGGGCTGGGTAATCTACAAGCAAATCCTTATACAGGTCCCTAGTCGTAGGATTATCGAGATGGGGCATCGATACTCCAGAGTAGACTAGTGGATACGCTTCTCATCCCAGCAGGGGAGATGTTCTGTCCCACAGCCATTAGTACGTCGTACTGGAGATAGTATGCAAGTGCTCGTTAGGTTACGAGTACACTGGACATGACTCGTCGGGAACTGTTGGTTGGTATTATACCTATCGTCGGTAACAGTTCCCAGGTGACATGAGTACAACTTAGTCCGTCGACTTGACATTTCTACTTCGCCTCGAGTGTGTTCCCACTGTACTTTTATTGCTACCCTACCACGGCTGAAAGGAGTCATGCAAACAGGTATTAGTTGGGTGCAGTCCCGAAACACTTGGAGGCAGTGGCGGTTAGATAGGATTCATCTCTCCCGGTATTGGGGGTTGATATCGTGCTGTGTTCGGAGAGCCATTACACAAAGTCCTTGGCCAGGGCAAGCGAGATTTACTGGTAGGTATTCCAGTAGTTTCTCATGGTGTTTTGGGCTATACTCCGGTACGACTTATTGCGCTATTAGGGGTCTAATGATTACCGCCCCTAGGCCCGATATGCTATACTCTTAGACGAACAGACAGGAATTTACGGAGATTGTCACATTCAGGCTCAGTAGGAGTTCGGATAGGTTTTCCTCATCAGCCTTTTTATCGATATCTACCTGGGGACCGTTACGTACAGCTAGTGCCGCTTGCGGCCTGTGGTTAAACCCACTGCCAGGGCAGTGTCGAGTCTTTTGAGTCCCACACAGAGGGTTTCCCTACTTCAGGAAATTGATGTAGACGTCGTATGGTTTTACGACCTGGGCTTCGATCACGTACGTGTACTTGTACAATGATGATGATCAGGCAGACAAAACTAGTGGGCTTTGGTTTAAGCCAGATTCTAGTATTGTATTATTGGATTGTTATCGTCTCAGGGTATCCGTATTTTTCGGAATGCGGATACTGTTATGTATATACGGTATGAGGGGCATTCTTGTAATTTGTCAAGGTATGCTTCTAGAAGGTGCCACATCATTATTGGATTTATCTATTTTGTTAAATGGATTAATGATGTGGAAAATGGAGGAGACATGCTTAGCATGGTGGAGGGAATGGCTCATGGTTTATTTTATTAGATTGGGATCACTATTGAGGCATGGGTGCTTATTTTATTGCTTTTCTTGCCATGGCTCAATGAGTGAGATGAGAGATGATATATGTTCCATTCTCCACACCTTGGTTTTTTGATGATTCATTTTCTTCACTTGAGATTTCTTGAGTTGCTCTCCTCTCTTGAGCTATCTAGGTCTCGTCCATCATCCTCTTCCTCAATACTAAACCCTATCATTCACATGTGTTGTGAGCCAAGGGTTTAGTGAGATAAACAATCCATTAACACATTCTAAATCTCTTAGGCTAGTTGGCTTAGCAAACCTTCTACCCTAGTTACCTCACTTGGAGGTTGAAACTTGGAGCACAAACCTTCGCGGTGGATCATCTTTGACAAGAGAAGACCGGTGGAGAAATTTCGGTCCGATCACCGAGGAGCTTTGGAGAGGACCACTAGAAGACCCGAAGGACTTGATCTACTAGGTATAAGAATCTACCATAGTAGATAAATCCTCAAGTTAGTCTAGCTAGTTAAGGCTTTAGTAAGATCATGGTGTAATAGCCGGTGTTGTGTAGTCAAAAGATTACCGTTTTTGAAATTTCTGCCTCCCCGCGAACCGCGGGGTATGCGACACTGGCTTACAGTAGTATCAGAGCCTATAAAACCTTAACTATCTAGTTAGAAAAGTGTTAGAAATTCGATCGACGGAAAAATCGCAAAAATGCGTCAAAGTTGCACATTTTCTGTCGTTTTTCAAAACTGGTCCAAAAATGTTTTCAGGGACCATAAAATACGTGCAGGCTTTTTGTAGGGCACCCAAGAAAAACGAGGTCGTAACTCGGTTAGACCGCCGCGGAAGCACAGCGAAACTATGCGTTTCTCCGCGGATCCGCTGCCGAGTCGACTCCGAGTCAACTCGTTTTTCCTGCAGTATGTCTATATTGATGTTTTGTGATTTTTCTGATACTTTGTTTCTACCCAGAATCTATTGTATACTGTGTTGTACTTGGGGTAGATTCAAATTTGGTAATCGATCGAAATTCAATGTACTTTAGCTAATCGGATCTTCTGTGTTTGATATATGTGTTTGGAAACGTCGACTAATTGCTATACGTCGATTAGTCGGGGTTGCACATATCTGTGATGATGTTATGTTGGTTTGTGTATATTAACTTGTTGGAACGTCATGGATGAATAACCGGGGATGTGAGATGAGGGTTTTCATTCTTTCATTCGATGTAAAATTTGTAAAGTGATGTAATATTATTTTTGCGGGGCACATCCGGGTTGGGTTGTAGCCACTGTTGTATTATTTATTTTACTTTTTTAGCTCCTACGATAGACCCAAGGTAGGGTGCACAAACTACCGGGTACTTTGAGGTGCCGAGTGGCCTACTCACTTTGTTGAGAGTGGTTGCTTCACTTCGGGTATTTGGCGGGTAGTTTGCCGCAACCGTAGGGGTCTAGGGTGAGATTTGGCTATTCATCACGACCGTGGGATCCGTCTTTCGTTACAAGCTCAAACGAAACGCGGAATTCCTAGTATATCTAATGTGTTCATCTGTGTTCTGGAATTCCTATCATTGCGGCTGACGAATGGATATTATTATATATTTATTATATAATAGACGTTGCTTATGTTTTGCATCCGCGCTAGCCCTACCCCCGCTCTGTCGTTAGTTAAGTAACCTAACGGGTGATGACGGGACCCCGTGGCGAATACGGATGGCATAAGCGTACGTTGTATTTTCGTTGTTTTTTGCAATGGTAAATTAATTGACAGGACTGCATTACATAAATGCAAAGAAAACAAACCAAAGTTGAATGGTTGGAACAAATTTTAAAACCACTCGGTTATTTTAAAACAGCAGACTTTTAAATGCGGAGCTTAAACCACTCCTTTTAAAAGCTATCAGGTTCCTTTGATTATATCAAGTTCACTACGTTCACGGTTTCGCCAAAACCATTCGTAGCCCTCCATCATTTCATATGAATAGTCAGTAGTATTCAAGCTTTGTTTGTTGGCCTTCGTCAAGGCATAGTGATTGGTAGCTGCCGGGTGTTCATATGTAGCATAGATAGATGCGTTGGTTTGGGACAGTCGTATTACTTTGTTGGCCTTCGTCAAGAGTATATACGGGTGGGTTCAAATTAACCTGGACAATGATGAGTAGAACTTGACATGTGACTTATGATTTGTTGGCCTTCGTCAAGGTCATAAGAGCAAGGGGCAAAAATCCACATCGGGAGTTTCTAAAGAAACTGAAACTTGCTAGTGTTGCATACCATTTGGAGTTTAATAATGTTGGTAGAATTCCTTCAGCATTATCACACAATGATATTTGGATCCCGATCCTACTGTGAGTATCTGCTACTCCTCGGGAGATTTTTTCACTTAACGATAAATGCTATAAACCAAGTAGGTGGCTAGAACAGTGTTAGAGGGGCTACGCCTCTAGGGAAAAGAGATTATTTAATTAAGGAACATCGCGAAAGCGATGTAAAAACTACCTCGAAGTACCGACACTAGCCTGGCCGAACGGTTAAGCAAGAATTGTACGGTGAAATCAATCCTGACTAATTCTTCTTTCTTAGTTTGAGGAATGATTCGAGAGACAGCGGGAGCCATCCTGTTTAGATAAATTAAAAAACCAATCTAAACTTGCAAGAGCATCATGCTAAGTGTTTTCTTCTCTCTCTCTTAATTGCTGCGACCTTGTGACAAAGACTAGGTTACATCTAGATAATAAAATGACTGAATCTGACAATAATGACTGGAAAAAGTCTGTCCAGATGTCCATTACCTATGAAAAGCTGGGACACGTCTTTACTACTCAAACCCCCGCCGTCTCAGTTCCAGTTTCCACCGATGCAGATATTGATAGTCGTAAGATATCGGAAAAAGACAGTATGAATGCCAAGTGCCTCGTGTTGGCCTCAGTAGAAGGTGTAAACCAGAGGCAGCACGAGAAGATGGACTTATGTTCCATCTTCCTCCATAACAAAGATTTATATCGAGAGCAATCTCGTATCGCAAGATATGAGACCTCGAAGGAATTGCTTCAAGCGATGTTTGATGTCGGGTCATCCGTAGGGGACAGCGTCCTTACGATGACTAGCTATATAGATAAGCTCACGGTCCTGGAGGCCACGTTGGAGAACGAGCCATATACTAACTTGATTCTACAGTCCCTACCTCCTACTCACGCCCAGGGGAAGAAAGTTATACTTCCAGTTGAGGGCACCTTGAAGGAAACCTGGAAGTTACCCGCTCTGCTTATTTGGGAATCTTCCACTTCTGGATTTAAGGCGGATGCCTAGGGTGAGAAGAAGAAGACCTCCACAAAGCTGATATGCGGAGTCAGTAAGGTAGAAGGATAGAGAAGGGCAAAAGTTTCTGGGCTAACAGTAGGGAAGGAGGGAGATTCCTATTGTCGCAGGAAAGGGCATTGGCAAAGGGATTACAGGGCTTTGAATGCCAGAATCCAGGATCCGAAGCATGTTGTGGCTTCGACTTCGAATGTCTTTGTAATAGAAAACTGTATGTCAATTAAATATACTTCATGGGTAATAGATACCGGATCAGGATCTCATATCTGTAATTCATTAAAGGCTTTGAGAAACCGTAGAGTTATCAGATTAGGTGATATTACTCTCAGGGTTGCTAACGGAATGAGCGTGAACGCTGAATCCGTAAGGGAATATCACCTTGGATTGACAAGTGGGCAGATATTAATTTTACGTAACTTTTTGTATGTACCTAGTCTAGGTTGTAACATCATATCTGTATCCTTACTTTCTAAAGAAGAATATGATTTTACATTTGTAAGCGATGTAGTCCACATTCACCTAAATCAAGCTTTGATTGGGTCAGGTACATTAGATAACGGTATATACGTATTAAATCAATCTCAAGTTTTCAGTGCCCAGAACACACTTAAAAGAAAGTCTCCTGAACTAAATCAGGCTTTCTTATGGCATTGTAGACTGGGTCACATCAATGAAACACGATTACCAAACTACAAGGAAAGGGATATTTGGATCCGTTCGAATATCAGTCTTATGCAACTTGTCAATCTTGTCTCATGGGAAAGATGACAAAGACTCCGTTTACTGGACACAGAGTAAGAGTGAGCGAGCTCTTGGGACTCATACACAGTGATGTGTGTGGTCCAATGTCTATATATGCGCGAAGTGGTTATTCTTATTTCATTATTTTTACGGATGATTTCTCTAGGTATGGACATGTCTTCTTGATAAAACATAAATCCGAGGCCTTTGAAAAATTTCGGGAATACAAGAATGAAGTGGAAAAACAAATAGGCAAAAGTATCAAGACACTGAGATCTGATCAAGGTGGTGAATACTTAAGTGTCGAGTTCCTTGACTACTTAAAAGAGAATTGAATTGTCTCTTAGCATACTCCTCCATACACGCCACAATACAATGGTGTATCGGAAAGGCGGAACAGAACCCTATTGGATATGGTTCGTTCAATGATGAGTAAGGCCGAGTTCCCGTGATCCTTCTGGTGTTATGCACTACAATCAACTGCAAATCTTCTGAATAAGGTTCCTACCAAGACAGTTCCTACCACACCATATCAGATATGGAGTGGGAAGAAACCCTATCTTAAGTACCTTAAGACATGGGGATGTCCATCTTTTGTTAAAAAGCAGCATGCGGACAAACTCGAGGCACTCTCAGTACTGTGTAAATTTGTGGAATACCCAAAGAACTCCAGAGGGTATGAGGAACAAAAGGTCTTTGTTTCTCATCATGCCCACTTCTTGGAATCTGAATTTTTAGAAAAGCAGAATAGTGGGAGCAAAATAGAACTGGAATAAATTCCAGAACCACAAGCTATTACTGAAAGCTTGGTAGAACCAGATGTTTCAGGAGAACCGGACAATCCAGCGCCACTCCGTAGAAGTAGTAGGCAGTCTCATCCGCCCGAGAGATACCACGGTTTTCTCATAGACGGGGATCGAGAGGATTGCATCATTGACAATGATGAGCCTACTAGCTTCCAGCAAGTCATTCAGAGCGGAGACTCAGTAAAATGGCTGGATGCAATGCGGACCGAGATGGATTCCATGTACACCAACAAAGTATGGACTTTGGACATTGCTCCAGAAGGGTTAAAACCCGTAGGCTGCAAATGGATTTTCAGAAAGAAGATTGGTGTAGATGGACAGATTGAAACCTATAAGGCTAGACTTGTTGCAAAAGGTTTTCGTCAAAGACCTGGTTTGGAATATGATGAAACCTTTTCTCCAGTGGCTATGCTCAAATCCATTCAGATCTTTCTTTCCATTGCTGCCTTCCATGATTATGAGATCTGGCAGATGGACGTAAAGACGGCTTTTCTAAATGGAAATTTATAAGAGTGCGTCTATATGGATCAGCCAGAGGGTTTCATTCAGAGTGGGAGCAGCAGGAAAGTGTGCAAGTTGCTCATGGGTGGGGCAAGCTCCCATTTATGGACTAAAGCAGGCATCGCGGAGTTGGAACATCTGTTTTGATGATACAGTCAAAGAATTCGACTTTATCAAAAATCCAGATGAACCATGCATATATAGTAAGATTGTAGGGAGAAATGTGGTATTCCTCGTCTTGTACGTGGATGTCATTCTCTTGATAGGAAATGACATTCCTATGCTACAATCAGTCAAAGGATTCTTGTCACAGAGGTTCTCCATGAAGGACCTGAGTGATGCCTCCTACATTCTGGGGATCCAGATCTATCGTGATAGATCTAAACGGATAGTGGGAATTTCACAGTCAAGGTACATCGACACCATACTGAAAAAATTCAGTATGGAAGATTCTAAGCGCGGTAATCTACCGGCTTGTCACGGAATCGCCCTCTCCAAAGAGATGTCTCCAAAGACTGATTTGGAAAGGGCTCGCATGTCAACTATACCCTACGCATCTGCGGTAGGCTCTATAATGTATGCGATGTTATGTACCAGACCAGATGTAGCATACGCATTGAGCGTTGTAGGCCGGTATCAGTCAAACCCAAGGGAGAAGCACTGGATAGCAGTAAAGAACATTCTCAAGTACCTGAGAAGGACTAAGGAGATGTTCTTGGTGTATGGCGGAAAAGACCTCCAGATCGAGGCCTTTTCTTACTCCAGCTTCCAGAGTGACAAGGTGTTAGTGTTTATGCCCTAGAAGGCCATTACTGTATCATACTAGCTTGTATATTACTTAATGGAAGCTTGGGATATTCACATGTATATAACAGTCTTGCTAAACATGGTAGTATGCTACTTGGTTTTTCTATCTTAATATGTGAGTGTACGTATTGATAGAGCTCTTAGGATCTTGCTTGTCTACTAGCGTTGTGATGGCAGTCACACTAGTGGGGGCTGGGTAGTCTACAAGCACATCCTTATTCAGGTCCCTGGTCGTTGGATTATCGAGACAGAGCATCGATACTCCGGAGTAGACTAGTGTATACGCTTCTCATCCCAGTTGGGGAGATGGTCTGTCCCACAGCCGTCAGTACGTCGTACTGGAGATAGTATACAGGTGCTCGTTAGGTTACGGGTACACCGGACAGGACTCACAGGGAACTGTTGGTTGGTTTGATACCAGTCGTCAGTGAACAGTTCCCAGGTGACATGAGTACAGCGTAGTCCGCAGACTTGACACTGCTACTTCGCCTCGAGTGTGTCCCACTGTTCTTAGATTGCTACCCTACCACGGCTCATAAGAGTCGTGCAAACAGGTAGCAGTTGGGTGCAGTCCCGAGCACTTGGAGGCAGTGGCGGTTAGACAGGATTCGTCCCTCCCGGTATTGGGAGTAGATATCGTGCTGTGTCAGAGAGCCATTACGCAAAGTCCCTGGCCAGGGCAAGCGAGATTTGCTGGTAGGTTCCAGTAGTTTCTCAGGGTGTAATGGGCTTCACTCCGACACGACTTATACCGCTATTAGGGGACTGACGCTTGCCGCCCCCCTAGGCCCGATATGCGATAGTCTTGGACGAACGGACCGGACTGTATGGAGATTGTCACATCAGACTCAGTAGGAGTTCGGATGGGTTTACTCATCGGCCTTCTTATCGACAACTACCTGGGGACCGTTACGTACAGCTAGTGCCGCTTGCGGTCTGTGGTTAAACCCACTGCCAGCGTAGTAGTCGAGTCTCTAGAGTCCCACACAGAGAGTTTCCTACTCCAGGCGAAACGATATAGAGGTTGCATGGTTTTGCGACAAAGGGTTCGGACGCATACGTGCGTTTACGCGCGTACGACTTTCGGACAGTTTTTACCAGTCGGCTTTGGTTTAAGCCAGTTACTGGTATCCGGTTATTGGATTTTTACAGTCTAAAGTTTTTCCGTATTTTTACGGATCGGATGGGCGTTCTCGTAATTACTCGAGAAGCTTCTAGAAGATGTGACTAAGGAGGTTTCTTTTGGATAAGAGAGTGAGTCATGGTGGTGATTCATTCACTTCATTAATGCACATTTATTGCTTAATGACTCATGCTAATGAATCATCACAAGATATTTTATGAAGCATGCTTATTCATTTCCTTTATTGATTATTCTAAAATAAGAATGCTTCATAATATTATGATACACTCTCTCTCTTCTCTCATTATCTTATCACACATTCTCTCTCCTCAAGCTCTCATCTTCAAACCCTAATCCTTAATCCTCATGTGTTGAGATCAAAGGATTAGTTAGACTAATCAATCCATAACCTTCACTCTTTATCATCCTTTCATCTTTGATTAGCAATCAAAGTTGATTAGTTACCTCAAGTTAGAGGTTTAGCTTGGAGTTTCGCTCTCGGGTGGATCGTCTACTACCTAGAGAAGGTCGAGGAGAACAAAGGAGGACGTAAAGAAGAAGGACCGGTTTCATTAGGTATAATCCCTAATCACTTGTGAAAAGAAACTCATTTGAATACGGTTATTTACAGTTTAGCTTCGATTCAAGCGGTTAGTCGATGTTCGTTGTTTAAACTTGATTGTTTTTGAAAATTCCGCCTCCCCATGACATACTGGGGTGTACTACATCGACTTACAGTGGTATCAGAGCCTCGCTAAACACTAAATAACTTAATCGCAAATTTGTACGAATTTCGAACGAAAAAACGAAGCCGGAAAACCCTAATTCTGTTTAGTTTCTGTCGAACTTAAAATGAAGTCCTAAAATTTTTCTGGTGTGTTCAGAGAGCTTGACATGACCACAGGAGAACACCCAAGAAATTAGAGCCCATGATTCGACTAAAGCGCCGCGGAAGGGCGGCGGATCCCACCGATCCGCCGCGCTTCCGCGGCCGAGTTGCCGAGTCATGAGCTCATTTTTCATGGGTGGGTCCCCTGTGATATTTGGGGTTTTCTGGAATATTTAATTATTGCTCATGTTACTGTTTAACAGAGCAGATTTTGGAGCAATATTGAAGTTGTTTATTCGATCGAATTGTACAGTATTTGCGTATTGGATTATATCTGTGATTGTTTAATGTGTTCGTAAACCTCCCCCAACTGCTAGTATGTCGGTTGGCAGGGGGTTGCACATTTCTGAAATGGTTATATCTGTTTGTGCATATAAACTGTATTGGACTGTTGTGGTGTATAGCCGGGGTTAGCAATGGGTTATTGAATAATTCATTTGTTGTAAATGTAATTTGTTGTAATATTATTTTTGCGGGGCACTTCCAAGTTGCGGTCGTAGCCACCGTTGTATTATTTCATTTTACTGTTTTTGCTCCTAGGACTGACCCAAGGTGGGGTACACAGACTGCCGGGTGGGTAGTTTGCCGTACCCGTAGGGGTCGAGGGTGGGGTAAACGGCTATTCATCACAACTGTGTAATCTGTCTTTTCTTGCAGGCTCAAAAGAAATACAGATTGCTTGCAAATCCAATATTGTTTATCTGTGTTCTGGAATGAATATCATTGCGTCAGACGAATGTAAAATATCTATATTTATTATAGCTATTTAGACGTCACTTATGTTTTACACCCGCGCTAGCCCAGCCCCCGCTCTGTCGTTAGTTAAGTAACCTAACGGGTGATGACGGGACCCCGTGGCGAATGCGGATGGCATAAGAGGACGTTATATTTTCGTTGTTTTCTGCAATGATAGGTTAATGATGGGACGCATTATCTATAATGCAAAGTAAAACAAACCAAAGTTTCAATCGTTGGAACAATTTAAAAGAAACCACTCGGTTATTTTTAAAACAGATATTTTTAAATGCGGAGATTTAACCACTCCTTTTAAAAGCTATCAGGTTCCTTCGGTTATATCAAGTTCACTACGTTTATGGTTTCGCCAAAACCAGTCGTAGCCCTCCGTCGTTTCATTTGGGTATTCAGTAGTATTCAAGCTATGCATTTTGGCCAAAGTCAAGGCATAGTGTTTGGTAGCTACTGGGTTTTCATTTGTTGCATAAGATAGATGAGTTAGTTTGGGACAGTCGTATTATCATTTGACCAAAGTCAGGGGTATATACGGATGGGTTCAAATTGACAAGATAATGACGGGTAGAACTTGACATGTGACTTATGACATTTTGACCAAAGCCAAGGTCATAAGAGCATGGGGCAAAAACTTATATCGGGAATTTCTAAAGAAACTGAAATTTGCAAAGAGATGCATACCATTTGGAGTTTGATGAATGTTGGTAGGATTCCTTCAACATTATCATACGATGATATTTGGATCCCGATCCTACTGTGAGTATATGCTACTTATCAGGATATTCGTCGCTTAACGATCAATGCTATAAACCTAGTAGGTGTCCAGAAAAGTGTCAGCGGGGTTACGCCCCCAGAGAAAAGAGGTTATTTAATTAAGGAACTTCGCGAAAGCGTTGGAAAACCTCCCTCGAAGTATCGACACCGGCCTGGCTGAACGGTTAAGCAAGTATTGTACGGTGAGAATAGTCTTGGCTAATTCTTCTTTTATGGTTTGAGGAAGGATTCGAGAAACAGTGGGAGCCATCCAGTTTAGATAAACTAAAAACCACTCTAAACTTGCAAGAGCATCATGCTAAAGAGTTTTCTTCTCTCTCTCCTAATTGCAGCGACCCTGAAAATGACTGGACTTAAGTTACTTTTAGAGAAAAATATACTGACGGGGCCAAACTATAAAGATTGGCTGCGGAATGTCAAGATGGCTTTGACCTATGACAAACTGGGGTACGTCCTCACCGCTACAGCACCTGCTGTCCTTGGTCCCAAATCCAGCAATGCGGATAAGGAAATCCGCAAAACCTGGGATTTAGATTGCGCGAGAGCCAAGTGCATCGTGCTTGCCTCGATGAATAATGAACATCAGAGGAGGCACGAGGATATGTCCCTAGATGGCATATTTCTCCATACAAAGGAACTTTATGGAGAGCAATCTCGTATAGCAAGATACGAGACCTCTAAGAAACTGTTTCGAGCGAGGTTGGCTGTCGGGTCATCGGTAGGTGAACATGTCCTACAGATGATCGGCTATATTGAAGAGCTCGCGGACCTTGGGACGACTTTGGATAATGAGCTCTATACAGACCTTGTTCTCCAGTCCCTTCCTCCCACCTACGCCCAGTTTATCCTCAACTTCAATCTTCAAGGAAAAGAAGTTGAACTTGCGGAACTCCTGAACATGTTAAGGAGTGCAGAGGGCACCTTGCAGAAGGCAAGGGAAACACCCGCTATGTTTGTTGGCGGTTCATCTTCTTCCGGGTCCAAGGCCAGGACCAAAGGAAGGAAGAAGAAGGCCGCATCCAGACCTAGAGGAGGTGTTAGTAAGGTGGGAAAGAAGGGAAAGAAAAAGTTTACAGCACCGGTAGTTGGCCTGGATGAGTGCTTCCATTGTCACAGGAAAGGGCACTGGAAGAAGGATTGCAAGGCGTGGAACGCCAAGAACCAGGAACCGAAGCAAGCTGTGGCTTCGACTTCAGGTGTGTTTGTAATTGAGAATTGTCTGTCAATCAACTCTACTTCCTGGGTATTGGATACCGGATCAGGATCTCATATTTGCAATTCTTTGCAGGCACTGAGAAACCGTAGAGTGCTGAAGGAAGGTGATATGATCCTCAGGGTTGCTAACGGAGCTAGCGTGGGAGCTGCGTCCGTCGGGGATTATCACCTAGGATTGACGAGTGGACACATTTTGGTTTTACATAACTGTTATTTTGTACCCAGCTTAACGTGTAATATCATATCAGTTTCCTTGTTATCAAATAAAGGTTATGATTTCACGTTTGTAAGAGATGTTGTCAACATCCACCTTAATCATGGTTTGATTGGGTCCGGTACTCTAAATAACGGCATATATGTGTTAAACCAACTCCAAATTTTCAATGTCCAGAACACACTAAAAAGAAAGTCTCCAGATTTAAATAAAGCTTTCTTATGGCATTGTAGACTGGGTCACATCAATGAGAGAAGGTTGACTAAGTTGCATAGAGAAGGATATTTGGACTCGTTCGAATATCAATCTTATGACACTTGTCAATCCTGTCTCAAAGGAAAGATGACAAAGACTCCATTCACTGGACAAGGAGTAAGAGCGAGCGAGCTCTTAGGACTCATACACAGCGACGTATGCGGTCCAATGTCTACACATGCGAGAGGTGGTTATTCCTATTTCATTACTTTCACGGATGATTACTCAAGATACGGATTCATTTATCTGATGAAACATAAATCCGAGGCTTTTGAGAAATTCCAGGAGTATAAGAATGAAGTAGAAAACCAAACCGGCAAAAGTATAAAGACACTTAGATCTGATCGAGGTGGAGAATACTTGAGTGCCGAGTTCCTAGGTTACCTAAAAGAGAAAGGAATTCTCTCTCAGCTTACTCCTCCATACACTCCACAGCATAACGGTGTATCGGAGAGACGGAATCGAACCCTATTGGATATGGTACGATCCATGATGAGTAATGCTGAGTTACCGCGATCTTTCTGGGGTTATGCGCTTGAATCAGCGGCATATCTTCTTAACAGAGCTCCTACCAAGACTGTGCCTACCACTCCATATCAGATGTGGACTGGGAAGAAACCCCATCTTCAGCATATGAAGATTTGGGGATGTCCAGCTTTTGTTAAAAAGCAGCATGTGGACAAGCTCGAGGCACGATCAGTAAAATGTAAGTTTGTGGGATATCCAAAGAACTCCAAGGGATATTATTTCTATTACGCAGAGGAACAAAAGGTTTTTGTTTCTCGTAATGCCCATTTTCTGGAAAATCAGTTTTTAGAAAAGGAAATAAGTGGGAGCGAAATAGAACTGGAAGAAATTCCAGAACCACAAACTGCTACTGAAAGTTTGGTAGAACCAGAGGTTCAAGAAGAACAGAACATTCCCGCACCCCTCCGCAGGAGTAGTAGGCCGTCTCATCCGCCTGAGAGATACTACGGTTTTCTCATTGACGGGGATAGAGAGGATTGCATCATAGATGATGATGAACCTACTGACTTCCAGCAGGCCATCCAGAGCGGCGACTCGGTACGATGGCTAGATGCAATGCGGACCGAAATGGAGTCCATGTACACCAACAAAGTATGGACTTTGGACTTTGCTCCAGATGGGGTAAAACCCATAGGATGCAAATGGATCTTCAAGAAAAAGATTGGTGTAGATGGACAGGTGGAAACCTATAAGGCTAGACTTGTTGCAAAGGGTTTTCGTCAAAGACCTGGTTTGGACTATGACAAAACTTTTTCTCCAGTGGCTATGCTCAAATCCATTCGGGTCCTTCTTGCTATTGCTGCCTTCCATGATTATGAAATCTGGCAGATGGACGTAAAGACGGCTTTTCTGAATGGAAATTTAGAAGAGAGCGTCTATATGGATCAGCCAGAGGGTTTCAATCAGAGTGGGAGCAGCGGGAAAGTATGCAAGCTGCTTAAGTCCATTTATGGACTAAAGCAGGCATCGCGGAGTTGGAACATCTGTTTTGATGAGACAGTCAAAGAATATGACTTTATCAAAAATCCAGATGAACCGTGCATATATAGCAAAGTTGTGGCCAGAAGTGTCGTATTCCTCGTCTTGTACGTGGATGACATTCTATTGATAGGAAATGACATTCCTATGCTACAATCTGTCAAAGGATTCTTGTCACACAGGTTCTCCATGAAAGACCTGGATGATGCCTCTTACATTCTGGGGATCCGGATCTATCGTGATAGATCCAAGAGGATGTTGGGACTTTCGCAGTCCAGGTATATCGACACTGTACTGAAAAGATTCAGTATGGAAGATTCTAAGCGCGGTAATCTACCGGCTTGTCACGGAATCACCCTCTCCAAAGAGATGTCTCCCAAGACTGATTTGGAAAGGGAACGCATGTCTATTATACCCTACGATTCTGCGGTAGGCTCTATAATGTATGCGATGTTGTGTACCAGACCAGATGTAGCTTACGCACTAAGCGTGGTAAGCCGGTATCAGTCAGACCCAGGGGAGAAACACTGGAGAGCAGTAAAGAACATTCTCAAGTACCTGAGGAGGACTAAGGAGATGTTCTTGGTTTACGGCGGAAAAGACCTCAGGTTGGAGGCCTTTGCTGATTCCGGCTTCCAGAGTGATAAGGACGATTCCAAGTCCATGTCGGGTTATGTCTTTACCCTCAATGGAGGGGCGGTGTGCTGGAAGAGCTCCAAGCAGGACACCGTTGCTGACTCAACGATGGAAGCGGAGTATATAGCTGCTTGCGATGCCGCAAAAGAAGCAGTCTGGATGAAGAAGTTCCTAACAGAACTTCAGGTGGTTCCTACCATAGTTGATCCAATACCTCTGTATTGCGACAACAACGGAGCTATAGCTTTAGCGAAGGAACCAAGGTCCCATCAGAAGTCCAGACACATCTTGAGGCGGTATCACCTGATCAGGGAGATCATTGATCGTCAGGAGATCGAGGTTCGGAGAGTTGCTTCAGAAGAGAACATTGCTGATCCATTCACAAAGGCCCTTCCTCAGATTCAGTTCGAGAGGCTGCTCGAGATCATTGGTCTGCGATATGCCAGTACATGGCCCTAGTGCAAGTGGGAGATTGTTAGTGTTTATGCCCTAGAAGGCCATTACTGTATCATACTAGCTTGTATATTACTTAATGGAAGCTTGGGATATTCACATGTATATAACAGTCTTGCTAAACATGGTAGTATGCTAATTGGTTTTTCTATCTTAATATGTGAGTGTACGTATTGATAGAGCTCTTAGGATCTTGCTTGTCTACTAGCGTTGTGATGGCAGTCACACTAGTGGGGGCTGGGTAGTCTACAAGCACATCCTTATTCAGGTCCCTGGTCGTTGGATTATCGAGACAGAGCATCGATACTCCGGAGTAGACTAGTGTATACGCTTCTCATCCCAGTTGGGGAGATGGTCTGTCCCACAGCCGTCAGTACGTCGTACTGGAGATAGTATACAGGTGCTCGTTAGGTTACGGGTACACCGGACAGGACTCACAGGGAAGTGTTGGTTGGTTTGATACCAGTCGTCAGTGAACAGTTCCCAGGTGACATGAGTACAGCGTAGTCCGCAGACTTGACACTGCTACTTCGCCTCGAGTGTGTCCCACTGTTCTTAGATTGCTACCCTACCACGGCTCATAAGAGTCGTGCAAACAGGTAGCAGTTGGGTGCAGTCCCGAGCACTTGGAGGCAGTGGCGGTTAGACAGGATTCGTCCCTCCCGGTATTGGGAGTAGATATCGTGCCGTGTCAGAGAGCCATTACGCAAAGTCCCTGGCCAGGGCAAGCGAGATTTGCTGGTAGGTTCTAGTAGTTTCTCAGGGTGTAATGGGCTTCACTCCGACACGACTTATACCGCTATTAGGGGACTGACGCTTGCCGCCTCCTAGGCCCGATATGCGATAGTCTTGGACGAACGGACCGGACTGTATGGAGATTGTCACATCAGACTCAGTAGGAGTTCGGATGGGTTTACTCATCGGCCTTCTTATCGACAACTACCTGGGGACCGTTACGTACAGCTAGTGCCGCTTGCGGTCTGTGGTTAAACCCACTGCCAGCGTAGTAGTCGAGTCTCTAGAGTCCCACACAGAGAGTTTCCTACTCCAGGCGAAACGATATAGAGGTTGCATGGTTTTGCGACAAAGGGTTCGGACGCATACGTGCGTTTACGCGCGTACGACTTTCGGACAGTTTTTACCAGTCGGCTTTGGTTTAAGCCAGTTACTGGTATCCGGTTATTGGATTTTTACAGTCTAAAGTTTTTCCGTATTTTTACGGATCGGAGGGGCGTTCTCGTAATTACTCGAGAAGCTTCTAGAAAATGTGACTAAGGAGGTTTCTTTTGGATAAGAGAGTGAGTCATGGTGGTGATTCATTCACTTCATTAATGCACATTTATTGCTTAATGACTCATGCTAATGAATCATCACAAGATATTTTATGAAGCATGCTTATTCATTTCCTTTATTGATTATTCTAAAATAAGAATGCTTCATAATATTATGATACACTCTCTCTCTTCTCTCATTATCTTATCACACATTCTCTCTCCTCAAGCTCTCATCTTCAAACCCTAATCCTTAATCCTCATGTGTTGAGATCAAAGGATTAGTTAGACTAATCAATCCATAACCTTCACTCTTTATCATCCTTTCATCTTTGATTAGCAATCAAAGTTGATTAGTTACCTCAAGTTAGAGGTTTAGCTTGGAGTTTCGCTCTCGGGTGGATCGTCTACTACCTAGAGAAGGTCGAGGAGAACAAAGGAGGACGTAAAGAAGAAGGACCGGTTTCATTAGGTATAATCCCTAATCACTTGTGAAAAGAAACTCATTTGAATACGGTTATTTACAGTTTAGCTTCGATTCAAGCGGTTAGTCGATGTTCGTTGTTTAAACTTGATTGTTTTTGAAAATTCCGCCTCCCCATGACATACTGGGGTGTACTACATCGACTTACACAAGGATTACTCCAAGTCCATGTCGGGTTATGTCTTTACCCTCAATGGAGGGGCGGTCTGTTGGAAGAGCTCCAAGCAGGACATCGTTGCTGACTCAACGATAGAAGCGGAGTACATAGTTGCTTGCGATGCCGTAAAAGAAGCTGTCTGGATAAAGAAGTTCCTTACGGAACTTCAGGTGGTTCCGACCATTGTTAATCCAATACCTCTTTATTGTGACAACAACGGCGCTATAGCTTTAGAGAAAGAACCCAGGCCCCATCAGAAGTCCAGACACATTTTAAGGCGGTACCACCTGATCAAGGAGATCATTGATCGTCGGGAGATCGAGGTGAGGAGGGTAGATACGGAGAATAACACTGCAGAGCCACTCATGAAGGCCATCCCTCAGACACAGTTCGAGCGGCTGATCGAGATGATAGGTCTGCGATACACCAGTACATGGCCCTAGTGCATGTGGGAGATTATTAGTGTATATGCCCTAGAGGCCATTATTGTATCATACTGGTTTGTATATTACTTAATGGAAGCTTGGGGTATTCACAGTTGTATTGACAGTCTTGCTCAAAATGGTAGTATGCTACTTGGTTTGTTTCTACTTCAATATGTGCATGTATTTCTTTTAACATATCACTTATATATATTAGTAGAGTCCTTAGGATCTTTGCTTGATTACCAGCGTTGTGATGGCAGTCACACTAGTGGGGGCTGGGTAATCTACAAGCACATCCTTATACAGATCCCTAGTTGTAGGATTATCGAGACGGAGCATCGATTTTCCGGAGTAGACTAGTGTATACGCTTCTCATCCCAGCAGGGGAGATGGTCTGTCCTACAACCATTAGTACGTCGTACTGGTGATAGTATGCAGGTGCTCGTTAGGTTACGAGTACACTGGACAGGACGCATCGGGAATTGTTGGTTAGTATTATACCTATCTTCGGGTAACAGTTCCCAGGTGACATGAGTACAGCTTAGCCCGTCGACTTGACACTGCTACTTTGTTAGTTATATGTATGCCCTAGAGGCCATTAGTGTACATTGGATGTATATTATAGTGGATGCTGGGACATACATAGGTAGGACTTTCTTGCTCGATATGATAGTACGCTATCTGGTTGCTATTTATCTTAACATGTATACTTTCTGTCTCTCTGATTACATGTTGATAAAGCCCTTAGGATGTGTACTCGACTTCCAGGACTGTGATGAAGATCATACTAGTGGGGCCTGGGTAGTCAATGAGTACATCCTTCATTGTTCCTAGTCGTGGGAATATCGAGACAGGGCATCGATATTCCAGAGTAGACTAGCGTATATCTTCTCGACCCATGTGATGGGCGATGGATGATCCCATATCCATTGGTGTTTGACATCAGAGATGGTATGCGGGTGCTTAGTGGAGACTGGGTACACTGAACGGACTTGCCGAGAACTCCTAGATGGTATTATACCTCACGTCAGATGGCAGTTCTCTGGTGACACTGGTACAGCTTAGTCTGTTGACCCGAGATCGTCATAGAGTCTTGTGTGTCTCCCACTGTGCTTTGATTTCCACCCTTCCACGGCTCTACTGAGTCGTGCAAACAGGTGGTTTTTGGGTACAGTCCCGATTCACATGGAGGCAATGAGCGATAGGAGGGGATTCGTCTCTCCCGGTATTGGGGGTTGATGTTGCGCTATGCACGACTGGCCATAACAGAAAATCCCCGGCCAGGGTTGCAGTGATATACTGGTAAGAGTTATCAGTAGTTTCATGAATGTTATAGACCTTACGTCGGCATGACTTATCAAGCTACTGGGGTCTGACGTTTACCACCCCTAGGCGAGATATGCGACATATCAGACGAACAGACCGGACTATACGGTAAGTGTTACTGGTTGGATTCACAGGAGTGTGAGCGGGCTTGCTCTTCGATCTTCTGATCGCTCAATACCCGGGTGGCCGTTACGTTTAGCTGACCGCTTGCGGCTTGTGGGTGTTTGATATGATCATCATCTGCTGCCGGCGTATTGACGAGTCTTTAGAGTCCTACACAGAGGTTTCCTGGCTCAAGCGAAACGAAATAGGAGCGCATAAGAGATATGTGCGGGACCGAGAATAATGCATGTATGTGATACCGTATTCTATTCTCGCAATGAATGTATCGATTGGTTGTATGCGATATAACCTAGTTATCGAATCAAGGATTGATTCGATAAGTCGATACATTGGATACTAGTAGGTTATATGCGACATGACCGGATCATTGAATCAAGTGTTGATTTAATGATTTAATGTATAATTATATATTTGATATATTACTTTGCATTAACTAGTATTGGTTCACTCTAAATGGATTTTCTCACTTGAAATGCACATTGTATATGTGATATACTTTTGTGCACTTGTTTGTATCATGTTTGATGATACAAGCTCACTTGGGTTTGTGTAAAGAATTAAACCATGGTTATATGAATGGTTAGGGTTTTGATTATTTACTTACTTATTTATTTATTTATTTATTTTGGAAAAGAAAATGATATGGTGGCTTTCTTTGTTTGCTTGTTGAAGCTTCTTGAAGCTTTGAACAAGTCCACCATGTTTGTCTCATGCTTAACCCTAACCATTCCCACTAACCATAGTCTATTCTCTACACCTAATCATGGTTGCCATATGATAAGTATTGATATTATTTTCTATTGAAAAAAAACTTATCATATTCTTTCTTCTTCTTCTTCATCTTCAACCATGAAGAAAGCTTGCCTCCATCAATGGCAACTTGAGTAAATGAGTGAGAAATCCAATTCTAAAGTGAACCCACCTCCTATTTCTTCATCCTCTACCTCTTGCCATGTAGTATAGGATGTTTTCTTCACAAAGTTCATGACTTGGTGAAGTTGGAGCTTGATCTTGTGTTGCCTCGACGTAGATCATCTTCGGCATCGAAGCCGACGACCTAGCCCGCCCATTTCTCCGATGAAGCCGATGATAAAGTCCGGGATTTGATTTAGACAGCGGAGAGACGTCATCACGGAGCCTAGGAGGTGGAGGACCGGATCTACAAAGGTTGTAGCCTCTTTCTTTTTAAGTTAAAGTTGTTTACTTGCATCGCATCACCTATACATCTAGTTAACGATCCGTATTAGGGTTTCTCGGCACTTGTAAAATTTTAATTGGCCATGTTTGATCACTTGTGAGACTTCATTAGTGTGCCGAGGAACCCTACATACTTCGCCTCGAGTGTGTTCCCACAGTACTTTGATTACTACCCTACCATGGCTCAAAGGAGTCCTGCAAATAGGTAGTAGTTGAGTGCAGTACCGAAGCACTTAGAGGCAGTGGCGGTTTGATAGGATTCGTCTCTCCCGGTATTGGGGGTTGATATCGTGCTGTGTTCGGAGAGCCAATACACAAAGTCCCTGGCCAGGGAAAGCGAGATTCACCGGTAGGTAATCCTGTAGTTTCTCAGGGTGTTTTGGGCTACACTCCGGCACGACTTATTGCGCTATTAGGGGTCTGACGATTACCACCCCCTAGGCCCGATATGCGATACTCTTAGACGAACAGACCGGACTGTACGGAGATTGTCACATTCAGGCTCAGAAGGAGTTCGGATGGGTTTTCCTCATCGACCTTCTAATCAACATCTACCTGGGGACCGTTACATACAGCTAGTGTAGCTTGCGGCCTGTGGTTAAAACCACTGTGTCGAGTCTTTAGAGTCCCACACAGAGGGTTTCCCTACTTCAGGAAATTGATGTAGACGTCGTATGGTTTTACGACCTGGGCTTCGATCACGTACGTGTACTTGTACACTGGTGATAATCAGGCAGACAATACTAGTGGGCTTTGGTTTAAGCCAGATTCTAGTATTGTATTATTGGATTGTTATCGTCTCAGGGTATCCGTATTTTTCGGAATGCGGATACAGGTATGTATATACGGTATGAGAGGCATTCTTGTAATTTGTCAAGGTATGCTTCTAGAAGGTGCCACGTCATTATTGGATTTATCCATTTTGTTAAATGAATTAATGATATGGAAAATGGAGGAGACATGCTTAGCATGGTGGAGGGAATGGCACATGGTTTATTTTATTAGATTGGGATCACTATTGAGGCATGGGTGCTTATTTTATTGCTTTTCTTTCCATCGCTCAATGAATGAGATGAGAGATGATATATGTACCATTATCCACACCTTGCTTTTTTGATGATTCATTTTCTTCACTTGAGATTTCTTGAGTTGCTCTCCTCTCTTGTGCTCTCTAGGTCTCCTCCATCATCTTCTTCCTCAATACTAAACCCTATCATTCACATGCGTTGTGAGACAAGGGTTTAGTGAGACAAACAATCCATTAACACATTCTACATCTCCTAGTCTAGTTGGCTTAGCAAACCTTCTACCCTAGTTACCTCACTTGGAGGTTGAAACTTGGAGCACAAACCTTCTCGGTGGATCATCTTTGACAAGAGAAGACCGGTGGAGAAAGCTCGATCCGATCACCGAAGAGAGTTGGAGAGGACCACTAGAAGACCCGAAGGACTTAATCTACTAGGTATAAGAATTTACCATAGTAGATAAATCCTCAAGTTAGTCTAGCTAGTTAAGGCTTTAGTAAGATCATGGTGTAATAGCCGGTGTTGCGTAGTCAAAACATTACCGTTTTTGAAATTTTCGCCTCCCCGTGAACAGCGTGGTGCACAACACTGGCTTATACTCACCTCGGCTCTCGCGGCCGCTCTCTGCGCCCTCGTAGTCATCGGCGGCATAATGGCTGGCGATGAAAATATGATTCGATAAGAACATAGAAATCGAATCATAAGGATACATGGAAATCAAGGAAGGAATTACAAGCAATTTGTCCTAAGGTCACTTAGGCGGAGTACCGTGTCGTAAGAATGCCGCGGAACATACACACGCTACGTCACTCTGCTTAAGTTACCTACTCCATCATGCCAAGGTCATCCTACACTCCAAAAGGTAAAACCTAACGCTCTGATACCAACTTTGTCACGACCCAAAATTAGGAACGTGACCGGCACTTAAACCAAGTGATGTCAACAGGCGTAATGCAATTTAAGTAAGCCGAAAACCCAGAAATCTAAACCACATAAAGAAGCAAGTGCTAAAAACATTGCTAAAAACATTTGGAAATCTTAAGTAAAATTTTAAAGCTTATGTTTATTTTCTTAAAAAATTTCGGCAGCACCTTCTTTGTAAAAAGTAGCCCCGAAATGGGTACAAACATAGGATATAAATAAAGCATTCCCAAACGGGAGAAAATCACGTACAAAGGCGGAAACAACCACCACAACCATGTATACGACACCGTAGCGAAGAAATAGACATTATAATGAAAACAACATAAAAAGAGATAAAGCAACATAATAAAGGCCAGCTCACACGAGCACGACACCAGAGTCACAAAATATACAACATCGGTCCTCACCAACTCGTCTCTATGTCAATACATAAAAGTGGTATATGTAGAGTACTAGATATAATGAGATATACAATGGATATTATCGGATAATCGCAACCCACCTACAGCAAAAAGGCCTCACAGCCAACCGTACCGATATCCACTGAAATAGATACAATAAGAAGCCCTGCCGCGACTACTCTGAGGTTCAAGCCTGAAAAACACTGTGGCACAACGGGGGTGAGTTGCCAACTCGTGAATAGTAAGTAACATCATACAGATAATCGCAGGTATGCACGAACAACGATAATCTAAAACATCCAATCTAACAGAATAAGTATGGCAATATGGATATGCAACAATCATGATCAAGGTACACCATCAGGGTACTACAACTACATGAAACAATGCATATCAAATAACTACTGAGTGTGGGATAAAACATATCATCATCAATGAATCATCATCGTGGAAAAACCCGGTGTCCATCAACGACACCCCAAATCCGAATACCTCAGGCGCCGTCACTCTGATCAGCGCTCATATCCGCAATCTCATGGAACCTGAGTATCCAACATCGACACTCGAAACATCATGAAAACCCGTGTCCAACATCAACACGTAAATCTACATACTCGGGCTTCGTCAGTCCGTATCGGCCTATATCCATCACACGACTCTGTTCGGTATCCTCCGGATAACTGCCGGGTCCAAACTATCACCGGTAGGTAGTATTCCCTCCGTCGGGCTCACCGCCTTTCTATACGAGTCTTCTTGCCCCGGGGTACCTCACCGGATCCACCATGTATCCGCAGACGGTGCCTACTGCTCCTCGAATCGGGTATACTCATAGCTCAGAACCGAGAAAACTCATGGTGGACGCATCGAAATATCATATCAAGAGAAACCGGGTTTTCAAAATAATGTATACTTTCTTGAAATATCACCACGGTTCTCAAATCCATAAATCACATGAAATTCGTATCTCAATGCGTAAATCCATGAAATATGATGTATGCAACATAGAACAGTAATGTGAGCATATCGAGGGAAAACCGCTCTTTTAAATGAATCCAGTTTTTTTTAAAAATAATATCATGCGGTTCCCACATTCTCCAAAATCAAATGCAATATCATATAAAGGTGTATATGTAGCTATAGCAAGGTATGTGTGTATACATGTATGTATGTATGCATGATGCATTTTATATGCGCAATAGAACAAGAATCGACGTCTCAATGCCAATAACGAATACAATACCACATACGTGTATATGTTGTGCGTGTCATAGCAATTACCAACGGTGTGTGTGTAGCATACAATTTAGTGCTCGTGCAACATGAACCGTCAGTAACAGTGCAGTGTCCAATAGGTTCTAAGTCAATGTACAACAAGTAATGGTTTACAAATAATGCTCATGCACAATCAACACATATGCATATAAACATGCGACTATAATATCATATCTAGCCCTCGACGCTTAACTCCATACGGGCAATTTCCCCATAGATGTTAAATCTACTCACCAATTATCTCTTGCTAGGTAAATCCAACCACCCGCTTTCCCTTCTTTGTAGCGTCTGAAGTCCCGGCACTCGCTCATAATATCACACAAAACATACAAGTGCAACTTAGAAATCGTTCAATAATACATACAATGTACGTTTAGATCGACGCACCGACTCCAACAAACTGTCAAGTGTTCGCCTAGTGGTTAACGTGTGTAGCGACATTCTAAATCAAACCTAAGTGCAGCAAGCTACACAAACAACGCGAACCGTGTCGGATATCGTAACGCGCGTAGTCGAAACACTAAAACCTAGCCAATTTTTCCAAGATTTTGACTACAGTCTATACAGAAAAATCAAGCAGTACCAAACACCCCAAATACCTACAGGCAACTACCCTGAAATCCCAACTCCCCAGTCACCCAAAAATCCGGCGACGCCGGAAATTCCCTAAGTCTCGCCGGTTTTACCAGGTCGGGTGGGGTTCGTGCTTCAGGTGAACACTCAGGGCCTCTGACAAAACACTATTACACTGCTAGATTTTACAGTAACAACTCGTGGTGATAGCAGATCACAGTGACCCCAAAATATCACTAAAAATACGATATGTGCACAAAACTATATCTTTATTGTTCTAAACAGCGACTACTAAGCAACACAACAATATAAGAACCTAATTTACAGTTAGAGATCATTACATTTCCAAACTTGCTCAAAAACCCTAGATTTCTATGCTCCAAGTCATCTTATAGGGTTTAGTTAGGCTTGTGAAGGGTTTTATTGAGTTTTAGTGGTGTTTTTGCTTGGGTTTGTAATGAATTGGTTAGGGTTTCAGTTTGAGGGGAGAGGAGATGGAGAGTAATTGAGAATGAGAGAGTGAGGTGAGAATGAAGGAGTGTATGAGCGAGGGATGAAGGAAATGAGGGGGTGAGGTTAGAGAGTGAACCATGTCCATTCTCTCTCCTCATTAAATGCTCCCCATGCTTACCCATGGCTCATCATTCCTTCAAATTTCAACCCTCCTCTCTCCCTCTCTCTCTCAAGTCAACCCCAAATTCAAACCTTTATTTTAAAAACTAAATAATTTATATAATTACATATAACATAATGGAAATGAGGGTTAAGGTGCCATGGCTACTTAAGCATGGTTAACACTAATTAACCCTAGGTTAACATGCACTAGTGTGTACAAGCTAAAATAAATAATAATAAAATATTAATTAATTTTTATAATGTATGTGAAAACTATTTTGGTTAACTTTTTACTAAAAACCCGCATTATCGCTTAATTAACACTAATCGCATTCTAAGGTGTTACATTAGCTCATCGGCCTTCTTATCGACAATTACCTGGGTAGCCGTTACGTGCAGCTAGTACCACTTGCGGCTTGTGGTTAAACCCACTGCCAGCATAGTGTCGAGTCTTTAGAGTCCCACATAGAGAGTTTCCCTGCACCGGGCAAAAGGTGTAGAGGTCGTATGGTTTTACGGCAGGGCTTCGATCACGTGTGTGCACTTGTAGACATATGATAATCGGGCGGATAATACTAGTGGGCTTTGGTTTAAGCCGGATTCTAGTATTATATTGATGGATTATTTTCATCTCTTTGTATTCGTGTTCTTCGGAATACGGATGCGGGTATGTATATACGGATGAGGGGCATTCTCGTAATTTGTCGGGAAAGCTTGTAGAAGGTCAAACCTTATTAGGGTTTCTTTTCTTTATGATTAAATATTAAACCCAAATGAGGTGGAGGAAATGAGGTGGACTTGACAAAAGATCAAGCATGACTCATTAGTTAGATATTTTTCTAGCATGCTTGTTATTTTGAGGAGATATTTTATCTCCTCAATAATGATCTAGCATGCTTGAATATTCTATGATTGAGCCAAGGGTTTTCTTTAGTTTCTTTCACACCTTCATCTTCCTCAAGTGACCTTCTTCATCTAAACCTTAATCCTCTCATGTGTTGAGAATTCTAGGGTTCTAAGAGACAAAGCACTCCATCTTCACACTCTACACCATCTAGGACTTCTAGTTTAGCGAACTAGAAGCCGTAGTTATCTCGAATTTGAGGTAGGAGCTCGGACTATAGACTCTCGGGTGGATCGTCTTTGACTCGAGGATGCCGTCGAGATTGCTACGATCCGTTACGATCCTTGGAGCCGACGCCGAGTGGAGGAAAGCGATGAAGACCCAAAGGACTTGTATCGTGAGGTATAAGTTCTATCTTTGTTGTGTTGGCTATAGTGCCCTCAAGTCAATTATTTGATCGCAGGCACGTGATAGCAATGATTGAGCGAGGACCTGTACCGGTAGGACAGTCTTTCTCGAGATGATAGTATGCTATCTGGTTTGTCTTTATCATCATGTAAATGCTTCAGGTGACATTACAAATCACTATTACATGTTGCTAGAGCCCATAGGATTTTTGCTTGACTGCCAGCAGTATGATGGCGATCATATACGTGGAAGATGGGGTCTATAAGAACATCCTTAAAAGGTCCCTAGTCGAGGGAGTTTCGAGACTGGGCAATGATACTCCAGAGTAGACTAGTGTATACAGTTCGAGACCCCGACGAGGGCGGTGGCCGGTCTCACAAGCCATTGGTGTCAGTTGGTTCACTTAAGATGTATACAGGTGCTCATTAGGTTATGAGTACACCGGACGGACTCGCAGGGGCACTGCTGATTGGTACTATACCTATCGTCAGGAGCAGTTCCCAGGTGACATGAGTACAGCTTAGTCCGTTCACTTGACACTGCTACATTGCCTCAAGTGTGTTCCCATTGTTCTTTGATTGCTATCCTACCACGGCTCAAAGGAGTCGTGCAAACAGGTAGTAGTTGGGTGCAGTCCCGAAACACTTGGAGGCAGAGGCGGTTAGACAGGATTCGTCTCTCCCGGTATTGGGGGTTGATATCGCGCTGTGTCTGGAGAGCCATTACAAAAAGTCCTTAGCCAAGGCAAATGAGAATTACTGGTAGGTATTCCAGTAGTTTCTCAAGGTGTTCTGGGCAACACTCCGACACGACTTATACCGCTATTGGGGGTCTGACGTTTACCATCCCCCTAAGCCCGATATGCGATACTCTTAGACGAACGGACCGGACTGTACAGAGATTGTCATAGATAGGCTCAGTAGGGTTCCAGGATGAGTTCGCTCATCGGTCTCCTTTTTGGTCAATACCTGGGCGCCCGTTACGTACAGCTAGTACCACTGACGTGCTTGTTGTTAAACCCACTGCCAGCGTATTGACGATTCTTTAGAGTCCCCCACAGATAGTTTCCCAAGTTTCGGGCGAAACGTTGTAGAAGCGGTATGGTTTTATGGCAGGCTTCGATCATATACGTGCACTAGTGCACAGATCATGATCGGACGGATCATACTAGTGGGCTTTGGTTTAAGCCGGATCCTAGTATTAGATTTGTTGGATTACTTTAGTTTAATCGCATTTTCATTCAATCGGAATGCGGATGCATGTATGTATATACAGGTGAGGGGTATCCTTGTGATCCGTCACGAGTTTACATTAGATGTTGCCATATCTTATTGTTGGACTAAACATTTGGATTAATGTTTGGATGGTGGAAATTGTGAGTGGATATTATCATGAGGAGCAATTAATGTGGCATGTTCAATTTGGTGACTCATGGTCTCTTTTTTAGTGAACATGTCATGTTAATTGATGGATTGTTGTGTTGAAATGAGAGGTGGACAGAGAGAGGGCAGCCATATGGGTTGTTTGCTCTTGAGATTATCATGCAAGCTCTCATTTTTCATTTGCAACACAACAACAAAAGCCTCTATTCTTCTTCTTCTTCCTCTAGCTCACAAATTCCACCATGGCTTCATCTTCAACCTCCATCCATACACTCTCATGTGTTGAGAATCAATGGATGCTTAAGACAAAGTTATCACACACATTCTCTACATCACCTTGGACATGTCGGCTAGCAGACTTCATGTCCGAGTTGCTTCAGTTTGAAGCGGGAGCCTGTAAAAAGACTTCTTGATGTGGTGCCCTTTTCGACGAGGAGATCGGAGATCGAGCGAGATCGGAGATGCCGCAAGGAGCTTAAGATGATAGCTAAAGACCGAAGGACACGGATCGATCGGTATAGCCATTCTTAACTTCTTTGTAGTTTGCTAGTTAACGGTTAATGGTTCGATCCGGGTGAATGGTTGTGGTAGCGCCAAGTTTGAAAAGTTTTTGTTCCGCATTTGGCCTCGGATTGACGGCCGGGGCGCTGCTGTAACCCAACATGGTATCAGAGCCACTCCATTAACCCATAGCTAGCTTGTTTAGACAATGTTAAAGTATCGAAATCGAAACGACTACAATACACTGCACTGCACTTGACAGTTTCTGTTGATTTTCAATTGGTCTTCAAAATTTTTTTAAACATGTGCAGAAGACTATTGGAGAGACCAAAAGCCTGCACCCCAAAAACGACACCCACCCCTCGGTTTTTGGCCGAGCACATAGCTCCCAAAACCGAGGAGGCCGGCAAAAATAGGGTGTTTGGGGTTGTATTTTTGGGTGCAGTCAGGTCTCTGGAAAGTTAGTGCAGTGGTATTGTTTGTTTGGCCCAATTTGGATATAGTTTTATCAGTTTGTTTGGGCTATTCGGGGGGATATTTCGAATTCGATATTTTCTAATATTGTTTAAAGTTTACAGTGCATTACATTACTATATGCGACCGTGAATGTCATTTGATCGGTAAATCTTTTATAATCGCTATAGCCCTTTTAGACGGATTTGCGAACGCGACATTCACGTTGATGTTCTGTGTTGTACTGTGATGTTGTGGATTTTTCGTGGTGGAAAGCCTGGATGCAATGGTAGTAAAGTTTGGTTATATTTGTACATTTGAAATTGCGGGGCAAGCGTCCGACATGTGGATTGCCGTCACTGCCTGTTTGTATATTATTCTTTTGGGGTACGACCGGGTTGAGATCGATGTCACCGTTTTACATATTTTCTTTTCTGTACTAGGATTACCCCACGGCGGAGTGCGTGGATAGCCGGGTTCTATAGGGCAACGGGCCCACATCTCATGGCTTTGAGACGTAGGGGGCTTCACTCTAGAATTGGCGGGCTATTCGCCGCACTCGTAAGGGGTACAGGCTGACCCAAGGAGGGGTGCTCAAGTTGCCGGATTCTGTAGAGTGCTGGGTGGTCCATTCACTTTGCTGAAGGGGGCTGCCTTGCTTCAGGTTTTGGGGGGTAACTTTCCGCACTCGTAGGGGTCTAGGTTTTCATTGCACAGGCTATCCACACGACCAGGGGAACGTCGGGTTTCAGTTGCGGCTCTATAAAACCCGGGGCTCCTAGATTATCTGTATTGTTCTGTGATCCTTATTACTTTTCTGTATTGTTGCATTTAGCACGCCTGGAGCAATTATTGTATATTTATATATATACTAGTAGATGTTGTATATGTTTTACACCCGCGCTAGTCCAGTCCCCGCTCTTTCGTTAGTTAAGTAACCTAACGGGTGATGACGGGACCCAGTGGCGAATGCGGATGGCATATACGTACATTATATTTTCGTTCTTTTGTGGTGTGATTAATTGATGGGATTGCGTTGATTCAGATCAACACAAGGAAAACAAACCTATTCGATGTTGTTGGAACAATTTTCAAAAAGTTGTTATTGCAAGGATGTTCTCTTTGGTTTTGCATAGTGGTATTCAGTTTGGAATATCCAGCACCTCATTCGACGAGGCAAGGGCCGAGATCCCTTCATCGGGAGTGACTCCTTGGACAGAGGTTTACGTCAGGGTAATAACTTCACTATAGTCGATTACTTTTTGCTTTGCATCACGGTATTCGGTTGGAATATCCTGCACCTCATTCTAGGGGGAAAGAGCCGAGATCCCTTCACCGGGAGTGACCTCTTTAGCAAAGGTTTTCGTTACTATATATATTTATAAAAGGCTATGCAGTTCCTTCAACGATACCAAGTTCATTACGTTAAAGGTTTTTCGCCAAAAACCAGCCGTAGCCCTCTGTCATTTCTAACAAGCATTGCTTAGTATTCGTGATGCGTTTATTGACTGTGTCAAGGCGTAGTGTGCGGTAGCTAAGTAGTGCTTGTTTGTGGCATATTAATGCGATTGGTTAGGACTGTCGTGCGGTCTTGTTGACTGTGTCAAGGGCTCGTACGGGTGGGTTTAATGCAATCCAGGATAATGACGGGTTGAACTTGACTAGGACTCTTTGATTTGTTGACTGTGTCAAGGTCACTTGGGTCCTAGGGGTAAGAATCACATCGGGAGTTTCTAAAGAAACTGAAACTTGCCAGGCATACGCATACCTTCTGGAGTGTGATAACGTGAGTGGATTCCATCACGTTATCATGCGATGATAGTTGGATCCCGATTCCCACTGATGAGTTGATTTACTCCTCGGGTGATTTTAGATGATCCCGACGAATTCTTCTTTTAGGTTTGGAGGAGAATTTGAGGATACAGTGGGAGACATCCTGATTAGATAAAGTGATTAACCATTCTGATCTAGATTAGAGTGCACGCTGAGTGTTTCTTTCTCTCTCTCTTTGGCAGCGACCATGGCCCGACCCTGGACTATAGCTCTGTAACCAAATTAACCGGACCTTCTTAAAACACATTGACTTTTGGATTGTCAGAGTTGCATACAACATTGCCACTCCTTCTTTTACCCTTTGCATTTCTCCAGAACACCCCGTATCACTATGAACATCCACTTCCATTGGATAAATCCATCGTATAATTACATACGAACTCGATGGAATTTTTTCGAGGATGGATTCTGGTTCTGGAAAGAATGAATATGACTATTCAGTTGTCTTTTCCTTTTACCTTCTCTCAGGTTGTGAGGGCTCCTAGGATTAGGAGAGGGTACACCTATTACGTTTATTGGATAGTCTTCTTCAAAACCATAGGCAAGTGCCGAAAGGTAGGGAATGAAGAAAACCAATTAGCATAAGTGTGGTGTACAGAAGGTAATAAGTAAAGACAAAATAAAGGGATTGGAAAGAGGGAAAAGTAAATTGCGACTGTTATCATTCACGACCAAACCAAGTATTTCATCGCCAATCCAATTTCACCTTTGTAATTCTCCAGAACACCCCGTATCACTACGAACATCCAATTCCATTGGATAAATCCATCGTATGGTTATATACGAACTCGAAGGAACTTTTTCCAGATTCGAGGATGGATTCTGGTTCAGGAGAAATAGGAATAAGGTTTATTCAGTTGTCTTTTATCTTTACCTTCTCTCAAGTTGCAAGTACTCCTAGGATTAGGAGAGTACACCTATTATGCTTATTGGATAGTCTTCTTCCAAAAAATAAGCTAGTGCCGAACGGTAGGGAAGGAAGAAAACCATTTAGCTTAAGGGGGTGTACAGAAGGTAATGACTAAAGTCATATAAAGGGATTTGGAGAGATGGCAAAGAGATATACGGTTACAGTCATGAATCTGATAATGGAAGAGGCATTACTAGGAATACCCGGATACCCCTTCGAAATATTTTCATGTTTCAGTTTCACTATGTGTTGTTAAAGGAAAACTGAATTCCTAATTAGATTCTTACTCCACGGTATGTATTTACCAGGTATGCTTCTAACATCTGTATGGTTTTACAGATGATGAGTAGGAGTAAGTTATTGGGAATTAGGTGATCATCCTCATTATATCGGAATTCGTTGTAATTGGTGATATTTGAGGAAATCGCTTGGGTTTTTGCCGAACGGCAAATATTTGCTTTCGAATATCCGTTGTTATGCACCAATTTCAAACTGATATATCTGTACATTTATTTTATAAAGTGAGATATAACTTTTTTAAATTATGTCCATGACATTTACCTATATCAATTGATGGTTAGGTAAGGAGCATTCAATAGCGGTGTAATTCTTCTTAACCATAGTACAGCTTTCAACCAACGACGCACAGAGTTTGAGTTATTGTACTCAGGGGACTTATACAAAGTATTGTATATTGTCCAGTGTCCATTAGGACAAAGGGATTGGTGCTCGTACTATATTCTATTTAATTGTGACTTCTCTAGTTTTAGACACGTATTCCGTAGAAATACAATGTCTAAGTTTTGAGAAGTTATAGTTACAAGAATAAAGTAGAGAACCAGGAGTTGCAAGTATTAGGATTCTTCATGGTGAACGAAGATGTACATACTTTTGTGAGGTATTCAGTTGATAGTAATGGTTTTGAGAAACTTGTTTCTCTTTCAGGTTGCTAATAATTAGACGCACTCCTAAGTTGAGTAATGCTGATCGGCCTCTCTCCATTTAGTTGACATGCACTGGAGACAGCTGCATGATTTGAATCTGGTTCCAATTAAATCAGTGCCTCTGTTTCTATATTGTATATAGAACGGTTCATATCTTAACGATGTTAAGGTACGGGGAGTTGTCCGGCTTATGCTTAAAACCATACTCTGGATAACTCAAGGCACATTTCTGTAATGGTAGTTTGTGGGTTATCCCAGGTTATGACGGGGGTTAACTTTCTACCATCTGGAAGATCAATAGTGATATTATTCTTGACTCGCCACAGTTTTAGTAAAATGGACTTTTTCAGAAAACAGTACTGGGAGTATGGTAGAACTGGAAGTGATTCCAGAACCATAGACGATTACTAAAAATTTAATAAGAATCTAAAGATTCAATCAGGTTTGACATTCCATTAGCCTCTCCACAGATATGGTGGATAACCTCAGGCACCCGAGAGGTACTCCGGTAGCCTTAAGGACGGTGACATGGATGTTCTTGTTTACCCAGACTTGCAATTACTGCTGTTCTAGATTATGAGACCCGGCAGGAGGCTGAGTATAGCGTCGTTCTAAACTAGCTTTAGAAGTGCACGTGTATATGACTCTGCTAGAGGGTTGTTGTAGTCAGTGGGAGCAGCGGAAGCATAGTGGACAAGTAGCTTATGTCTATTTATAGACTAAAGCAGATATAGCGGAGAAAGATCATCTATTTTTGGTGTGACAGTCATAGGTTTTTGACTTCATCGGAATAGGGGATGGATCTGTTATGAAGGTAGTAGGGTGTGATGTCCTGGTATTTGGATGACATACACAGAGTAGAAAGTGAAATTCCTATACTACGATCGGTTATACTGTGGTTGTCACACAGTGGTTTCTCTACATAGGATATGGATATAATATTAGGCATTCTGGTTACTAGATCTATGGTTTTAGATCTAGATTTTGGTAGTTTCCCAATCTGGGTACTTAGACAGTATTCTAAAGGTATTTTAGAATGGTCGACTCCTGGCACGGTAGTGTACCTGCCGGTGATGGAGTTACCCTCTCCGAAGGTGTCTTACAGACTAAAGGGGAGATGGATGTACATGATTGGCATATCACTTTCTTAGGCAATTGAGTCAATCATGAAATGTCAAGTACCATACCAGATATTTTTTTTTGCACTAGCTGCAATAAGTTGATATATCGATCCAATTCTGGAGAAACGTTCGGAAGCAGTTTTAGAGCATAAGTGATATGTTCTAGGGATATGATAACGATATCCCTCTTCGGGAGACGGTTATCATTCCAGGCTTTCAAGGTGACCTGGTTAACAGAGTGACTGTCAGAGTTATAGTTTTCCTTCTTTTGAGGGGTAGTAGTTTGGACAGGTGATCCAAGCGGATACTGAGGGAGGCATGGCTCATGATACTGATTAAATTCACTTGACGATACAGTCTAAGAAGTTTGCTGGATTTGGAGTTCATTTGTGAATTAGGTCCCATCAGATATCCAGACATATTCTAAGACAGGTATTGCTCATTTCGGTAGATGGCTTTCTCCGCGAACTTGAGATAAAGAGTGACATAGAAAGAAACATCAGAGCGGATCCACTCACTGAGGCTATTTCTCGAAAGCAATAGTTTAACAAACGAGCTTTGTGAAACAGATTAGTAAAGGAGTTGGGTGTTCGGTATCACATGGGCTGTGGGTATGCAACACCGCAATAATTAGCCTTAAGTGAAAGTGGGAGATTGTTGGCTATAGTGCCCTCAAGTCAATTATTAGATCGCAGGCACGTGATTGCAATGATTGAGGGAGGACCTATACCGGTAGGACAGTCTTACTCGAGATGATAGTATGCTATCTGGTTTGTCTTTATCATCGTGCATGTGACATTACAAATCACTATTACATGTTGATAGAGCCCATAGGATTTTTTCTTGACTGCCAGCAGTATGATGGCGATCATATACGTGGGAGCTAGGGTCTATAAGCACATCCTTAAAAGGTCCCTAGTCGAGGGAGTTTCGAGACAGGGCATCGATACTCCAGAGTAGACTAGTGTATACAGTTCGAGACCCTGACGAGGGGCGGTGGCCGGTCTAATGAGCCATTGGTGTCAGTTGGTTCACCTAAGATGTATACAGGTGCTCATTGGGTTATGAGTACACCGGACGGACTTGAAGGAGCACTACTGATTGGTACTATACCTATCGTCAGGAGCAGTTCTCAGGTGTCATGAGTACAGCTTAGTCCGTTAACTTGACACTGCTACATTGCTTCAAGTGTGTTCCCACTGTTCTTTGATTGCTACTCTACCACGGCTCATAGGAGTCGTGCAAACAGGTAGTAGTTAGGTGCAGTCCCGAAGCACTTGGAGGCAGAGGCGGTTAGACAGGATTCGTCTCTCCCAGTATTAGGGGTTGATATCGCACTGTGTCTGGAGAGCCATTACACAAAGTCCTTGGCCAAGGCAAGTGAGAATTACTGGTAGGTATTCCAGTAGTTTCTTAAGGTGTTCTGGGCTACACTCCGACACGACTTATACCGCTATTGGGGGTCTGACGTTTACCATCCCCCTAGGCCTGATATGCGATACTCTTAGACGAACGGACCGAACTGTACGGAGATTGTCACAGATAGGCTCAGTAGGGTTCCAGGATGAGTTCGCTCATCGGTCTTCTTTTTTGTCAATACCTGGACGCCCGTTATGTACAGCTAGTACCACTGACGTGCTTGTGGTTAAACCCACTGTCAGCGTATTGACGAGTCTTTAGAGTCCCCCACATATAGTTTCCCAAGTTTCGGGCGAAACGTTGTAGAGGCCGTATGGTTTTATGGCACGGTTCGATCATATACGTGCACTAGAGCACGGATCATGATCGGACGGATCATACTAGTGGGCTTTAGTTTAAGCCGGATCCTAGTATTAGATTTGTTGGATTACTTTAGTCTCATCGCATTTTCATTCAGTCGGAATGCGGATGCAGGTATGTATATACAGGTGAGGGGTATCCTTGTGATCCGTCACGAGTTTACTTTAGATGTTGCCATATCTTATTGTTGGACTAAACATTTGGATTAATGTTTGGATGGTGGAAATTGTGAGTGGATATTATCATGAGGAGCAATTAATGTGGCATGTTCAATTTGGTGACTCATGGTCTTTTTTTTGTGAACATGTCATGTTAATTGATGGATTGTTGTGTTGAAATGAGAGGTGGAGAGAGAGGGCAGCCATATAGGTTGTTTGCTCTTGAGATTATCATGCTAGCTCTCATTTTTCATTTGCAACACAACAACAAAAGCCACACTTCTTCTTCTTCTTCTTCCTCTAGCTCACAAATTCCACCATGGTTTCATCTTCAACCTCCATCCATACACTCTCATGTGTTGAGAATCAATGGATGCTTAAGACAAAGTTATCACACACATTCTCTACATCACCTTGGACATGTCGTCCAGCAAACTTCATGTCCGAGTTGCTTCGGTTTGAAGCGGGAGCCCGTAAAAAGACTTCTTGATGTGGTGCCCTTTTTGACGAGGAGATCGGAGATCGAGCGAAATCGGAGATGCCGCGAGAAGCTTAAGATGATGGCTAAACACCGAAGGACACGGATCGATCGGTATAGCCATTCTAAACTTCTTTGAAGTTTGCTAGTTAACGGTTAATGGTTCGATTCGGGTGAATGGTTGTGGTAGCGCCAAGTTTGAAAAGTTTTTGTTCCGCATTTGGCATCGGATTGACGGTCGGGGCGCTGCCATAACCCAACATGTTGTTTACATCATACCCTAGTTCGCTAGTTAGGGTTTAGACACGATCCGTGAGCTCGAGTCCGTGTTGCGATGCTTCGAAAGATCATTTTTCATATATTCGGCCTCCCCACGAGCCCGTGGGGTGCTTGACACGGACTTACATGTGATATAGGCGGATTATTAAATCAAGTGTTGATTTAATAATTTAATGTATAATTATATATTTGATATATTAACTTACATTAACTAATATTAGCTTACTTAAGATTTCTTTTTCTCACTTGTGTACACTTAGTATATACGTGATATATATTAATGTACATTCTTTTGTGTCATGCTAGATGATACATGAGACATGGGTGTATGAGACTCACACCAGGCTTATGATAATGAAAGGTTTTATTTATTTAAAGTAAATTATAATTAGTTGGAAATTAGTCACATGGTTGAAGCTTGTGGAAGCCTGTGGAATCATTGACCAAGTCCACTAATTTTGTTTTACTTGAGATATTTATTAACCCAACCATCATGATTAGCCATGGTTTAGTCTCTACAAGGGTTAGTATATGATATTAACTCACCCATGGTTGCCATTCTAGACTTGACTTTTTCCATGGTTGCTTTTCTTCATCTCATTCCTCAAGCTTTCTAGCTTTTTGGGAGGTGAAGAAAATGAGTGAGAATTTTTTTTCTAAAGTGAGCAAAATTTCTACTTCATCAACCTCTTCTAGACTAGCCATTTAGATTGGGTTGTTTCTTCACTAGTTCATCACTTAGTGAAGAGGTAACTTGGGTTAGTGTCTCCTCGACGTAGATCATCTACGGCCTAGAAGACTTCAAGCAAGCTTGTTCATTTCACCTTGTGGAGCCTTACTAGAGTCGGTAGATCACTACCTGGAGCGAAAGGACTACTACACGGAGCTTATGAAGTGAAGGACCGGTCTACAAAGGTTGTATTCCTTATTCACATAGATGTAAAGATGTTTACATTCTAGTTTCTTCTAATTCTCTAAATAAGATTCTAGGTTAGGGTTCTTTAGCGCGCCAATTTTTTAAAAATGGCATGGACTATGCCTCCCGAAACCCAGCGGCGACCCTAGGGAACCCTACAACAACCGTGCGGCTTCGTCCAAAGTGGACAATACCATCTGTGTTTGGGGGTGGCTCGTGACAAATATGGCATTAGAGCCGGTCTCTCAAAAGTAGGTTTGTAGTTCGAGGAAGAACCATTGTTCTAAGTGGGGGGGAATGTAATACCCCAGGTGAAGTTGGGGATGAATACCACCTACCCTGTGAGAAGTGAGATGTTATCCGGTATCGAGCTGGGGTTGTAACCTATACGGATACACTCGGGGACCCACTGTAGAACAATGGGGAGTATCGAATTCCTTTTCGAAAGAGGGCACGATCAGAACTATAAATGGAATGATACCACTCCTATAACACCGAGGCGCCTTTTGAATGAATCAGAACTCCGGAGTTTGAAGAACTCCGAAGTTAAGCGTGCTTGAGCTAAGGAAATTCTGGGATGGGTGACCTACTGGGAAGTAGCCCCCTTCTTGAGTCCAGTTCATTCAAAGGGACAAAACCGTACGGTTTCGGCCACGGCGGACAATACCATCTGTGTTTGGGGGTAGGTCGTGACACCGGACTATACGGTGAATGTCACTGATAGACTTTGCAGGGATTGGATGAGCTTGCTCATTTACTTTCTTTCGATCAATACCTAGGTAGCCGTTACGTATAGTTAGTACCTCTGACGTATTTGTGAGCTATGGATATGATCCTAAACCCACTGCCAGCGTATTGTTCAGTCTTTAGAGTCCTACACAAAGGTTTCCTGGCTCAGGAGAAACGATGTAGGCTGCGTATAATGATACGCACAGGAGTTCGATTAAACCCGTGTATTTGATACACGTGCGTTAATCGAACGTTTTAATAATACTAACTGATTCTTATTGAAACCGGATTATTAAATCAAGTGTTGATTTAATAATATGATATATATATATATATTCTCTAGTATTATGCTCATTTTATTATTCTCTCATTTGTATTTGTATTTGATACAAATACTAGTTTATGTATGGATACATATATTCTTCACTTTATTTATATATGTGTGTGTGTGTGTGTGTGTGAGAGAGAAGAAGAGAAATGAGAAGAGAAGAAAAGAAGAGATAAGATGCTTCTTATCTCATCTCATCTCTTTTCTTTTTCTTTCTTGATATTTATCTTCTTCTCTTCCTCCTCAATTATTCCACACAGCTCTTTATTTTCTCTCTCTTGATTTTTTTATGAGAGAATTCAGGAGAGATAATTAGTGAGCTAATTCTACATCTCTTGCAAAGTATTCTTAGCAAGTTTACTTTGCAAGTTGTTTCATCATGATTGGATCTAGTGAAGCTAAAGCTTGAGTTGTGCTATCTAAAGGTGGATCGTCTTTGATAAGGAGATCGTCGTGCAAGCTTGATCTGGATCAAGTGGAGGCTAGCTTGGGTCTTTCCCTAGGCAAAGGAACACGCTACAAAAGTTGCAGCTATGCTAAAAACCTTAGTTTAGTTTTCATTTGTAGTCAAGTTAATCTCTTCTTTTCTTTTCTTCTCATTTCTTTTTATATATGTATCACATACATAAACTAGTATTTGTATCAAATACAAATACAAATGAGAGAATAATAAAATGATATAAATATATATATATATATATAAAGAGACGAATATATGTATTACATAAATAAACTAGTATTTGTATCAAATACAAATATAAATGAGAGAATAATAAAATGAGCATGATACTAGAGAATATATATATATATATATATATATATATATATAAAATCAACACTTGATTTAATAATCTGGCTTCAACAAGAGTCGGCTAGTATTATTAAAACGCCTGATTAACGCACGTGTATCAAATACACGAGTTTAATCGAACTCCTGTGTGTATCACCATACGCACACGCACCCTACATCGTTTCTTCTGAGCCGAGAAAGCTCTGTATGGGACTCTAAAGACTCGATAATACGCTGGTAGTAGGTTTAGGATCATATCCATAACTCACAAGCATGTCGGCGGTACTAGTTGAACGTAACGACTACCTAGGTATTGATCGAAATAAGGTCAACGAGCAAGCTCATCCGAACCCAGCAGAGTCTATCAGTGATATTCACCATAAAGTCCGATCTCATTATCTGAGAGTGTCTCATACTGGGTCTAGGAAGTGGAAGCCGTCAAACTTCTAATAACCCGATAAGTCGTGTGAATATCAAGCTCATAACCACCTGAGAAACTACTGATAACACTTATTAGTAAATCTCGTCTAGCTTGGCCAAAGACTTATGATTATAGCCAATCACGCACAGTGTGGCATCAATTCCCTATACCAGGAGAGACGAATCCCGTCGATAGTTCATTGCCTCCATGTGCTTCGGGACTGTATCCAACTAAAACCCGTTCACACGACTTTTTAAACCCATGGCGGGGTGGTAATTAAAGTATAATAGGAACACACACAACAAACTATGACGTTCTTAGGTCTACAGACTACCATATACTTATGTCACTAGAGAACAGCTATCTAACGATAGGTATAATCCTATCTAGAAGTTCGTTGGTGATTCCGTCCAGTGGAAATCATTCTCCAATAAGCACCTGTATACAATCTTCGGTGTCAAACACCAATAGCTATAGGATAACCATCACCCCGGTCGGGGTCAAGAAACATATACACTATTCTACTCTGGAATATCGATGCCCAGTTTCGATACTCTCATGACTAGGTGTTAGTGATATATGCCCTAGAGGCCATTATTGTATAGTATTGGATTGTATATTACATTTTGGAAGCTTGGATATACACAGATATAATAATAGTCTTGCTCAATAAGATAGTATGCTATCTGGTTTGATTCTATCTTAACATGTGTATGTGTTTATTTTAACATATCGCTAATACATGTTGATAGAGCCCTCAGGATCTTTGCATGACTACCAGCGTTGTGATGGCAATCACACTAGTGGGGGCTAGGTAGTCTATAAGCACATCCTTATACTTGTCCCTAGTCATAGGATTATCGAGACAGGGCATCGATACTCCAGAGTAGACTTGTGTATACACTTATTATCCCAGTTCGGGAGATGGCCTGTCCCGCAGCCATTGGTATACGATACCGGAGATAGTATACAGGTGCTCATTGGGTTATGAGTTACACCGGACGGACTCATGGGGGAACTTCTAGTTGGTATTATACCTATCGTCAGTTAGCAGTTCCCGGGTGACATAAGTATAGGTTAGTCCGTTGACTTGACATCACTATTTGTCTCGAGTGTATTCCTACTGTACTTAGATTACTACCCTACCACGGCTCAAATGAGTCACGCAAACAGGTAGTGGTTAGGTGCAGTCCCGAAGCACTTGGAGGCAGTAGTGGTTAGATAGGATTCGTCTTTCCCGGTATTGGGAGTTGATATCGCACTGTGTTCGGATAGCCAATACACAAAGTCCCTGCTAGGGAAAGCGAGATTTACTGGTAGGTACACCAGTAGTTTCTCAGGATGTATTGGGCTCTAAACCAACATGACTTACTGAGCTATTAGGGGTCTGACGGTTACCACCCCAAGGCCCGATATGTGATACTCTTAGATGAACAGACCGGACTGTACGGAGATTGTCACAGATAGGCACAGTAGGAGTTCGGATGAGTTTTCTCGTCGGCCTTCTTATCGAAAGATACCTGGGTTGCTGTTACGTACAGCTAGTGCCACTGATGGACTTGTGGTTAAACCCACTGCCAGCGTACCGTCGAGTTTCTAGAGTCCCACACAGAGGGTTTCCCTGGTTCAGGCGAAACGATGTAAAGGCCGTATGGTTTTTCAGCAGGGTTGCGATCATATGCGTGCACTAGCTGCACGAATGTTGTTCGGACGGATAATACTAGTGGGTTTTGGTTTAAGCCAGATTCTAATATTATATTATTGGATTATTATTATTTCATTGTATTCGTATTTTTGCAGTACAAATACGGGTATGTATATACGGTGAGGGCATTCTTGTAATTTCACAAGAGATGCTTCTAGAAGGGGATACCTCATTATTTGGATTTATCTTTTTTTGGAAATAGATTAATGTGGTGGAAATTGGAGATATTTATGGCTTGGTGAAGCATGGATCATTTCTTTAGTTTATTGGTTTGGATTTACTATTGAAGCATGGCTGATATTTTTTATTGGAAAATAATCTATGCTTCATGTGAGATGAGATGAACCATTCTTCACACTATGACAAGACTTAGCTCATTTGCACTTTTCCTTTCTCTCTCCATTTTTCCTCCCATTCTTCCTCAAGACCCTAAACCCTCACATGAGTTGTGAAACATATGGTCACTTGAGATAAAACACTCCAATATATACTCTACATCTTCTAAGCTACCGAGATTAGCGAATTAGTTACCTTAGTTATCTCGGTTTAGAGGTTGGAGCTTGAACCACATACTCTCGGGTGGATCATCTTTGACACGAGGAGACCAACGTTCAAGCTCGATCCGGATCTTCGAGGAGCTCAACAAGGAGAGGAGAAGAAGACACGAACGACAAGTAACAAGGAGGTATAAACACTATCATAGTAGTTAGAACCTCCGAGCAGAATAGCTAGTTAAGGTTTCCGTAAAGATCCTGGAGGTAAGATCAGTGTTGCAAAGTCTAGAAAATTGTTTTTTATAAATTCCGCCTATCCACAAGTGCGTAGGGTGTGCGACATCAACTTACAGTGGTATCAGAGCCTACCGAATCTTAACTAGCTTGTCAGCAAGTGATTAGAACTTCGATCGAAGAAATTACATTTCCGAGATATTGCTTGCTGTCGATTTTCAAAACTGTTCAAAAAATTATTTCAGTGACCTTAAAATTACATGCAGGCATATTTAAGACTAAGAAATTTTTTTTAGCAAATGACCTCACAATTTGACCACGGCTATATTGTGGCAAAGTTTCTTCCAATTTTCTCTGTGGTTCAGGTACTTGGAAATATGATTTTTGGTATATTTGGTTTTTACCCAGATTTGTTTGTATACTGGTTTGTGCATGGGGTAAACACGGAAAGTTGTTATCGATCGAAATTCTAAGTTCTTGACTAATTTATGTTTCTGTGATTGTATATGTGTTGCTAAACATCTACTAATTGCTATATGTCGATTAGTAGGGGTTGCACATATCTGTATGTTGTTGATGGTTTGTGGACATGAAGTATTGGATCATCGTGTATGAATAGCCGGGGGGATGTGAGAAGAGTGTCCTTTTCTTTCATTCATGTATATTTGTAAATTGATGTAATATTATTTTGCGGGGCATATCCGGATTGAGATTGTAGCCACCATTGTATTATTTCATTTAATTTTTCTTACACCTAGGATAGACCCAAGGTGGGGTGCATAAACTACCGTGTTCTTGAAGTGCCGAGTGGCCTACACATTTTATTGAGGGAGGTTGCTTCACTTCGGGAATTTTGCGGGTAGTTTGCCGCACCCGTAGGGGTCTAGAGTAGGGTTTGGCTATTCATCATGACCGTGGAATCCCTATTTCGTTATAGGCTAAAACAAAATACGGAAATCCTAGTATATCCAATATATTCATCTGTGTTGCTGTGATCTGGAATGCCTATTATTGCATGAGACGAATGGATATATATATATATATATTGTATATAATAAACATTGCTTATATTTTGCACCCGCGCTCGTCCAACCCCCGCTCTGCCGTTAATTAAGTAACCTAACGGTGCATGACGGGGCCCCGTGGCGAATGTGGATGGCATAAGCGTACGTTCTATTTTCGTTTCTTTCTGCAATGATAGGGTTAAATGATGGGACCGCATTAATATTGATTAATGCAAAGAAAATAAACCAAAGTTAAATCGTTGGAACAATTTCAAAAGCACTCGGTTTTCATGAAAAACAACTTTTAAATGCGGAGCCTAAACCACACCTTTTAAAAGCTATCATGGTTCCTTCGACTATATCAAGTTCATTACGTTCACGGTTTTCACCAAAAACCATCCATAGCCCTCCATCATTTCAGATGGGTATTCAGTAGTATTCAAGCTATGTATTTTGACCTTCACCAAGGAATAGTGATTGGTAGCTGCTGGGTATTCATCTGTAATATAGATAGATGCGTTAATTTAGAACAGGCGCACAACTATTTTGGCCTTCGTCAAAGGTTTGTACGAATGGGTTCAAATTAACCTGGACAATGACAGGTATAACTTAACTTGCATCTTATGATATATTGGCCTTCATCAAGGTCATAAGCGCCTGTGGCAAAAATCCATATCGGGAGATTCAAAAGAAAAGGAAACGTGCTAGTTTTGCATACCATCTGGAGTGTGATAATTTTGGTAGGATTCCTTCAAAGTTGTCATGCAATGATAGTTGTATCCCGATCCCACCGTGCGTTATGTTACTCCTAGGGAGTGTTTTTTGTTGGGTCCCGGCAGTGCCCCGGCCATCGAAACGCGGCCAAAATGCGGAACAAAAATTTATTAAACCGGCGCTACCGCTACCCGATTTCCGGATCGACCTTAAACCCTATTCTAGCGAGCTAACTAAGAGTTAGATGGTTATACCGAGATGATCCGAGTCTTTCGGTCTTCATTCCAAGCTCCAAGCGGCTCCATGATGATGTTTGGTCGCCGGTCTTCCTCCATCTCCGATGATCCACCCGAGGGAAACGGCGCAAGCTCCAGCTTGACGAATGAGGCAACCGACGCTCCAAAGTTGCTAACGATGGAGAGTCAAAGTGTAGTAGTGTGTCACTATATTTACTCTCTTTCCTTTTTGCTCATTGAGCAAGCATAGAAGATGAATGAGGAGGTGATGAACTTTTGCATGAAGAACAAAATTGGCTAAGTATATGTTAGAATGAGAGAGTGGTCTAATGTATGTCATCATGTGCCAAATGAAATGAAACCCCACACTCAAATATGGCCGGCCCCCCTCTCTCCTTCCCATCATGAAAAATTATCATTTTCTTTTTGCAATTGCAATAAAATAATAGCAACCATACTTTGTTCCATGCCTTGACCCATACCTCCTTTCCACCTCATTTCCCAAATGATTTTCAATAAAGAAAATCATTAATGAGGTGGCACCTTCTAGAAGCTATTCCGTATAAAATACGGAATACTTCCGGTACATGTACCGAAATACATATACGCGTATTCATACAAAAATACGAATAGCCGAGAGAGAAAATAAATAGTGAAAAATAATACTAGAATACATATATATAAAAACATATGTAAATTATTATTTCAAAACCTGATTTAATAATCTGGCTTAATCCTAAACCGCTAGTATTATCAACCGTCCGATTAAAGTCTGCGCAGCAAGTGCACATATTTAATCGGACACCTGTATGTATCAATATACGATGTACACCATATCGCCTGAACCGTGAAAACCCTCTGTGTGGGATTCTAAAGACTCGTCAATATGCTGGCTGTGGGTTTAACCACAAGCACGTCAGTGACACTAGCTGTACGTAACGGCTACCCAGGTATTGAGCGAAAGGGAGGCCGACGAGCAAACTCATGCAGAACCCCTACTGAGCCTGACAGTGACAATATCCGTACAGTCCGATATGTTCGTCTAAGAGTATCGCTTATCGAGTCTAAGGGGGTGGATAAAATCAGACCCCTAACAACGCGATATTTAGTGTCGGCATGAAACCCATCACCACTTGAGAAACTATCGATCCTGGATCGGTAGTTCTCGTCCACCGTGGCCACGGATTTATGGTGATGTCCATCCGTACACAACGCGACATCAACCCCCAATACCGGGAGAGACGAATCCCCGACAATCCGATCACTGCCTCCATATGGCTCGGGTCTGTACCCAACTAAAACCTTTTTGCACGATTCCTTTGAGCCGTGGTAGGGTAGTAATCAAAGGACAGTGGGAACTCACACGAGACAAATGACGATCTCAGGTCGACAGACTAACCTGTACACATGTCACCTGGGAACTGCTATCTGACAATAGGTATAATATCTACTAGCAGGTTCCCGGCGAGCCCGTACAGTGTACTCATAACCTAATGAGCACCTGTATACTATCTTAGGTGAACAAACTAACACCAATGGCTTGTGAGACCTGGACACCGCCCCTCGTCGGGGTCTCGATCAGTATACACCAGTCTATACTGGAGTATCGATGCCCGGTCTCGATACTCCTATGACTAGGGACATTTAAGGATGTGCTTATAAACCCCAGCTCCCACATATATGATCGCCATCATAATGCCGGCAGTCAAGCAAGAATCCTAAGGGCTCTATCAATATGTACATGATGATAAAGACAAACCAGATAGCATACTGTCATCTTGAGTAAGACTGTTTTATCGGTATAGGTCCTCACTCAATCATCATAATCATAAGTCCGCGACTATGATAATTGCCTTGAAGGCACTATAGCCAACAATCTCCCACTTACACTTAAGGCCAATTATTGCGATGTCGCATACTCACAGCCCGTGTGATACCGAACACCCAACTTCTCTACTAATCAGTTTCGCAAAGCCTGTTTGCGAAAATGATTGTGTTCGAGAAATTGTCTCAGTGAGTGGATCCGCTCCAGTGTTTCTTTCTGTATCTCTCTTAATCTCAACTTCGCGGAGAAAGCTATCTCCCGAAATGAGCAATACTTGTCTTAGAATTTGTCTGGATATTTGATAGGACCCAGTTCACAAAAGAACTCCAAATCCAGCAAACTACTTAGACTGTATCGTCCACTGAATTTAATCAGTATCCTGCGCCATGCCTTTCCTCGGTATCCGCTTAGACCACCTGTCCAACATATTGTCCCTCAAAGGAGGGAAAACTATAACTCTGATAGTCACTCTGTCATCCAGGTCACCTTGGAAGCCTGAAATGATAACCGTCTCCCAAAGGAGGCTGCCGTAATCATTCCCTAGAACATTCACTTATGTTCAATAACTGCTTCCCAATTTTTCTCCAGGATTGGATTAATATATCTGCATATTGCATCTAGTGCAAAAGCAATATCTGGTGTGGTACTTGACATTTCATGACTAACTCAATTGCCTAAGCAAGTGATATGCTAATCATGTAGAACCCTCTCCCCTTTAGTCTGTAAGACACCTTTAGAGAGGTTGACTCCATCACCTGCAGGTTCACCACCATGCCAGGAGCCGTCCATCTAATGTCAAAATACCCAGATTAGGATACTTCCTAAATCTAGATCTAAAACCATAGATCTAGTAACCAGAAAACTTGATATTACATCTATATCCTGTGTGGAGAAACAACTTTGTGACAACCATAGTACAACCGATCATAGTATAAGAATATCTCTTCCTATCAAGTGCATGTCATCCCAATACTTGTACATCACTTTCTACTACCTTCTTACCAGACCCATCTCCTATTCTGATGAAGTCAAAGCCTATGACTGTTACATCAAAATTAGATGATCTATTTCCGCTATACCTGATTTAGTCTATAAATAGACATAAGCTACTTGCCTACTATGCTTCCGCTGCTCCCACTGACTACAACAACCCTCTGGCAGAGTCATATACACGTGCACTTCTAAGACTAGTTTAGAACGACGCTATACTCATCCTCCTGCCTGGTCTTATAGTCCGGAACAACAGCAATGGCAAGCAAGAACCTCCCTGTCACCGTCTCTGAGAAGACCGAAGTACCTCTCGGGTGCCCGAGGTTACCCACCAAATCTGCAGAGTGGCTAATGGAACGTCGAAAGTAATTGAATCGTTAGGTTCTATTAAATCATCAGTGATCGTTTGTGGTTCTGGAATCACTTCCAGTTCTACCATACTCCAACTTTTGTTTTTCTGAAAAAGTCCATTTTAATAAAACTGTGGCGAGTCAAGAACAATATAAATATTGATCTTCCTGATGGTAGAAAGTTAACCCTCGTCAAAGCCCGGGATAACCCACAAACTGCCATTACTGAAACACGCCTTGAGTTTATCCGGTTTCTGGTTTTAAGCATCAGCCGGACAACTCCCTATATCTTAACATCGTTAAGACATAAATTGATTCTATATAAATCTAATATAGAAACAAAAACACTAATTTAATTGGAACCAGATTCAAAATCATGCAGCTGTCTCCAGTGCATATCAACCAAATGGAAAAAGGACAATCAACATTACTCATCTAGGAGTGCATCCATATATGAGTAACCCGAAAGAGAAGCAAGTTCTCAAAACCATTACTATTAACTGAATACCTAACACAAGTTTCTACATCTTCGAATACTTCGAAGAATCCCGACACTTCTAACAAATGGTCATCTACTTTATTCTTATATCTATAACTTCTGAATATCTGGACCTTGCATTTCAACGAAATACATGTCCATAACTGGAGAAGTCATAAGTAAACAGAATATAGTACGAGAACCAACCCCTTTGTGTAAGTGCACGGCAGCGCCCCGGCCGTTATTCCGAGGCCAAAATGCGGAAACGATACTTTTACGAAACTTGTAAACCGGTACTACCGCGCACTATAAACCCGGATCGGGCCATTAACCTACTCCTACCTAACAAGAGAAGGGGTAGAGAGATATACCGAGCGATCCGTGTCCTTCGGTCTTCTCGTCGTCGTCCCGATCTCCCCGGGGAATCTCCGGTCTTCATCTCCTCGTCGGAAGGGCACCACATCGCCGGGTTCTTTTACGGGCTCCCACCTCTGGACCGAGGCAACTTGGGCATGAAGTTGGCGAGTCGACGTGTCCAAGAATACTGTAGGCTAAGTGTAGATCACTATGTCTCTAGGTGTTGTTTAAGTTTCCATTTGGAAGGAGGGATGAAGATATCAACTTTTGTCATGGCTTAGGGAATTTTGTAGCAAGCATGAAGAGAACAAAATCACCTACAAAATTTTGGCAGCCCCCCATCAAATATTGGCCGGCCCCTTTGCCACAAAAGAATGAGAGAGGGAGAAAAGTCAAGGAGGGGGAGCAATAATGTAAACAAGAGAAAATGTTATCATAATGAATAATGATCACAACCAAGTCACATCTTCAACAACCATCACAACTCAAAAGTCAAACAATGATGAACAAATGAAGGTCAAAGGATGGTAGAATCATGAAGTAACAATTTACAAAGACCACCCTCCACAATGCCAATTTGCACATTTGCAAATAAGCCCTCCTCCACCAATTTTCAGCCAATGAAAGATACAAAGGAAAATGGCCGAAACGGAAAGCAAACTGGCAACTTCAAAAAACCGATCTCGTAATAAATTACAGGAAAACCCCGTAACTGTATATACATACCCGCATTTGTATTACGACCGAATACAAATGCAATGAGGCAAAATCTACACTGTACAATACTAGGATCCGGCTTAAACCAAAGCTCGCTTGTATTATCCGTCCGATCATAATCCGTGCAATACCGCACGTATAAGATCGAACCCTGCCATATCTCCATACGGCCTCTACAGCGTTTCGCCCGAAACTTGAGAAACGGTCTGTGAGGGACTCTAAAGACTCATCAATACTTTGGTTGTGGATTTAACCACTAGCACGTTAGTGGTATTAGCCATACGTAACGGGCTACCAGGTATTGACCAAAAGGGACGTCGATGAGCGAACTCATCCTAACACCCTACTGAGTCTGTCAGCGACAATATCCGTACAGTCCGGTCCGTTCGTCTATGAGCATCGCATGTCGGGCCTACGGGTTGGTAAAAGTCAGACCCCCAAAAGCGGTACAAGTCGTGTCGGAGTGTAACTCAGAACACCCTGGATACTACTGGAATACCTACCAGTAAATCTCCTACCTTGGCCAAGGACTTCGTGTAATGGCTCTCCTAGACACAGGGCGACCTCACCCCCAATTCCGGGAGAGACGAACCCCTGCAGATCCGCTCACTGCCTCCATGTGGCTCGGGACTGTACCCAACTAAAACCTGTTTGCACGTCTCCTTTGAGCGTGGTAGGGTAGTAATCAAAGTACAGTGGGAACTCACACGAGACAAATAACGATCTCAGGTCGATGAACTAACCTATACACATGTCACCAGGGAACTGCTATCTAACGTCAGGTATAATACCAACTAGCATGTTCCCGGCGAGTCCTGTCCGGTGTACTCATAACCCAATGAGCACCTGTATACATCTTAGGTGATCCAACTGACACCAGTGGCTTGTGAGACCGGCCAATGCCCATGGTCGGGGTCTCGACTGTATACACTAGTCTACTCTGGAGTATCGATGCCCTGTCTCGAAACTCCCACGACTAGGGACCTTTTAAGGATGTGCTTATAGACTCCAGCTCCCACGTATATGATCGCCATCATACTGCTGGCAGTCAAGCAAGAATCCTAAGGGCTCTATCAACGTGCAATAGTGACCTGTAAGGTCACCTAAAGCAGTACACGATGATAATGATAAACCAGATAGCATACTATCATCTTGAGTAAGACTGTCCTACCGGTATAGGTCCTCCCTCAATCATTGCAATCACGTGCCTGCGATCCAATAATTGACACTGAGGGCACTATCTCCAACAATCTCCCACTTACACTCAAGGCTAATTATTGCAATGTCGCATACTCACATCCCGTGTGATACCGAACAACCAACTCCTCTACTAATCAGTCTCACAAAGCCTGTTTGCGAAACTATTGTATTCGAGGAATAGCCTCAGTGAGTGGATCCGCTCTGATGTTTCTTTCTATGTATCTCTTTATCTCGAGTTCGCGGAGAAAGCCATCTCCCGAAATGAGCAATACATGTCTTAGAATATGTCTGGATATCTGATGGGACCTAGCTTATAAATGAACTCCAAATCAAAACTTCTTAGACTGTATTGTCAACTGAACTTAATCAGTATCCTGCGTCATGCCTCCCTCAGTATCCCCTTGGACCACCTGTCCAAAATACCGCCCCTCGTCAGAAGGAAAACTATAACTCTCACAACCTCTCTGTCATCCAGGTCACCTTGGAAGCGTGGAATGATAATTGTCTCCTAAAAGAGGTTGTTGTTATCATATCCCTAGAACATCCACTTATGTTCTAAAAACTGCTTCCGATTGTTTCTCCAGGATTGGATTAATATCAATTTATTGCATCCACTACAAAAACAACATCTAGTGTGGTACTTGACATCTCACGATCAACTCAATTGCATAAGCAAGTGATCTGCCGATCATGCACATCCCTCTCCCCTTTAGTCTATAAGACACCTTTAGAGAGGCTGACTCCATCACCTGCAGGTACACTACCGTGCCTGGAGTCGTCCATTCTAAAATACCTTTAGAATGCTGTCTAAGTACCCTGATTGGGACACTTCCCAAATCTAGATCTAAAACCAAAGATCTAGTAACCAGAATGTCTGATATAATACCCAATTCCTATGTGGAGAAACCACTATGTGACAACCAAAGTATAACCGATCGTAGTATAGGAATATCACTTCCTACTCTGTGTATGTCATCCAAATACCAGGACATTACACCCTACTACCTTCTTAACAGATCCATCCCCTATTCTGATGAAGTCAAACCTATGACTGTCACATCAGAAATAGATGATCTATCTCCGCTATATTTGCTTTAGTCCATAAATAGACATAAGCCTGTTGTCCACCAATGCTTCCACTGCTCCCACTGACTACGACAACCCTCTGGCAGAGTCATATACACGTGCACTTCTAAAGCCAGTTCAGAACGACGCTATACTCATCCTCCTGCCGGGTATCATAGTCTGGAACAACAGCAATGGCAAGTCTGGGTAAACAAGAACCTCCCTTCCACCGTCCTTGAGGCTACCGGAGTACCTCTCGGGTGCCTGAGGTTACCCATCATGTCTGCGGAGTGGCCAATGGAATGTCAAACCAGATTGAATCTTTAGGTTCTTATCAAACCTTCAGTAATCGTTTGCGGTTCTGGAATCACTTCCAGTTCTACCATACTCCCACTACTGTTTTCTGAAAAAATCCATTTTTATTAAAACTGTGGCGAGTCAATAACAATAAAACTATTGATCTTCTAGATGGTAGAAAATCAACTCTCGTCATAGTCCAGGTCAACCCACAAACAACCATTACAGAAACGTGCCTTGAGTTAACCGGAGTCTGGTTTTAAGCATAAACCGGACGACTCCCCGTACCTTAACATCGTTAAGATATGAATTGTTCTATATCCTGTTGGAGATAGTGCCCTCAGAGTCAATTATTGGATTACAGGAACGCGATTGCAAGGATTGAGGGAGGACCTATCCCGGTAGGACAGTCTTACTCAAGATGATAGTATGCTATCTGGTTTACCTTTATCATCGTGTACTGCTTTAGGTGACCTTACAGGTCACTATTGCATGTTGATAGAGCCCCTAGGATTCATGCTTGACTGCCAGCAGTATGAGGGCGATCATATACGTGGGAGCTGGTAGTCTATTAGCACATCCTTAAAATGCCCCTAGTCGTGGGAGTTTCGAGACAAGGCATCGATACTCCAGAGTAGACTAGTGTACACAGTCGAGACCCCGACGAGGGGCGGTGGCCGGTCTCACAAGCCACTGGTGTCAGTTGGTTCACCTAAGATGCATACAGGTGCTCATTGGGTTATGAGTACACCGGACAGGACTCGCCGGGAACATGCTAGTTGGTCTTATACCAGACGTCAGATAGCAGTTCCCTGGTGACATGTGTACAGGTTAGTTCATCGACCTGAGGATCGTCATTTGTCTCGTATGAGTTCCCACTGTACTTTGATTACTACCCTACCACGCTCAAAGGAGACGTGCAAACAGGTTTTAGTTGGGTACAGTCCCGAGCAACATGGAGGCAGTGAGCGGATCTGCAGGGGTTCGTCTCTCTCGGTATTGGGGGTGAGGTCGTGCTGTGTCTAGGAGAGCCATTACACAAAGTCCTTGGCCAAGGCAGGAGATTTACTGGTAGGTATTCCAGTAGTATCTCAAGGTGTTCTGGGCTACACTCCGACACGACTTGTACCGCTTTTGGAGGTCTGACTTTTACCAACCCCCTAGGCCCGCCATGCGATGCTCATAGATGAACGGACCGGACTGTACGGATATTGTCACTGACAGGCTCAGTAGGGTGTCAGGATGAGTTCGCTCATCGACGTCCCTTTTGGTCAATAGCTGGTGGCCCGTCACGTATGGCTAATACCTCTGACGTGCTAGTGGTTAAATCCACAGCCATAGTATTGACGAGTCTTTAGAGTCCCCCACAGACAGTTGCTCAAGTTTCGGGCGAAACGCTGTAGAGGCCGTATAGAGATATGGCAGGGTTCGATCAGATACGTGCGGGATTGCACGGATCATGATCGGACGGTTAATACTAGCGGGCTTTGGTTTAAGCCGGATCCTAGTATTGTACAGTGTAGATTTTGTCTCATTGCATTTGTATTTCGGTCGGAATACAAAAACGGGTATGTATATACAGTAGCGGGGTTTTTCCTGTAATTTATTACGGGATTAGTTTTCTGAAGTTGACAGTTTGTTTTCGGTTTCAACCATATTTCTTTGTATCTTTCATTGGCTGAAGATTGTGGAGGAGGGCTTATTTGCATTTGTGCAAATTAGTATTTTGGAAGGTTGTCTTTACATATTGTTGTATCATGATAATTCCTCCACCATTTGACTTCATTTGACTTCTTCTTCTTTTCATCATGGTTGTTGATGATTAGGTTGTTGGAGTGTTGGTTTTGGAGTAATCATGGTTGTTGATGATTTGGTTGTTGGAGTGAGGTTCTTTGATTGTGATCATTGCTTATTATCATGACTTTTTCTCTCTCTTGGATTATGCTTGTGGCTACCACATTCATACTCTCTCACTCTCACACACTCCATTCACTCTCCCCACTTACATGGCCGGCCAAAGATAATGAGGGGCTGTCTAAATTTTGCAAGAGGGATTTTTGGTCTTTTAGCTTCACAAAAATCCCAAGTTCATCTCCAAAAAGGTTTAGTTCATTTCCTCCACCAAAGGCAACTTCCTCAAACCCCAAATGAGATATAGAGTACTACACGTATTCTACAGCAAATCTTGGGCACGTCGACTCTCCAACTTCGTGCCCGAGTTGCCTCGGTCCAGAGGTGGGAGCCCGTAAAAGAAGCCGGCGATGTGGTGCCCTTCCGGCGAGGAGATGAAGACCGTAGATTCCGCGGGGAGATCGGGACGACGACGAGAAGACCGAAGGAAACAGATCGCTCGGTTTATCTCTCTACCCGTTCTTTAGTTAGCTAGGACTAGTTTAATGGCACGATCCGGGTTTATAGTGCGCGGTGGTGCCGGTTTTAATGTTTAAAGAAAAGCATCGTTTCCGCATTCCGGCGTCGGATTGACGGCCGGGGCACCGCCGGGCACTTACAGTGGTATCAGAGCCTCGCCATTAACCTAGTCTAGCTTTGTCTAATGTGTTTACATTTCCGATCGACCAAAATTCCAAAAACCGCGTTTTCATGTGCATCAGTTTCTGTCGAATTTTTTTTGGCTCCAAAATTTTTTCAGGTAGTTGCATAATGATGTGCAGGGAATTCTAAGACTTCTGTAGAAATTTGATCACGTGAACACATTATACGACCGTGGAACCACAGCCAAACCCATGCTTGGGCCGCGGTTCCGCCGCAGTACTTACTGTTCAGTGTGTCAAATTTCTACAGAGTGTCTCTGTGTTGAAAATAGGGGTTTTGGAACATTCTTTTTGGGCCCAGACTTTCTGTGAGTGCTATAGTAGTGCTTGGGGCCCACTTGGGTAAATTTGATCGATCGAATATTTTAAACACATCAGTTCACAGTATTTACATTATATCTGCGACCGTGAATGTCACTTGATCGGTAAATCCTGTCTAACTGCTATAGCCCGGTTAGACGGATTTGCGAACGTGACATTCACGTTGATGTTCTGTGTTGTGCTGTGATGTTGCGAATTGGTCGTGGGGGATAGCCTGGATGCAATGCTAGTACAATTTTTGTTGTATTATGTACATTTGATATTGCGGGGCGAGCGTCCGATATGTGGACTGCCGTCACTTCCTGATTGTATATTATTCTTTTGGGGCACGACCAGGTTGAGGTCGATGTACCCGTTGTATGTATATTTTACTTTCTGTACTAGGATTACCCTAAGGAGGGGTGCACGGATAGCAGGGTTCTAGAGGGCAACGGGCCCGCATCTCATGCCATTGAGACGGAGGGGGCTTCACTCTAGAATTGGCAGGCTATTCGCCGCACTCGTAGGGGGTACAGGTTGACCCAGGAGGGGCGCCCAAGTTACCGGATTCCATGAAGTGTTGGGTGGTCCATTCACGTTGCTGAAGGGGGCTGCCTCGCTTCAGGTTTTGGCGGGTAACTTGCCGCGCCCGTAGGGGTCTAGGATTTCATTGCACAGGCTATCCACACGACCAGGGGAACGTCGGGTTTCAGTAGCGGCTCTGTGAAACCCGGGGATGCCAGATATCTGTATTGTTCTGTGATGCTTATTACATTTCTGTGATGTTGCATTTTTATCACGCCTTGAGCGAAATATTATATATTGATATATATACTAGTAGATGTTGTATATGTTTTGCATCCGCGCTAGTCCAGTCCCCGCTCTGTCGTTAGTTAAGTAACCTAACGTGTAATGACGGGACCCAGTGGCGAATGTGGATGGCATATACGTACGTCATTATTTTCGTTCTTTATTGGTGTGATTAATTGATGGGACTGCGTTGATTCGGATCAATTCAAGTTAAAAAAAACAAACCTATTCTGATGTTGTTGGAACATTTTTCAAAATGCTGTTATTGCAAGGACATTCACTTTTGTTTTGCACAGTGGTATTCAGTTGGAATATCCTGCTCCTCAGTCGACGAGGCAAGGGCCGAGATCCCTTCACCGGGAGTCACCCCTTGGACAGAAGTTTACGTCAGGGCAATAACTTCACTATAGCCGATTACTTTTGCTTTGCATAGTGGTATTCAGTTGGAACATCCTGCACCTCATTCTACAGGGAAAGAGCCGAGATCCCTTCACCCGGAGTGACCTCTTTAGCAAAGGTTTTCGTCACTATATTTTCATAAAAGCTATCCAGTTCCTTCAACGATATCAAGTTCATTACGTTAAAGGTTTTCGCCAGAAACCATTCATAGCCCTCCGTCGTTTCAGACGGGTAGCACGTAGTATTCAAGCTATGTTTGTTGGCCTTCGTCAAGGCATAGTGTATGGTAGCTGCTTGTTGCCTTTCTGCTGCATAGATAGATGCGTTGGTTTGGGGCAGTCGTATAGCCTTGTTGGCCAAAGTCAAGGGCTTGTGCGGGTGGGCTCAAATTAACCTGGAAAATGACGGGTAGAACTTGACATGTGACTTATGATTTTTTGGCCTTCGTCAAGGTCATAAGAGCATGGGGCAGAAATCACATCGGGAGTTTCTAAAGAAACTGAAACTTGCCAGATATGCGCATACCTTCTGGAGTGTGATGACGTGAGCGGATTCCGTCACGTTATCATGCGATTATAGTTGGATCCCGATTCCCACTGATGAGTTGGTTTACTCCTCGGGTGATCCCGACGAATTCTTCTTTCAGGTTTGGAGGAGAATTTGACGGTACAGTGGGAGGTTTCCAGATTAGATAAATTGGTAACCATTCTGATCTAGGTTAGAGTGCACGCTGATTGTTTCTTTTCTCTCTCTCTTTTGCAGCGACCTTTGACCCGACCCTAAGGCTATGACTCAGTGACCAAAATTAATCGAACCTTCTTAAACACTGGCTTTTGGATTGTCAGAGTTGCAAACCTTATTGCCACTCCTACTCTTACCCTTTTCTCCAGGACACCCCGTATTACTACGAACGTCCACTTCCATTGGACAAAACCATCGTATAGTTAGATACGAACTCGAAGGAATTTATTCGAGGATGGTTTCCGGTTCTGGAGAAAACGAATAGGACTATTCAGTTGTCTTTTCCTTTTACCTTCTCTCAGGTTATGAGTACTTCTTGGTTTAGGAGATAGTACACCTATTACGCAAATTGGATAGTCTTCTTCCAAACCTTAGGCTGGTGCCGAACGGTGGGGAATGAAGAAAACCAATTAGCATAACGATGGTGTACAGAAGGTATTAAGTAAAGACATATCAAGGGATTAGTAAGAGGGCAAAGTAAATTGCGACTGCTATTCACTACCAAACCAAGTATTTATTCGCCAATCCTAAATCACCTTTGTATTTCTCCAGAACACTCCGTATCACTACGAAGATCCACAGTTTATTGGATACTCCATCGTATGGTTATATACGAACTCGAAAGGAACTTGTTCCAGTTCGGGGATGGATTCTGGTTCAGGAGAAATAGGAATAAGGTTTATTCGGTTGTCTTTTATCTTCACCTTCTCTCGCATTCCGAGTGCTCCTAGGATTAGGACAGTACACCCATTATGCTTATTGGATAGTCTTCTTCCAAACCATAGGCTGGTGCCGAACGGTAGGGAAGGAAGAAAACCATTTAGCCTAAGAGGGTGTGCAGAAGGTAATGACTAAAGACATAGAAAGGGATTTGGAAATATGGCAAAAAATTACACGGTTACAGTTGTGAATCTGGATAATGGAAGAGGAATTACTAGGAATACCGGGATACCCCATCGAAACATTTCAATATTTCAGTTTCGCTGTGTACTGTTAAAAGAAAACTGATTTCCAAATCAGATCTTGCTCCAGGGTATGTATTTACCAGGTATGATTCTCACATCTGTATGGTTTTACAGATGAAGAGTGGGAGTAAGTTATTGGGAATTAGGTGATCATCCTCATCGGGATTCGTTGTAATCGGTGATATTTGAGGAAATCGCCTGGGTTGTTTGCCTGACGGCAAATATTTGGTTTTGAATATCCGCTGTTATGCACCAATTTCAAATTGATATATCTGTACGTCTATTTTTATAGAGTGAGATATAACTTTTTGAAATTATGTCTATGACATTTACCTATATCAGTTGATGGTTAGGTAAGGAGCATTAAACAGCGGTGTAATTCTTCTTAACCATAAGTACAGTTTTCATCTTACGACACACAGGGATTGAGTTATCAGACTCAAAGGACTTATACAGAGTATTGTATGTTGTCCAGTGTCCATAAGGACAGAGGGGTTGGTCCTCATACTATATTCGGTTTACTTATGACTTCTCTAGTTTGTAGACAGGTGTTTCGTGCAAACACATGGTCCGAATTTTGAGAAATTATAGGTATATGAATAAAGTAGATAACCAGGTGTTGCAAGTATCGGGATTCTTCAAGGTGATCGAAGATGTAGATACTTGTGTAGGGTATTCAGTTGATAGTAATGATTAAGAGAACTTGCTTCTCTTTCAGGTTACTCATAATTTGAAGCATTCCTGAGTTGAGTAACGCTGATCGGCCTCCTTCCATTTAGTTAACATGCACTGGAGACAGCTGCATGATTTGAATCTGGTTCAATTAAATCAGTGCCTCTAGTTCTATATTGGATATAGTACAATTCATATCTTAACATTGTTAAGGTACGGGGAGTTGTCCGGCTTATGATTAAAACCAGAAACTGAACAACTCAAGGCACGTTTCTGTAATGGCTGTTTGTGGGTTGACCCAGGCTATGACGAGGGTTGAATTTCTACCATCTGGAAGATCAATAGTGATATTGTTCTAGACTCGCCACAGTTTTAATAAAAATGGATTTTTTCATAAAACAGTAGTGGGAGTATGGTAGAACTGGAAGTGATTCTAGAACCACAAACGATTACTGAAGATTTGATAGGAACCTAAAGATTCAATCTGGTTTGACATTCCATTGGCCACTCCGCAGATAAGGTGGGTAACTTCAGGCACCCGAGAGGTACTCCGGTAGCCTCAAGGACGGTGACAGGGAAGTTCTTGTTTACCCAGACTTGCCATTGCTGTTGTTCCAGACTGTGAGACCCGGCAGGAGGATGAGTATAGCGTCGTTCTTAACCGGCTTTAGAAGTGTACGTCTATATGACTCTGCCAGAGGGTTGTCGTGGTCAGTGGGAGCAGCGGAAGCATGGTGGACAAGTGGCTTATGTCTATTTATAGACTAAAGCAGATATAGCGGAGATAGATCATCAATTTCTGATGTGACAGTCATAGGTTTGACTTCATCAGAATAGGGGATGGATCTGTTGAGAAAGTAGTAGGGTGTGATGTCATGGTATTTGGATGACATACACAGAGTAGGAAGTGATATTTCTATACTACGATCGGTTATACTTTGGTCGTCACACAGTGGTTTCTCCACATGGGACTTGGACATTATATCAGACATACTGGTTACTAGTTCTATAGTTTTAGATCTAGATTTGGGTGGTTTCCCAATCATGGTGTCACGACCCGAAATTTGGCCCGTGACCGGCACTTAACCACGTAACGTCTACAGGCGTAACGCGACTAAGTAAGCCGAAAAACCCAGAAATCAAACCAGTGAAAGTATAGAGTGATTTAAGCATTTAATAGAACCAATTACTAAGATAACAATATACGACGCCGTAGCGAAGGAAATGAGCAACAAGTGGGAAACATCACAGATAGAATAAACTGCATATGTAAAGTCGGTTCACAACGAGCTCGACGCCAGAATACAAAATAATATACATCGTCCTCACAACTGGTCTCTAAATCAATACATAAGTGGTAGATGGAGAGTACTAGATACAACAATGTACATAACTGAAAGATAACCAGATACCGTACAAAACCCACCTATGAGCAAATGAGCCAGTACACCAACTGTAGGGGTATCTGTGTCAAAAGATGCAAGAACGCAGCCTGCCGCGACTACTCCGAAGGGAAACCTGCAAACACTGTGGCACAACGGGGGTGAGTTGCCAACTCGTGAATTGGAGCTAACATATAAAGGTAATCACGAGTATGCACGTGCTACGATACTCTAACCTATATCAACAGATAACATCTATATGATGAACTGGATATTCAAAACATGCAACAAGTGCGATCTAATAACATCTCCATGTGATGAGCAAGAAATGTGATAATCAGATATAGCAATGCAATCTAACAACCCTATATAGAATGAACAGGGTATGCAATGATCAGGTATAGCAATGCGATCTAACAACCCTATATAGAATTAACAGGGTATGCAATGATCAGGTATAGCAATGCGATCTAACAACCCTATATAGAATGAACATGGTATGCAATGATAAGGTATAGCAATGTGTACTATATCAGGTACAATAGATACAGGATGAGATATCGATTACTACATACTGAGCATGGGAGATATAACATCTACACGGAATGTCATCGTGGAAAGTATAATCGGTACTCATCAATGCACCCAAATCCCAATACTACTCAGGCGTCGTCATCCTCCTCGGTCCTCAAATCCTGTAAATCTCATATAATCGTGAGTGCCCAACATCGGCACCCAAAATATCAATAAATACTCGTGCCAAGCATCGACATGCAAATCCTCCTTTATAGGGCATCCGTCAGTCCGGATCAGCCCACGGGCTCTGTCTGCGGTATCGGCCCTCGGCCCCGGCAGTACGAGTCGTCCTGTATCCATCTATCGACTCTGGTCGGTATCCTCCGGATAACCGCCAGGTCCAACCAATCACCGGTAGGTAGTAGTCCCTCTGCCAGGCTCACCGTCTACTACACAGCGAAACCGTTCTCGCCCCGGGGTACCATACCGGGTCCACCATGTACCCGTAATCGGCCTCATCCAACTCCTCGATTCGGGTTCACATATATCACTGAAGTACCGAGAAAACACATGGTGGACGCACCGAAATATCATATCCAGGGAAACCGGGTTTTTAAATAATTAACTATTCTCTTTGAAATATCCACGGTTCCCCAAATCCAGAATTAACATGGAAACAACATATCTCAATGCGTAATCTAAGCAAGTATGAAGATATCAATATATGTGTGCACTGGTATGAATATACAGTGTGCATGTGCGCAGGTATGTGTTAGTTATATGTATGCCCTAGAGGCCATTACTGTACATTGGATGTATATTGTAGTGGATGCTGGGACGTATATAGGGAGGACTTTCTTGCTCGACATGATAGTATGCTATCTGGTTGCTCTTTACCTTAACGTGTACACTGATTGTCTCTCTGTTACATGTTGGTAAAGCCCTTAGGATGTGTACTTGACTACCTGGACTATGATGCGGATCATACTAGTGGGGACAAGGTAGTCCATAAGTACATCCTTCAAAGTCCCTAGTCGTGGGTGTATCGAGATGGGGCATCGATATACCAGAGTAGACTAGCGTGTACCTTCTCGACCCATACAGATGGGCGATGGATGATCCCATATCCATTGGTGTTTGACATCGGAGATGATATACGGGTGCTCAGTAGAGACTGGGTACACTGGACGGACTCGTCGAGAACTCCCAGATGGTATTATACCTCACGTCAGATGGCAGTTCTCTGGTGACACGAGTACAGAGTAGTCTGTTGACCCGAGATCGTCATAGAGTCTTGTGCGGTTCCCACTGTGCTTTGATTTCCATCTTACCACGTCCAAGAGGACGTGCAAAACGGTGGTTTTTGGGTACAGTCCCGAGTCACATGGAGGCAATGAGCGATAGGAGGGGATTCGTCTCTCCCGATATAGGGGGTTGATGTTGCGCTGTGTTCGATTGGCTATAACAGGAAATCCCTGGCCAGGGTTGCTGAGATTTACTGGTAAGTGTTACCAGTAGTTTCTCGAATTGTTATAGACCTCATATCGACACGATTTATCAAGCTATTGGGGTCTGACGTTTACCACCCCTAGGCGAGATATGCGACATATCAGACGACGAGACCGGACTGTACGGTAGTGTTACTGGTTGGATTCACTGGAGTGTGAGCGGGCTTGCTCGTCGATCTTCAGATCGCTCAATACCCGGGTGGCCGTTATGTTTAGCAGACCGCTTGCGGCTTGTAGGTGTTTGATATGATCATCATCTGCTACCGGCGTATTGACGAGTCTTTAGAGTCCTACACAGAGGTTTCCTGGCTCAAGCGAAACGAAATGGGAGCGCATATGAGATATGTGCGGGACCGAGAATAATACGGTATGTGATACTGTATTCGATTCTCGCGATGTGACATTGATCGGTTATATGCGATATAGCCGGGTTATCGGATCAAGTGTTGATTCGATAAGTTGTTACTAATGATACTAGCCGGTTATATGCGATATGACCGGATTGTTAAATCAAGTGTTGATTTAATGATTTAATGCATAATTATATATTTGATATATTACTTTGCATTAACTAGTATCGGTTCACTATATAATGGATTTTCTCACTCGGATGTGCGCATTACATATGCGATATGATTTTGTGCACTAGATTGTATCATGTTTGATGATACATGCATTTTGGTTAAATGTAAAGAATTAAACCATGTTTTAAGTGGATAATTAGGGTTTTGATTTCCTTATTCATTTATTAATCTTTTTCTTTTTGGAAAAAGGAAAATAGGAAATGAGATAATGGTTGCTATTTTGTTTGTATTCTTTGAAGCTTCATGAACTTTGACCATAGCAACCATTTTGTCTTCTTATACAAACCCTAACCATTCATCTAACTTGAGTTAACTCTCTACAATTAACCATGGTCTTGTTATGATAAGGTTTGATTATTCATTTCATTTTTAATTAACTTATCATAACTATTATCTTCTTCTTCCTCATTTTTCTTCACTTGAAGAAAGCAAGGTCATCAATGGTGATTGATGATAAAGAGTGAGAAATCCAAAACTAAAGTTTACCCACTTCCTATTTCATCATCCTCTACCTCTTGCCAAGTAGTAGAGTGTGTTTCCTTCACAAGTTTTCGCGACTTGATGAAGTCGGAGCTTGATTTAGCGATGCCTCGACGTAGATCATCTTCGGCATGGACATCGACGACCTAGCTCGCCATTTCTCCGACGAAGCGACACTAGAGCTCGGATTTTGATTTGGACAGCGGAGACGACTTCGTTGCGGAGCCGTGGAGGTGGAGCACCGGATCTACAAAGGTTGTATTTCCGTTAAACTCGTAGTTAAGTTGTTAACTAGTTATCTTTTCGCCTAGAAATCTAGTCTACGATCCGTAGTCGGGTCTCTCGGCACCCATATTTTTTGAATTTGGCATGATCGATGCCTTGTGAGACCTCACTAGAGTGCCTAGGAACCCTACAGTGGTATCAGAGCCTAGCTAGAGCCTTAGGCGAAGTCCCGACGGAATTTGAAGTCCGAACGAACCCGAAACCCCGAACCAAAAATGCTCTCTGTCCAGATTTTAAAATTGTGGATTTTTCAAGATTAAAAATATCCAGAAAATCAAGCAGGGTTTTCTAAGAATTACTGTAAATTTCGAGGACCTAATTCCACTTTCCCACCGCGCTTCCGCGGCATGAGCAAGGCTCATGCGGCGGATCCGCCGCCGTACGGCCACAATATTTAAATTATTTTGTACAGTAATTCTTAGTTTCCAGTGGTGATGTTTCTGGGAATTTTTAATAATTTTTCAAGAGTTGAATTTTCTGCAGTTGTTTTGGGGATTCGTAAGTTCGATCGGATTATCAAATTTTGTCTGTTTAGCTTTCCGGCTAAATTTTAGAATATGTTAAAAAGTTCGACCGGATATAAATACCCAATTTTTCCCCTGTCGGGAAATTTCCATGTGTTGGATTTTTCCGTAGTTTAACGACGTTCTAAGTAGTGCAAGTAACGCGATGGACCCTCTAGAAGACAACAAACCTTAACTCGATTATGTGACCGTCTTGAACTGCCCTTTGAACCTTCGGGTTTGGGGCAGTACGGCGTGCCACATGTGAGGCGTTGGCTTGACCCTTCTACGGCTGGACCGTTGGTACTGAGGCACGAACTGAATGTTGTTAGACTTATTTCATGTGTTGATCTGTATCGGGAAAACTTGGGTGTTTGACTGTTCGATCGAAAAGTTTAACATTTTCTGTTTATCTGGAATGGGATACAATAATTGGAATTCACAAAAGTTATGTGATAACTGAATGAATGTTATAAACATAGCAGTTTAGTCTCACTTGATCGGTTGCCACGGAATTTTGATGTGATCAAAAGTCCGTCGCAATCACGTAGCGTACGCGGATACTCGCCGGGTAAACTTGATAGACAGCCTCACTCCATAGCCCCGACCAAGTGACTGTAGGAGAACCTCGTCGCCGAAAGCATCCGTTCGGGTGCTCGCGGTGGCGGTGTTCCGCCTTGGTTCACTTCGTCGACGGTATCGGGGGTGCGGCCGCCTACTGAAGTTTGCGACGAGCATTCGATCAGGATGTCGGGAATCTTGTTGAATTGCCCGACTTGATATTGAAAAGAGTTTTCGATTTTGATACTAAAATGCGGGGTTTATAATTGTTAGGCATGTGATGTCTAAAGAATTCATTTGGTCAGGCATGCGATGTCTGAGGTGGTTGCGGATTCCAACTGTTGTAGTTTTACACTTTCTTTTTTGTGACCGTAAGTGTAATATGTGATATCGCCGGTTTCGTTGCTATATGTCAACGACAATTGGGATGCGCATATTTACTTACGTTGATGACATGTGATGTTATGTGTTGCTGGATATGTTATATTGGATTATCGTGTTTGAATAGCCGGGGGTTTTTATGTGAGATGAGTGTTTTTCATTTTCATTCATGTAAAAACTTGTATGTAATATTCTTTTATTGGGGCGCTTCCAGGTTGCGGAAGTTGTCACCTTTTGTATATTATTTACTTTTCCGCACTAGGATAGACCCAAGGAGGAGAGCACAAGTAACCGGGTTCTGGAGTCCAGTGAGAGACCAACTCGAGGAGTCGAGGCCGGGTCTCCTAACTCTAGAATTGGTAGGGTTGCTTGCCGCTCTCGTAGGGGTCTAGGGGTGTGGGTTTGGCTATTCATCGTGAACATGGAATCCGTGTTTTATACTGGCTCGTATTGAAAACACGGACGTCCTAGTATATCCAATATTTCATATGTTTCTTCTGCTGCGATATCTGTGATGTGATCATGTGATGTTCTGTGATAGATAAAGTATATAGTATATATGATATATTATATAGCCGTTACTTATGTTTTACACACGCGCTAGCCCTGCCCCGCTCTATCGTTAGTTACCTAACCTAACGGTGCACGAGGGGACATCGAGGCGAATGCGGATGGCATAAGTGTACGTCGTATTTATCTGTGATGTTTAGGTACTTAAATGATGGGACTTCATTAATGTGATTAATGAAAGTAAAAGAAACCTAAGATGTTGTAGAATCGAATTTCAAAATAAAACAGGTAGCTACAGTTCTTTCTTTGCACAGCGGTATATGTGATATATCCTGCACCTTATTCGATGAGGAAAGGACCGAGATCCCTTCACCGGGAGTGACTCCTTTAGCAATAACTGGCAGATGCTATACACTCGGTTTGTCTTTTGAGAGCTTTTAAGAGTTCTTCTTTGCACAGTGATATATATGATATATCCCGCACCTCTTTCGACGAGGAAAGGACCGACGATCCCTTCATCGGGAGTGACTCTTTTAGCAAAACTAGAAAAGCCTCAAAAGCACTCCATTTCAAAACCATTCGATCCTACAACGATATCAAGTTCATTACGCAATAGGTTTTCAGAAAAACCTGTCGTAGCCCTCCGTCATTTCAGATAAGTACTAGTTAGTATTCGTGCTACGGTAGTTTGGCATTCGTCAAGGCGTAGTGTGCGGTAGCTAACTAGTATTTATCTGCTTATGCATATGATGCAGATTGGATTAGGGTATTCGTACGGCGTTGTTTGGCATTCGTAAAGGGTCGTGTGGGTGGGTTTAATTCGATCAGGAAATGACGGGTTGAACTTGACTAGCATCCTATGGTTTGTTGGCCTTTGTCAAGGTCATAGGAGGTTAGGGGCAAAATATTATCGGGAATTTCAAGTGTTGAAATTTGCAATGAGATTGCATACCTTCTATGAGATAGTTGGATCCCGATACCCGCTGCGAGTAAGAGTTACTCTTGGGAGAGTTTTATACATTACAATTAGCCGATCAAGTAGGTGTCTAGAAAGGTGTCAACGGGGTTACGCCTCTGGGAAAACGAGGTTTACATTAATTAGGTTCGTGCGAAAGCACGGGGGACCTCCCTCAAAGTACCGACACTGGCCTGGCTGAAAGATTGGCGAACTTGTAGTGTGTAATTAATCCCGGCTAGTCTTTCCTTTTAAGGTTTGAAGGAAGATTTGATAAAAACCAGTGGGAGCCATCCTGATTAGATAAAATAATAACCAATCTATTCTTGACAGAGCGCACGCTGAGTGTTTTCTTCTCTCTCTCTCCTGGTAGCGACCATATCACGCCTTAATCAAGATAATAAAACGGATATTTGACCGAACCCGCTTGTTATACTGAGCTGGGGAACGTTGGTCCCGCTCCAACTTATAATTGTTATAAGACAAAGCAGGAAATTGGGGAATACCAGATTTCCCGTGCCGCCCAAACGAAGAGAGTGCATGCTGATGCATCATCTTTGGGTGTGTTCATTATAAAGAACTGTTTCTCAGTATCCTCCGAATCCATGGTATATGATACCGGATCAGGATCCCAGATATGTAAGATGTTACATAGGGCTACAAAAGGATAGAAAAACTGAGAACGGGTGATAAATTTCATGAGGCAGAAAACGGGGCAAGTGTTGCAGCCAAGTCTGTTGGTCACTGTCACCCTGTATTGTAATACATTGATTCTGAATGAATGTTATTAGATACCGAACCTGATATACAAAATCATATCTGTCTCTTTATTAGTAAAGAAACGATAAAATTCTGTATTGTTGGATAATGTTTTGAACATTTCCTATATCAAAAGTTGATCGGTTCAGGCACGTTATCTAAAAGCATTGATGTTCTAAATCAAACCACAGTTCTTAGTATACAGAACACACACAAGAGGAAGAGTTCAGAAATGAACGAATCCTTCTTGAGGTATTGTAGACTAGGTCAGATCAATGTAACCCGACTAGCTGGAGTTACATATAGATGCATATTTAAATCAGTTTGAATTTACATCTTGTGAAACTCGCCAGTCATGTCACAAAGATAAGATGACCACAGCTCTGTTTATTGGAAACAGAGAAAGAGTTAGTGAACTCTTGGGATGATACATGTTGATGTATGTAGGTCCCCTGTCTACACATACCAGGATTGGTTCTTTATACTTCATTACGTTCTCTGATGATCTCTTTAGATTCAGACCTATGTTCCTGTTGAAACACAAGTCCGAACCTTTTGAGATATTCACAGAATATAAGCGAGAAGTAGAGAACCAAAATATGGGTATAAGTATTATGTCCTTTGATGTGATCAAGGAGGAGAATACTTGAGCACGGAAATCCTGGTCTATTCTAAAGGAGAATGAGATTCTCTCTCAGCATTACTCCTCCGTATACACCATAGCACGACGGTATATCGGGGCGGAGCAACAACACCCTATGTGATATGGTGTGCTCTATGATGAGTACTACTGAGTTACCTATTTCCTTTTGAGGGTTATGCACTTATGAAGATACATACCTATTGAATAGGGTTCTAATCAAATCAGTTGCCTACCGCTTCATATGAGATATGGAAACGGAAGAGCCCATATCTTAAGTTAGTTAAGATTTGGGTTGTCCGGCCTATGTCTAAAAGCAAAATCCGGACAAGCTCGAGGCAAGGTCTGTAATGTACAACTGGAAAGGTTCCAGCTATACAATTTGCAGGAGATGATTTGGTAGAACCGAAGGATTCAGTAGATTCCAACGAACCTCAGCCTCTCCGCCGATCTAGTAGGGTTCCTCACCCACCTGAGAGATACTTTGGTTTCTCTATGACAGTGGGAGCGAGGATTGCATCATGAGATGATGACCCAACTAGTTTCGAGCTGGCCATCGGGAGTAAGACTCTGTAAGAATGGATGGATGCTTAGCGATCTGAGATGGAATCCTTATACACCAACAAAGTATGGACTTTGGTTGCTATATCTGAAGGGTTAAATCCCCATCAGGAGCAAGTATATCTTGAGAAGTTATTTGGCGTACATGGAAGAGTTGAGACTTTTAAAGCTAGACTTCTTAAAGGTTTTCGTCATCGACCAGGCGTGGATAATGATGAAACCTTTTCCAGTATCTATGCTTAAGTCCATCCAGATCCTACTTGCCACGGCTACATACCATGACTACGATATCTGGCGGTTGGGTGCCATGACATCTTTTCTAAATGATGTTTTAGAAGAAAACGTCTATAAGTACACAGCCAGAGGGCCTCGTAGACAGTGGGAGCAGCGGAAACGTGTGCCAGATGCTTTATAGGATAAAGCAGGCATCGCGGAGTTGGAACATCTGTTTTGATGAAGTAGTCAAAGAAGTTGACATCATCAAAATGGTAGATGAACCTTGTATAAACAAAAAGGTAGTAGGGAGTATGGTGGTGATCCTCGTAGAGTACGTGGATGACATACTCTTGATAAGAAAGGAGTTTCTTATGCTACGCTCGATCAATCTCCGTTTATCACAAAGATTCTCCATATAGGATCAAAATGATACCTCCTAAATCCTGAGTTTTAGATCTATGAGATAGATTTAATTGGATGTTAGGATTCTCACTAGTTGTAATGAGATGATATCAATAGATCCAGGGGAGAATCGCTGGAAGGGTTCCAGGGTGATAAAGACGACTGAATGTCAGTCGCAGGCATTGTCTTTACCCTCAGTAAAGGGACGGTATGTTGGAAGAGTTCCAAGCTAGATACCGTGACGTACTAGACGATAAAGGCAGGATACATCGCTACTTAAGATGCTACCAAAGAGGCTGTTTGGATGTATAATGGTTCATGAGATGAACTATGTTCCTCCCATTGTGTGACAATGGAGTTGTGGCTTTTGCCAAGGAACGTCCGTCCCATCAGTGATCCAGACTTATTCTAAGGCAGTATCACCTGATCATGGAGATGGTTGATCTCCAGGGTGATCGAGGAAAGGAGAGCAGACTTAGAGGATAACGCAGCGGATCCACTCACGAAGGCCTATTCCCAGAGAGAGACTTTTATGGGATGGTTGAGTATGAGATACTACAACCACTGCTACAGATGGCCCTAGTGCAAGTGGGAGATTGTTAGTTATATGTATGCCCTAGAGGCCATTACTGTACATTGGATGTATATTGTAGTGGATGCTGGGAAGTATATAGGGAGAACTTTCTTGCTCGACATGATAGTATGCTATCTGGTTGCTCTTTACCTTAACGTGTACACTGATTGTCTCTCTGTTACATGTTGGTAAAGCCCTTAGGATGTGTACTTGACTACCTGGACTATGATGCGGATCATACTAGTGGGGACAGGGTAGTCCATAAGTACATCCTTCAAAGTCCCTAGTCGTGGGTGTATCGAGATGGGGCATCGATATACCAGAGTAGACTAGCGTGTACCTTCTCGACCCATACAGATGGGCGATGGATGATCCCATATCCATTGGTGTTTGACATCGGAGATGATATACTGGTGCTCAGTAGAGACTGGGTACATTTGACGGACTCGTCGAGAACTCCCAGATGGTATTATACCTCACGTCAGATGGCAGTTCTCTGGTGACACGAGTACAGAGTAGTCTGTTGACCCGAGATCGTCATAGAGTCTTGTGTGGTTCCCACTGTGCTTTGATTTCCATCTTACCACGTCCAAGAGGGCGTGCAAAACGGTGGTTTTTGGGTACAGTCCCGAGTCACATGGAGGCAATGAGCGATAGGAGGGGATTCGTCTCTCCCGGTATAGGGGGTTGATGTTGCGCTGTGTTCGATTGGCTATAACAGGAAATCCCTGGCCAGGGTTGCTGAGATTTACTGGTAAGTGTTACCAGTAGTTTCTCGAATTGTTATAGACCTCATATCGACACGACTTATCAAGCTATTGGGGTCTGACGTTTACCACCCCTAGGCGAGATATGCGACATATCAGACGACGAGACCGGACTGTACGGTAGTGTTACTGGTTGGATTCACTGGAGTGTGAGCGGGCTTGCTCATCGATCTTCAGATCGCTCAATACCCGGGTGGCCGTTACGTTTAGCAGACCGCTTGCGGCTTGTAGGTGTTTGATATGATCATCATCTGCTACCTGCGTATTGACGAGTCTTTAGAGTCCTACACAGAGGTTTCCTGGCTCAAGCGAAACGAAATGGGAGCGCATATGAGATATGTGCGGGACCGAGAATAATACGGTATGTGATACTGTATTCGATTCTCACGATGTGACATTGATCGGTTATATGCGATATAGCCGGGTTATCGGATCAAGTGTTGATTCGATAAGTTGTTACTAATGATACTAGCCGGTTATATACGATATGACCGGATCATTAAATCAAGTGTTGATTTAATGATTTAATGCATAATTATATATTTGATATATTACTTTGCATTAACTAGTATCGGTTCACTTTATAATGGATTTTCTCACTCGGATGTGCGCATTACATATGCGATATGATTTTGTGCACTAAATTGTATCATGTTTGATGATACATGCATTTTGGTTAAATGTAAAGAATTAAACCATGTTTTAAGTGGATAATTAGGGTTTTGATTTCCTTATTCATTTATTAATCTTTTTCTTTTTGGAAAAAGGAAAATAGGAAATGAGATAATGGTTGCTATTTTGTTTGTATTCTTTGAAGCTTCATGAACTTTGACCATAGCAACCATTTTGTCTTCTTATACAAACCCTAACCATTCATCTAACTTGAGTTAACTCTCTACAATTAACCATGGTCTTGTTATGATAAGGTTTGATTATTCATTTCATTTTTAATTAACTTATCATAACTATTATCTTCTTCTTCCTCATTTTTCATCACTTGAAGAAAGCAAGGTCATCAATGGTGATTGATGATAAAGAGTGAGAAATCCAAAACTAAAGTTTACCCACTTCCTATTTCATCATCCTCTACCTCTTGCCAAGTAGTAGAGTGTGTTTCCTTCACAAGTTTTCGCGACTTGATGAAGTCGGAGCTTGATTTAGCGATGCCTCGACGTAGATCATCTTCGGCATGGACATCGACGACCTAGCTCGCCATTTCTCCGACGAAGCGACACTAGAGCCCGGATTTTGATTTGGACAGCGGAGACGACTTCGTTGCGGAGCCGTGGAGGTGGAGCACCGGATCTACAAAGGTTGTATTTCCGTTAAACTCGTAGTTAAGTTGTTAACTAGTTATCTTTTCGCCTAGAAATCTAGTCTACGATCCGTAGTCGGGTCTCTCGGCACCCATATTTTTTGAATTTGGCATGATCGATGCCTTGTGAGACCTCACTAGAGTGCCTAGGAACCCTACAGTATGAAGATATCAATATATGTGTGCACTGGTATGAATATACAGTGTGCATGTGCGCAAGTATGAAGATATAAATATATGTGTGCACTGGTATGAATATACAGTGTGCATGTGCGCAGGTATGAAGATATCAATATATGTGTGCACTGGTATGAATATACAATGTAAGTAGTACAAATATGGGTATGTGTGCATATGTGCCCAAATATGGATATAAAATATGCTGTTATGCGGCAAATCATGACAACATCATTATGGTGGAATCAGTATGATATATGATTTATAGCAATCCTATAATGTGAGTGTCATGGCAATCACTAACGGTGTGAGTGTAGCATATCAATCGTGCTCGTGCGACTTGAACCGTTAGTGACAGTGCAGTGTCCTATGTTATCATTTCTATATGCAACAAAAGGGTAAGCTACTACAGTCCATATGAACATCTACAATCTAATATCCTAACATGCCCTGACGCTTAACGCCATACGGGCGATTTCCCCATAGATGTTAAATCTACTCACCTGGTCGTGCCCTACTCGTAGCCGACCACCCGCTTCCCTTTCTTAACTTCGTCCGACGTACTCGCCTGCGAACTTGGAATTACACAAGAATCCATATATTAGCAACTATCTCGCAAACGCGATATCGAAGTCAAACGATACGCTCGCGTCGCGAACTAAACGCGCATGTGTACGATACGCTAAACGTGTGCACGCGTCTAAAACTAACCCCGACACGCCGCGATACGCTGAATCATGGAACCCTCTCGCGTATCGCGCCGATCGCGCGAACCAAACGTACTAGAAATACGATATAACGTCCCAGATTCTACCCAGGCTAACAACTTACAAAACTATATATACCACTGGCCTAAAAATAACAACAGACTCCTACCCATGCAAACATCACCCCAAAATTCCCCTATCTGGCCGCAAATTGCGGGCAGAATGAATAAACCGGCGGCCTCGCTATGAGGTGGGGGTCTCGGTCTCTGGTGGTCTGGTCTATACCTTGTATACAAGCTCCAATTAACTCAATTTCAACCTGAACTACTCGGGCCTAAAGCAGATCACAGAGATCCAAAAAGTTCATTTAAAAACACTAAATTTGCACAATTAGAAACCCTATGGTATTTTGGTGTAATCTGGGGTCTAACTAGGTTTACATAGTCTTAATAACACCTAATTTGGCTAGGTTAGCCAATACTAACAGCACTAAACCATAAGTCCACACAATTCACCATTTCAAGCACAAAATCACACTTTTTACATAAACCGAAGCAAAACCTACGTAAGTTAAACAATCTAGAGGGTTAGGCTCAAGATTATACCTTACTAGACCCTATGAAGCAGGAAGAGGGAGGAGGAGGAGGAGAAGAGGTGAGCTGCTGTGGCTGCTGCTGCCTACTGTGCTGCTGCTGTAGTTGTTGTTGATGCTGATGCTTCTGCAGCTGATGCTGGTGCTGCGGCTGCTGATGATGCTGCCGCAGCTGCTGCCTCTCTCTCTCTCAGCTGAGTGTGTGTGTGTGAGAGAGAGTTATGAGAATGAGAAGTGAGAGTGAGAAAATGAGGCCCCAAGTCAACAACCCGCTCTCTCTTTCCCTCTCTCTTCATTTAATGAGCATGGCTCAAGCCATGCCCATACTCCCTCTCTCATGCACCAAGTCAACAAAAGAAAAAGAAAAGAATTTCAAATAACAAAATACACAAATAAATAAAACCCAATTAAATCCCAAAACACTTAATACAAAACTTAAAATGGCTTAGGAATTGGTTAGTCCACCATGGTTGTTAATCATGGTTTAACCCCATCTCCTAACCCTAGTTTACATGCACATGTGTGTGTGCGCCTAGAAAAATTCTAATAAAATATTCATTAATTAGAATAAAATATCAGAAACTTAATTTGGTAAACTTTTTACCAAAAACTATCTATTAAAGTATATTTAACCCATAAACATGACCTAAGGTGTTACAATCTTCCCCCCTTAAAGAAAATTCGTCCCCGAATTTTAAAATACAAAGCTACGCATACCTTCAGAGGGATGAGGGAACTTCTGCCGCACCTCGCCCTTAGCCTCCCAAGTGACCTCTTAACCGTTTGGGATGCACCCAAATACCTTTACTGATGGCAAGACTTTTGATCGAAGTTTCTTCACCTGTCGGTCCAATATTACGACTTGCTGTTTGGTGAACGAAGGATCACACTCGAACTAAATGGTCTGGCACTGGGTCTAAAGAGAAAGGTCCTGAAGGTAATTGCAAAGTATCGACATGGGGAATACGGGGTGAATATTCAATAATCTAGGTGGAAGTGCCAAACTTAAGGCAACGAACCAACTCGCCTTAGGGATCCTAAAAAGACTTACTATCCTGGAAAGCTTCCCAAAACTCAACATGTCATTTATCGGAAATTTCCGTGGGAATACATGATTTGCCATTGCGAACTTGAATCTGCGACCCTCTTGGTCAGCATCTGATCTCTATCCGCAATAGACCATTCACACCCTGACCCAAATCAACCGGGTCATTTCCGAAATTTCTAAACTAGCTGAGGTCCAATAATCCTATAACACGGAGTTAGGAAAACAGACTGGTGATCGACACGACCTAAACTCTAAACCTAAAGGTTACCAATTGGAGTGTCTCCTGATAACTGCTATCAAAGGAGAACCCTATTGATGGCAAACGACGATCCCCAACTGCCGACAACAATCTCTACATACACAAAACTTAACAAGAACAACTGAGTATCACCGGATGACAAGCATCCGAATTTAGTCACATCCTGACAACTCCTGGGTGGACATCATAATGAATTTCGGGGAGATCTGCTCCCGTTCCCTCTTCGGAACGGTTAAAGGTTGCAACTCTCCCGTCAGTCTCAGTTGCTCAACTCAAGCACACAACAAGACAGACACCTTGAAACGAATCCCAAGACTTCTCTTTCTATCCCTGCCTACCCGTAACTACCTTACAAGTCACGTTAACAGTTGGTGGGGCTTGAATGAGTACAGAGAGTTGACCGATATGCCTGCCTTAGGATTCCACGTCTCTTCCCCATAATATTAGGTACACAAGTGTCTCTCTAACCTAGCACACCCTTGCCACAAGTCAAGGATTCCAAATCATTACCCAGCCGAGTAGGCTCCAATATCTCGGACGAACGAGCGTCAGCGGGCAGTGCCTCGCGAAAGCGATTTAAGAAAAGTGGTCGGGCGCGGACATGAGCAAGTTGTCTTCTCAGTAAAGACGAACTCAAGCTATACACAACGATCGCACAAGAACTGTGAATCTGCGGAGGACTATCACCACAATCAAATTTCGCCGCAGGAAAATGTACATTTAACTCTGGTGGTCCGTGAAAATCTGACACGACTCTCAAACGAGTGGTGTCTTTAAATTTCCAGCGCAAAACCATCACGGCCATCTCCAGATCATGAGTGGGATATCCTTCTCGTACTTCCTACAAATGTAGGGAAGCAAAAGCGATAACTCCATTGTGTCACCTCAGTACACCTTCGAAGCCTACTCACGAAACATCACAGTTAAACCACCAGGTCGCCCGAACCAAAAGCAAAGAAGGAGCTGATGCAGTTGTTAACCGAGTCTTCAACTGCGGAAACTCCGTACACAAGCCTCAGTCCAAAGAAAAGAAACCTCCAATCCGGTCAATTTAGTCAACGGTGCAGCATTACACTAGCAATCCTGGAAGAAACAGTGGTTAAGAACCTGCTAAGCTCAAAAATCTGCGGACCGCCGTCCTGCTCACAATTTTGGGCCTAAGCTGTACGGCCACGATCTGCCTCGAAACCATACAAAACCGTCTCCGTAACTACAAGACCTAGGAGTCAACACAAACAAGCTTGAAGGGAACACTCCGAGAATCTAGCAAACCGCTGGGGGCTCTCCCAGTATCCGTATAACAGCTCCTCAAGTGCTATTCCTATCCCTCAAGACACACCTTAAAAAGAGCAAAATGTCGTAAATGACACAACCATAACTGGTCGAGGAATGGCCCAAAGAAAACCAGTTCATCACACCTACGAATGCTGCTAGAGCATTGGTGAGTCCAGTGACACACCCAAAACACACACAGCCCATAGCACGCACAAGACAGTCTTCGGAATGTCATCCCTCCGAACCCGCAACAATGATGACCCGATCCCTAACCAACTTAGACAAAGTCTCGCACTCTGGTGCTGATCGAAGAAATCGTCAATGCGAGGTACAGGATACTTATCCGCACCGTAGGCCGATTCAAGTGACGATCCATCAATACAAAACCTCAATCTGTCGTTTTTCTCCTTGACGAACAGAAATGGGAGCTTCCTAAATGCGAAACACTCAGACGCACAACTCCCTCAACAACCACTCTGCAGCAGATCCTTGGCTCCTTAAGCTTCGCCGGCTCCTCTGGAACGACGTCGGAAAAATTCTCGCACGAAAGAAAACCGGTCCAACAAACCAACTGTGGCTACAACATCACGAAAAACGCCAAGAATCCACGACATCTCCTCAGAGCCGACTAGCGAACAAGGCTGAATTCAAGCTGTAAGAGGCGGCACCACTATCCATCTGCACAACAAGAACTGACTTGCCCGGGAAAACAAAACCTAATTGTTTCCTCACGGTAGTCCACAACGCCTAGCACGTAGCTAACCAGTCCGTGCCCAGGAGATCGCCAAATCCAACATCTTTAGGAGGATCAAAAAGACAGACGGATCTCTATCTCCTATCCGATGGGCACACGACTGAATTACGTATCGCGCAACAAAAGGATTGCTGACAGAAGTTAACACAACAAACAGCTGATCTACCTAGCATGACTCTCGTCCTAAACTCGGCACGAAGTGTGTAAGCATACGAGTGCAACAAAAGGACATACTGAAAGGGTACCTGTAGGCTCCGCATTGGACGCCCTCGCATCCAGATGAGTCGAAGCGAAAACTTATGCCTGTCCTTCATCTGCGACTGATCAAACTCCTCCTCTACTAGCCTGACCCCTCTGTGCGAACCCTCCACATCCACGACGTCTCAGAATACGACCCTGACGTGGTATGAAGGAACACTGCCTGATGAGGTGTTGAAGGCTTCCGCATCGTAAACACCTACGCGCTGAATGCTGTTCTTCCTGGGGATGGAAGCCAGACGACTGTCCTCGTCCTAAGCCTCTGCTCTGGGCTGGTACACCAGTACGATTCCACAACTGTTCCGGAACTCTCACGGTCTCTGGAAGACGTGTCTCGTAAACGAGGGCTGCCTCCACCGGTGCTATGTAGGGGACGGAATACTGCATGATGATCGCAAGGAACAACTGGGTAACAGGGGTGACAACCATCTGTCGCTGCGCTCGAACGACCTCTACCAATGAGCTCATCGTCTGGCGCAAGCTCTGCATCTCTGCCACTAGTCTAGCGATCTGATCTGTCGTAGGAGAAACAATCTGTCATTGTACAACAGGGGTACTACTCGGATCAGTCCTCGTCTCAAATAAATCAACTCGAACCTCGGCCCTCCCGGCCTCTCTCTACACCCTCGTAGTCCTTGGCGGCATAATGGCTGAAAAGTAGGTAGGATTCGATGAGGATACGAAAATCGAATCACAAGGATGTATACGATCATAAAAGAAATTCAATCAATAAGTCCTAAGGTCGCTTAGGCGGAGTACCGTGTCATGAGTATGCCGCGGAACATACGCACGCTACGCCACTCTGCTGCAGCTACCTACTCCATCATACCAGGGTCATCCTACACTCCGAAGGTAAAACCTACGCTCCGATACCAACTTTGTCACCCAAAATATCAATAAATACTCGTGCCAAGCATCGACACGCAAATCCTCCTGTATAGGGCATCCGTCAGTCTGGATCAGCCCACGGGCTCTGTCTGCGGTATCGGCCCTCGGCCCCGGCAGTACGAGTCGTCCCGTATCCATCCATCGACTCTGGTCGGTATCCTCCGGATGACCGCCAGGTCCAACCAATCACCGGTAGGTAGTAGTCTCTCTGCCAGGCTCACCGTCTACTACACAGCGAAACCGTTCTCACCCCGGGGTACCATACCGGGTTCACCATGTACCCGTAATCGGCCTCATCCAACTCCTCGATTCGGGTTCACATATATCACTCTAGTACCGAGAAAACACATGGTGAACGAACCGAAATATCATATCAAGGGAAACCAGGTTTTTAAATAATTAACTATTCTCTTTGAAATATCCACGGTTCCCCAAATCCAGAATTAACATGGAAACAACATATCTCAATGCGTAATCTAAGCAAGTATGAAGATATCAATATATGTGTGCACTGGTATGAATATACAGTGTGCATGTACGCAGGTATGAAGATATCAATATATGTGTGCACTGGTATGAATATACAGTGTGCATGTACGCAAGTATGAAGATATCAATATATGTGTGCACTGGTATGAATATACAGTGTGCATGTGCGCAGGTATGAAGATATCAATATATGTGTGCATTGGTATGAATATACAGTGTAAGTAGTACAAGTATGGGTATGTGATGCATATGTGCCCAAATATGGATATAACATATGCTGTTATGCGGCAAATCATGACAACATAAATAAGGTGGAATCAGTATGATATATGATTTATAGCAATCCTAAAATGTGAGTGTCATGGCAATCACTAACGGTGTGAGTGTAGCATATCAATCGTGCTCGTGCGACTTGAACCGTTAGTGACAGTGCAGTGTCCTATGCTATCATTTCTATATGCAACAAAAGGGTAAGCTACTACAGTCCATATGAACATCTACAATCTAATATCCTAACACGCCCTGACGCTTAACGCCATACGGGCGATTTCCCCGTAGATGTTAAATCTACTCACCTGGTCGTGCGCTACTCGTAGCCGACCACCCGCTCCCCTTTCTTAGCTTCGTCCGACGTACCCGCCTACGAACCTGGAATTACACAAGAATCCATATATTAGCAACTATCTCGCAAACGCGATATCGAAGTCAAACGATACGCTCGCCTCGCGAACTAAACGCGCGTGTGTACGATACGCTAAACGTGTGCACGCGTCTAAAACTAACCCCGACACGCCGCGATACGCTGAATCATGGAACCCTCTCGCGTATCGCGCGTATCGCACGAACCAAACGTACTAAAAATACGATATAACGTCCCAGATTCTACCCAGGCTAACAACTTACAAAACTATACATACCACTGGCCTAAAAATAACAACAGACTCCTACCCATGCAAACATCACCCCAAAATTCCCCTATCTGGCCGCAAATTGCGGCCAGAATGAATAAACCGGCGGCCTCGCTATGGGGTGGGGGTCTCGGGCTCTGGTGGTGTGGTCTATACCTTGTATACAAACTCCAATTAACTCAATTTCAACCTGAACTACTCGGGCCTAAAGCAGATCACAGAGATCCAAAAAGTTCACTTAAAAACACTAAATTTGCACAATTAGAAACCCTATGGTAATTTTGTGTAATCTGGGGTCTAACTAGGTTTACATAGTCTTAATAGCACCTAATTAGGCTAGGTTAGCCCATACTAACAGCACTAAATCATAAGTCCACACAATTCACCATTTCAAGTACAAAATCACACTTTTTACATAAACCGAAGCAAAACCTACGTAAGTTAAGCAATCTAGAGGGTTAGGCTCAAGATTATACCTTACTAGACCCTATGAAGCAGGAAGAGGGAGGAGGAGGAGAAGAGGTGAGCTGCTGTGGCTGCTGCTGCCTGCTGTGCTGCTGCTGATGCTGTAGTTGCTGCTGAAGCTGATGCTTCTGCAGCTGATGCTGGTGCTGTGGCTGCTGATGATGCTGCTGCAGCTGCTGCCTCTCTCTATCTCAGCTGAGTGTGTGTGAGAGAGAGAGAGAGTTATGAGAATGAGAAGTGAGAGTGAGAAAATGAGGCCCCAAGTCAACAACCCCCTCTCTCTTTCCCTCTCTCTTCATTTAATGAGCATGGCTCAAGCCATGCCCATACTCCCTCTCTCATGCACCAAGTCAACAAAAGAAAAAGAAAAGAATTTCAAATAACAAAACACACAAATAAATAAAACCCAATTAAATCCCAAAACACTTAATACAAAACTTAAAATGGCTTAGGAATTGGTTAGTCCACCATGGTTGTTAATCATGGTTTAACCCCATCTCCTAACCCTAGTTTACATGCACAAGTGTGTGTGTGCCTAGAAAAATTCTAATAAAATATTCATTAATTAGAATAAAATATCAGAAACTTAATTTGGTAAACTTTTTACCAAAAATTATCTATTAAAGTATATTTAACCCCTAAACACGACCTAAGGTGTTACACTTGGGTACTTAGACAGCATTCTAAGAGTATTTAGAATGGACGACTCCTGGCACGGTAGTGTACCTGCAGGTGATAGTGTCACCCTCTCTAAAGGTGTCTTACAGACTAAAGGGGAGAGGGATGTGCATGATTGGCAGATCACTTGCTCAGGCAATTGAGTCAATCATGAGATGTCAAGTACCACACCAGATGTTGTTCTTGCACTAGATGCAATAAGTTGACATTGATCCTATCCTTGAGAAACAGTCGGAAGAAGTTTTAGAACATAAGTGAATGTTCTAGGGATATGATAACGACAGCCTCATTCGGGAGACAGTTATCATTCCAGGCTTCCAAGGTGACCTGGACGACAAGGAGGTTGTCAGAGTTATAGTTTTTCCCTCTGACGAGGGGCGGTATTGTGGACAGGTGGTCCAGGAGGATACTGAGGGAGGCATGGCGCAGCATACTGATTAAGTTCAGTTGACGATACAGTCTAAGAAGTTTGGATTTGGAGTTCATTTATGAGCTAGGTCCCATCAGACATCCAGACACATTCTAAGACAGGTATTGCTCATTTCGGGAGATGGCTTTCTCCGTGAACTTGAGATATAGAGAGACATAGAAAGAAACATCATAGCGGATCCACTCGCTGAGGCTATTCCACGAATGCAATAGTTTCGCAAACGGGATTTGTGAGACTGACTAGTAGAGGAGTTGGGTGTTCGGTATCACACGGGATGTGAGTATGAGACATCGCAATAATTAGCCTTGAGTGCAAGTTGGAGATTGTTGGAGATAGTGCCCTCAGAGTCAATTATTGGATCACAGGCATGCGATTGCAATGATTGAGGGAGGACCTATCCCGGTAGGACAGTCTTACTCAAGATGATAGTATGCTATCTGGTTTACCTTTATCATCGTGTACTGCTTTAGGTGACCTTACAGGTCACTATTGCACGTTGATAGAGCCCCTAGAATTCATGCTTGACTGCCAGCAGTATGAGGGCGATCATATACGTGGGAGCTGGTAGTCTATAAGCACATCCTTAAAAGGTCCCTAGTCGTGGGAGTTTCGAGACAGGGCATCGATACTCCAGAATAGACTAGTGTATACAGTCGAGACCCCGAAAAGGGCGGTGGCCGGTCTCACAAGCCACTGGTGTCAGTTGGTTCACCTAAGATGTATATAGGTGCTCATTGGGTTATGAGTACACCGGACAGGACTCGCCGGGAACATGCTAGTTGGTCTTATACCTGACGTCAGATAGCAGTTCCCTGGTGACATGTGTACAGGTTAGTTCATCGACCTGAGGATCGTCATTTGTCTCGTGTGAGTTCCCACTGTACTTTGATTACTACCCTACCACGCTCAAAGGAGACGTGCAAACAGGTTTTAGTTGGGTACAGTCCCGAGCCACATGGAGGCAGTGAGCGGATCTGCACGGGTTCGTCTCTCCCGGTATTGGGAGTGAGGTCGCGCTGTGTCTAGGAGAGCCATTACACGAAGTCCTTGGCCAAGGCAGGACATTTACTGGTAGGTATTCCAGTAGTATCTCAGGGTGTTCTGGGCCACACTCCGACACGACTTGTACCGCTTTTGGGGGTCTGACTTTTACCAACCCCTAGGCCCGCCATGCGATGCTCATAGACGAACGGACCGGACTGTACGGATATTGTCACTGACAGGCTCAGTAGGGTGTCAGGATGAGTTCGCTCGTCGACGTCCCTTTTGGTCAATAGCTGGTGGCCCGTCACGTATGGCTAATACCTCTGGCGTGCTAGTGGTTAAATCCACAGCCATAGTATTGATGAGTCTTTAGAGTCCTTCGCAGACAGTTGCTCAAGTTTCGGGCGAAACGCTGTAGAGGCCGTATGGAGATATGGCAGGGTTCGATCAGATACGTGCGGTATTGCACGGATCATGATCGGACGGTTAATACTAGCGGGCTTTGCTTTAAGCCGGATCCTAGTATTGTATAGTGTAGATTTTGTCTCATTGCATTTGTATTTCGGTCGGAATACAAATACGGGTATGTATATACAGTAGCGGGGTTTTTCCTGTAATTTATTACGGGATCAGTTTTCTGAAGTTGCCAGTTTGTTTTCCGTTTCAGCCATATTTCTTTGTATCTTTCATTGGCTGAAGATTGGTGGAGGAGGGATTATTTGCATTTGTGCAAATAAGTATTTTGGAGGGTTGTCTTTCCATATTGTTGTATCATGATAATTCCTCCACCATTTGACTTCATTTGACTTCTTCTTCTTTTCATCATGGTTGTTGATGATTAGGTTATTGGAGTGTTGGTTTTCGAGTAATCATGGTTGTTGATGATTTGGTTGTTGGAGTGAGGTTCTTTGATTGTGATCATTGCTTATTATCATGACTTTTTCCCTCTCTTGGATTATGCTTGTGGCTACCTCATTCATACACTCTCACTCTCACACACTCCATTCACTCTCCCCACTTACATGGCCGGCCAAAGATAATGAGGGGCTGTCTAAATTTTGCAAGAGGGATTTTTGGTCTTTTGGCTTCACAAAAATCCCAAGTTCATCTCCAAAAAGGTTTAGTTCATTTCCTCCACCAAAGGCAACTTCCTCAAACCCCAAATGAGACATAGAGCACTACATGTATTTTACAGCAAATCTTGGGCACGTCGACTCGCCAACTTCGTGCCCGAGTTGCCTCGGTCCAGTGGTAGGAGCTCGTAAAAGAAGCCGGCGATGTGGTGCCCTTCCGGCGAGGAGATGAAGACCGGAGATTCCGCGGGGAGATCGGGACAACGACGAGAAGACCGAAGGACACGGATCGCTTGGTATATCTCTCTACCCATTCTTTAGTTAGCTCGGACTAGTTTAATGGCACGATCCGGGTTTATAGTGTGCGGTGGTGCCGGTTTTAAAGTTTAAAGAAAAGCATCGTTTCCGCATTCCGGCGTCGGATTGACGGCCGGGACGCCGCCGTGCACTTACATATCCAATACAGAAATAGAGGCACTGATTTAATTGAACCAGATTCAAATCATGCAGCTGTCTCCAGTGCATGTCAACTAAATGGAGAGAGGCCGATCAGCGTTACTCAACTTAGGAATGCTTCCAATTATGAGTAACCTGAAAGAGAAGCAAGTTCTCTTAATCATTACTATCAACTGAATACCATACACAAGTATCTACATCTTTGATCACCCTGAAGAATCCCGATACTTGCAACACCTGGTTCTCTACTTTATCCTTATACCTATAACTTCTCAAAACTTAGACCTTGCATTTCTACGAAACACATGTCTAAGAACTAGAGAAGTCACAAGTAAACAGAATATAGTACGAGTACCAACCCCTTTGTCCTAATGGACACTGGACAACATACAATACTCTGTATAAGTCCCTTGAGTCTAATAACACATTCCCTGTGCATCGTAGGTTGAAAACTGTACCTATGGTCAAGAAGAATTACACCGCTGTTTAATGCTCCTTACCTAACCATCCACTGATATAGGTAAATGTCATGGAAATAATTTCAAAATGGTATATCTCATTCTATAAAAATAGACGTACAGATATATAAATTTGAAATTGGTGCATAACAGCGGATATTCAAAACCAAATATTTGCCGTCCGGCTAATAGCCCAGGCGATTTCCTCAAATATCACCAATTACAATGAATTCCGATATAATGAGGATGATCACCTAATTCCCAATAACTTACTCCCACTCATCATCTATAAAACCATACAGATGTGAGAATCATACCTGGTAAATACATACCCTGGAGCAAGAGCCAATTGGGAAATCAGTTCTCTATTAACAATACACAGTAAAACCGAAATATGTAAATGTTTCGGAGGGGTATTCGTGTATTTCTAGTAATGCCTCTTCCATTATCCAGATTCACAACTGTAACCGTATACTTCTTTTCCATCTCGCCAAATCCCTTCATATGTCTTTAGTCATTACCTTCTGTACACCTTCTTAGGCTAAATGGTTTTCTTCCTTCCCTACCGTTCGGCACCAGCCTATGGTTTGGAAGAAGACTATCCAATAAGCATAATGGGTTTACTGTCCTAATCCTAGGAGCACTCGCAATGCGAGAGAAGGTGAAGATAAAAGACAACCGAATAAACCTTGTTCCTATTTTTCCTGAACCAGAATCCATCCCCGAACTGGAACAAGTTCCTTTCGAGTTCGTATATAACCATACGATGGAGTATCCAATAAACTGTGGATCTTCATAGTGATACGGAGTGTCCTGGAGAAATACAATGATGAAGTGGGAGTGGTAATGAAATACTTGGTTTGGTCGTGAATAGTAGTCGTAATTTACTTTGCCCTCCTTCTAATCCATTTATTTGTCTTTACATAATACCTTCTGTACACCATCGTTAGGGTAATTGGTTTTCTTCATTCCCTACCGTTCGGCACCTGCCTATGGTTTGGAATAAGGCTATCCAATTTGCGTAATAGGTGTACTATCCCCTAATCTAAGGGCACTCGCAACCTGAGAGAAGGTAAAAGGAAAAGACAGCTGAATAGTCCTATTCGTTTTCTCCAGAACCGGAAACCAACCTTGAATAAATTCCTTCGAGTTCGTATATAACCACACGATGGTTTAATCCAATGGAAGTGGACGTTCATAGTAATACGAGGTGTTCTGGAGAAAAGGGTAAAAGTAGGAGTGGCAATGAGGTATGCAACTCAGACAATCCAAAAGCCAGTGTTTTAAGAAGGTTCGGTTAATCTTGGTCACTGAGTCATAGTCTAGGGTCGGGTCATGGTCGCTGCCAAAGAGAGAGAGAAAAGAAACACTCAGCGTGCACTCTAACCTAGATCAGAATGGATATCACTTTATCTAATCAGGAAACCTCCCACTGTAACGTCAAATTCTCCTCCAAACCTAAAAGAAGAATTAGTCGGAATCACCCGAGGAGTAAACCAACTCATCAGTGGGAATCGGGATCCAACTATCATCGCATGATAACGTGACGGAATCCACTCACATTATCACACTCCAGAAGGTATGCGCATATCTGGCAAGTTTCAGTTTCTTTATAAACTCCCGATGTGATTTTTACCCCATGCTCTTATGACTTTGACTTTGGCCAACAAATCATAAGTCACATGTCAAGTTCTACCCGTCATTCTCCAGGTTAATTTGAACCCACCCGTACCAACCCTTGACTTTGGACAACAAGGCAGTACGACTGTCCCAAACCAACGCATCTATCTATGCTGCATATAAATATCCAATAGCTGCCAATCACTGTGCCTTGACTTTGGCCAACAAACACAGCTTGAATGCTATTGACTATCCATATGAAACGACGGAGGGCTACGAATGGTTTTTGGAAAAAAAACCTTTAACGTAATGAACTTGATATCTTTGAAGGAACCGGATAGCTTTTATAAAAATATAGTGGGGAAAACCTTTGCTAAAGAGGTCACTCCCGGTGAAGGGATCTCGGCTCTTTCCCCGTAGAATGAGGTGCAGGATATTCCAACTGAATACCATGATGCAAAGCAAAAGTAAACGACTATAGTGAAGTTATTGCCTTGATGCAAACTTTTATCCAAGGGGTCACTCCCGGTGAAGGGATCTCGGCCTTTGCCTCGTCGGCTGAGGTGCAGGATATTCCAACTGAATACCACTGTACAAAACAAAAGTGAATGTCCTTGCAATAATAGCTTTTTGAAAAATGTTCCAACAAAATCAGAATAGGTTTGTTTAGCTTGCATTGATCCGAATCAATGCAGTCCCATCAATTGATCACACCAATAAAGAACGAAAATAATGATGTACGTATATGCCATCCGCATTCACCACTGGGTCCCGTCATTACCCGTTAGGTTACTTAACTAACGATAGAGCGGGTACTGGACTAGTGCGGATGCAAATCATATACAACATCTACTAGTATATATATCAATATATAATATTCGCTCAAGACGTGATAAAATGCAACATCACAGAAATGTAATAAGCATCACAGAACAATACAGATATCTGGGATCCCCGGGTTTCATAGAGCCGCTACTGAAACCCGACATTCCCCTAGTCGTGTGGATAACCTGTGCAATGAAATCCTAGACCCCTACGGGCGTGGCAAGTTACCCGCCAAAACCTGAAGCGAGGCAGCCCCGTTCAACAACGTGAATGGAGCACCCAGCACTTCACGGAATCCGGTAACCTGGGCACCCCTCCTTGGGTCAACCTGTACCCCCTACGAGTGCGGCGAATAGCCCGCCAATTCTAGAGTGAAGCCCCCTCCGTCTCAAAGCCATGAGATTCGGGCTCGTTGCCCTCTAGAACCCGGCTATCCGTGCACCCCACCGCAGGGTAATCCTAGTACAGAAAGTAAAATATACATACAACGGGTACATCGACCTCAGCCTGGTCGTGCCCCAAAAGAATAATATACAAACAGGCGGTGTCGGCAGTCCACATGTCGGACGCTCGCCCCGCAATATAAAATGTAAATAAATAACCAAGTTGTACTAACATTGCATCCAGGCTATCCACCACGACAAATCCGCAACATCACAGCACAACACAGAACATCAACGAGAATGTCACGTTCGCAAATCCGTCTAAAAGGGCTATAGCAGTTAGACAGGATTTACCGATCAAGTGACATTCACGGTCGCAGATATAATGTAAATTCTGTGAACTAACATGTTTAAAATTTTCGATCGACTAAATATACCGAAGTGGGCCCCAAGCACAACTGTAGCACTCAAAGAAAATCTGGGCCCAAACAGAACATACCAAAAACACTATTTCCATGTCAGAAGCTCACTGTAAAAATTTGGTGCGGTTTGGACACAAAACGGCGGCGGATCCGCGGCCCAAACATGGTTTTGTAGGGTTTCTAGGCATGCGCACAAGGGTCTATGAGGCATCAACCATGTCCGATTAAAAATTTAGCCGTGCCGAACAACCCGAATACGGAACTTTAAACTAGAGATTAGGCGAAAACTAACATGTTAACAACTTTAACACTAAGTGAGAGGGATTACAACCTTTGTAGATCCGGTCCTTCAATTCATATGCTCTGTCTTGTGGTCCCTTCGCTGCGATCATCGGGATCCGGACTCTTGAGAGGTTCCACGAAGAGAAAGACGCAACCTTTGCTTCCGATCTTCGATACTAAGATGATCTACCTTGAAGTTTCTTTAACACAAGCTAACACTCATGAAATGATGTGAACACCCTCATCTAAATGGCAAGGGAAGATGAGGATGATGAAGTAGGATTTTTGCTCTCTTTATTTATCTTTTTCTCATATTTATCCATCACAAAAATCAAAGCAAGAAAGCATTTCAAGCAAAGAAGAAGAAGGAAGAAGATGAACAATCTTAGAATCCTTTTGTGATGAATAGGAAAAGAAATGATATGATGAATAATGTAACCATGGTCAAACTAACCCTTGTAGAGATTTGACTAAGGTTAAAGGTTTGGTTAGGTTAAGGAAATATCTAGCATAATATCTTAACAAAGACAAAGAAAGAAAGCTTCTAGAAACTTCTAGAAAACCTTAACCCTAATCAAACCCTAACCATGTTTAATCTCTACTAAACAAGTTGCATTATTTATCATATCATGTTACAATAATATATATCACATATATAATATTTATCGTAACAAAATAAAACAATACAATTAACATATATCGCATATATATCAATGTATTATCCGAGTGAGAAAAAGAATCTTTTAGTGAGCAAATATTAGTTAATGCAATTTAATATATCATATATATTATTATACATTAAATTATCGAATCAACACTTGATCCGACAATCCGGCTATATCGCATACAACCGACTAATATTTATCCGTACCGATTCATCGAATCAACACTTGATCCGATGACCCGGCTGATATCAAATATCGCGAGAATATAATACGGTATCACATATTGCATTATCCTCGGTCCCGCATATATCACATATGTGCTCCTACTCCGTTTTGCCTGAGCCAAGAAACCTCTGTGTAGGACTCTAAAGAATCGTCAATACGCCGGCAGTAGGTGATGATCATATCAAACACCCACAAGCTGCAAGCGGTCAGCTAAACGTAACAGCTACCCAGGTATTGAGCGCTCAGAAGATCAACAAGCAAGCCTGTACATTCTCCTGTGAATCCAAACAGTAACACTCCCGTACAGTCCGGTCTCGTCGTCTGATATGTTGCATATCTCGCCTAGGGGTGGTAAACGTCAGACCCCAGTAGCTCGATAAGTCGTGTCGATTTGAGGTCTATAACAGTTCGAGAAACTACTGATAACACTTACCAGTAAATCTCAGCAACCCTGGCCAGGGATTTCCGGTTATAGCCAATCGAATACAGCACAACATCAACTCCCTATACCGGGAGAGACGAATCCCCTCCTATCGCTCATTGCCTCCATGTGATTCTGGACTTTACCCAAAAGCCACCTTTTTGCACGCCCTTTTGGACGTGGTATGATGGAAATCAAAGCACAGTGGGAACCACACAAGACTCTATGACGATCTCAGGTCAACAGACTACTCTGTACCAGTGTCACCGGAGAACTGCCATCTGACATATGGTATAATACCATCTGGGAGTTCTTGGCGAGTCCGTCCAGTGTACCCAGTCTCCACTGAGCACCCGTACACCATCCTTGATGTCAAACACCGATGGATATGGGATCATCCATCGCCCATCATATGGGTCAATATGCGTATACGCTAGTCTACTCTGGTGCATCGATGCCCTGTCTCGATACACCCTCGACTAGGAACAATTATAGGATGTACTCGTCGACTACCGTGGCCCCACTAGTATGATCTCATCATAATCCCAGTAGTCGAGTACATATCCTAAGGGCTTTATCAACATGTAATATAGAGACAATCAGAGTACATGTTAAGATAAAGTACAACCAGATAGCATACTATCATGTCGAGCAAGAAAGTCCTCCCTATATATGTCCTAGCATCCACTACAATATACATCGTATGTACAGTAATGGCCTCTAGGGCATACATATAACTAACAATCTCCCACTTGCACTAGGGCCATTTGCTATGGTATCGCATACCCAACAATTAGCTGCGGTTGAAGTATCTCATACTCAACCATCCCATAAAAGTCTCTACTCGGAAAAAGGCCTTTGTGAGTGGATCCGCGCTGTTGTCCTCTGTGTCTACTCTCCTAACCTCGATCTCCTTGGAGATCAACCATCTCCATGATCAGGTGATACTGCCTAAGATTTATATCTGGATTTCTGATGGGACGGTAGTTCCTTGGCATAAGCCACAACTCCATTGTCACACAATGGTAGGAACGAAGTTCATCGCATGAACTTATATGTATCCAGACTGCCTCTTTGGTAGCATCCTTGGTAACGATGTATCTTGCCTTTAATCGTCTAGTATGTCACGGTATCTAGCTTGGAACTCTTCCAACATACTGTCCCTCCACTGAGGGTATAGACAAGCCTGCGACTGACATTCAGTCATCCTTATCACCCTGGAACCCTTCCAGTGATTCTCCCCAGGATCGATTGATAACATCTCACTACTACTAGTGAGTTTCCTAACATCCAATTAGATCTATCTCATAGATCCAAAACCCAGGATTTAGGAGGTATCACTTTGATCCTACATGGAGAATCCTTGTGATAAGCGGAGATTGACCGAGCGTAGCATAGGAAACTCCTTCCCTATCAAGAGTATGTCATCCACGTACTCTACGAGGATCACCACCATACTCTCTACTACCTTTTTGTATATACAAGGTTCATCTACCATTTTGATGAAGTCAAACTCTTTGACTACCACATCAAAACAGACGTTCCAACTCCGCGATGCCTGCTTTATCCTATAAAACATCTTGCTCACGTTTCCGCTGCTCCCACTGACTGCGAAGCCCTCTGGCTGTGTACTTATAGACGCTCTCTTCTAAAACATCACTTAGAAAAGCAGTCATGACACCCAACCACCAGATATCGTAGTCATGGTATGTAGCCGTGGCAAGTAGGATATGGATGGACTTAAGCATAGATCCTTAGAAAAGGTTTCAACATAATCCATACCTGGTCTATGATGCAAACATTTAACAAGTCTAGCTTTGAAAGTCTCAACTTTTCCATGTACACCAAGTAATCTTCTCAAGATATACTTGCTCCTGATGGGGATTTAACCCTTCAGATAAAGCAACCAAAGTCCATACTTTGTTGGTGTATAAGGATTCCATCTCAGATCGATAAGCACCCAGCCATTCTTACAGAGTCCCACTCCTGATGGCCAGCTCGAAACTAGTTGGGTCATCATCTCATGATGCAATCCTCGCTCCCACTGTCATAGAGAAACCAAAGTATCTCTCAGGTGGGTGAGGAACCCTACTAGATCGGCGGAGAGGCTGAGGTTCGTTGGAAACTATTGAATCCTTTGGTTCTACCAAATCATCAGCTGCATTTTGTATAGCTGGAACCTTTCCAGTTCTACATAACAGACCTTGCCTCGAGCTTGTCCGGATTTTGCTTTTAGACATAGGCCGGGCAACCCCAAATCTTAACAAGCTTAAGATATGGGCTCTTCCCTTTCCATATCAAATATGAAGTGGCAGGCAACTGATTTGATTTGAACCCTATTCAATAGGTATCAGCTTCTCAAGTGCATAACTCCCAAAAGGAAATAGGCAACTCAGTAGTACTCATCATAGAGCACATCATATCACATAGGGTGCTATTGCTCTGCCCCGATACACCGAGGTTCTGTGGTGTATACGGAGGAGTAATGCCGAGACAGAATCTCATTCTCCATTAGAATAGTTCAGGAATTCCGTGCTCAAGTATTCTCCTCCTTGATCTCATCAAAGGACATAATACTTTTACCCGTATTTTGGTTCTCTACTTCTAACTTGTATTCTGTGAATATCTCAAAAGCTTCGGACTTGTGTTTCAGCAGGAACATATGACTGAATCTTGAGAGATTATCAGAGAATGTAATGAAGTACAAAGAACCCATTTTGGCATATGTAGACAGGGGACTTTCATACATCAGCATATATCAATCCCAAAAGTTCACTAACTCTTTCTCTGTTTCCAATAAACAGAGCTGTGGTCATCTTATCTTTGTGACATGACCGGCAAGTTTCACAAGATGTAAATTCAAACTTATTTAAATATGCATCTAAATGTAACTTCAGCCAGTCAGGTCGCATTGACATGACCTAGTCTACAATGCCTCAAGAAGGATTCGTTCATTTCTGAACTCTTCCTCTTGTGTATGTTCGTTATACTAAGAACTGTAGTTTGATTTAGAACGTCAATGCTTTTAGATAACGTGCCTGAACCGATCAACTCTTGATATAGGAAATGTTCAAAACATTATCCAACAATACAAAATTATATCCTTCTTTACTAATAAAGAGACTGATATGATTTTGTATATCAGGTTCGGTATCTAATAACATTTGTTCAGAATCAATGTATTCTGGTAATACAGGGTGATAGTGACCAACAGACTTGGCTGCAACAATTGCACCATTTTCTGTCTCATGAAACTTATCACCCGTTCTCAGTTCTATACCTATCTGCAGCCTATGTAACAGATTACATATACGGGATCCTGATTCGGTATCAAATACCCAGGACATAAAGGATACTGAGAAACAGTTCTCTGTAATGAACACACCCGAAGATGATGCATCATCATGCACTTTCTTCGTTTGGGCGGCACGGGAAATCTGGTATTCCCCAATTTCCTGCTCTGTCTTATAACAATTATAAGTTGGAGCGGGACCAACGTTCCCCAGCTTAGTATAACAAGCGGGTTCGGTCATTATATCCGTTTTATTATCTTGATTAAGGCGTGATATGGTCGCTATCTGGAGAGAGAGAGAAGAAAACACTCGGCGTATACTCTTGCAAGATTAGATTGGTTATATAATATATCTAATCAGGATGTCTCCCACTGTTTTAATCAAATCTTCCTTCAAACCCTAAAAGGAAAGACTAGCCGGGATTAATTACACGCTACAAGTTCGCCAATCTTTCAGCCAGGCCAGTGTCGGTACTTTGAGGGAGGTCCCCCGTGCTTTCGCACGAACCTAATTAAAGTAAACCTCGTTTTCCCAGAGGCGTAACCCCGTTAACACCTTTCTAGACACCTACTTGATCGGCTAATTGTAATGTGTAAAACTCTCCCAGGAGTAACTCTTACTCGCAGCGGGTATCGGGATCCAACTATCTCATAGAAGGTATACAATCTCATTGCAAATTTCAACACTTGAAATTCCCGATAATATTTTACCCCTAGCACTTATGACCTTAACTAAGGTCAACATATCATAAGCACTAGTCAAGTTCTACCCGTTATTTCATGATTAATCAAACCCACCCTACATGACCCTCAACTATGGTCGACATAATCACATGAATGTCCTAACTAATCGCATCATATGCTGTGTAGGAAGACATCACTTAGCTACCGTACACTACGCCTCAACTAAAGTCGACATACGCAGCACGAATACTAAGTACTCTACTTCCTAAAATGACGGAGGGCTACGCTAGGTTTTTAAGAAAACCCTTTGCGTAATGAACTTGATATGGTTGTAGAATCGAGTGATTTTAAATGGAGTGTTTTTGAGGCTTTTCTAGTTTTGCTAAAGGGGTCACTCCCGGTGAAGGGATCGTCGGCCCTTTCCTCATCGAATAAGGTGCGGGATATATCATATATATCACTGTGCAAAGCAGAAACTATAGAAGCAATCAAAAGACAAACCGAGGATTGTAGCATTTGCCAGTTATTGCTAAAGGAGTCACTCCCGGTGAAGGGATCTCGGTCCTTTCCTTATCGAATAAGGTGCTGGATGTTCTACAAGGAACACCGCTATGCAAAGCAAGAACTAGAGCTACCAGTTTTTATAAACAAGTTTCTACAACATTTTAGGTTTCTTTTAGTTTCATTAATCTCATTAGTGAAGTCCCATTTTATTGTGCTTCATAAGCATCACAGTTGAAACGAAATCTGCAATATAACATATATCTCATATATATAATATAAACATTCGTCACAGGCAGTAATATGATCTCATCATAGAACATTGCAGCAGAAGAACATATATGAAATATTGGATATACTAGGACGTCCGTGTTTTCAATACGAGCCTGTATAAAACACGGATTCCACGGTCGCGATGAATAGCCAAACCCACATCCCTAGACCCCTACGAGAGTGGCAAGCAACACTGCCAATTCTAGGGTTAGGAGACCCGGTCTCGACTCCTCGAGATGGTCTCCCACTGGACCCTAGAACCCGGTTACTTGTGCTCCCCTCCTTGGGTCTACCTAATGCGGAAAAGTAAATAATATACAACGGTGACATCTTCCGCAACCTGGAAGTGCCCCAATAAAAGAATATTACATACAAATGAATTTTACATGAATGAAAAAGAAAAAACTCTCATCTCACATAAAACCCCCGTCTATTCAAAACGCGACGATCCAATATAACATATCACAGCAACACATAATATCTCATATCATCAACGTAAGCAAGTATGCGTATCCCGATTGTCGTTGATGTATAGCAACGAAGCCGGCGATACACCACATACTACGCTTACAGTCACAGAAAAGAAAGTGTAAAACTACAACAGTTGGAATCCGCAACCTCTTTAGACATCGCATGCCTAACCAAATGAATTCCTTAGACATCACATGCCTAACAATTATAAACCCCGCATTTTAGTCTCATTATCGAAAACTCTTTTCAATATCAAGTCGGGCAATTCAACAAGATTCCCGACATTATGATCGAATGCTCGTCGCAAACTTTAGTAGACGGCCGCACCCCTGATGCCGTCGACGAAGTGCACTAAGGCGGAACACCGCTGCCGCGAGCACCCGAACGGATGCTTTCGGCGACGGGGTTCTCCTACAGTCACTTGGTCGGGGCTATGGGGCGTGGCTGTCTATTAAGTTTACCCGGCGAGTATCCGCGTACGCTACGTGATTGCGACGGACTTTTGATCACATCAAAATTCCGTAGCAACCGATCAACTGAGACTAAACCGCTAGATTTATAACATTCATATTAGTTATCTCATAACTACTTGTGAATTCCAATTATTGTATCACATTCCAGATAAATAGACAAAGTTAAACTTTCCGATCGAATCATCAAACACCCAAGATTTCCCCAATATATCTCAACACTTGAAATCAGTTTAAAAACATCCATCACATGCCACAGTAGCAATGGTCCAGCCGTAGAAGGGTTCAGCCAACGCCTCACATGTGGCACGCCGTACTGCCCCAAACCCTAAGGTTCAAAAGGCAGTTCAAGACGGTCACATAATCGAGTTAAGGTTTGTTGTCTTCTAGAGGGTCCACCGCGTTACTTGCACGACTTAGAACATTCTTAAACTCGAGGAAAAATCCAAGTTTTGAACAATTTTCCGACTGGGGAAAAAGTGAGTTATTGATATCCGTTCGAACTTTTTAACAGTTTCTAAAAATTATCCGGAACAACTAAACAAAGTTAAAACATCCGATCGAATCAACGATTCCCCAATACAACCCTTGAAAACTCAACACTTGAGTGGAATTAAAATATTCCCAGAAAAACTTAACAAGAAAGGGCCTAAAAATAATTACATGAAATTTCAGGGACCAAGTCCAAATTTTGGCAGCGGAACCGCCGCAAAACCCATGGTTTGGCCGCGGTTCCGCGCTCCAATTTTGGAATTAGAAGTCCGTACTTCACAGTAATTCTTAGTTTTTCCTGCTTGTTTTTCTGAGCATTTTTAATTCAGAAAATATCAACGTTTTGAAAAATGTACAGGGAGGGTTCCGTGTCGGGGTTTCGGCGTTCGATCGGAGTTTAAACTTCGTCTAGACTTCGCCTAAAGCTCTAGCTTGGCTCTAATACCACTTTAGGGTTTCTAGGCACGCGCACAAGGGTCTATGAGGCATCAACCATGCCCGATTAAAAATTTAGCCGTGCCGAACAACCCGAATACGGAACTTTAAACTAGAGATTAGGCGAAAACTAACATGTTAACAACTTTAAGACTAAGTGAGAGGGATTACAACCTTTGTAGATCCGGTCCTTCACTTCATATGCTCCGTCTTGTGGTCCCTTCGCTGCGATCATCGGGATCCGGACTCTCGAGAGCTTCCACGAAGAGAAATACGCAACCTTTGCTTCCGATCTTCGATACTAAGATGATCTACCTTGAAGTTTCTTTAACACAAGCTAACACTCATGAAATGATGTGAACACCCTCATCTAAATGGCAAGGGAAGATGAGGATGATGAAGTAGGATTTTTGCTCTCCTTATTTATCTTTTTCTCATACTTATCCATCACAAAAATCAAAGCAAGAAACCATTTCAAGCAAAGAAGAAGAAGGAAGAAGATGAACAATCTTAGAATCCTTTTGTGATGAATAAGAAAAGAAATGATATGATGAATAATGTAACCATGGTCAAACTAACCCTTGTAGAGATTTGACTAAGGATAAAGGTTTGGTTAGGTTAAGGAAATATCTAGCATAATATCTTAACAAAGACAAAGAAAGAAAGCTTCTAGAAACTTCTAGAAAACCTTAACCCTAATCAAACCCTAACCATGTTTAATCTCTACTAAACAAGTTGCATTATTTATCATATCATGTTACAATATTATATATCACATATATAATATTTATCGTAACAAAATAAAACAATACAATTAACATATATCGCATATATATCAATGTATTATCCGAGTGAGAAAAAGAATCTTTTAGTGAGCAAATATTATTTAATGCAATTTAATATATCATATATATTATTATACATTAAATTATCGAATCAACACTTGATCCGACAATCCGGCTATATCGCATAGAACCGACTAATATTTATCCGTACCGATTCATCGAATCAACACTTGATCCGATGACCCGGCTGATATCAAATATCGCGAGAATATAATACGGTATCACATATCGCATTATCCTCGGTCCCGCACATATCACATATGTGCTCCTACTCCATTTTTCCTGAGCCAAGAAACCTCTGTGTAGGACTCTAAAGAATCGTCAATATCGTCAATACGCCGGCAGTAGGTGATGATCATATCAAACACCCACAAGCTGCAAGCGGTCAGCTAAACGTAACAGCTACCCAGGTATTGAGCGCTCAGAAGATCAACAAGCAAGCCTGTACATTCTCCTGTGAATCCAAACAGTAACACTCCCGTACAGTCCGGTCTCGTCGTCTGATATGTTGCATATCTCGCCTAGGGGTGGTAAACGTCAGACCCCAGTAGCTCGATAAGTCGTGTCGATTTGAGGTCTATAACAGTTCGAGAAACTACTGATAACACTTATCGGTAAATCTCAGCAACCCTGGCCAGGGATTTCCGGTTATAGCCAATCGAACACAGCACAACATCAACTCCTTATACCGGGAGAGACGAATCCCCTCCTATCGCTCATTGCCTCCATGTGATTCGGGACTGTACCCAAAAGCCACATTTTTGCACGCCCTTTTGGACGTGGTATGATGGAAATCAAAGCACAGTGGGAACCACACAAGACTCTATGACGATCTCGGGTCAACAGACTACTCTGTACCAGTGTCACCGATGAACTGCCATCTGACATATGGTATAATAACATCTGGGAGTTCTTGGCGAGTCCGTCCAGTGTACCCAGTCTCCACTGAGCACCCGTACACCATCCTTGATGTCAAACACCGATGGATATGGGATCATCCATCGCCCATCATATGGGTCAAGATGCGTATACGCTAGTCTATTCTGGTGCATCGATGCCCTGTCTCGATACACCCTCGACTAGGAATAATTATAGGATGTACTCGTCGACTACCGTGGCCCCACTAGTATGATCTCATCATAATCCCAGTAGTCGAGTACATATCCTAAGGGCTTTATCAACATGTAATATAGAGACAATCAGAGTACATGTTAAGATAAAGTACAACCAGATAGCATACTATCATGTCGAGCAAGAAAGTCCTCCCTATATATGTCCTAGCATCCACTACAGTATACATCGTATGTACAGTAATGGCCTCTAGGGCATACATATAACTAACAATCTCCCACTTGCACTAGGGCCATTTGTTATGGTATCGCATACCCAACAATTAGCTGCGGTTGAAGTACCTCATACTCAACCATCCCATAAAAGTCTCTACTGGGAAAAAGGCCTTTGTGAGTGGATCCGCGCTGTTGTTCTCTGTGTCTACTCTCCTAACCTCGATCTCCTTGGAGATCAACCATCTCCATGATCAGGTGATACTGCCTAAGATTTATATCTGGATTTCTGATGGGACGGTAGTTCCTTGGCATAAGCCACAACTCCATTGTCACACAATGGTAGGAACGAAGTTCATCGCATGAACTTATATGTATCCGGACTACCTCTTTGGTAGCATCCTTGGTAACGATGTATCTTGCCTTTAATCGTCTAGTATGTCACGGTATCTAGCTTGGAACTCTTCCAACATACCGTCCCTCCACTGAGAGTATAGACAAGCCTGCGACTGACATTCAGTCATCCTTATCACCCTGGAACCCTTCCAGTGATTCTCCCCAGGATCGATTGATACCATCTCACTACTACTAGTGAGTTTCCTAACATCCAATTAGATCTATCTCATAGATCGAAAACCCAGGATTTAGGAGGTATCACTTTGATCCTACATGGAGAATCCTTGTGATAAGCGGAGATTGACCGAGCGTAGCATAGGAAACTCCTTCCCTATCAAGAGTATGTCATCCACGTACTCTACGAGGATCACCACCATACTCTCTACTACCTTTTTTTATATACAAGGTTCATCTACCATTTTGATGAAGTCAAACTCTTTGACTACCACATCAAAACAGACGTTCCAACTCCGCGATGCCTGCTTTATCCTATAAAACATCTTGCTCACGTTTCCGCTGCTCCCACTGACTGCGAAGCCCTCTGGCTGTGTACTTATAGACGCTCTCTTCTAAAACATCACTTAGAAAAGCAGTCATGACACCCAACCACCAGATATCGTAGTCATGGTATGTAGCCGTGGCAAGTAGGATCTGGATGGACTTAAGCATAGATCCTTAGAAAAGGTTTCAACATAATCCATACCTGGTCTATGATGCAAACCTTTAACAAGTCTAGCTTTGAAAGTCTCAACTTTTCCATGTACTCCAAGTAATCTTCTCAAGATATACTTGCTCCTGATGGGGATTTAACCCTTCAGATAAAGCAACCAAAGTCCATACTTTGTTGGCGTATAAGGATTCCATCTCAGATCGATAAGCACCCAGCCATTCTTACAGAGTCCCACTCCTGATGGCCAGCTCGAAACTAGTTGGATCATCATCTCATGATGCAATCCTCGCTCCCACTGTCATAGAGAAACCAAAGTATCTCTCAGGTGGGTGAGGAACCCTACTAGATCGGCGGAGAGGCTGAGGTTCGTTGGAAACTATTGAATCCTTTGGTTCTACCAAATCATCAGCTGCATTTTGTATAGCTGGAACCTTTCCAGTTCTACATAACAGACCTTGCCTCGAGCTTGTCCGGATTTTGCTTTTAGACATAGGCCGGGCAACCCCAAATCTTAACAAGCTTAAGATATGGGCTCTTCCCTTTCCATATCAAATATGAAGTTGCAGGCAACTGATTTGATTTGAACCCTATTCAATAGGTATGCAGCTTCTCAAGTGCATAACTCCCAAAAGGAAATAGGCAACTCAGTAGTACTCATCATAGAGCACACCATATCACATAGGGTGCTATTGCTCCGCCCCGATACACCGAGGTTCTGTGGTGTATACGGAGGAGTAATGCCGAGACAGAATCTCATTCTCCTTTAGAATAGTCCAGGAATTCCGTGCTCAAGTATTCTCCTCCTTGATCTCATCAAAGGACATAATACTTATACCCGTATTTTGGTTCTCTACTTCTAACTTTTATTCTGTGAATATCTCAAAAGCTTCGGACTTGTGTTTCAGCAGGAACATATGACTGAATCTTGAGAGATTATCAGAGAATGTAATGAAGTACAAAGAACCGATCTTGGCATATGTAGACAGGGAACTTTCATACATCAGCATATATCAATCCCAAAAGTTCACCAACTCTTTCTCTGTTTCCAATAAACAGAGCTGTAGTCATCTTATCTTTGTGACATGACCGGCAAGTTTCACAAGATGTAAATTCAAACATATTTAAATATGCATCTAAATGTAACTTCAGCCAGTCAGGTCGCATTGACATGACCTAGTCTACAATGCCTTAAGAAGGATTCGTTCATTTCTGAACTCTTCCTCTTGTGTATGTTCGTTATACTAAGAACTGTAGTTTGATTTAGAACGTCAATGCTTTTAGATAACGTGCCTGAACCGATCAACTCTTGATATAGGAAATGTTCAAAACATTATCCAACAATACAAAATTATATCCTTCTTTACTAATAAAGAGACTGATATGATTTTGTATATCAGGTTCGGTATCTAATAACATTTGTTCAGAATCAATGTATTCTGGTAATACAGGGTGATAGTGACCAACAGACTTGGCTGCAACAATTGCACCGTTTTCTGTCTCACGAAACTTATCACTCGTTCTCAGTTCTGTACCTATCTGCAGCCCATGTAACAGATTACATATACGGGATCCTGATCCGGTATCAAATACCCAGGACATAAAGGATACTGAGAAACAGTTCTCTGTAATGAACACACCCGAAGATGATGCATCATCATGCACTTTCTTCGTTTGGGCGGCACGGGAAATCTGGTATTCCCCAATTTCCTGCTCTGTCTTATAATAATTATAAGTTGGAGCGGGACCAATGTTCCCCAGCTCAGTATAACAAGCGGGTTCGGTCAATATATCCGTTTTATTATCTTGATTAAGGCGTGATATGGTCGCTATCTGGAGAGAGAGAGAAGAAAACACTCGGCGTATGCTCTTGCAAGATTAGATTGGTTATATAATATATCTAATCAGGATGTCTCCCACTGTTTTAATCAAATCTTCCTTCAAACCCTAAAAGGAAAGACTAGCCGGGATTAATTACACGCTACAAGTTCGCCAATCTTTCAGCCAGGCTAGTGTCGGTACTTTGAGGGAGGTCCCCCGTGCTTTCGCACGAACCTAATTAAAGTAAACCTCGTTTTCCCAGAGGCGTAACCCCGTTAACACCTTTCTAGACACCTACTTGATCGGCTAATTGTAATGTGTAAAACTCTCCCAGGAGTAACTCTTACTCGCAGCGGGTATCGGGATCCAACTATCTCATAGAAGGTATACAATCTCATTGCAAATTTCAACACTTGAAATTCCCGATAATATTTTACCCCTAGCACTTATGACCTTAACTAAGGTCAACATATCATAAGCACTAGTCAAGTTCTACCCGTTATTTCATGATTAATCAAACCCACCCTACATGACCCTCAACTATGGTCGACATAATCACATGAATGTCCTAACTAATCGCATCATATGCTGTGTAGGAAGACATCACTTAGCTACCGTACACTACGCCTCAACTAAAGTCGACATACGCAGCACGAATACTAAGTACTCTACTTCCTAAAATGACGGAGGGCTACGCTAGGTTTTTAAGAAAACCCTTTGCGTAATGAACTTGATATCGTTGTAGAATCGAGTGATTTTAAATGGAGTGTTTTTGAGGCTTTTCTAGTTTTGCTAAAGGGGTCACTCCGGTGAAGAGATCGTCGGCCCTTTCCTCATCGAATAAGGTGCGGGATATATCATATATATCACTGTGCAAAGCAGAAACTATAGAAGCAATCAAAAGACAAACCGAGGGTTATAGAATTTGCCAGTTATTGCTAAAGGAGTCACTCCCGGTAAAGGGATCTCGGTCCTTTCCTTATCGAATAAGGTGCTGGATGTTCTACAAGGAACACCGCTATGCAAAGCAAGAACTAGAGCTACCAGTTTTTATAAACAAGTTTCTACAACATTTTAGGATTCTTTTAGTTTCATTAATCTCATTAGTGAAGTCCCATTTTATTGTGCTTCACAAGCATCACAGTTGAAACGAAATCTGCAATATAACATATATCTCATATATATAATATAAACATTCGTCACATGCAGTAATATGATCTCATCACAGAACATTGCAGCAGAAGAACATATATGAAATATTGGATATACTAGGACGTCCGTGTTTTCAATACGAGCCTGTATAAAACACGGATTCCACGGTCGCGATGAATAGCCAAACCCACATCCCTAGACCCCTACGAGAGTGGCAAGCAACACTGCCAATTCTAGGGTTAGGAGACCCGGTCTCGACTCCTCGAGATGGTCTCCCACTGGACCCTAGAACCCGGTTACTTATGCTCCCCTCCTTGGGTCTACCTAATGCTGAAAAGTAAATAATATACAACGGTGACATCTTTTGCTAAAGAGGTCACTGCCGGTGAAGGGATCTCGGTTCTTTCCCCGTCGAATGGGGTGCAGGATATCCCAAACTGAATACCACGATGCAAAGCAAAAGTAATCGACTATAGTAAAGTTATTACGTTGACGCAAACTTTCACTCAAGGGATCACTCCCGATGAAAGGATCTCGGCCCTTGCCTCGTCGAATGAGTTGCAGGATATTCCAAAATGAATACCACGATGCAAAGCAAAAGTGTATGTCTGTAATGTCAGTTTTTAAAAAACTTGGTTCCAGCAACATCATATATAGGTTTGTTTTATCTTTGCATTGATAAGAATCTATGCAGTCCCATCAATTAATCACACCAGAAAAGAACGAAAATAAAATGTACGTATATGCCATCCGCATTCGCCACTGGGTCCCGTCATCACCCGTTAGGTTACTTAACTAATGACAGAGCGGGGACTGGGCTAGCACGGGTGCAAAACATATACAACATCTACTAGTATATATAAATATATATAACAATCGTCCCAGGCATTATATAAAGCAACATCACAGAAATATCACAGAAGCAACACAGAATGGTGGATAATCTGTTGCCCCGGGTTTCACTTGAGCCGCAAGTGAGACCCGACGTTCCTTGTCGTGTGGATAGCATGTGCAATGAAACCTAGACCCCTACAAGCGCGGCAAGTTACCCGCCAAAACCAGAAGTAAGGCAGCCCCATTCAGCAACGTGAATGGACCACCCAGCACTTCACGGAATCCGGTAACTTGAGCACCCCTCCTGGGTCACCTATACCCCCTACGAATGCGGCAAATAGCCTGTCAATTCTAGAGTAAGGTCCCCTCCATCCCAACGCCATGAGATGCGGACCCGTTACCCTCTAGAATTCGGCTATTCGTTCACCCCACCGCGGTGTAATCCTAGTACAGAAAATAAAATAATATACAAGGGTGACATCGACCTCATCCCGGTCGTGCCCCAAAGGAAACATATACAAACCGGCAGTGACGACAGTCCACATGTCGGACGCTCGTCCCACAATATCAAATGTACAAATAAAATGAAAACTGTACGAACATCGCAACATTGCTATCCACCATGACGATCCAACTAACATCACAGCACAACACAGATCATTGATCGAACACTTTTGGCGTGTCGGATGTTCAAAGTTCTAAAGTTATAACCGCGATCAGGATGGTGTCGCTTTGCAGCTAGCCGATTGAGCACGGGTCGATCCACAGGGAGATGGTTGTATGTTCGTTCGAGTTTTAGACGAGTTAATAAAGAATGTGTATATGTTTGTTCAATTCTATCCTAAGTGTTCGTATTTATGTTCAAATAAGCTTGTTAAGGTTAAGGTTGGTTAGTAGAGTTAGGATTAGTCTTGTGCTTGTCTTTTGCCATCCTTAAAACGGTGTCGGGATAATCGAAAGTAGCGGGGATTAGGAGGACATAGGAATGAGATTTGCGAGTTTAAGCAAGTTTTCCAACGCTAAATCCATTCCTAGTGCCCCTTGTCCGTCCGCTAAATACGCTTATTTCCAACCCTCGGCCAAACACTCGCAACCATGTGTCCAATTAAGTCACAACTACATGTCACGTTATAGTGCGCTTAAAGGACTTCTCGAATTAGGTCGCAGCTATATGTCACGTATAGCGCGCCTAAGTGAGGGGGTTGCGTTTGTTTGGTCGGGGGTCGTTTCAAGATGTTTGGCGAAGAGAAGCATAAGGGATTTCTCCGTCCCTCATACCACATTCCTTAGCCTTAACAAGAGGGAAATTATTCACACATCATAAAAGAAAACAAAACAAAACAAGAAGGAAGAAAAGAGAAAAAATACGGTTTTACAAGTGAAGAAAGCTAACTCTTGGGTCCTCACCTTAGCAAGGAACTCCGTCAAGTATCATCGCTTGAAAATACGGATAAGAGAAGAAAAGAAAAGAGAACAAGAAAAAAAATAACAACAACTAGTTAACAACAAATAATAAAATTACAATACAAGATAATAAAATTACAAGACAATAAATAAAAGAGACAAGATAAAAACAACCCTCATCTTCATTTATCTTCCACTCAAAAAACTCTCACTACAATTTTCATGGAGGAAAGAATGAAGAACAAGAAGAAACTAAGCTAAAAAGAGAATGGAAATCAAGACATGAAGAAGCTTTTGGCTTGCACAAAACTGGGCTATTTATAGGCTGCGTGCTGAAACCCTAGGGACAAATTTTGACCCCATATGAAATGTCAAAACTACCCCCAAAGTTTCACCCTCTGCCGAGTCAACTCGACCACGGATCCGCGGCCGAGTCACCATGTTGGCCACGGATCCGCGGTCCTTCTGGGATTTGGGAAGTCTGGTTTTTGTGGGTTTCTTGTGCTGCTATTGTCTTCTGTTTAACAGGTCCAAAATGTCAATATTCTTCCATGATTTCTTCAGTTCCGCTATAGTCCAAAATGGCATCAAAAATAATACTTTTGACCTTTTCTCCCTCGAGCTCCGCGCACCCATTGATTCTTGTGATGCCCCCCTCGTGCTCTGTGCTTGTCCGAGACACGAATGACCACTGTCATATATCTTGTCTCTGGAACTGGTAAGCGGCACTGGACGGATACGGATGACCGGAAGCCGGCTTTTATCTGATGTCAACAGATGTTCTGTATTTTGGCGTAACAGTGGAGATTTTGTATCAATTGCGTTATTTTGGACTCGGAACCTGTAGCCTGTAAATATATAGAAAACACGGATTAAAAGCACCTACCTATAAATAAACGAGCGTAAGAATGGGCGGTAGTAAAAGCAATATTCTGGTATGAACAAATACCCCCAAACTTAACTTTTGCTCGTCCCGAGCAAAACCAATTATTCACAAAAAAGTCCTAACCTCACTTTCGTAGGGAACGCGATTGCACTGAGCTCGTGCAACAAGCCGTTAAACCTCTAGGTGTCCCTGGTAGGAGGAGTGTTGTCTCCTGAGGGTTTTCAGCGGATTACACCCACAAAATCCCGTCAAGCTGGTGTCATAAGTTAACATCGATTCTACTCCTACAGTTTAGTATTTACGTTAGAAATTCTATCATCCTAAGTTAGAAATATTCAACCCTAATGCTTCACACCTCCTTTCTATTTAACTTCAGATTTTATACGTTCCAAAAAAGTTTATAAAGATGTTGGTATCTCCTGAGTTTTCCTTCTAAAGTGTGGTCTTAAATCAGGGATTTTTATTAACTTTACAGAAAACAAAAGTCTTATTCTTCATTTCTATCTTTTATCCAAACATCGATTGCATACCCCTATGTATGTGTATATTTGCACCCCTACACTAAAGAATTCAATTCAAGCTATAATACCCTTGCCCTAATACCTAATACTACTTTTTTTCATTAAGGATGGACGGATTTGCTCACACACCTTTCATGCGACTATTAATGCTTCTTGAGGCACTAACGACCGATTACTGAATGTGTGAACTTTAAAGCGTAAATAGCAGTTTCCAGGTCTTGACTTTATTCTATTTTTTTCTTTTTCTTTTTCTTTTTCTTATTCAAGACCGGATATATTTTTTAATATGCTCTTTTGGTGTTTAGCTTTAAATACCGTTTTTTCTTTCATACTAGGCTTTTCAGGCAAGAGTATTTCTAGGTATCCTCTACTATCCTAAGTTTCAAGGTGCGTGTAAGTGCAGTTGTAGGGTATATACTTTCTGAATTTGAACTCAAGAATAGAAACTATTTTTCAGACTTATCCTCCAGTAAAGCTTCAATACTTTCCCTTTATCTTGACTTAACTCAAGAACTGAACTCAAAATTACCTATTTCTCACAAAAACTGTAAGGACGTATACTTACCAAAGTTAGACAGAATGAGAGTTATTTTTAGGATTTTCAATTCCTAAGCCTAGAATTTAGTTATTTCTAACATATTAACTAAACTTTCAGAATAAAAATCTAAGTTACCCTATTAGCTAACTTGACGACAAAGTTTTTATATTTTTGGAAAATTTTTGATTTTTTTGTGGGTTTTTAATAAGGTATGCAAATGCAGAATATACAAATGAATGCGAAGGAAGAAAGCTTACCGAGCATACCCCCAAACTTAAACTTGACAGTGCCCTCACTGTCAGGCCACACCAAGAGGGTCAAAATTGTCGGCGCTCCCTAAAAACAAATTATATAGAGAACAAAAAAGGAAAACAAAAAATATATACAAAAAGGTTCCCACCCAAACTTAAGTAAAACAGTGTTTCCACTGTTACGCGTTGAAGTTTAGGATTAGGGAGAAAGAAAACAGTTTCAAACTATACAAGGCCTTACACAGGCCAAAAGTGAGCACTAACCATTCAAAGATTTTATCGCTATAATGTACAGGTTGGTGGAAGAAGGCGTAGAGAAAAGAGAGGGAGAATACGCGAGACCGTATGAAGATAGAAGCGGGATACGGTCTCGGGATATGAGAGGAAGAATGGCGGAAGGGAGAAAGAAGTGGAATACTAACTTGATGGTGGAAATGAATTGAATAAATTAGTACAATCTGTAATGATCGATGTGAAAAGATGGATTGTACTAATCTATCAATATGGCGAGAAATTGGGTCAAATCCCTCAAGATTCGTGAGAAACCATGGGTACGCCGAACTTGGTAAACCAGACACAGGAAGTGAAAATGATACGGTTTCTTGCAATGTCGGAACGATGGAAAGGATGGGGGGAAGTGATTGAGGAAGGGTATCGGTTAAGGGTTCTGGAGGGTGTACACAGTCAATAAAAGGAACATGATGAATTGGAAAATCCGACTCATCAATTAAAACTGGTTCATCCTCAATACTATCCTCAATAGTCTCCTCAAAATTTAGCTTATCCATGCAAATTTCATCAAAATCAAGACGCATATGGGGTTCGGGAAAAACAATTAATGACTCGGGATGATGAATTGGAGAGAAAAACTCTGCCAAATCTACAGGTTCATCATCCAAAATATTCCCGGCGTCAATATCCTCAATCAAGTGAAAATCAATATTCTCAGACACCTCAACAAAAGCATGGATATTAATCAATTCAGGTTCTAGAGTGGAGGTGGAGAGGTCAAAAGGATTGGATGTGGTTTCGCTCGAAAAGGACCCTTCACAATCGGGAAAATCAAACACTACAAAGTCACACAACTCATTATATGTTCTATCTTTAATCAATGAATCGTTTGGAACACTAGATAGACATTCAAAACCGGAGTTGTGGGATTCGAGTTGAAACGGGTAGGCTTGATTCGGAAGGGGGTACATCTCACTTTCTCCACTCAAATTCTCAACCCGTCCTACCGCCTCTTCATACATTGGAAAATTTGGAGCTAGTTGAAAACTAGCTACCGGGTCACTAGGTTGTATGAGGGCGGCCATGGACGCATTCAAATCCATCATCTGTTGGTACGACGCTACCCTAAAGTCTTCCAAAGACTGTTCCAGACTATACATGGGTTGTGAAGGGGTTTTAGTAAAAGATTCAAAGTTGTTTGGATACTGAAAACTCCCAAATGGCGGTTCAGAAGCAATGTCTAGGGAAGGTGCAAAAGTCGGGTAGGACTAGTAGGAATTGAATGGCTGGACAGGAGCAAGATCAACATGTGGATAAGAAGGTGAATGGAATTGTTGATCCCAAGAATCTGTAGTGGTGAAACGAGTGAAAGATCGGCTACATGATTGTTCAATATGTTCAGCGACGGACAAAGGACGACTTGCGAAAGGGGTATCAACATAAGAGGGTGGAGGAGGTTGAAAAGGTTGATACAAAGTGGATTGCGGAGGGCAAGTGTTTGTCCTAGACGCGTCTATCCGATCTTTCACAGAGATTTTGGGCATGGAGGGATCGTTCGACGTTCGGCCAAAGCAAGAACCGTAAGAAGTAATGTCTGGTTGTGGGTACCAAAGTTCGGCAAGAGTTTTGCGAGGTGGGGTACCCATGATATGAAGAGAGAAAGAAAGAAAGGCAGAGAAAAGGAGGGGAAAAAGAATGTGATTTTTTTTTAGTTTTTAACAAAAGAATGAAATATACACACAAAAAGAATCTGGACAAAAACAATCACGACACAAAAATACCACACGCCTAATCGTTCTAGGGTTCACCTAGGTCAACTAGACCTGCTCCCGAACTTGATTTTCGAAGTAAAACTGTGTCGAGAAACGGTCTTAAGATACACTGATCACGAGGCCAGGTAAGTGCAGAGATAAGGGGAGGTTTTCCGACGCTTTCGCGAAGGTCCTTAATTAAATAACCCTTTCCCTTTTGGCGGTTTCGCCGTTAACACTTTCCTAGACACCTCGTAAACAATGTACCGTTAAGCGAGGTTCTAAACACAGTTAACTTCTCCTAGTGAGCGCGAAGTCCTTAAGGCTTAAGGTCTAGTTTCTTTTAAAGTTTGTGCGGGTAAACGTTATGCTCAAGTTCGTGATTTGTGGGCCACCGAAAAGGTGATGAAATCTTTTACCGTATGTTGTGGGGTTCGCTTGCCCTTAAGTCCGTATTAATGTATGCAATGCGCAATTCAATAAAAATTATATAAAGAATCAAACAATCATTTTTTTTAGTTTAAGCACGGCACTGCAACAAATACGGGTTAGTCAATTTTTAGCGTTTGCTAGCGAACTTGCAAAGAATCCTACAAAGAATAGTATATTGGATGCGTCGGATTTGAGAAGAAGGTGTTTAAGAAATACGTATCGTAAAGTTTTTGGGTTAGGAAAACCGCCCGTTGAATCAAATCCGGTAAGCTTGAAAAGTTCGCTTGCGCGGGTCAAACTACCCGGATCTTTGGCACTGTACTTTGCAATCACCTTAGCCTTGATCGTACACTTTGCTCCCCACAATCGCCGTTTGCAAATCAACAGAAATCTGCAGAAAATACAGTATAGTGGAATTTACAGAGATGATAAAAGAACAGAGACAGGGCAAGAAAAAATTGGGGCACCGAGTCTACAATACAGCCGCGGATCCGCGGTCAAATCCCTACTTTGACCGCGGTTCCGCGGTCAAACAGAAGAATTGGCCCCTCGTTTTTAGTTCCCTGCACTCCCCTTGATCTCTACTCCAAAAAACAATGCTCTGTTTCTTGATTGAATTACTGTACTTGCTCCAGATTAGCCTGCACACTTGCACAAAAAATTATCAAAAAAAAAATATTTTATTTTTTTATTTATAAATATATACAAAAAGAATATTAACCCGAATAACAAGAAAGAAAATACGCTACCGTCTCCCTGGCAACGGCGCCATTTGATCGAACGCTTTTGGCGTGTCGGATGTTCAAAGTTCTAAAGTTATAACCGCGATCAGGACGGTGTCACTTTGCAGCTAGCCGGTTGAGCACGGGTCGATCCACAGGGAGATGGTTGTATGTTCGTTCGAGTTTTAGACGAGTTAATAAAGAATGTGTATATGTTTGTTCAATTCTATCCTAAGTGTTCGTATTTATGTTCAAGTAAGCTTGTTAAGATTAAGGTTGGTTAGTAGAGTTAGGATTAGTGTTGTGCTTGTCTTTTGCCATCCTTAAAACGGTGTCGGGATAATCGAAAGTAGCGGGGATTAGTAGGACATAGGAATGAGATTTGCGAGTTTAAGCAAGCTTTCCAACGCTAAATCCATTCCTAGTGCCCCTTGTCCGTCCGCTAAATACGCTTATTTCTAACCCTCGGCCAAACACCTGCAACCATGTATCTAATTAAGTCACAACTACATGTCACGTTGTAGTGCGCTTAAAGGACTTCTCGAATTAGGTCGCGGCTATATGTCACGTATAGCGCGCCTAAGTGAGGGGGTTGCGTTTGTTTAGTCGGGGGTCGTTTCAAGATGTTTGGCGAAGAGAAGCACAAGGGATTTCTCCATCCCTCATACCACCTTTCTTAGCCTTAACAAGAGGGAAATTATTCACACATCATAAAAGAAAACAAAACAAAACAAGAAGGAAGAAAAGAGAAAAAAATACGGTTTTACAAGTGAAGCAAGCTAACTCTTGGGTCCTCACCTTAGCAAGGAACTCCGTCAAGTATCATCGCTTGAAAATACGGATAAGAGAAGAAAAGAAAAGAGAACAAGAAAAGAAATAACAACAACTAGTTAACAACAATTAATAAAATTACAATACAAGATAATAAAATTACAGGACAATAAATAAAAGAGACAAGATAAAAACAACCCTCATCTTCATTTATCTTCCACTCAAAAAGCTCTCACTACAATTTTCATGGAGCAAAGAATGAAGAAGAAGAAGAAACTAAGCTAAAGAGAGAATGGAAATCAAGACATGAAGAAGATTTTGGGTTGCACAAAACTTGTCTATTTATAGGCTGCGTGCTGAAACCCTAGGGCCAAATTCTCACCCCATATGAAATGTCAAAACTACCCCTAAAGTTTCACCCTCTGCCGAGTCAACTCGGCCGCGGATCCGCGGCCAAGTCACTATGTTGGCCGCGGATCCACGGTCCTTCTGGGGATTTAGGAAGTCTGGTTTTTGTGGGTTTCTTGTGCTGCTATTGTCTTCTGTTTAACAGGTCCAAAATGTCAATATTCTTCCATGATTTCTTCAGATCCGCAATAGTCCAAAATGGCATCAAAAATAATACATTTGACCTTTTCTCCCTCGAGCTCCGCGCACCCATTGATTCTTGTGCTGCCCCCCTCGTGCTCTGTGCTTGTCCGAGACATGAATGACCACTGTCATATGTCTTGTCTCTGGAACTGGTAAGCGGCACTGGACGGATACTGATGACCGGAAGCCGGCTTTTATCTGCTGTCAACAGATGTTCTGTATTTTGGCGTAACAGTGGAGATTTTGTATCAATTGCGTTATTTTAGACTAGGAACCTGTAGCCTGTAAATATATAGCAAACACGGATTAAAAGCACCTACCTATAAACAAACGAGCGTAAGAATGAGCGGTAGTAAAAGCAATATTCTGGTATGAACAAACATCAACGTGAATGTCACGTTCGCAAACCCGTCTAAAAGACATATAGCAGTTAGACGGGTTTACCGATCAAATGACATTCACGGTCGCAGATATAAATGTATGTACTGTCAAACGCACGCTTAAATTATCGATTGACAAAATTCCAAATTGTCCCCAATAGCAAAAACAACATTGCACAGAAAACTGGGCCAAAACAGAATATCACAAAAATCACATTTCCAAGTATATGAGCTACAGAAAAAATTTGGACGCCCGTTGCCACTAAATGGCCGCGGAACCGAAGCCAAAAAGGCCTAAGTGCGGCGGTTCCGCGGTGCTTTAGAGGAATTATGGGCCCAAATTTTTTGTGTACTCCTAAAAAAGCCTGCACGAATTTCTAAGCCTCTGCAAAATATTTTTTGACCACTTTTGAAAATCGGCAGAAAGTATAAAAATGGAATCGTGATTTCGGTAAAATCCGTCGATCGATCTTTTAAGCACGTCTAAATAAGATAGTAAGGGGTTTAAAAGGTGGCTCTAATACCATGTTGGGTCCCGGCAGCGCCCCGGCCATCGAAACGCTGCCAAAATGCGGAACAAAAATTTATTAAACTGGCGCTACCGCTACCCGATTTCCGGATCGACCTTAAACCCTATTCTAGCGAGCTAACTAAGACTTAGAAAGTTTATACCAAGATGATCCGATTCCTTCGTTCTTCATTCGAAGCTCCTAGCGGCTCCATGATGATGTTTGGTCACCGGTCTTCCTCCATCTCCGATGATCCACCTGAGGGAAACGGCGCAAGCTCCAGCTCGACGAATGAGGCAACCGACGCTCCAAAGTTGCTAACGATGGAGAGTCGAGGTGTAGTAGTGTGTCACTATATTTTCTCTCTTTCCTTTTTGCTCATTGAGCAAGCATAGAAGATGATTGAGGAGGTGATGAACTTTTGCATGAAGAACAAAATTGGCTAAGTATATGTGAGAATGAGAGAGTGGTCTAATGTATGTCATCATGTGCCAAATGAAATGAACCCCCACACTCAAATATGGCCGGCCCCCCTCTCTCCTTCCCATCATGAAAAATTATCATTTTCTTTTTCCAATTGCAATAAAATAATAACAACCATACTTTGTTCCATGCCTTGACCCATACCTCCTTTCCACCTCATTTCCCAAATGATTTTCAATAAAGAAAATCATTAATGAGGTGATACCTTCTAGAAGCTATTCCGTATAAAATACGGAATACTTCCGGTACATGTACCGAAATACATATACGCGTATTCGTACAAAAATACGAATAGCCGAGAGAGAAAATAAATAGCGAAAAATAATACTAGAATACATATATATAAATACATATGTAAATTATTAAATTAAAACCTGATTTAATAATCTGGCTTAATCCTAAGCCGCTAGTATTATCAACCGTCCGATTAAAGCCGGCGCAGCAAGTGCGCATATTTAATCGGACACCTGTATGTATCAACATACACCATGTACACCATATCGCCTGAACCGTGAAAACCCTCGGTGTGGGACTCTAAAGACTCCTCAATACGCTGGCAGTGGGTTTAACCACAAGCACGTCAACGGCACTAGCTGTACGTAACGGCTACCCAGGTATTGAGCGAAAGGGAGGCCGACGAGCAAACTCATGCAGAACCCCTACTGAGCCTGACAGTGACAATATCCGTACAGTCCGGTCTGTTTGTCTAAGAGTATCGCATATCGAGTCTAAGGGGGTGGATAAAGTCAGACCCCTAACAACGCGATATTTAGTGTCGGCATGAAACCCATCACCACCTGAGAAACTATCGATCCTGGATCGGTAGTTCTCGTCCACCGTGGCTACGGATTTATGGTGATGGCCATCCGTACACAACGCGACATCAACCCCCAATACCGGGAGAGACGAATCCTCGATGATCCGATCACTGCCTCCATGTGTCTCGGGACTGTACCCAACTAAAACATGTTTGCACGATTCCTTTGAGCTGTGGTAGGGTAGTAATCAAAGTGCAGTGGGAACTCACACGAGACCAATGACGATCTCAGGTCGACAGACTAACCTGTACACATGTCACCTGGGAACTGCTATCTTACAATAGGTATAATACCAACCAGCAGGTTCCCGGCGAGTCCGTCCAGTGTACTCATAACCCAATGAGCACCTGTATACTATCTTAGGTGAACAAACTAATACCAATCGCTTGTGAGACCTGGCCACCGCCCCTCGTCGGGGTCTCGATCAGTATACACCAGTCTACACTGGAGTATCGATACCCGGTCTCGATACTCCTACGACTAGGGACATTTAAGGATATGCTTATAAACTCCAGCTCCCACATATATGATCGCCATCATAATGCCGACAGTCAAGCAAGAATCCTAAGGGCTCTATCAACATGTACATGATGATAAAGACAAACCAGATAACATACTATCATCTTGATTAAGACTATTTTATCGGTATAGGTCCTCACTCAATCATCATAATCACAAGTCCGCCACTATGATAATTGCCTTGAGGGCACTATATCCAACATTTTTCACTAAACAATCAATGCTATAAACCAAGTAGGTATCTAGAACGGTGTTAGCGGGGCTACGCCTCTAGGGAAAAGAGGTTATGTAATTAAGGAACTTCGCGAAAGTGTTGGAAAAGCTCCCTCAAAGTACCGACACTAGCATGGCCGAAAGGTTAAGCAAGAATTGTAGGGTGAGATTAATCCTGACTAATTCTTCTTTTATGGTTTGAAGGGGGATTCCAGAAACAATGGGTGCCATCCTGTTTAGATAAACTAATAACCAAGCTAAACTTGCAAGAGTATCATGCTGAGTGTTTTCTTCACTCTCTCCTAATAGCAGCGACCAAGATGATCGGGCTTAAGTTACCGCTAGATAAAAATAAATTGACAGGGCTAACTATAAAGATTGGCTAAGGAATGTCCAAATGACCATTACCTATGACAATCTGGGCTACCTCCTTATTACCAAAGCCCCCGCTGTCCAATGTCTAGATTCCACCGTCGCGGATGTTGAGATCCGTAAGATATGGGAAATAGATTGTGCGAGAGCCAAGTGCCTTATGCTGGCCTCAATGGATAATAAACACCAGAGGCGGCACGAGAAGATGGACTTATCTTCCATCTTCCTCCATACCAAGGATTTATATGGAGAGCAATCTCGTATCGCAAGATATGAGACCTCGAAGAAATTGTTTCTGGCGAGGTTGGCTGTTGGACCATCTGTAGGGGACCACGTCCTTAAGATGATCGGCTATATTGAAGAGCTCACGGACCTTGGGACCACGTTGGAGAACGAGTTATATACAGACTTGATTCTACAGTCCCCCTCTCTAACTACGCCCAGTTTATCTTGAATTCCAATATTCAGGATAAGCAAGTTTCACTTCCAGAACTCCTTAACACGTTGAGGAGTGCAGAGGGCACCCTACATAAAACCAGAGAGACACCCGCTTTACTTATTGGGGAACTGTCACGACCCGCAGGGTATGGAACGTGACTGGCACTTAAGCTTACGAAACGTCTAAAGACGTCCGTAAAATAAGTAAGCCAAAGCCCAGAAAACCAAACCAAAAAGCAAAAGAGTGAAGAGAACCCAATCAATTGAAAACAAGTTTATCAATAAGTCATGTAAAACCCTTTTTAAAAACAGTACCAATTTTTCCGAAAATTTCGGCAGAGTCTCCTTTGTAAATACTGGCCCCCAAAATGGGTACAACACAAATATAAATGAATCCAACAAATATGGCATCCCCAAGCGGGAGCTAGCTCTTCGCCACAAGGCTGTCATAAATCCCGCGCAATATAAAACAACAACATGCAAATAATCATAAAGAAGAATGAGAAAAACAGCATGTCGACTCAAGTGAGCTCGACCCCAAAATACAGCATGAAAAGTCCACAAATCTCACAGTCTCATCTCTAGGTCAATATACAACAATACTGGTAGAAACAGTAGATGGAGTGTACTAGATACAATGAATATACAAGGTGGTACAAAAATAATAACATAACCCACCTATGAGCAAAACCTCGAGTCCAGGCAAAAGAGGCAAAGAATCAAATGTGCCCGCCGCTACTGTACTGACGGAGCGGACCTGAAAAAGGCTGTGGCACAACGGGGGTGAGTTGCCAACTCGTGAGTAATAAATAACATCTACACAGGCTATCGAATGCATGTACACAAGCATCCTAGCATCTAACTACAGGTAAGGCAGGACATAATGGCAAGTATGTATGCAATATGGATATACTAGCAGGTATGAATGCAATGCGAATCAACTCGTGATCTGAATGTGTAAGTATAAGAAATCATGTTTTTCCCTTTAAGAATGTCTTTTGAAATACCATCACAATACCAATAGAATCAACAAGAACCTGTGTCCAGCAACGACACCTCAAAACTATCTCAAATCTCATATATCCATGTCATAGTATCTCTGGCCTCAGCCATCCGGCTGACCCAGCTCAATATCAAAATCTCATCATCTCGCGGCCACGGTCGGTATCCTCTGGATATCCGCCATGCCAAACAGTCACCGGTAGGTAATCTGTCCCCTGCCAGGCTCAACGTCAACACCACATTCCTCTTGCCCCGGGGTACCTTACCGGGCCCACCATGTACCCGTGACGGTTCCTCCACTCCTCGACACGGATCTCGAAAACCACAGCAAACTCATGGTGGACGACACTTTACATCACTAGAAAATCGCATTTATATATTTTAAAAACATAATAAGTTTAGAAATTTTGCGGCTTTCCCCCGAAATCCAGAAATATCATAAAATCTCAAGAAATCCTCATAAGTGCATATATCAATGGTGATGAATGGATATGATATCAATAATTAAGCTATGATGTATGATTAATAGACTAGGCATGAACAAATAATATGATGAGGTACATGCACATGAATGGCAATCCTACGATTTCATTTTAAGGAATTAAAGGCAATAGCACAGGTTTAAGCATCAATTAGTAAAAGGTTTCAAATTATAGGTTATCTAGTGTGGTGGCATGGCAATTACCAGGATGTGTGTGTAAGCATGAATAGTGCTCGTGCTGCATATAAAAACCCTGGCAATGGTGCAGGTGTCCTATAAAACGGTTTCGTATAGGTATGTCAATATTGGGCATGAATGTAGCAATTAATCATACAAGTATTACACCCCTAATTACTAACATTACTAAGAATCTTTTAAGTTACTAAAACTATCGGGCGGCTTGCGCCATCCAACGATAGTCCCCCGTAGATGTTACATCTACTCACAGAAATCCCTAGCTAGCTGCGTCCAATCACCGCTTTCCCCTTTCGAGCCGCGTCTGACGTCTCCGCGACCGGACCTGGAATTTACATCAATACCAAACATAAGGTTACATGTCAAGAACGATGCAAAACCCAAACGAAAATACTAACGTTCACAAGATAGGTACAAAGTGCACAGGGTGTGCGAAACACACGCGAAAATCGCAAAAACTGCAAAAATCGTCGCTTTGGTCGCCCGGCAAAACTAAAACCCGATTACTCAAAAATCCGCACTCACGCATCCTAAATGTCATAGGATATGCTAAAAATATAATCAAGTTATCACAAATAATTCATCACATAATTTAAATAAAAATCTAGTAAGCACAAAACTTACTAATTTGGTGCAACATCGAAAATTAACGATAAAGTTATCACAATTCAACACAAACATCCAACCACACAACTAGTTAGCCACAATCACATAATTTCAACACAATAACCATCCTTCAAACCTATTTCCATACACAAACCCTTTTCTTGATTTTTGTAATTAGCAATCACAAATCAAATTCCATACTACAAATTTAAATTAACACAATTAAAAGCCCACATAAGAAAATTAATCTCTTAGATTAGGTTAGCAAAATAACTAGATAGAAAAATAGATTTAATTAGCCTAGTAATGGTATGCTAAAACCCAAGTTCATATCAAACAACCCTCTTTAAACAAAACTAGATTAGGAATTAAGTAAAGATTTAACACAAAACAATTTCAAGGTTCTAATTAGCACCCTTAAGCAACAATGTAACCATTTGATTAGAAGTTATACCTCAAAAGTTCAAACCCTATGATGCTAAAGCCTCCCAAGATGCCATCTTTCTCCAAGATTTGAGTCAATTTGGGTTTGAGAAGAGAGGGAATAAGGTTTTGCTTTGAAATTGTAAAAGGAATTGTTGATTTTTAAGGATTTTTGGATGAACTTTGAAGAAGACAAGAGATGATGCAAGGAGGGGGAGGGGGCTGCTGTTTGCAGCTGAAGTTTCAGCTGATGAGGAGTGGGGGAGAGGTGTGGGGGAGTGTGAGAAAAGTCAAGGTCAAAGCCATACCAATAAACCAAAAACCCATACCCAATTTATTATATTAAAACCCTTTTCATATCATTTTGTGCAAATGAGTTGGGGAAAAAAATTTGTGGGCTTGATGCTGAGATAGGGCCGGCCTAGAGGTGAGGAATGAGTGAGAGAGAGTGCACAAAAAAAATTTTATGCAAAAAGATCCCCTACAAGTCCAAAATTGCAAGTTTAAGCTTAAATTCAATAAATTTCGTTTTTTATAATAAAAATTAGTTAAAAATCAAAATAAAATACTAAAAATTTATGTTACAACTAGATTTTAATTAACATAATTTTAAAGATTAAAATTAGCCCAGAAAAATTTGTATTTATCGCTAATTTAATGTATTTTCTTACCGGCTTAAAATAATATAAAAAATTGAAAAATAGGGAAAATTTTTTAAATGACCAAAATTTAATAAGTAACTCATTAGCTACTAAAAAAAAGCAATTACCTATCTATTTTAGGTATAACTAGTCCTAAACTGCAAAATAACAAAAAGACGATTTACGGAAAAATACCGAATTTTCACCGATTTTCAGGAAAACACCAAAACGACTTTTCAAGGCGTTACAATCTTCCCCCCTTAAAGAAATTCGGTCCCCGAATTTAAAAATATAGCAACGCGTACCTTCAAAGAGATGGGGATATTTCTTCCTCATCTCGCCCTAGGTCTCCCAGATGACCTCATCGCTGCTCGGGCTACGCCAAAGGACCTTGACGGTCGGTATAGCTTTCGATCTCAATTTCTTCACCTGCCGATCCAGGATGGCCACCGGCTGCTCTGCAAAAGAGAGGTCGCGCTCTAGCTGGACTGTCGGGTGCTGAATCGTGTGGGAAGGGTCATGAAGATAACGGCGTAGCATCGATACGTGGAAGACGGGATGAACATCTGAAAAACTGGGTGGGAGAGCCAAACGATACGCAACAGCGCCGACACGCTCGAGGATCTCGAAGGGACCTACGAATCTAGGGCTAAGCTTCCCCTTTTGCCCAAAACGCATCACGCCCTTCGTCGGAGAGACTCTCGGAAAAACATGATCGCCAACTACGAACTCTAGTCTGCGACGGCGCCTGCCTGCATACGATTTCTGCCTGCTCTGAGCCGCTCTCATCCGGTCTTGAATCAACTGTATCTTCGATGTCGTCTCCTCAACAAGCTGCGGCCCCAAAATACTGCTGTCGCTGAGCTCTGTCCAACAAATGGGCGATCTGCATCTCCTCCCATACAATGCCTCGAAAAGTACCATCTGAATAGTATCATGGAAGCTGTTGTTGTAGGAGAACTCCACTAGAGGTAAATGACGATCCCAGCTACCACTGAAGTCTAAAACGCACACTCTGAGCATGTCCTGGAGAGTCTGAATGGTCCGCTCTGACTGTCCGTCGGACTGCGGATGAAACGCTGTGCTGAAGCTCAAACGAGTGCCCAAAGCCTCCTGAAATCTCTGCCAAAGTCGGCTGGTGAACTGGGTGCCTCGATCTGACACGATACAAGTTGGTACGGCATGCAACCGCACGATCTCGTCGATGTAAAGCTGGGCATACTGAGCGAAGCTGAAAGTGGTCTTCACTGGCAGGAAGTGAGCCGCTTTCGTCAATCGATCTACGATCACCCAGATGGAGTCGTACCCTCGACTGGTCCTTGGTAGACCCACAACGAAATCCATCGAAATCTGCTCCCATTTCCACTCCGAAATGGGTAACGGCTGTAGCTCTCCTGCGGGCCTCTGGTGCTCGGCCTTGACTTGCTGACAAGTCAGGCATCTCGATACAAACTCCGCAATGTCCCTCTTCATCCCGTCCCACCAGTAGGTCTCTCTCATATCATGGTACATCTTGGTGGAACTGGGGTGGACACTATACACTGATCGGTGTGCCTCCTCAAGAATGTCGCGCCGTAATCCATCAGCATCTGGTACGCACAGTCTAGATCCATATCGTAAAATCCCCTGATCGTCAATCACAAACTCGGAAAATCTGCCCTGTCCTATCTGTGCCATGATCTCTGAGCAATAGTCGTCACTGTGCTGTGCCTCATATATACGGTCAAGCAACTGTGGGCGTGCATGAACATGCGCGAGCTGCCCCCCTGTCTGAGTGAACTCGAACTCAACTCGGCTGTCGCATAAAATCTGCCAATCTACTGACGACTGCCTCTGTACTGCGCGCAAAAAGGATAGACTACCCCCGGGCCTCCTGCTCAACGCATCTGCCACTACATTCGCCTTGCCTGGGTGATATAAGATCTCGCAGTCATAGTCTTTCACCAACTCCATCCAACGACGCTGTCTGAGATTCAGGTCTCGCTGCTGAAATATGTACTTTAAGCTCTTGTGGTCTGTGAATATCTCACACGACTCGCCGTATAGGTAATGTCGCCAAATCTTCAGTGCAAAGACCACTGCAGCCATCTCCAAATCATGAGTGGGGTAGTTCTGTTCATGCTTCTTCAACTGCCCAGAAGCATAAGCGATCACCTGGCCATGCTGCATCAATACGCATCCTAATCCCACTCGCGAAGCATCACAGTAGACCACAAATCCGCCTGATCCCGAAGGCAAAGATAATACCGGCGCCGTAGTCAAACATGTCCACAGCTGCTGAAAATTGCGCTCGCACTCCTCCGTCCAGACGAAAGGAACTCCCTTCCGGGTTAAACCGGTCAAGGGTGCAGCTATACGGGAGAAATCCTGAACAAAACGCCTGTAGTAGCCTGCCAGGCCCAGAAAACTACGGATCTCAGTAACCGATGTAGGTCGGGGCCACTGCTGAACAGCCTCAATCTCCTTTGGGTCCACACATATGCCGTCTCTCGTAATCACGTGACCCAAGAATCCGACGCTGTCCAGCAAGAATGCACACTTGGAGAACTTTGTGAACAGCTGGTGCTCCCTCAGAATCTGTAACGTAATCTGCAAGTGCTGCTCGTGCTCCTCTCTGCTCCGGGGGTACACCAAGATATCGTCGATAAACACGATGATGAACAAGTCAAGATACATCCTGAATGTACGGTTCATCAAATCCATGAATGCTGCTGGGGCGTTGGTGAGTCCGAACGACATCACCAAAAACTCATAGTGGCCATAGCGCGTGCGGAAAGCTGTCCTCGGTATATCCTCCTGTCGAACCCGCAGCTGATGGTATCCTGATCGCAAGTCGATCCTCAAAAAATACCCCGCACCCTGAAGCTGGCCGAACAAATCATCAATGCGTGGCAAAGGATATCTGTTCCTCACGGTAACCTTGTTCAGCTGGCGGTAGTCGATACATAAGCGCAAACTTCCGTCCTTCTTCTTGACAAACAGGACCGGAGCGCCCCACGGAGAAACACTAGGTCGAATAAGCCCCTTATCTAACAAATCCTGCAACTGATCCTTCAGCTCTCGAAGCTCTGCCGGGGCCATCCGATAAGGCGGTATAGAAATAGGCCCCGAGCCGGGAATCAAATCAATGCAGAACTCAACCTCGCGCTCAGGCGGTAGCCCAGGTAGCTCATCAGGGAAAACATCAGGGAACTCACAAACAACCGGGACCTGGTCCAACGGAACCTCTGTAGCTCGAGTATCACAAATATACGCTAAGAATCCCTGACATCCCTTCCGCAAGAGCTGACCAGCGCGAAGAGACGAAATCAAGCTGGGAAGGGTGACGCTGCGGTCTCCCTGAATAACAAGGACTGGCTCTCCCGGAAAGCTATATCTGACTGCCTTCTCACGGCAGTCCACCGAAGCATAACAAGTGGCTAACCAATCCATGCCCAGAAGCACATCAAAGTACAACATATCGAAGAGAATCAAATCAACTGATGAATCCCTCTCCCCGATACGAACGGAACACAAACGAAATACAAACCGAGCGACAAACGACTCGCCTACCGGAGTAACAACTACAAGCGGATGATCTAACGATGACGACTCACGGCCCAACATCGGTGCAAAGTGTGTAGAGACGTACGAATGTGTGGAACCTGGGTCGAATAATACCCGTGTGTCGAAAGAACAAACTGGCAAGGTACCTGTCACAACGGCATTGGATGCCTGCGCATCCTGCGGTGTCAAAGCAAATACTCGGGCCTGTCCTCCACCGATAGCGGGCTGACCTCGACCTCAGCCTCTGCCTCCTCGTCCTCTCTGAACAGGACCGCCGCGTCCACGGCCTCTGGGTGCACCTAACTGGCGTGGAGCATCGCCTGTGGTAGGAAGTAGGCCTCTCTAAGGAGGGGGTGGTGATGGTGGTAGGGTCACATGCGGAACTGTCGCTGCTCCCTGACGTCTCACCGGACAGTCTCTGACAAGATGGTGCGGACTCCCGCACCCAAAACACCCTGGCGACGGCTGCTGCCCCTGGGGATAAGAACCATATAACTGTCCTCGTCCAAATCCTCTGCCAGGCCTATCTCTCGGAAAGAATCTGGCGTGCTGCCTCTGAGACGGTACATCGGTGCGAATCCCCTTCGGCCCAGAAACGGCCGAAGTCTGTGATATGCGTGCCTCCATCCGCAATGCCGTATCCATAGCAGCTGAATAAGTGTCGTAGTGCTGGGCGCCAATGGCAAGATATAGCTGGGCATCAAGTCCCTGTACGAACCTCTTCACCATCTTCTCCTCGGTATCCACCAAATACTGAGCATATCGGGATAACTGTGTAAACTGGATGTCATACTCAGACACCGTCATCCCAGGTGTCTTGACTAAAGCCTCGAAACTGCGAGCTCTGGCGTCACGAACGCTCTCTGGAAGGAAACGAGCTAGAAAGACCGCTGTAAACTCGGCCCAAGTCATAGGCGGTAGACCTGCAGCTCGACCTCTCAAGACTGACTCCCACCATGTCTGCGCGAGACCCTCTAGACGGAAACTCGCAAGCTCCACCCATCGATCGTCAGAACATCTGAGCGAACGGCAGATCTTGGCTAAACTATCAAGGAATGTCTGCGGATCTTCTGCTGCATCCGTGCCCGTGAAGACTGGAGGTCTCAGCCTCATGAAATCCCGTAGCGATACTGGGATAGCCACGGTAGTAGCAGTAGGAGCAACTGTCTGGCTAGCAGGCACTATGGTAGTCTGTGAGGTGGTAGGTGTGTCCTCCGATCTCGGTGCACGACTGGCCGCTACTAAGGATCCCACCATCTGTCGTAACTCCTGCATACCTCCCATCATCTGTCGTAGCTCCTCCATACTAGACTCAAGCCTATCCATGCGGCCTGGGGAAGGTGGATCGGTCTGTCCCTGCGGCGTAGGCATGCCACCCTACTCAGTCCTCGTCTCGGACGAGCCTGCTCGGATCTCATCTCGAACGGCAGCCCTCTGCGCTCTCGTAGCCTTCGGCGGCATAGTGGCTGGTACAGGAACAGGACAACAAGAATGGTGCAGTAGAATCATAGGATACACGGAATTGAAGAAGGAATTTCAAGCAAGTATATCCTAAAGTCACTTAGGCGGAGTACCGTATCGCAAGTATGCCGCGGACATACATACGCTACGTTACCCTGCTTAAGTCACTTACTCCATCTGCCAAGGGTCATCCTACACTCCAAAAAGGTAAAACCGATCGCTCTGATACCAACTTTGTCACGGCCCGCAGGGTACGGAACGTGACTGGCACTTAAGCTTACGAAACGTCTAAAGACGTCCGTAAAATAAGTAAGCCAAAGCCCAGAAAACCAAACCAAAAAGCAAAAGAGTGAAGAGAACCCAATCAATTGAAAACAAGTTTATCAATAAGTCATGTAAAACCCTTTTTAAAAACAGTACCAATTTTTCCAAAAATTTCGGCAAAGTCTCCTTTGTAAATACTGGCCCCCAAAATGGGTACAACACAAATATAAATGAATCCAACAAATATGGCATCCCCAAGCGGGAGCTAGCTCTTCGCCACAAGGCGGTCACAAATCCCACGCAATATAAAACAACAACATGCAAATAATCATAAAGAAGCATGAGAAAAACAGCATGTCGACTCAAGTGAGCTCGACCCCAAAATACAGCATGAAAAGTCCACAAATCTCACAGTCTCATCTCTAGGTCAATATACAACAATACTGGTAGAAACAGTAGATGGAGTGTACTAGATACAATGAATATACAAGGTGGTACAAAAATAATAACATAACCCACCTATGAGCAAAACCTCGAGTCCAGGCAAAAGAGGCAAAGAATCAAATGTGCCCGCCGCTACTGTACTGACGGAGCGGACCTGAAAAAGGCTGTGGCACAACGGGGGTGAGTTGCCAACTCGTGAGTAATAAATAACATCTACACAGGCTATCGAATGCATGTACACAAGCATCCTAGCATCTAACTACAGGTAAGGCAGGACATAATGGCAAGTATGTATGCAATATGGATATACTAGCAGGTATGAATGCAATGCGAATCAACTCGTGATCTGAATGTGTAAGTATAAGAAATCATGTTTTTCCCTTTAAGAATGTCTTTTGAAATACCATCACAATACCAATAGAATCAACAAGAACCTGTGTCCAGCAACGACACCTCAAAACTATCTCAAATCTCATATATCCATTTCATAGTATCTCTGGCCTCAGCCATCCGGCTGACCCAGCTCAATATCAAAATCTCATCATCTCGCGGCCACGTTCGGTATCCTCTGGATATCCACCATGCCAAACAGTCACCGGTAGGTAATCTGTCCCCTGCCAGGCTCAACGTCAACACCACATTCCTCTTGCCCCGGGGTACCTTACCGGGCCCAACATGTACCCGTGACGGTTCCTCCGCTCCTCGACACGGATCTCGAAAACCACAGCAAACTCATGGTGGACGACACTTTACATCACTAGAAAACCGCAATTATATATTTTAAAAACATAATAAGTTTAGAAATTTTGCGGCTTTTCCCCGAAATCCAGAAATATCATAAAATCTCAAGAAATCCTCATAAGTGCATATATCAATGGTGATGAATGGATATGATATCAATAATTAAGCTACGATGTATGATTAATAGACGAGGCATGAACAAATAATATGATGAGGTACATGCACATGAATGGCAATCCTACGATTTCATTTTAAGGAATTAAAGGCAATAGCACAGGTTTAAGCATCAATTAGTAAAAGGTTTCAAATTATAGGTTATCTAGTGTGGTGGCATGGCAATTACCAGGATGTGTGTGTAAGCATGAATAGTGCTCATGCTGCATATAAAAACCCTGGCAATGGTGCAGGTGTCCTATAAAACGGTTTCGTATAGGTATGTCAATATTGGGCATGAATGTAGCAATTAATCATACAAGTATTACACCCCTAATTACTAACATTAGTAAGAATCTTTTAAGTTACTAAAACTATCGGGCGGCTTGCGCCATCCAACGATAGTCCCCCGTAGATGTTACATCTACTCACAGAAATCCCTAGCTAGCTGCGTCCAATCACCGCTTTCCCCTTTCGAGCCGCGTTTGACGTCTCCGCGACCGGACCTGGAATTTACATCAATACCAAACATAAGGTTACATATCAAGAACGATGCAAAACCCAAACGAAAATACTAACGTTCACAAGCTAGGTACAAAGTGCACAGGGTGTGCGAAACACACGCGAAAATCGCAAAAACTGCAAAAATCGTCGCTTTGGTCGCCCGGCAAAACTAAAACCCGATTACTCAAAAATCCGCACTCACGCATCCTAAATGTCATAGGATATGCTAAAAATATAATCAAGTTATCACAAATAATTCATCACATAATTTAAATAAAAATCTAGTAAGCACAAAACATACTAATTTGGTGCAACATCGAAAATTAACGATAAAGTTATCACAATTCAACACAAACATCCAACCACACAACTAGTTAGCCACAATCACATAATTTCAACACAATAACCATCCTTCAAACCTATTTCCATACAAAAACCCTTTTCTTGATTTTTGTAATTAACAATCACAAATCAAATTCCATACTACAAATTTAAATTAACACAATTAAAAGCCCACATAAGAAAATTAACCTCTTAGATTAGGTTAGCAAAATAACTAGATAGAAAAATAGATTTAATTAGTCTAGTAATGGTATGCTAAAACCCAAGTTCATATCAAACTACCCTCTTTAAACAAAACTAGATTAGGAATTAAGTAAAGATTTAACACTAAACAATTTCAAGGTTCTAATTAGCACCCTTAAGCAACAATGTAACCATTTGATTAGAAGTTATACCTCAAAAGTTCAAACCCTATGATGCTAAAGCCTCCCAAGATGCCATCTTTCTCCAAGATTTGAGTCAATTTGGGTTTGAGAAGAGAGGGAATAAGGTTTTGCTTTGAAATTGTAAAAGGAATTGTTGATTTTTAAGGATTTTTGGATGAACTTTGAAGAAGACAAGAGATGATGCAAGGAGGGGGAGGGGGCTGCTGTTTGCAGCTGAAGTTTCAGCTGATGAGGAGTGGGGGAGAGGTGTGGGGGAGTGTGAGAAAAGTCAAGGTCAAAGCCATACCAATAAACCAAAAACCCATACCCAATTTATTATATTAAAACCCTTTTCATATCATTTTGTGCAAATGAGTTGGGGAAAAAAATTTGTGGGCTTGATGCTGAGATAGGGCCGGCCTAGAGGTGAGGAATGAGTGAGAGAGAGTGCACAAAAAAAATTTTATGCAAAAAGATCCCCTACAAGTCCAAAATTGCAAGTTTAAGCTTAAATTCAATAAATTTCGTTTTTTATAATAAAAATTAGTTAAAAATCAAAATAAAATACTAAAAATTTATGTTACAACTAGATTTTAATTAACATAATTTTAAAGATTAAAATTAGCCCAGAAAAATTTGTATTTATCGCTAATTTAATGTATTTTCTTACCGGCTTAAAATAATATAAAAAAATTGAAAAATAGGGAAAAATTTTTAAATGACAAAAATTTAATAAGTAACTCATTAGCTACTAAAAACAAGCAATTACCTATATATTTTAGGTATAACTAGTCCTAAACTGCAAAATAACAAAAAGACGATTTACGGAAAAATACCGAATTTTCACCGATTTTCAGGAAAACACCAAAACGACATTTCAAGGCGTTACAGGAACCTTCCTCCTCTAGATCCAAGGAAAAAGTCAAAGGGAAGAAGAAGAAGAAGGCCCCCACCAATCCGAAAGGCGGTGTCAGTAAGGTAAAGAGAAAGGGCAAGGCAAAAGTTTTGGAGCCGACAGTAGGGAAGGAGGAATGTTTCTATTTTCACAGGAAAGGCCATTGGAAGAAGTACTGCAGGGCTTGGAAAGCCATAAATCAGGATTCGAAGCACGTTGTGGCTTCGTCTTCAGTTGTGTTTATGATTGAAAACCGTTTATCAATTAACTCTACTTCTTGGGTACTGGATATCGGATCAGGATCTTATATCTGTAATTTATTGTAGGCTCAGAGAAACTGTAGAGTTATCAAAGCAGGTGATATGACCCTTAGGGTTACTAACGGAGAGAGCGTGGATGTTGTGTCCGTAGGGGAATATCACCTAGGAATGACAAGTGGACACATCTTGATTTTGTGTAACTGTTTTTGTGTACCTAGTTTAACATGTAATATCATCTCTGTATCTTTACTATCTAAAGAAGGTTATGATTTTACATATGTAAGCGATGTCGTAAACATCCACCTTAATCATGGTTTCATTGGTCAGGTACACTAGACAACGGTATATACGTATTAAATCAACACCAAGTTTTTAATGTCTAGAACACACTTAAAAGAATGTCTCCAGAATTAAATCAAATTTTCGTATGGCATTGTAGACCGGGTCAAATCAATGAAACACGGTTGACGAAGTTACATAAAAAGGGATATTTGGATCCGTTTGAATATCTGTCTTATGCAACTTGTTAATCATGTCTCAAAGTAAAGATGACAAAGTCTCCATTCACTGGACACGGGGTAAGAGCCAGTGAGCTCTTGGGACTCATACACAGCGACGTGTGTGGTCCAATGTATACAAATGCAAGAAGTCGTTATTCCTACTTCATTAATTTTACGAATGATTTCTCAAGATATAGACATGTATTCTTGATGAAACATAAATTTGAAGCCTTTGAGAAGTTCCAGGAATACATCTGCAGTGAATGGAGAATATCTTGGCTAGTCTTAGCTTGTATGGTAATCTACCGGCTTGTCATGGGATCACAAAAAATTCTTCAGGGCAAAGAAGAGGAATCGCAAAAGTGCCGATAAAACGCACCAAGTCAAAGACTTGGAATTTGGCACAGATTCAGAAGACATAAAATAATTCAAGACATCATAACAATACCCTAAAGCCAAAACCAAACATCTGCAGAATACTTATGCAGAGATCTCCCTATATGGCCGTGGATCCGCATAACAATACCCTAAAGCCAAAACCAAACATCTGCAGAATACTTATGCAGAGATCTCGACGATGGAAGCGAAATATATCGCTGCATGTGACGCCGCGAAAGAAGCAGTCTGGATGAGGAAGTTCATAACATAACTTCAGGTGGTTCCTTACATTGTTGATCCAATATCTTTGTATTGTGGCAACAACGAGGCTATAGCTTTAGCGAATGAACCCAGGTCCCATCAGAAGTCCAGACATAACTTGAGGCGGTATCATCAGGGAGATCGAGGTGCGGAGAGTAGACATGGAGAACAACACTGCAGATCCACTCACAAAGGCCATCCCTCAGACACAGTTCGAGAGGCTATTCGAGATGATAGGTCTGCGATATGCCAATACATGGCCTTAGTGCAAGTGGGAGATTGTTAATGATATATGCCCTAGAGGCCATTGTTGTATAGTACTGAATTGTATATTACATTTTGGAAGCTTAGGATATATACAGATATAATAACAGTTTTGCTCAATATGATAGTATGATATCTGGTTTGATTCTATCTTAACATGTGTATGTGTTTCTTTTAACATATCACTAATACATGTTGATAGAGCCCTTATGATCTTTGCTTGACTACCAGCGTTTTGATGGCTGTCAGACTAGTGGGGGCTGGGTAGTTGATCGGTCGAAAATATTGCATTCTTAACACATCAATTTCCCTACTCTTTCTAATCATCTAAAGGTGTTTGGTATAAATATTGCACAGATTAGCATTTCGTCTGTAAAATATCAAATAACATGTGTTATACATTATAACCGGCATTATGAGGGAAATTGTGTGTTTATTACTACATGCATGATTTTGTATATCTCAATATATTTTATCAAGATTATATGCAAAAAATTCTTGAGGGCAAAGAAGAGGAATCGCAAAAGTGCCGATAAAACGCACCAAGTCAAAGACTTGGAATTTGGCACAGATTCAGAAGACATAAAATAATTCAAGACATCATAACAATACCCTAAAGCCAAAACCAAACATCTGCAGAATACTTACGCAGAGATCTCCCTATATGGCCGTGGATCCGCATAACAATACCCTAAAGCCAAAACCAAACATCTACAGAATACTTATGCAGAGATCTCGACGATGGAAGCGAAATATATCGCTGCATGTGACGCCGCGAAAGAAGCAGTCTGGATGAGGAAGTTCATAACAGAACTTCAGGTGGTTCCTTACATTGTTGATCCAATATCTTTGTATTGTGGCAACAATGGGGCTATAGCTTTAGCGAATGAACCCAGGTCCCATCAGAAGTCCAGACATAACTTGAGGCGGTATCATCAGGGAGATCGAGGTGCGGAGAGTAGACATGGAGAACAACACTGCAGATCCACTCACAAAGGCTATCCCTCAGACACAGTTCGATAGGCTATTCGAGATGATAGGTCTGCGATATGCCAATACATGGCCTTAGTGCAAGTGGGAGATTGTTAGTGATATATGACCTAGAGGTCATTGTTGTATAGTACTGAATTGTATATTACATTTTGGAAGATTAGGATATATACAGATATAATAACAGTTTTGCTCAATATGATAGTATGATATCTGTTCAAGCTAGGAAAAAGGGGACTTCTCCATTCTAACAGTTTCGTCGTACACTTCTTCTCCTGCCTTCTAGGGTTCTCTAGGGTATATTTCTGAACCCAAGTCCCTTTTTCCTAGCTTGTATGCTTATTAGCGTCGGTTTGTGTTAATTAGCTAGTTTAGTGCTAATTATGGTGATTTGTGAGATGTTGTGGCAAATTGATGATTGTGTTGGTAAACCCTACTTATTTAAGTGTTGTTAGGGTCACCTTAACTGAGTTTAACACTGGATTACACTAAAATACCATAGGGTTTCCTTTTAGTGCAAATCGGTGTTTTTAAGCGTTATTTGTGACTTTCTGTGATCTGCTACTGACCCGAACCCTTCAGAGTAAAATTGAGGAAATTGGAGCATGCTTACTAGGTTTAGACAACACCATCTGAGCACGAGACCCTAACTCCTAACTTTGGCCGCCGGTTTATTAGATCTGGCCGCAATTTGCGGCCAGGTAGGGGACTGGGGTATTATTTTTTTGTGTGGGGTAGTCTACTGTTATTTGTAGTGTTTTGGCATGTCTAGTTTTGTAAGATTTGACCTGTAGGAAAATCTGGGGCAATATATCGTTTTGCATGTCCGTTTTGTTTGCGCGATACGTGAGAGGGTCTGTGATCCAGCGTGTCGCGGCGTGTCGCGGTAGTTTTAGACACGTATACACACGTTTTGGCGTATCGTGCACACGCACGTTTACTTCGCAACGCGAGTTTCTCGTTTTGGTTCGATATCGCGTTTTGCGGAATATTTGGCCTATATATGATTTCCATGTCTTATTTGCAGGTTTGCAGGCAGGAACTACGGACAATGCTACAGGGGAGAGCAGATGGTAGGATTCACCTAGCGTGGAGCGTAGGTGAGTAGATTTAACATCTACATGGGAATCGCCCGCATGGCGTTATGCGTCTGGGCTAGGATTCAAACACCTGTCGCATATTCTACGTCATTGTTAGAATTGCGCCTTTACCATATTTCCTTGATATAGTTGTACTGTGACTAGCAGCCATAGGATACTGCACATATTATTGACGGTTCATGTTGCACGAGCACGGATTGTATGCTACACACACACCGTCAATAATTGCCATGTCACACACAACCCTTTATAGATACTATATTGCTTATCATACTTGACATCTAGCTTATCGGTATACCTATTGTGTATCTTACCATTAGTGATAGGTACATCTACACCTTGCGATACAGCTACAGGTATACCTTGCATATATTTTACTTATACCCAGGGGGGTACCCTTCATATTCTACTTATACCCAGGGGGGTATACGACATCTTTTACTTATAGGTAGACACTTATACTTAGCTGTACCTTATTGATTTCGCATACATCTAGTTTCAGCTATATGTTCTCATTTATATGCTCGCATTCAGATATATCGCATATATTTATTCCTGGATTTGCGCCTTGTTATTTGGATTTTACATGATGTTTTCTGGATTTGGGAACCGTGGGAGTTCATGAAATTATGCATACATTGAAAAACCCGGTTTCCTTAATGTGATATTTGCACAGCCACCATGAGATTTATCGGTTCTGATTATATACTCCATACGTGGTGTGGTTGCCGTATGAGGGTACATGGTGGGGCCCGGTATGGTTCCCCTCGGCAAGAAGATCGATGGATGTTGCCGATTGAGCCTGGAGACGGGCGAGTATCTACCGGTGACAGTACTGATGACTCGGCGGGGATCATGGAGATACCGTTGGGAGTCATGTACGTATGCATACGTCGAAAGGCGAGGGTCAGAGCTAGGCACTTGTGATTTCGGGATAGCGTATGATACGTGATCAGGATTTCTGTGTCGATGCTTGGCACATGGTTTTCATGATATTTCTTTAACACCTTTGTATATATAACAGGGGATTTAGCCATTGTTATATATACTCTTACACCAATATTAGTGGAATGGGACGCTAATATATGTGTATTGCCCCCATCATATTTATTTCTGCAAATATATATATTTAGCTTGCTAGAATCTTACTTGAGATGTGATTTGGGATATTAGGTGATTCATTGAGATTGGATACAGGTTACCTGTGAGATTGTTGATTTGTACATTCGAGATATAGGAGATCTATTCGATATTGTACATTGAGGAGATGTGAGACTTACATGATATGAGAGCCCAACTTAGGGGCTGATTTGAGGATTTGGGATTTGAGTGTCTTGATGGATTATGATCCTTCCACGATGTCAGGTTTTCGTGGAAATGACATATTCCACCCCATACCTCACACTTATCTATTTTATGCACAGTTTTATACATTGGTAGTACCTGTTAGTGTACCCTCATGATTGCTGCATATCTACTTTCTCATATCCCTATTACCTAGTTATTGCATACTATTATCATGGCATCATTGCTTCACATATTGATTGTACCTGCTAGTGTACTTTCCATTTTTCTGCATTCACATGACATGTTATTATTGTAATCGCATATCTTAGATTCATGCTGTACGCACATTCCTGCGATTACCTGCATATGTTATTTACTATTTACGAGTTGGCAACTCACCCCCGTTGTGCCACAGGTGTTTCAAGTTGTTCCCCAGAGTAGTCGAGGCAGGCTATTCAGCTATTCATCTATCATCTTTTGCTACAGATACCGCATCAGCTCACAGTACTATTTTGCTTAGGTGGGTTAGATGTTTATCTGTATTTCATATTGTACATTCGTTATATCTTGTACTCTCCATCTGCTATTATGTTATTGACTTAGAGACTTGGTGAGGACGATATTGTATATTATTGTGGATTTGTTGTCTTTTATATACAGCTTTCTCTCTATTGTCTTTATTTCTTCGCTACGGCGTCGTATTTTTGTGTTGTAGTCATCTTGGCTAGTTTTTACAAAAAGGGGTGTTGCCAAAATTTTAATGAAATAAAGTAGGACTTTTAAAGAATTTGGGTTGCGATTTCAAATGTTTCAAAAAACTTATATTGTCATTTCCGTATTTTTATGGTTTAGATTTCTGGGTTTTGGCTTTCTTTTACTACGTTACGTCTTAGGGCGTTGCGTAGTACTAGGGCCGTCACAGGCCAATTTCGGGTCGTGACAAAGTTGGTATCAGAGCGCTAGGTTTTACTTTTCGGAGTGTAGGATGACCTTAGTATGATGGAGTAGGTAGCTTAAGCAAAGTAACGTAGTGTGTGTATGTCTGCAGCATACCCATGATACGATACTTCGCCTAAAGTGACCTAAGTACAAATTGTTTGAAATTCCTTCCTTGATGATTCATATCCTTGAGATTCGATTACTATTTCTTATCGAATCTTATATCTATTTATAGCCTTGCCGCCGAAGACTATGGGGACTCAGAGTGATGCGGCGAGGGCCGAGGTCAGAGTTGGCTCGGGTGAGACGAGTACTGACCAGGATGGCACTCTAGTTGCACAGGTGCAGACGGATCAGCCTACGACATATACTATTGATAGACTTTTGGCAGAGATGCAGGACTTCCGCCAGACGATGAGTTCATTGGTGATGTCGTTCGAGAGCTATGACAGGAGGTTGTCACCCCTGTTACTCAGTTGTCACTTACGATCAGCATGCAGCAGTCCGTCACCTACATAGCACCAGTGGTTGCAGCTCCAGTTGACGAGACAAATATTCCAGGACAGTGGAGGACTCGTACCAGTGTACCAGCCCAGAGACAGAGGTTTGGTCATCGAGACAGATTTCGTGGCCGTCGCGGGAGTAGCAGAGGTTTAGGACGAGGACAGTCGTTCAGCTCTCATCCCCAGGATTGTCAGCAGTCAGCGCGTGGATGTTTTCGATGCGGAAGCCTTCAGCACTTCGTCAGGGATTGTCCCGCAGCACGGCGTCAGGATCGTATTCAGAGAGGCCGTGGACGCGGGAGGTTCGCTCAGAGGGCTCAGTCTACCAGAGGAGTTCATCCAGCTGCGAGTAGGGGGCAGACATAAGCGTTTTCTTCTACTCATTGGGACGCGCATGCGTCCAATGCAGAGTTTTCAGGTATCCTTATTTCGCATGTTCTTTTGATGTATTCGTTTGTTTTTCATGCTTGTGCCGTGGTTGGGTAGATTAGTCGTAGTTTGTTGTTTTAACTTCTTTCAGCGATTCTTTTGTTGCGCGACACATATTCAGTTGTGTGTCAATCGGATATGAGATAGAGATTTGTCCGTCGTTTCGATCCTTCTAGAGATGTTGTATTTGACGTTCTCCTGGGCATGGACTGGTTAACTACGTGCTAGGCGTCTGTGGACTACCGTGAGGAAACAGTCAGGAATTGTTTTCCCGGAGAGTCAGTTCTTGTTATGCAGGTGGATAGTTGTGCCGCCTCTCACAGCTTGAATTCAGCCTTTTCGCTAGTCGGCTTCTGAGGGGATGTCCTGGATTCTTGACGTTCATTCGTGATACCATAGCCACAGAGGGTTTGTTAGACCGGTGTTCCTTTCGTGCGAGAGTTTTTTCGACGTTGTTCCGGATGGGCCGGCGAAGCTCGGGAGCTAAAGGATCAGCTGCAGAGTTGTGGTTTGGGGAGTTTTGTGCGTCTGAGTGTTTCGCTTTTGGAAGATCCTATTTCTGTTCATCAAGGAGAAAGACGGCAGTTTGAGGTTGTGTATCGACGGATCGTTAATTGAATCGGCTTACGGTGCGGAGAGGTATCCTTCACCTCGCATTGACGATTTCTTCGATCAGCTCCAGAGTGCGAGACATTTTCTAAGTTTGTTTGGGATCAGGTCATCATTATTGCTGATTCGGGATTATGGCATTCCGAAGACTGCCTTATGCGTGCTACGGGCTTTGTGTGTTTTGGTAACTCATTTGACTCACCAGTGCCCTAGCAGCATTCGTATATATGATGAACCAGATTTCTGCAGGCCGTTCCTCGACCAGTTATTGTTGTGTTATTTACGACATTCTGGTCTAGTTAATGTGTCTTGAGGGATAATAGTAGCACTTGAGGATTTGACATGCAGATACTGGGAGAGCACCAGCAGTTTGCTAAATTCTCGGAGTGTTTCTTCAGGCTTGTTTGTGTTGACTCCTAGGTCTTGTAGTCACGGGAGACAGTTTCGTATGGTTCCGAGGGAGATCGTGGCCATACAGATTAGGCCCAGACTTGTGTGCAGGACGGAGGTCCGCAGATTTTCGGGCTTAGCAAGTTCTTACCGCCGTTTCGTGCAGGATTGCTAGAGTAGTGCTGCACCGTCGACTGAATTGACCGGAAGGGAGGTTTCCTTCTTTGGACTGAGGCATGTGTGCGGAGTTTTCGGCAGTTGAAGATTCGGTTAACAACTGCATTAGTCCTTTCTTTGCCTATGGTTCGGGCAACCTTGTTGTTTAACTGTAATGTTTCTTGAGTAGGCTCGAGTGTATACTGAGGTAACACTATAGAGTTATCGCTTTTGCTTCCCTACATTTGGAGGAAGTACGAGAAGGATATTCCACTCATGATCTGGAGATGGCCGTGGTGGTTTTGCGTTGGAGATTTGGAGACACTACTCGTTCGGAAGTCGTGTCAGATTTTCACGGACCACCAGAGCTAATGTGCATCTTCCTGCAGCGGATTTTGATTGTTGTGATAGTCTTCTGCAGATTTACAGTTCTTGTGTGGTCGTTGAGTACAGCTTAAGTTCGTCTCTACGGAGGGGACATCTTGCTCATGTCCGCGCCCAACCACTTTTCTTAAATCGCTTTCGCGAGACACTGCCCGCCGATGCTCGTTCGTCAGAGATACTTGAGCATACTCGGCTGGGTAATGATTCAGAGTCCTTGATTTGTGACAATGGTGTGCTAAGTTAGGGACGCATTTGGGTACCTGATGTTATCAGGTAGAGACGTGCAATCCTAGAGCAGGCACATCTGTCAACTCTCTATATTCATTCAAGTTCCACCAACATTGACGTGACTTACGAGATAGTTATGGGTGAACAGGGATGTAAGGAGAAGTTTCAGGTTCCGTTTCAAGGTGTGTGTCTTTTGTGTTTGGGTCGAGCATCTGAGGCCGGCCGGAGAGTTGCAACCTTTAACCGTTCCGAATTAGGAGTGGGAGCAGATCTCCATGAATTTCGTTATGGTTTCTACCCCGGTTTAGTCAGGGTGTGACTCCATTCGGATTCTTGTCGTCCGGTTATACTCAGTTTGCTCAGTTGTTTTGTTAAAGTTGTGTGTTTGTGTTGAATGTTGTCGGCAGTTAGGGATCGTCACTCACCATCGTTAGGGTTCTCCTTCGATAGCTGTTATCAGGAGGCACTCCAATTGGCAACCTTAGGGTTTAGAGGTTAGGTCGTGTCGATCACCAGTCTGTTGTTTTTCTGACTCTGCGTAAGTAGGATTTTGGACCCCAGCTATGTCTAGAGACTTCGGAGATGATCCAATTGATTCAGGTCAGGATGAAAATTGTTCATCGCGGACAGAGGGCTTATGCAACCGTGTTGGTCGTAGACTTAAGTGCGCAATGGCAAACCATATATTCCTACGGATTTTTCCGATAAAAGACGTGTTGGATTTTGGGAAGCTTATCCCAGAATTTTGGTCCTTCTGAGATCCTATAAGCGAGTTAGTTTCGTTGCCCTTAATTTGGCACTTCCGCCCAGATTATTGGATTTTCACCCCGTATTCCTTGTGATCATACTTTACAATTACCTTCATGACCTTTCTCACATGATTTGGCACCAGACCATTTGGCTTGGACGCGATCTTTCATTCACCAGTAGCCAATTGTGTTAATGGCTCGGCAGGTGGAGGAACATCGGTCAAGGGACTTGCCATCTGTGAAGGGTTTTTCTTGGACGTAGCCGTATAGTGAGGAAATCACTTGGGAGGCTGCGAGCGATATTTGAGGGTTGTAATCTTCTCTTTGAAAGTACGCGTAACAGTATATTTGTAAGTCCACGTTACCTCTCCCGGTACTTACGGGCTTGCGGAAATGATGAAAAACGATTTTTCAAGAGGTGGTAACATGGACTCAAAATACGGATCTTTGTTAAACAACTACCTAACAACCTAACTAGAGATTTACCTACTCGGTTAGGGGGTTATACCTTTCTTGAACTCCTTCGTCTTCAACTCTTTCCGGTGTACGGATCGGCCTCACCTCGTTGTCTCCTTGCGCCGAAGATGGATCCACCTGAAAGCTTCTTCCTTTGGCTTCTTCTTCGAACTTGAAGAAACTAGAACACTTGGTTTGCTAAACCTTGTGAACTAGGATGAGTAGAGAAGTGATTTGGGTTTTCTTTTATCTCAAAGGCAATGTTTCTCAACTCATGAGAGGGTGTTGCCTTGAACTAGAGAGAGAGCAAGAGGAAGAGCAAGAGGAAGAGCAAGAGCAAGAGGGAGAGCTCAAGCAAGAGAGAGAAATGAAATGAGAGAATGAGTAACTCTTTTGCCATCCAAGCTCTCATAATCCAAAACCATGATTACTCATAATAGTAAGTGAGTATCATGTGTTGGTTCAACTCAAAATGGCCATATCATTTCATGCACTAATTTTGCAAAAACAAACAAGCAAGCATAAGTCTTTGCCATGAAATGATAGCCATTGCAATGATGATGGTCAACTAGTCCAACCTAGTCAACCGGTCAACAAAGTCAACAAGTCAACAAAGTCAACCCCTCATCTCAACCATGACACAATAATAATTAATTAATATTATCATTAATCATATTTCTTATTCTCATTAGGGTTTAGCCAAAAGTCAATACTCAACAGTCAACAGTCAACAGTCAACAACCCCAATGAGAATCCTCTGCCTCTGTCAACTGTACATACACAACCGCATCCGCGTTCCGAGGAACACGAATACAAATGAGATAAAACCAATCCCAAAATGTACACTAGGATCTGGCTTAAACCAAAGCCTGCTAGTGTTAACTATCCGGACACCAAACGTGCACAAGTGCACGGATGTGATCGAACCCTGTCGCAAAACCATGCGACCTGTCGTAAAACCATGCGACCTCTACTCTTTTGCCTAAAGGCGAATAGCTTTCTGTGTGGGACTCTAAAGACTCGACACTACGCTGGCAGTGGGTTTAACCACAGACCGCAAGCGGCACTAGCTGTGCGTAACGGTCCCCAGGTAGATGCCGACAAGAAGACTGACGAGGTGAAACCCATCTGAACTCCTACTGAGGTTGAATGTGACAATCTCCATACAGTCCGGACTGTTCGTCTGATACATCGCATGGCGGGCCTAGGGGGCGGTAAACGTTAGTCCCCTAATAGCGGTACAAGTCGTGTCGGAGTGAAGCCCAGAACACCCTGAGATAGCACTGGAAACCTACCAGTATATCTCGCTTGCCCTGGCCAGGGACTACTCATGTAATGGCTCTCCTAGACACAGCGCGATGTCAACCCCCAATACCGGGAGAGACGAATCTTGTCTAACCGTTACTGCCTCCAAGTGCTTCGGGAATGCACCCAAAAACTACCTGTTTGCACGACTCCTTTGAGCCGTGGTAGGGTAGTAATCAAAGTACAGTGGGAACACACTCGAGGCGAAGTGACAGTGACAAGTCAGCGGACTAAGCTGTACTCATGTCACCTGGGAACTGATAACTTACGATAGGTATAGTACCAACCAACAGTTCCCGATGAGTCCTGTCCAGTGCACTCGTTACCTAACGAGCACCCGCATACTATCTCAAGTACGACGTACTGACGGCTGTGGGACAGACCGTCTCCCACACTGGGATGAGAAGCGCATACGCTAGTCTACTCCGGAGTATCGATGCCCTGTCTCGATAGTCCTGCGACTAGGGACCTGCATAAGGATGTGCTTATAGATTACCCAGCCCCCACTAGTGTGACTGCCATCACAACGCTGGTAATCAAGCAAAGATCCTAAGGGCTCCACTAATGTGTATAGGTGATATACTAAAATAAACACATGTACACATTGAAGTAGAAACAAACCAAGTAGCATACTACTATATTGAGCATGATTGTCTATACTAGGTGAATATCCCAAGCTTCCATTAAGGAATATACAAACTAGTATGATATAGTAATGGCCTCTAGGGCATATACATTAACAATCTCCCACTTGCACTAAGGCCATGTACTGGCGTATCGAAGACCTATCATCTCGATCAGCCGCTCGAACTAAGTCTGGGGTAAGGCCTTTGTGAGTGGATCAGCGGTGTTATCTTCCGTAGAAACTCTCCGAACCTCGATCTCCTGGTGACCCACGATCTCCCTGATCAGGTGATACCGCCTCAAGATGTGTCTGGACTTCTGATGGGACCTGGGTTCCTTCGCTAAAGCTATAGCCCCGTTGTTGTCGCAATACAGCGGTATTAGATCAACAATGGACGGAACCACCTGAAGTTCAGTTAAGAACTTCCTTATCTAGACAGCTTCTTTTGCGGCATCTGCAGCAGCGATATATTCCGCTTCCATCGTCGAGTCAGCAACGGTTTCCTGTTTGGAACTCATCCAACACACGGCCCCTCCATTGAGGGTGAAGACATAACCCGACATGGACTTGGAATCATCCTTGTCACTCTGGAAGCTGGAGTCAGCAAAGGCCTCGATCTGGAGGTCTTTTCCGCCATACACCAAGAACATCTCCTTAGTCCTTCTCAGGTACTTGAGAATGTTCTTTACCGCTATCCAGTGCTTCTCCCCTGGGTCCGACTGATACTGGCTTACTACACTCAGTGCATAAGCTACATCTGGTCTGTTACACAACATCGCATACATTATAGAGCCTACCACAGAAGCGTAGGGTATAATAGACATGCGATCCCTTTCCAAATCAGTCTTGGGAGACATCTCTTTGGAGAGGGTGATCCCGTGACAAGCCGGTAGATTACCGCGCTTGGAATCTTCCATACTGAATCTTTTCAGTATGGTGTCGATGTACCTGGACTGTGAGAGTCCTAGTATCCTCTTGGATCTATCACGATAGATCCGGATCCCCAGAATGTATGAGGCATCACCCTGGTCTTTCATGGAGAACCTGTGCGACAAGAACCCCTTGACAGATTGTAGCATAGGAATGTCATTTCCTATTAAGAGAATGTCATCCACGTATAAAACAAAGAATACTACAGTTCTCGCTACAAATCTACTATAGATGCATGGTTCATCTGGATTTTTGATAAAGCCAAATTCCTTGACCGTTTCATCAAAACAGATGTTCCAACTCCGCGATGCCTGCTTCACTCCGTAAATGGACTTAAGCAACTTGCACACTTTTCCGCTGCTCCCACTCTGAATGAAACCCTCTGGCAGGTCCATATAAACATACTCCTCTAAATTTCCATTTAGAAAAGCGGTCTTTACGTCCATCTGCCAAATCTCATAATCGTGGAAGGCAGCAATGGCAAGAAGGATCCGAATGGATTTCGGCATAGCTACTGAAGAAAAGGTCTCGTCATAGTCCAAACCAGGTCTTTGACGAAAACCCTTTGCAACCAGTCTAGCTTTATAGGTCTCAACCTGTCCATTTACACCAATCTTCCTTTTTAAGATCCACTTGCATCCTACGGGTTTTACCCCATCTGGAGCAACGTCCAACGTCCATACTTTGTTGGTGTACATGGACTCCATTTCGGTCCGCATTGCATCCAGCCATTTTACCGAGTCAACGCTCAGAATGGCCTGCTGGAAGCTAGTCGGCTCATCATAATCAATGATGCAATCCTCTCTATCCCCGTCTATGAGAAAACCGTAGTATCTCTCGGGCGGATGAGACTGCCTACTACTCCTGCGGAGCGGCGTAGGAATGTCATGATCTTTCGAACCCTCTGGTTCTACTAAGCTTTCAGTAATAGCTCGTGGTTCTGGAATTTCTTCCAGTTCTATTGCGCTCCCTATCTGATTTTCCAAAAACTCAGTTTCCAAGAAGTGGGCATGACGAGAAACGTAAATCTTTTGTTCCTCTTCGCAATAGAAGAAATATCCCTTAGAGTTCTTTGGATATCCCACAAACTTGCACTGTACTAAACGTGCCTCGAGCTTGTCCGCATGCTTCTTTTTGACAAAAGCTGGACATCCCCATGTCTTAATGTGATTAAGATAGGTTCTCTTCCCACACCACATCTGATATGGTGTAGTAGGCACAGTCTTAGTTGAAACTCGGTTCAAAAGGTATGCAGCTGATTCTAGTGCATATCCCCAGAATGATCGCGATAACTCAGCGTTACTCATCATGGACCGTACCATATCCAATAGCGTTCGGTTCCGTCTCTCCGATACACCGTTATGCTGCGGAGTGTATGGAGGAGTAAGCTGAGAGAGAATTCCATTCTCTTTTAAGTAATCCAGGAACTCGGCACTCAAGTATTCACCACCTCGATCCGATCTCAGTGTCTTGATACTTTTGCCGGTTTGTTTTTCTACTTCATTCTTATATTCCTGGAATTTTCCAAAGGCTTCGGATTTATGTTTCATTAAGAAGACATAACCGTACCTTGAAAAGTCATCCGTAAAAGTAATGAAGTAAGAATAACCGCTTCGTGCATGTGTAGACATTGGACCGCACACGTCGCTGTGTACGAGTCCCAAGAGCTCACTCGCTCTTACTCCGTGTCCAGTGAACGGAGTCTTTGTCATCTTTCCTTTGAGACAGGATTGACAAATGGCATACGATTGATATTCGAACGGATCCAAATATCCTGTCACGACCCGAGAATTCGACTCGTGACCGGCACTTAACCACGCAACGTATACAGGCATAACGCAGCCAAGTAAGCCGAACCCAGAAATCAAAACCAATAAATATAGAGTGATTTAAAGCATTTTGAAAAAAACAATCGTACTTGTCTGAAAAACTTCCATTTATTTATTAGAAATCCTTTTTAAGTTCAAAAGTTATAAGTTTATAATTTTGGTAACATTTCCTTTTAAAAACATTTGCCCCGCCAGTCAGATAGAAACAAGGTGTAACAGAAATGACGAGTAAAATGAATGAAGCATCAAAATAAGATATACGACGCCGTAGCGAAGAATACACAGTAAAGCAAGGACAATATCAAAAAAGATGAGACTGCAAAAGTAAAGTCGGCACACATGCGAGCTCGACACCAGAATATAAAATCATACATATCGTCCTCACAACTGTCTCTAAGTCAATACAGAAGGTAGATGAAGACTACTAGATACATCAATATACAACTGAAAGATAACAGATACCGTACAAAACCCACCTATCGGCAAGAGGCTATCTCTGCTCAAAAGGGTATCTGTGCCAAAAGATGCGGAAACAGCCAGCCGTGACTACTCCCAAGGGCAACCTGCAAACACTGTGGCACAACGGGGGTGAGATGTCCCTCTTCATTCCGTCCCACCAGTAAACATCTCTCATATCATGATACATCTTGGTGGAACCGGGATGGACGCTATATACCGATCGATGTGCCTCCTCAAGAATCTCATGCCTCAGTCCCTTAGCATCAGGTACGCACAGTCTGACTCCAAATCGTAGTACCCCCTGATCATCGATCACGAACTCAGAAAATCTTTCCTGTCCAATCTGTGCCATGATCTCTGAACATCGGTCATCACTGAGCTGTGCCTCACGTATACGATCGATCAACTGTGGGCGTGCACGGACATGCGCTATCTGTCCTCCAATCGGCGTGAACTCGAACTGTACTCGACTGTCGCATAATATCTGCCAATCTGCGGATGACTGCCCCTGTACTGCGCTCAAACAAGATAAACTGCTCCCGGGCCTCCTGCTCAAAGCATCCGCTACCACATTTGCCTTACCCGGGTGATATAAGATCTCGCAGTCGTAATCCTTCACCAATTCCATCCATCGACGCTGTCGAAGGTTCAGATCCCGCTGCTGAAATATGTATTTCAAACTCTTATGATCCGTGAATATCTGGCACGACTCGCCGTATAGATAATGTCGCCAGATCTTAAGTGCGAAGACCACTGCTTCCATCTCCAAATCATGAGTGGGGTAGTTTTGTTCATGTCTCTTCAATTTTCGTGAAGCATACGCGATCACCCTGTCATGCTGCATCAAAACGCATCCCAACCCCACTCGAGAAGCATCACAGAAGACCATAAATCCGCCCGGTCCGGAAGGTAAAGATAACACCGGTGCCGTCGTCAGCCGAGTCCGTAACTGCTGGAAACTGCGCTCGCACTCCTCCGTCCAATCGAAGGGAACTCCCTTCCGGGTCAACCCGGTCAACGGTGTAGCAATGCGGGAGAAGTCCTGCACAAAACGCCTGTAGTAACGGGCCAATCCCAAAAAGCTGCGAATCTCCGTCACCGATGTGGGTCTGGGCCAACGCTGAACGGCCTCGATCTTCCTCGGGTCTACACATATACCGTCTCGTGAAATCACGTGACCCAAGAAGTCTACGCTGTCCAGCCAAAAAGCACACTTGGAGAATTTCGCATAAAGCTGGTGCTCCCTCAAGGTCTGCAAGGTAATCCGCAGGTGCTGCTCGTGCTCCTCACTACTCCGGGAATACACCAAGATATCGTCAATGAAGACTATAATGAACAGATCTAAATAAGGCCGGAAAATACGGTTCATCAAGTCCATGAAGGCTGCTGGCGCATTGGTGAGTCCGAACGACATCACCAAGAACTCGTAATGGCCGTAGCGCGTACGGAAGGCTGTCCGGGGAATGTCCTCCTGTCGAACCCGCAGCTGATGATAGCCCGATCGTAAATCGATCCTCGAAAAGTACCCTGCCCCCTGAAGCTGATCGAACAAATCGTCGATACGCGGCAAAGGATACCTGTTCCGCACTGTCACCCTGTTCAGCTGGCGGTAGTCGATACACAGACGCAAACTGCCATCCTTCTTCTTGACGAACAGGACTGGAGCACCCCAAGGAGAAACACTGGGTTGAATAAGTCCCTTGTCCAGCAAATCTTGCAACTGCTCCTTCAACTCACGAAGTTCCGCCGGGGCCATCCGATAAGGCGGTATGGAAATAGGCCCCGAACCAGGAACCAAATCAATACAGAAAGAAATGTCGCGCTCGGGCGGCAACCCAGGAAGCTCGTCAGGGAACACATCAGGAAAATTGCTAGCAACCGGAACCTGATCCAATGGAACCTCTGTAGCGCGAGCATCGCAAACATAGGAGAGAAATCCCTGACATCCCTTCCTCAAAAGCTGTCCAGCGCGAAAAGAAGAAATCACGCTGTGAGGGGCGGCACCACGGTCCCCCAACACAACAAAAACCGACTCACCGGGGAAACAGAATCTAACTGTCTTCTCGCGGCAGTCCACAGAAGCATAGCATGTGGCTAACCAATCCATACCCAAAAGAACGTCGAAGTCCAACATCTCCAGAAGGATCAAGTCGACAGGCAACTCTCTCTCGCCAATACAGACGATACAGGATCGAAACACGTGCCTAGCAACAAACGACTCTCCCACAGGAGTAGTAACCACAAGCGGCTGATCAAGCAAGCCGGACTCTCTACCCAGACTCGGCACAAAGTGCGTGGATACGTACGAGTGTGTGGATCCGGGGTCGAACAGTACATGAGCATCAACTGAACATACAGGAAGGATACCTGAAACCACTGCATTGGACGCCTGCGCGTCCTGATGTGTCAAAGCAAAAACCCTCGCCTGTCCACCACCTGCGACTGACTGCCCTCTACCTCGGTCACCTCGCCCCCTCTGAGAAACTCCCCCACACCCACGACCTCGCTGTGCATGAGTCTGGCACGGAGCAACGGTAGGTACAACGGGCAACGCCCTCTGGGGTGGTGAAGGTGGTAAGGTAACATGCGGTGCTGCCGCCTCCCTCCGGTGTGTCTCTGGACAATCTCGAATGAGGTGAAGTAGGCTGCCACATCTGAAGCAACCCCGCGGCGACCGCTGACCTTCCTGGGGATACGAACTAAACATCCGACCTCGTCCCGAATCTCTGCTACTCCTCGTACCGGAACGATACCTGTCGCGGCGTCTGAATGACTGCCTCCGTGCGGAAATACTGGTACAAACTCTCTTCGGCTCTGGAAGTACCGAAGTCTCAGCAAGGTGCTCCTCGACCACTAGGGCTGCGTCTATAGCTGCTGCATAGGTCTCGTAGTGCTGCGCGCTGATCGCGAGGAACACTGGTGTAAGCAAGCCTCGAACAAATCTCCGGACTCGCAACTCCTCGGTAGCCACTAAATATGGGGTGTAGACTGCTAGCTCTGTAAACAGTACGTCATACTCTGCCACTGTCATCCCTGGCGTCTGGCGCAAGGACTCAAACCTGCGTGCTCGGGCATCCCTAACACTCCGGGGAAGGAAACGGGCCAGAAATATGGTCACGAACTCCGTCCAGGTCATAGGAGGAAGACCTGCTGCTCTGCCCTTCTCCACTGAATCACACCATTTCTGCGCAAGACCTTCCAGGCGAAAGCTCACGAACTCAACCCATCTCGTATCTGCGCATCTGAGGGAACGTCATATCCTGGCCATCCTGTCGATGAAAGACTGTGGGTCCTCGGCTGTATCGGTGCCTGTGAATACTGGAGGCTTCAACCTCATGAACTCTGATAGCGATACTGTAATCACCTCCGTGGCTGCAGGGGCAATTGGCTGTGCGGTAGGCACCATCGCGGTCTCTGGAACTGGTGGAGCCACCTCTGGTCGCTATGCTCGAAGCGTCTCAACTAGCGATCCTATCATTTGGCGCATCTCCTGCATGCTAGATCCCACCATCTGGCGCATCTCCTGCATACCAGCCCCTAACGTGGCGATCTGATCTGTCACGGCAGGAACAGCCTGCTCAGGTACAACGGGTGCACTGCCCGGATCAGTCCTCGTCTCGGACGAGTCAACACGAATCTCGGCCCTCGCGGCCGCTCTCTGTGCCCTCGTAGTCTTAGGCGGCATAATGGCTGAAAGAAAATTTGGATTCGATAAGAACACGGAAATCGAATCGCAAGAATATAAGGAGGGATCAAATCAATAAGTCCTAAGGTCGCGTAGGCGGAGTACCGTGTCGTGAGTATGCCGCGGAACATACGCACGCTACGCTACCCTGCTGCAGCTACCTACTCCATCATACCAGGGTCATCCTACACTCCGAAGGTAAAACCTACGCTCTAATACCAACTTTGTCACGACCCGAGAATTCGACTCGTGACCGGCACTTAACCACGCAACGTCTACAGGCGTCTCGCAGCCGAGTAAGCCGAACCCAGAAATCAAAACCAATAAATATAGAGTGATTTAAAGCATTTTGAAAAAAACAATCGTACATGTCTGAAAAACTTCCATTTATTTATTAGAAATCCTTTTTAAGTTCAAAAGTTATAAGTTTTATAATTTTGGTAACATTTCCTTTTAAAACATTTGCCCCGCCAGTCAGATAGAAACAAGGTGTAACAGAAATGACGAGTAAAATGAATGAAGCATCAAAATAAGATATACGACGCCGTAGCGAAGAATACACAGTAAAGCAAGGACAATATCATAAAAGATGAGACTGCAAAATTAAAGTCGGCTCACATGCGAGCTCGACACCAGAATATAAAATCATACATATCGTCCTCACAACTGTCTCTAAGTCAATACAGAAGGTAGATGGAGAGTACTAGATACATCAATATACAACTGAAAGATAACAGATACCGTACAAAACCCACCTATCGGCAAGAGGATATCTCTGCTCAAAAGGGTATCTGTGCAAAAAGATGCGGAAACAGCCAGCCGTGACTACTCCCAAGGGCAACCTGCAAACACTGTGGCACAACGGGGGTGAGTTGCCAACTCGTGAATAGAGATAACATATAAAGGTGATCGCAAGCATGCACATATAGCGTGGCTCTACTAACGCCAGCAGATGATATCAATGCATGTCAAATAGAGGATGCAATAGTAATGCAAATACTCTAACAGGTAAATGCTACAGGATGAGATATATAGTGGTCAATGATGAGTATGGGATAATAACATCTACATGGACTATGTCAACATGGAAAACCATAATCGGTGCCTCAGGCTGCACTTAAATCCCAAACACACTCAGGCGCCGACACACCCATCGGCCCTCAAATCCTGTACATCTCTGAGAAATCATGAGTGCCCAAAATCGGCACCCAAAACATCATAAAATATTCGTGTCAAGCATCGACACGCAAATCCTCGTATATCGGGCTCCGTCAGTCCGGATCTGCCCACGGGGTCCGTCTGCGGTGTCGGCCCTCGGCCCCGGCAGCACGGTCGTCCCGCATCCATCACTCGACTCTGGTCAGTATCCTCCGGACAACTGCCAGGTCTAACCAGTCACCGGTAGGTACTCGCCCGTCTCCAGGCTTAATCGGCAAACCCATCGATCATCTCGCCGAGGGGAACCATACCGGGCCCACCACGAACCCGCAAACGGAACATCCACTCCTCGAATCGGGTTTCAAGCACACGTCTCATCACCGAGAAAACGCGTGGTGGACACACCAAAATATCATATCACGAGGTACCGGGTTTTTCAAAATAATGCATTTTGTCTTAATTACTTCCACGGTCCTCAAAACAGAAATCACATGAAAATCCAACACCAATAGTAAATCCAATGCGAAGTACAATATACATCAATCCATGGTATGGGTATAAGGGGAAAACCGCTTTTTAAAGTAGTTTCATTTCCGGTTTTAAAAGATGTCATGCGGCTCCCAATATACATGAAAGTCATATCAAATCCCTTATGAAGCGAACTATAGCAATCTAATCATGGCAGCTCTACAGTGAGTGTGACATGGCAATTACTAACGGTGTGTGTGTAGCATGCAAAATAGTGCCCGTGCAACATATACCGTTAGTAATAGTGCGGTGTTCTATCAGTTCTAAGCAATATATATATATAAACACAGCAGGGAATGCAATATGCGATAACAGTCTATGGAGTGCATGCAACATATAATAATAAAGTCCTATCAGCCCTGACGCATAACGCCATGCGGGCGATATCCCCGTAGATGTGAAATCTACTAACTGTGTCTCGCGCTAAGTGTAGCCGACAACTTGCTTGCCCTTCTTCGCAGCGTCCGTCTCACTGGCCTGCGAACCTAGAATCACAAACACATATCACACATATAAGCTCAATTTCGCCAAAAACGCGATATTACAGTCAAACTAGAAACTCGTATCGCAAACCAATCGCGCGTGTGCGCGATACGCTAAAACGTGTGATCACGCGCCATGAAGCTACCCCGACGCGCCGCGATACGCAGAAACCCAAACCTACTCACGTATCACGCGTGTCGCGAAGGTTTAGAAAAACGGCAAAGAAGGTAATTGGTCCCAGATTTTCCTACAGAACTGGACTTACAAAAATATAAATACCACAATACTACACACATTAGCAGACACCCAATGGACCAAACAAAACCCAAATCCCTACCCATCTGGCCGCAAATTGCGGCCAGAATGAGGATTTCGGCGGCCAACTGTAGCAGGTAGGGGGTCGGGTTTCACCTGGGGTAATAGCATATCACTAACATACTACGGTCCTCTCAATTTCACTCTGAACTCACCGGGTCAATAACAGTTCCAGAAAACTCAATTTTTGCAAAAATACGATAAATGCATCAAGTAGGGAAACTGGTGGTATTTTAGTGTAATAGGGGTTAAACTAAGTTCACCTGGCCTCAAAAGCTTCTAACTAACTTAGTCTAAATAAAATTAACCTAATTTAAGCAAAGATCTCACTAATTACCACAAATATCGCTAAACACCAAGTCTAGTGATAAACAACTACTAAGCACACTAAAATAAACTTAAACCAACTCACAAGTCTAGCACACAAGCACGGGGAGCTCAGAAATTATACCTCACTCGATCCCTACTACACTGGTTCAGGAGAAGAAAAGAAGAGGAGGGGGCTGCTACAGGCACAACCTCTGAAAAGAGCTGCTGCCACTGCTACTGCTGATCATGCTGCATATTGCTGTTGATGTTGCTGTTATTGGGATTGTGGAGCTGAAGCTGGTGCTGCTGGGGGTGCTACTGCATAGGGGGCTGCTTCTATATGGAGCTAGGGCTGCTGGGGGTGAGCTGGGGCTGCATGGAGTGCTGATGCAGTTGCTGCTGCTGCTCTGGTGCTTTCTTCAGTTGCTTGCTTCAGCTGCTGGTGTTTTTCTGGGCTGAGGTAAGTGTGTGGGTGTGTGGGTGTAAGAGAGTGTAAGTGTAAAATGAGAGAGTTGCAAGTGAGCTTAGGGTCAAGCCCTCCCATTCCTCTCTCTCTCTCCACATTAATTGCAAGCATGGGCTTGCCATGCCCCTCTCTCACTCAAGTCAACAAAACAAATTTTAAAGCAACCTTTTTAATTAGCTAATCAACTTAATTTAAACCCAAAGGACTTAATCCTAAAATTAACCCACCATGGTTAATAATTATGGTATTTACTTCATTTAAAAACCCTAGTTTACATGCACATGTGTGTGCAAGCCTAGGAAAATTTTGGAAAAATATCTATTAAACTAGAAAAAATATTTAAAACACAATTTGGTAAACTTTTTTATTAAAAACCATTATTTAATTATAATTATTCACTAACCCTTATCCTAAGGTGTTACATATTCTTCTGTATGTAACTTCATCAACCTCCTCTCATTGATGTGACCCAGTCTACAATTCCATAAGAAAGTCTGATTTATTTCCGGAGACTTTCTTTTGTGTGTATTCTGGACATTGAAAATCTGTGGTTGGTTCAATACGTATATACCATTGCTTAATGTACCTGACCCAATCAGAACTTGATTAAAGTGAATGTTTACAATATTACTTACAAACGTAAATTCATAACCTTCTTTAGAAATCAAAGATACAGAAATGATATTACAAGTTGCGTTGGGTACAAAAAAACAATTACGTAAAACCAAAACATGTCCATCTGACATTCCAAGGTGATAGTCCCCCACGGCTTTAGCATCCATGCTAGCTCCGTTTGCAACTTTGAGGGTCATGTCACCTGCCTTCAAAACCCTACGTTTTCTCAACGCCTGCAAAGAATTACAGATATGAGATCCTGATCCGGTATCCAATACCCAGGAAGTAGAGTTTATTGATAGACAGTTTTCAATAACATACACACCTGAAGCTGAAGCAGCAACTTGCTTCAGATCCTGTGTTCTGGCTTTCCAAGCCCTGCAATCTTTCTTCCAGTGCCCACTCTTATGACAGAAAAAGCACTCTTCCTACCCTATAAGCTTCCCCGCCATCTTTATTGCTTTTGTCTTTCCCTTCGTATCCACTTTACTAACACCGCCCCTTGGTTTGGCGGGGGCTTTCTTCTTCTTTCCTTGGCTTTCGCCTTGGACCTAGAAGAGGAAGATCCTCCTACAAACAAAGTGGATGTTTCCCTACCTTTCTGTAGGGTGCCCTCTGCACTCCTCAGCATGTGGAGGAGTTCTGAAAGTTCAACTTCTTTTTCTTGTAAGTTGAAGTTCAGGATAAACTGGGCGTAAGTGGAAGGAAGGGACTGGAGAATCAAGTCCGTATAGAGCTCGTTCTCTAACGTGGTCCCAAGGTCCGCGAGCTCCTCAATGAAGCCAATCATCTTAAGCACGTGTTCCGCTACCGATGATCCGATGGCCAACCTTGCCGAAAATAACTTCTTCGACACTTCGTATCTTGCGATACGAGATTGCTCTCCATACAGTTCTTTCGTATGGAGAAATATGGATTCAAGGTCCATATTCACGTGCCTCCTCTGATGTTCGTTGTCCATAGAGGCAAGCACGAGGCACCTGGCCTTCGCTCAATCGATCTCCCAAGTGTTACAGATTTCCTTATCCGCGACGCTGGAGGTGGGACCTAGGACAGGGGGAGCTTTGGTGGTAAGGAGATACCCCAACTTGTCATAAGTGATTTCCATTTTGACATTCCTGAGCCAATCTTTGTAGTTTGGCCCTATCAGTATGTTTTTATCTAGAAGTAACTTAAGTCCAGTCATGTCGATTGGTCGCTGCAATTAGGAGAGAGAGAAGAAACACTCAGCATGATGCTCTTGCAAGTTCAGAGTGGTTTTTAATTTTTCTAAACAGGATGGCTCCTACTGTCTCTCGAATCCCTCCTCAAACCAAAAAAGGGAGAATTAGTCAGGATCAATCTCACCGTACAATACTTGCTTAACCGTTCGGCCAGGCTGGTGTCGGTACTTCGAGGGAGGTTTTCCAACGCTTTCGCGAAGTTCCTTAATTAAATAACCTCTTTTCCCTGGGGGCGTAGCCCCGCTGACACCTTTCTAGACACCTACTTGGTTTATAGCATTGATCGTTAAGTGAGAAATTTTCCGAGGAGTAGCATATACTCACAGTAGGATCGGGATCCAAATATCATTACGTGACAAAACTGAAGGAATCCTACCAGAATCATCACACTCCAAATGGTATGCAGCGCTAGCAAGTTTCAGTTCTTTTGAAACTCCAGATGTGGATTTTTTCCCTATGCTCTTATGACCTTGACTTTGGCCAACAAATCATAAGTCACATGTCAAGTTCTAACCGTCATTCTCCAGGTTAATTTGAGCCCACCCGCACATACCCTTGACTTTGGCTAACAAGGTAGAACGACTGCCCCAAACCAACACATCTATCTATGCTGCACATGAATACCCAATAGCTACCAATCACTATGCCTTGACTTTGGCAAACAAACATAGCTTGAATACTATTGACCATCCATGTGAAACGACGGAGGGCTACGAATGGTTTTGGCGAAACCGTGAACGTAGTGAACTTGATATAATCGATGGAACGAGATAGCTTTTAAAAGGAGTGGCTTAAGCTCCGCGTTTAAAAGTTATTTTGAAAAGAAACCGAGTGGTTTTGAAAGTGTTCCAAAGACTTTTACTTGGTTTATTTTCTTGCATTAGTTCTTTTAATGTGACCCATCATTTAATCCTACCATTGCAGAAAACAACCAAAATATGACGTAAGCTTATGCCATTCGCATTCGCCACGGGGCCCCGTCATTACCCGTTAGGTTACTTAACTAACGACAGAGCGGGGGCTGGGCTAGCGCGGATGCAAAACATAAGCAACGTCTAAATAATATCATATATAGATATATTGCAATGATAGCCATTTCAGATCACAGATGAACACATTGGATATACTAGGAATCCGCAATTCATACGAGCCTGTAACGAAAAGTGGATTACACGGTCGCGATGAATAGCCAATACCCCACCCTAGACCCCTACGGGTGCGGCAAACTACCGGCCAAATATCCGAAGTGGAGCAACCTCCCTCAACGACGTGAGTAGGCCACTCGGCACTTCGAGATACCCGGTAGTTTGTGCACCCCACCTTGGGTCTAAGTGAAAGGTTCTAGGCACTCTAGTGAGGTCTCACAAGGCATCGAACATGCCAATTTAAAAAAAATGGTGCCGAGAAACCCTAGACTAAGGATCTTAGACTAGATGTTTAGGCGAAAAGATAATCTAGTTAACTACTTAACTAAAAGTTAGATGCTACAACCTTTGTAGATCCGGATATCAACTTCCCTAGCTCCACGTAGTGGTCCTCTCGCTGTCCCTTTCCAATCCTAGACTCGTTCATCGGCTTCATCGGGAAAGCGAGCGGAATAGGTCGTCGGCTTCGTGTCAAAGACGATCTACGTCGAGGCATCACAAGTTCAAGCTCCGGCTTCACCAAGTTGTGAAACTTGTGAAGAAAACACCCAAAACAACTTGGCAAGAGGTAGAGGGTGAAGAAATAGGAGGTGGGTTCACTTTAGAATTGGATTTATCTCACTTTAGCTCAAGTTGCCATTGATGGACCTTAAGCTTTTCTTTGAAGATGAAGATGAAGAAGAAGAAAGAATATTATAAGTTTTGAGATAAAATAAAATTAAATCAATACTTATCATAAAGAGAACCATAGTTAAGTGTAGAGAGTTAACTAAGGTTAGAACAATGGTTAGGGTTTAATGTGAAGACAAAATGGTCACAAAGTCAAAGCTTCATGAAGCTTCAACAATGTTCAAGAATGAAAGCAACCATTTTGTATTCTTATCCCATTCTTTTTACAAAAATGAATAAATAAAAGAATGGATAATTAAAAACCCTAATCACTTTCTTAACCTAAGTTTAATTCTATACACTTAACCAAATGAGCATGCATCATCAAACATGATACAAACATGTGCACAAAAATATATCACATATACAATTTGCACATCAAGTGAGAATATCCATTTAAAGTGAACCAATACAAGTTAATGCAAAGTAATATATCAAATATATTATTATACATTAAATCATTAAATCAACATTTGATTCAATGATCCGGTCATGTCGCACATAACCGACTAGAATCCAATGTATCGATTTATCGAATCTATGATTCGATAACTTGGTCATATCGAATATCACCAATCGAAACATATATCGCGAGAATGAAATGCGGTATCACATACACACATTATTCTCGGTCCTGCACATATCTCATATGCACTCCTATTTCGTTTCGCTTGAGCCAGGAAACCTCTGTGTAGGACTCTAAAGACTCGTCAATACGCCGGTAGCAGATGATGATCATATCAAGCACCCAAAAGCTGCAAGCGGTCTGCTAAACGTAACGGCCACCCGGGTATTGAGCGATCAGAAGATCGACGAGCTAGCCCGCTCACACTCCTGTGAATCCAACCAGTAACACTTACCGTACAGTCCGGACTGTTCGTCTGATACGTCGCATATCAAGTCTAGGGGTGGTAAACGTCAGACCCCAATAACCGATAAGTCGTGCCGATGTGAGGCTCATAACGGGTCGAGAAACTACTGGTAACACTTACCAGCAAATCTCTGATCAGCCCTGGCCAGGGACTTCCCTGTTACGGCCAATCGAGCACAGCGCAACATCAACCCCCAATACCGGGAGAGACGAAACCCCTCCTATCGCTCATTGCCTCTATGTGACTCGGGACTGTACCCAAAGACCACCGTTTTGCACGCCCTCATGGACGTGGTAAGGTGGAGATCAAAGCACAGTGGGAATCACACAAGACTCTATGACGATCTCGGGTCTACAGACTAACCTGCACAAGTGTCACCTGAGAACTGCCATCTGACGTGAGGTATAATACCATCTGGGAGTTCTCGGCGAGTCCGTCCAGTGTACCCAGTCTCCACTGAGCACCCGTATACCATCTCTGATGTCAAACACCAATGGATATGGGATCATCCATCGCCCATCACATGGGTCGAGAAGCATATACGCTAGTCTACTCTGGTATATCGATGCCCCGTCTCGATACACCCACGATTAGGGCCCTTGAAGGATGTACTTATGGACTACCATGTCCCCACTAGTATGATCTGCATCATAGTCCAGGTAGTCAAGTACACATCCTAAGGGCTTTACTAACATGTAACTACAAGACAGTATAAAGAGACTAGTGTACATGTTAAGATAAAGAGTAACCAGATAGCATACTATCATATCGAGCAAGAAAGTCATCTCTATATATGTCCAAGCATCCAATATAATATACAACATCTGTACAATACTGGCCTCTAGGGCATACATACAACTAACAATCTCCCACTTGCACTAGGGCCAGCTGCTGTAGTATCGCATACCGAGCATCTCGAAGAGTCACTCAAACTGTATCTGGGGAATGGCCTTCGTGAGTGGATCCGCCGTGTTGTTCTTCGTGTCAACTCTCCTGACCTCGATCTCCCGGCGATCAACTATCTCCCGGATCAGGTGATACCGCCTCAGAATATGCCTGGATCGCTGATAGGACGTGGGTTCCTTGGCCAAAGCCACCGCTCCATTGTTATCGCAATACAAAGGTATTGGATGCTCAATGGATGGAACCACACCAAGTTTAGTAATGAACTTCTCGATCCAGACAGCCTCTTTGGCAGCATCGTTGGCAGCGATGTATTCAGCCTCCATCGTCGAGTCTGCCACGGTTTCCTGCTTGGAACTCTTCCAGCTAACCGCCTCTCTGTAAAGGGTAAAGACAAAGCCCGACTGCGACTTAGAGTCGTCCTTATCACTCTGGAAGCTCGAATCGGTAAAGGACTCCACTTGGAGCTCCCCGTTACCATACACCAAGAACATATCTCTAGTCCTTCGTAAGTACTTGAGAATGCTCTTCACAGCTGTCCAGTGACTCTCTCCAGGATCAGCTTGATACCTGCTCACTATACTTGGTGAGTATGCTACATCGGGTCTGGTACATAGCATCACATACATGATAGAGCCTACTGCCGAAGCATAGGGTATCCCTTGCATGCGAGCTCTCTCCAAATCAGTCTTGGGGGACATCTCTTTGGAGATAGTGACTCCAGAGATCGTGGGCATGTTCCCATGCTTGGACTCTTCCATACTAAACCTCTTTAGTATGGTGTCAATGTACCTGGATTGGGATAATCCCAAAATCCGTTTGGATCAATCTCTATAGATCCTTATTCCCAATATGCAGGAGGCATCACCAAGATCTTTCATTGAGAATCTTTGTGATAAGAAGAGCTTGACCGATTGCAGCATAGGAATATCATTTCCTATCAAGAGTATGTCGTCCACGTACAATACGAGGAAGACAACCTTACTCTCTGCCACCTTCTTGTAGATACAAGGTTCATCTGGGTTTTTGACGAAATCAAACTCTTTGATAACGACGTCAAAGCAGATGTTCCAACTCCGCGATGCTTGCTTTAATCCATAAATGGATTTAAGCAGCTTGCACACCTTCCCGCTGCTCCCACTGTCTACGAAGCCCTCTGGCTGAGTCATGTACACGCACTCTTCTAAATCACCATTTAGAAAGGCGGTCTTAACATCCATTTGCCAGATTTCGTAATCATGATATGCAGCGATGGCAAGCATGATCCGGATGGATTTAAGCATAGCCACTGGAGAAAAGGTTTCGTCATAGTCCACACCTGATCTTTGACGAAAACCCTTTGCTTCAAGTCTAGCTTTGAAAGTCTCCACTTTCCCATCTACACCAAGTTTCTTCTTGAAGATCCACTTGCTCCCAATGGGTTTTACCCCTTCAGGAGCAACGTCCAAAGTCCATACTTTGTTGATGTACATGGATTCCATCTCGGACCGCATAGCATCCAGCCATTTCACTGAGTCCCCACTCGTGATAGCCTGCTCGAAGCTAGTTGGGTCATCATCCTCCATGATGCAATCCTCGCTCCCACCGTCCATGAGAAAACCATAGTATCTCTCAGGTTGACGAGGAACCCTACTAGATCGGCGGGGAGGCCGAGGTTCGTCGGGAGCTACTGAATCCTCTGGTTCCACTAAATCTTCAGTTTGAGTTTGTGTAGCCGGAATTTCTTCCAGTTCTACCTCATCGCCACTAATTTCTTTTGCAAGAAATTCCTTTTCCAAAAAGGTGGCATGTCGAGAAACAAACACTTTTTGTTCCTCTTTATGGTAGAAAAGATATCCATGTGAATGTTTGGGATATCCCACAAACTTGCATAGAACTGACCGTGCCTCGAGTTTGTCCGGATTTTGCCTTTTGACATAGGCCGGGCAACCCCATATCTTAACTCGTTTAAGACATGGTCTCTTCCCACTCCATATCTCATATGGTGTGGTAGGTACAGATTTAGATGGAACTTGATTCAATAGGTATGCTGCTGTCTCCAGCGCATAACTCCAGAAGGAAATAGGTAACTCAGCAGTGCTCATCATAGAGCGCACCATATCTAATAGGGTGCGGTTCCTCCGTTCTGATACACCGTTGTGCTGTGGTGTATATGGAGGAGTCAGCTGAGAGAGAATCCCATTCTCTTTTAGGAAGTCCAGGAATTCATTGCTTAAGTATTCTCCTCCTCGATCAGATCGTAGGATTTTAATACTTTTTCCGGTTTGGTTCTCAACTTCTTGCTTATATTCCCTAAATTTCTCAAAAGATTCTGATTTGTGTTTCATCAGGAACACATACCCGAACCTAGAGAGATCGTCAGTGAATGTAATGAAGTATGAAGAACCATCCCTGGCATGTGTAGACATAGGACCGCATACATCATTATGTATCAGTCCCAAGAGTTCGGTACTCTTTCTCCGTGTCCCGTAAACGGAGTTTTGGTCATCTTGCCTTTGAGACATGACTGGCAAGTGTCATAAGATGAAAATTCGAAAGGTTTCAAATATCCATCCTTATGCAACTTAGCCAGTCGTGTCACATTGATGTGACCCAGTCTATAATGCCACAAGAAGGATTCGTTGAGTTCAGAACTCTTCCTCTTGTGTGTGTTTGTTATGCTCAGAACTGTTGATTGATTTAGAACATAAATGCCATTGCATAACGTGCCTGATCCAACCAACTTTTGGTTACGGAAAATGTTCATAACATTATCCTGTAATACAAAATTATATCCCTCTTTACTTAATAAAGAAACCGATATAATGTTGCATATCAGGTTCGGCATGTAATAACATTCGTTCAGAACCATTGTATTACCAGTTGGTAATACAAGATGATATTCCCCGACAGTTTTAGCTGCAACAATTGCACCATTTCCAACTCTAATGTCTTTATCACCTTCTCCAAGTTCTCTACCTTTCCTTAGCCCATGTAACTGATTACATATATGGGATCCCGACCCGGTATCCAATACCCAGGACGTAGAGCAAATAGAGAAACAGTTCTCAGTAACGAACACACCCGAAGAAAATGCATCAACATGTACTTTCTTCATTCGGGTGGCATGGGAATCCTGGCATTCCCCTATATCATGTTCATTCCTATAACTCTTAGAGGAAATAACGGAACCAATGTTCCCCAGCACAGTATAACATGCGGGTTCGGTCAATACATCCATATTATTATCTTCATTAGGGCATGAAATGGTCGCTACCTGGAGAGAGAGAGAAGAAAACACTTTACCGTATGCTCGTGCAAGATCAGATTGGTTATTATCTTATCTAATCAGGATGGCTCCCACTGCTTTTTATCAAATCTTCCTCCAAACCCTAAAAGGAAAGACTAGCCGGGATTAATTACACACTTCAAGTTCGCCAATCTTTCAGCCAGGCCAGTGTCGGTACTTTGAGAGAGGTCCCCGTGCTTTCGCACGAACCTAATTAATGTAAACCTTATTTTCCCAGAGGCGTAACCCCGTTGACACCTTTCTAGACACCTACTTGATCAGCTAATTGCAATGTGTAAAACTCTCCTAGGAGTAACTCTTACTCGCAGTGGGTATCGGGATCCAACTATCTCATAGAAGGTATGCAATCTCATTGCAAATTTCAACACTTGAAATTCCCGATAATATTTTGCCCCTAGCATCTATATGACCTTAACATAGTCAACAAATCACAAGTGCTAGTCAAGTTCAACCCATCATTTCCTGATTGAATTAAACCCACCCGCACGACCCTTAACATAGTCAACAAAGTCGCACGACTATCCTAATCCAATCTGCATCATATGCATAAGCAGATAAATACTGGTCAGCTACCGCACACTACGCCTTAACATAGTCAACAAACGTAACACGAATACTAACTAGTACTTATCTGAAATGACGGAGGGCTACGCAGGTTTTCATAAAACCATGAGCGTAATGAACTTGATATCATTGTAGAATCAAATGAAGTTTTGAAATGGAGTGATTTTGAGGCTCTTCTAGTTTTGCTAAAGGAGTCACTCCCGGCGAAGGGATCTCGGTCCTTTCCTTGTCGAATGAGGTGCGGGATATATCATATATATCACTGTGCAAAGCAAAAACTTTTAGAAGCAATCAAAAAGCAAACCGAGTGTGTAGCATCTGCCAGTTATTGCTAAAGGAGTCACTCCCGGTGAAGGGATCTCGGTCCTTTCCTCATCGAATAAGGTGCAGGATATATCATATATACCGCTTTGCAAAGCAAGAACTGTAGCTACCTGTTTTAAAATTAGATTCTACAACATCTTAGGTTTCTTATCTTTCATTAATCACATTAATGAAGTCCCATCATTTAAATACCTAAACATCACAGATAGATATGACGTACACTTATGCCATCCGCATTCGCCACGATGTCCCCTCATGCACCGTTAGGTTAGGTAACTAACGACAGAGCAGGGCAGGGCTAGCGCGGGTGTAAAACATAAGTAACGTCTATATAATATATCATATATACGATATACTATATCCATCACAGAGTCACATCACAGATATCGCAGCAGAATAAACATATGAAATATTGGATATACTAGGACGTCCATGTTTTCAATACGAGCCAGTATAAAACACGGATTCCACGGTCGTGATGAATAGCCAATCCCACACCCCTAGACCCCTACGAGAGCGGCAAGCAACCCTGCCAATTCTAGGGTTAGGAGACCCGGACTCGACTCCTCGAGTTAGTCTCCCACTGGACCCCAGAACCCGGTTACTTGTGCTCCCCTCCTTGGGTCTATCCTAATGCAGAAAAGTAAATAATATACAAAAGGTGACATCTTCCGCTACCTGGAAGTGCCCCAAATAAAAGAATATTACATATAAGTTTTTACATGAATGAAAATGAAAAACACTCATCTCACATAAAAACCCCCGGCTATTCGAACACGACGATCCAATATAACATATCCAGCAACACATAACATCACATGTCATCAACGTAAGTAAGTATGCATACCCCAATTGTCGTTGACGTATAGCAACGAAACCGGCGATATGAACATACTACACTTACGGTCACAGAAAAGAAAGTGTAAAACTACAACAATTGGAATCCGCAACTTCTTTAGACATCGCATGCCTAATCAAATGAAATACTTAGACATCACATGCCTAACAGATATAAATCCCGCATTTTAGTCTCATTATCGAAAACACTTTTCAATATAAAGTGAAACTAAACCGCTAGATTTATAACATTCATTCAGTTATCACATAACTGTTTGTGAATTCCAATTATTGTATCACATTCCAGATAAACAGAAAATGTTAAACTTTCCGATCGAACAGTCGAATACCCAAGTTTTCCCGATACAGTCCAACACATGAAATAAGTCTAGCAACATTCAGTTCGTGCCTCAGTACCAACGGTCCAGCCGTAGAAAGGTCAAGCCAGCGCCTCACATGTGGCACGCCGTACTGCCCCAAACCCGAAGGTTCAAAGGGCAGTTCGAGACGGTCACATAATCGAGTTAAGGTTTGTTGTCTTCTAGAGGGTCCATCGCGTTACTTGCACTACTTAGAACGTCGTTAAACAACGGAAAAATCCAACACTTGGAAATTTCCCGACAGGGGAAAAATTGGGTGTTTATATCCGGTCGAACCTTTTAACATATTCTGAAAATTATCCGGAAATATACAAAGACGAAATTTGATATTCCGATCGAATCTTTGATTCCCAATACAACCCCAGAATACTCTTCTGTATAGTCACAACAAAAATATCCCAGAAAATACAGCATTAAATTATATGAGTTACTGTGCAGAAATCACCACACAAAGGAACAGTAAGGCCGCGGAACCGCCGCATCATGCATAGCACGTGCCGCGGTTCCGCGGTGGAAAAGTTGATTCAGGCCCTCGTATTTCACAGTAATTCAAATAACACCCTGCTTGATTTTTTGCATATTTTTAATTGACAAAAATCCCATTTTTTAGAAAAAATCCAGAGAGCATTTTAGGGTTTTGGGTTTCGGTTCGATCGGGTTTCAAACGTCGTCTAGACTTCGCCTAAGGCTCTAGCTAGGCTCTGATACCAGTGAAAGGTTCTAGGCACTCTAGTGAGGTCTCACAAGGCATCGAACATGCCAATTTAAAAAAAATAGTGCCGAGAAACCCTAGACTACGGATCTTAGACTAGATGTTTAGGCGAAAAGATAATCTAGTTAACTACTTAACTAAAAGTTAGATGCTACAACCTTTGTAGATCCGGATATCCACTTCCCTAGCTCCACGTAGTGGTCCTCTCGCTGTCCCTTTCCAATCCTAGACTCGTTCATCGGCTTCATCGGGAAAGCGAGCGGAATAGGTCGTCGGCTTCGTGTCAAAGACGATCTACGTCGAGGCATCACAAGTTCAAGCTCCGACTTCACCAAGTTGTGAAACTTGTGAAGAAAACACCCAAAACAACTAGGCAAGAGGTAGAGGGTGAAGAAATAGGAGGTGGGTTCATTTTAGAATTGGATTTATCTCACTTTAGCTCAAGTTGCCATTGATGGACCTTAAGCTTTTCTTTGAAGATGAAGATGAAGAAGAAGAAAGAATATGATAAGTTTTGAGATAAAATAAAATTAAATCAATACTTATCATAAAGAGAACCATAGTTAAGTGTAGAGAGTTAACTAAGGTTAGAAGAATGGTTAGGGTTTAATGTGAAGACAAAATGGTCACAAAGTCAAAGCTTCATGAAGCTTCAACAATGTTCAAGAATGAAAGCAACCATTTTGTATTCTTATCCCATTCTTTTCCAAAAATGAATAAATAAAAGAATGGATAATTAAAAACCCTAATCACTTTCTTAACCTAAGTTTAATTCTATACACTTAACCAAATGAGCATGCATCATCAAACATGATACAAACATGTGCACAAAAATATATCACATATACAATTTGCACATCAAGTGAGAATATCCATTTAAAGTGAACCAATACTAGTTAATGCAAAGTAATATATCAAATATATTATTATACATTAAATCATTAAATCAACATTTGATTCAATGATCCGGTCATGTCGCACATAACCGACTAGAATCCAATGTATCGATTTATCGAATCTATGATTCGATAACTTGGTCATATCGAATATCACCAATCGAAACATATATCGCGAGAATGAAATGCGGTATCACATACACGCATTATTCTCGGTCCTGCACATATCTCATATGCGCTCCTATTTCGTTTCGCTTGAGCCAGGAAACCTCTGTGTAGGACTCTAAAGACTCGTCAATACGCCGGTAGCAGATGATGATCATATCAAGCACCCACAAGCCGCAAGCGGTCTGCTAAACGTAACGGCCACCCGGGTATTGAGCGATCAGAAGATCGACGAGCTAGCCCGCTCACACTCCTGTGAATCCAACCAGTAACACTTACCGTACAGTCCGGTCTGTTCGTCTGATACGTCGCATATCAAGTCTAGGGGTGGTAAACGTCAGACCCCAATAACCGATAAGTCATGACGATGTGAGGCTCATAACGGGTCGAGAAACTACTGGTAACACTTACCAGCAAATCTCTGATCAGCCCTGGCGAGGGACTTCCCTGTTACGGCCAATCGAGCACAGCGCAACATCAACCCCCAATACCGGGAGAGACGAAACCCCTCCTATCGCTCATTGCCTCCATGTGACTCGGGACTGTACCCAAAGACCACCGTTTTGTATGCCCTCATGGACGTGGTAAGGTGGAGATCAAAGCACAGTGGGAATCACACAAGACTCTATGACGATCTCGGGTCTACAGACTAACCTGCACAAGTGTCACCTGAGAACTGCCATCTGACATGAGGTATAATACCATCTGGGAGTTCTCGGCGAGTCCGTCCAGTGTACCCAGTCTCCACTGAGCACCCGTATACCATCTCTGATGTCAAACACCAATGGATATGGGATCATCCATCGCCCATCACATGGGTCGAGAAACATATACGCTAGTCTACTCTGGTATATCGATGCCCCGTCTCGATACACCCACGACTAGGGACCTTGAAGGATGTACTTATGGACTACCATGTCCCCACTAGTATGATCTACATCATAGTCCAGGTAGTCAAGTACACATCCTCAGGGCTTTACCAACATGTAACTACAAGACAGTATAAAGAGACTAGTGTACATGTTAAGATAAAGAGTAACCAGATAGCATACTATCATATCGAGCAAGAAAGTCATCTCTATATATGTCCAAGCATCCAATATAATATACAACATCTGTACAATACTGGCCTCTAGGGCATACATACAACTAACAGGTCTATCCTAGGAGCAAAAATAGTAAAAAGAAATTATACAATGACGGCTACAACCCCGACCCGGTTGTGCGGCCAAAAATAATATTACATCAATTTACATATTACATGAATTGAAAGATAAAAGAAAACTCTCATCTCACAACCCCCCGGCTATTCATCCGCGATAATCCAACGAATTCATATACACATACCATCAACATTACAGATTACAGATATGTATAACCCCAACTAATCAACGTATAGCGATTAGCGGACGTTCAATACATATAACACATCACAGATATATACCTGTCAGCTTAAGTCTTTAGAAGTTCGATAAAAATACGGATTTTAAAGCCCCAAAAACAAATTTTTCTTTCTGTAAAATCTGGGCAGAAAACACATATCCCAAAAATCCCAAAACAACCCCAGAAACACTCTGCAAGAAACATTTTCCTCGACCGAGTCAACTCGGCCGCGGAACCGCGGAGGGAGCATGCTCCCGCCGCGTTTCCGCGGCGCTTTGACCGATTCGATGGACTAAATTTCTTGGGTGTTTAAACAAAAGCCTGAGCTGATTTTTAAGATAAGATTTATCATTTTTTGGACAGAAAAAAAATTCGGCAGAAACTTGATTTTCCGGGTTCGTTTCGCGACTTTTTCTTCGATCGAACTTCTACTTACTTTGCTAACATGTTAGATAGTGTTTAACTAGGCTCTGATACCACTGTAAGTCCACGTTGTAGGGTTCCTAGGAACACTAATGAGGTCTCACAAGGCATCAACCATGCCAATTTCAATTTTTACAAGTGCCGAGAAACCCTAATACGGATCGTTGACTAGAGTTTAAGCGAAAACGATAACTAGTTAACAACTTAACTAAGAGTGAACGGAAATACAACCTTTGTAGATCCGGTCCTCCACCCCCATAGCTCCGTGACGATGTACCCTCGCTGCGATCATCGGATCCCGGACTCTAGCGTCGGCTTCATCGGAGAAATGGGCAGGCTAGGTCATCGACTTCGATGCCGAAGATGATCTACGTCGAGGCAACACAAGATCAAGCTCCAACTTCACCAAGCCATGAAACTTGTGAAGAATGTAAGTCCATGTTGCCCACCCCGGTGCTTGCGGGGAATTGGAAACGGTATATAAAAATCGGATTTTTAGCACTCAAGGCAACATGGACTAACTAAAGGCGGGATCTTTTCTAAACAAAACTAGCTACCAAGCTAAAGAAAGATTAGCTACAAGTAAGAATGGTTATACCTAGGGCTTTATGTCCTTCTCTCCTTGCTCCTTGGAGTAGTAGAAAAGGATCACCTTTATCGTCTTCTCACGTCGAAGAAGGATCCACCCGAAAGCCTCAACCTTTGGCTTCAACTTCAAGCTAGAAGTAACTAGGGTGCTAGAAGTGCTAATCCTAGAACCCTAGATGAGAGTAAAGATTACTATGGAGTGGTTTTTCTCAAGCTCAAGTGTTTCTCAACACATGAGAGAGGAGAGCTTGAGGAATAGGAAGAGCAAGAGAGAGAAAGTATATCATAGAATGAAATGGTTTTTACAACCATAACAAAATATATGTGATTTTTCAAATAATAATATTAATCAAAAATGAAAAGGTGATGGTTAGTTTGAAGAGACCATTATCATATCACAATAAATGATTTTGCAAAGATCAAAGAGCATCTAAAAAGGTAATGATGATGGTCAATGTTTCAAACCTAGTCAACTAGTCTACCTTGGTCAACAAGTCAACAAGCCCAACCATGACACAATTTCCCTTAATTAATATTATTAATTGATAAATCACAATATCATTAGGGTTTGGAAAATAGACGACTGTCAACTGTGCATACACACTCGTTCCAAAACCCTAATGAAAAACCTCTTCCTCCGCCTCAATCAACTGTGCATACGCACCCGTATTCGTGATCCGAGGAACACGAATACAAAGAGATAAAACCAATCCCAAATCATATACTAGGATCTGGCTTAAACCAAAGCCGCTAGTATAAGCTGTCCGGACAGCAAACGTGCACAAGTGCGCGGATGTGAACGAACCCTGTCGCAAAACCATGCGACCTCTACTCATTTTGCCTAAAGGCGAATAGCTCTCTGTGTGGGACTCTAAAGACTCGACACTACGCCGGCAGTGGCTTTAACCACAGACCGCAAGCGGCACTAGCTGTACGTAACGGTCTCCAGGTAGATGCCGATAAGAAGACTGACGAGGTAACCCCATCTGAACTCCTACTGAGCCTGTATGTGACAGTCTCCGTACAGTCCGGTCTGTTCGTCTGATACATCGAATGGCGGGCCTAGGGGGGCGGTAAACGTCAGTCCCCTAATAGCGGTACAAGTCGTGTCGGAGTGTAGCCCAGAACACCCTGAGATAACACTGGAAACCTACCAGTATATCTCGCTTGCCCTGGCCAGGGACTACTTGTGTAATGGCTCTCCTAGAAACAGCGCGATGTCAGCCCCCAATACCGGGAGAGACGAATCCTGTCTAACCGTCACTCCCTCCAAGTGCTTCGGGACTGCACCCAACTACTACCTGTTTGCACGACTCCTTTGAGCCGTGGTTGGGTAGTAATCAAAGTGCAGTGGGAACACACTCGAGGCGAAGTGACAGTATCAAGTCAGCGGACTAAGCTGTACTCATGTCACCTGGGAACTGATAATTGACGATAGGTATAATACCAACCAACAGTTCCCGACGAGTCCTGTCCAGTGTACTCGTAACCTAACGAGCACCCGCATACTATCTCAAGTACGACGTACTGACGGCTGTGGGACAGACCGTCTCCCACACTGGGATGAGAAGCGCATACGCTAGTCTACTTCGGAGTATCGATGCCCTGTCTCGATAGTCCAACAACCAGGGACCTGTATAAGGATGTGCTTATAGATTACCTAGCCCCCACGAGTGTGAGCGCCATCACAACGCTGGGAATCAAGCAAAGATCCTAAGGGCTCTACTAATATGTATATCAACGATATGCTAAAAGAAACACATGCACATATTAAAGCAGAGACAAACCAAGTAGCATACTACCATTTCGAGCAAGATTGTATATACAACTGTGAATATCCCAAGCTTCCATCAAGTAATATACATACTAGTATGATACAGTAATGGCCTCTAGGGCATATACACTAACAATCTCCCACTTGCACTAAGGCCATGTACTGGCGTATCGAAGACCTATCATCTCGATCAGCCGCTCGAACTGAGTCTTGGGTAAGGCCTTCGTGAATGGATCTACAGTGTTATCTTCTGAAGCAACCCTCCGAACCTCGATCTCCTGGCGATCCACGATCTCCCTGATCAGGTGATACCGCCTCAAGATGTGTCTGGATTTCTGATGCGAGCTGGGTTCCTTCGCTAGAGCTATAGCCCCGTTGTTGTCGTAATACAGAGGTATTGGGTCAACAATGGACGGAACCACCTGAAGTTCTTTCAAGAACTTCCTCATCCAGACAGCTTCTTTTGCGGCATCAGATGCAGCGATGTATTCCGCTTCCATAGTCGATTCAGCAACGGTTTCCTGTTTGGAGCTCTTCCAACACACTGCCCCTCCATTGAGGGTAAAGACAAAACCCGACATGGACTTGGAATCATCCTTGTCACTCTGGAAGCTGGAGTCAGCAAAGGCCTCAATCTGGAGGTCTTTTCCGCCATACACCAAGAACATCTCCTTAGTCCTTCTCAGGTACTTGAGAATGTTCTTTACCGCTATCCAATATTTCTCCCCAGGGTTTGACTGATACCTGCTTACCATACTCAGTGCATAAGCCACATCTGGTCTGGTACACAACATCGCATACATTATAGAGCCTACCGCAGAAGCGTAGGGTATAATAGACATGCGGTCCCTCTCCAAATCAGTCTTGGGAGACATCTCTTTGGAGAGGGTGATCCCGTGACAAGCCGGTAGATTACCGCGCTTGGAATCTTCCATACTGAATCTCTTAAGTATGGTGTCGATGTACCTGGACTGTGAAAGTCCTAATATTCTCTTGGATCTGTCACGGTAGATCCGGATACCCAGAATGTATGAGGCATCACACAGGTCTTTCATGGAGAACCTGTGTGACAAGAACCCCTTGACAGATTGTAGCATAGGAATGTCATTTCCTATTAAGAGAATGTCATCCACGTATAAAACGAGGAATACTACAGTTCTCGCTACAAATCTATAATAGATGCATGGTTCATCTGGATTTTTGATAAAACCAAATTCCTTGACCGTCTCATCAAAACAGATGTTCCAACTCCGCGATGCCTGCTTTAGTCCATAAATGGACTTAAGCAACTTGCACACCTTTCCGCTGCTCCCACTCTGAATGAAACTCTCTGGCTGGTCCATATAGACACACTCCTCTAAATGTCCATTTAGAAAAGCGGTCTTTACGTCCATCTGCCAAATCTCATAATCGTGGAAGGCAGCAATGGCAAGAAGGATCCGAATGGATTTCAGCATAGCTACTGGAGAAATGGTTTCGTCATAGTCCAAACCAGGTCACTGACGAAAACCCTTTGCAACCAGTCTAGCTTTATAGGTCTCAACCTGTCCATCTACACCAATCTTCCTTTTGAAGATCCACTTGCATCCTACGGGTTTCACCCCATCTGGAGCAATGTCCAACGTCCATACTTTGTTGGTGTACATGGACTCCATTTCGGTCCGCATTGCATCCAGCCATTTTACCGAGTCGACGCTCTGAATAGCTTGCTGGAAGCTAGTAGGCTCATCACAATCTATGATGCAACCCTCTCTATCCCCGTCAATGAGATTACCGTAGTATCTCTCGGGCGGATGAGACTGCCTACTACTCCTGCGGAGTGGCGTGGGAATGTCCTGATCTTTCGAACCCTCTGGTTCTACTAAGCTTTCAGTAATAGCTCGTGGTTCCGGAATTTCTTCCAGTTCTATTGCGCTCCCACTTATTTCTTTTTCTATGAACAGGTGTTCTAGAAAGTGGGCATGGCGAGAAACAAAGACCTTTTGTTCCTCTTCGCAATAGAAGAAATATCCCTTGGAGTTCTTTGGATATCCCACAAACTTGCACTGTACTGAGCGGGCCTCGAGCTTGTCCGCATGCTGCTTTTTTACAAAAGCTGGACATCTCCATGTCTTAATGTGATTAAGATATGGTCTCTTCCCACACCACATCTGATATGGTGTAGTAGGCACAGTCTTAGTTGGAACTCGGTTCAAAAGGTATGCAGCTGATTCTAGCGCATATCCCCAGAACGATCGCGGCAACTCAGCGTTACTCATCATGGACCGTACCATATCCAATAGGGTTCGGTTCCGTCTCTCCGATACACCCATATGTTGCGGAGTGTATGGAGGAGTAAGCTGAGAGAGAATTCCATTCTCTTTTATGTAACCCAGGAACTCGGCACTCAAGTATTCACCACCTCGATCAGATCTCAGTGCCTTGATACTTTTGCCTGTTTGTTTTTCTACTTCATTCTTATATTCCTGGAATTTTTCAAAAGCCTCAGATTTATGTTTCATTAAGAAGACATATCCGTACCTTGAAAAGTCATCCGTAAAAGTAATGAAGTAAGAATAACCGCTTCGTGCATGCGTAGACATTGGACCGCACACGTCGCTGTGTATGAGTCTCAAGAGCTCGCTCGCTCTTACTCCGTGTCCAGTGAACGGAGTCTTTGTCATCTTTCCTTTGAGACAGGATTGACAAGTTGCATACTGATTTGGATGATTTTCCGATTGTTTCGTATTAGAAAATAGATTTTAGAAATCACAACCAAAAATATTTTTTGACCGCAATCAATAACGGTGTCGGATGTAGCACGTTAGTAAGTGCGGATCGTCCACAGGGAAAGTGAGTTCCGTTCAATTTCCGAATTAGATGAGTTGAAAATTTAAGGCAAAGAAAAGAAAACAATTCATGATTTGCATTTAAAGATCAAGAAATAAGAAAAATCTAGATCTAGAAAAGACATTAAAAGCAAGAATTGAGATGTGTGATAATTTCCAACCAACAATCAAGATTAGAAGTATGGCTCGTAGGAGTAGATCGGATCTATAGATGTGATGAGATCTAAAGATTACTAATTCTTATCCATTAATGAATTGATACTAGATCGATGCAAAATTCATCGAGGTTTAAGGATCGTGCGGGAAAATTAGGGATTTCGCAACCAATCCTTTGTCCTTTCGATGGATCGCATTCAAATTCTAGCTTCTAGTTAATCAAATGTTTAATAGTTGTTCCCTAGTTTCGAGTGAACACGATCAAGAAAGCATCATCTCGAAACTAGGTCATTAATCATTTGATTCACTAGAATTTACAAACATTATAGGATTTAAGATTTGTAGAAAGATCTAAATCATCATCATCTAAAGATCGTCACAACTCCTACACGAGCGGAGATTACTCAAACATCATGATCACAAACACAATCACAAATTGAATTCTAATCATTATGCTTGAATTAAAAGATAAGCAAGAGTATAGAAAATTCACCTTTATTTATCAACAAATTTCATTACAACTCCCTTGAATTTACAAAAGGAAGGAACTAGATCGTCGATTTCGGCTTCGCTCGGCTCCTTGAGTCGCGGATCGGCGTGGATCTCTTGCTCCGTTGGAATCCGGCGTCGCTTGCTAAAGGTTGAAGGCTCTCTTGCTCAAATTGATCTCGGGATCTTGATCTTGATTTTGAATTGGGGATGGGGATTGAATTTGGCACAAGCTTTTGTCACTAAACTTGTGGGTTGAAGATAGTGGTGATTCTTGAACAAATTCAAACCTTAATCTAAGCTCCTTTTTATAGACCTCTTGATTTAGAATTGAAATTTGAATTCCCCCCATAAGTTAGTTATCAAATAATTTAAATTTCCCTCCAAAAAGTTAGTTAAGCTTTAAATTTTGAATTTCCCTCCAAGAGTTTGTTGAGCTGAGCCTTCTAGATATGCCACGTGGAGCTTCTGGGGTCTTCTGGAAGCTTTGGCCGTTATAATTAAGCATGTGATGAAATTTGACAAAGTGATCTCTTTAATTGGCCGCGGATCCGCCGCGCAAATGGGGCTTGGGCCGCGGATCCGCGGCCCTTTGGTGGCCTTGGTGCTTCAAATTTTGTAGTAATTCTTGGATTGTCTTGTGGGACTTTTTCTGATATATGGATTTTTATTTGGCCTTTTGTATCACTACCAGATCTTCAGGCTTTGAGTTGGCGTTTCTTTTATCAGATCTTTTCTAAATTTTGGGCTCTGCTTCTGTGATTTCCTGCATAGACTCCAAGACACGAGTTGCGCAATACGAGGATGATGCGATGCCATGAAAAACACACAATTTCCCTAAAAAGTGCCGGTTTTAGTCTACAGTACAAGTAATCCAGTATTTTACATGTGTTTTGTAAATATGTGTGATATGAATACCGGATACCTTTACTTGACTGCAAAAGGTAGGGAAATTACCGTGTTAAAAGTGCAGTATTTTCGACTGATCAAATTCCCCCAAACTTATTTTCGATCGTCTCGATCGAACTGTTTTATTAAAAAGAGAAGGAGAAAATAAAGAAAGAGAAAAGCACACTTTCGTAGGCAACACGATTGCACTGAGCACGTGCAACAAGCCTTTAAACCTCTAGGTGTCCCTAGTAGGAGGAGTGTTGTTTCCTGAGGGTTTTCAGCGGATTGCACCCACAAAATCCAATAATAAAAGAAAGATCATGAATATTACATTTAAAGACAAGAATTGTAAAAGAAAAGCCTTGAAAATTAGGGTTTCCAACTAAGCTAGCTTTTCGGTTGTCATGAGCCCTATCTTAATGGTCATGAAAAGTTGTCAGAAATCACGTCCTCCCTCAATAAAACATCGTCTTATTCTTCATTCCTATCTTTATTCCAAACATCGATCATATAACCCTGCGTGTGTGTAAAGAACATCCCTACACCCGGAGAATTCAATTCAAGCTATCATACTCTTGCCCATCAGCCTCAGTACTTTTTGATAAACGAGATTGCTCACACACTTTCATGCGACCGTTAATACTTCTTGAGGAACTAACTGACCGATTACTCATGTGCTTGCATATTTGGTGTATTTTCCTCGTCTTGCACCACCTTAGGTATAGCAGTGACTCCCAGACCAGTTGGCCTTAGGGCACTAGGTGAAAAGGCACCCTTGCTATAGATTTTTTTATTATTTCCCTTGGTGATAACAAAACCAGTGTCCATTTTTTTTTCTCACCACTTTCTTCATTTTTTTTTCTTCCATACATCGGCTTTAAGACAAGAGCATTTCAAGGTATCCTCTACTAACCCGGGCTTTAAGACGTGTGTAAGTGCGAATAGCAGGGTATCAACGTTCAAAATGTTTGGCTTTCCAGAATAGAAACTATTTTTCAGACTTATTTTTATCCTCAGATTAGTGACTTCCTTCATCTTACTAACCCTTGGGACAACGGCTCATAACTACTTATTACTAGTTCGTATAAGAAAACTTCTAATTTTCTCAGTTTTCTTAAATTTTTCTAATCTCATGGATGTAATTGTTCACTATCTAATCTTTTATTATCATAAATATTAAATATTTTTATATTTTGAAAATTTTAAATTTTTATGAGTTTTGAAATTTTTTTGAATTTTTATGGATTTTGAAAATTTTGAAATTTTTATAGGTTTTTATGGGTTTTGAAAAATTATTTACAAAAAATCTTTACACAAAATTTTTATGGGTTTTGAAAATTTTTAAATTTTTATGGTTTTTAAAGAAATGTTTTGTGCTTATGCAAATGATATGCACATGATGCAAAACTAAGCACAAACCTCCCCCAAACTTGTTTTCAACAGTGTCCTCACTGTTGCCATTAGCTAAACCTTGAAAAAACCTGTAAGCTTGGGAGGAATTTATTAGTTGGGGCAAAATATATAAGTGAAGACCCTCCCCCAAACTTATTCTTGGATTAAAATTTTTGTAAAAATTTTCTTTCCAAGAGCCAGAAAAATTGTTCCCCCCCAAACTTGAGTTATGCAATGTTAAGCTTTGAAAATCACATGAGGGGGTCGAGAATCATTGGTCGATGCCAAGCTTTGCAAAGACCGAAGATCAACACCAACCATTCGAAGATTTTATCAATGCAGTGCTCGGGTTGGTGGAAGAAGAAGTGGGGAAAGGGTAAGGGGTGGAAGAGAGTGTGTGTGCGTCTCATTTTGGAGAGACGAAGCAGTGAATGTGATGGATAACTCGCATTCTTTTTACAGTTCAGAAGAGGGAGGAGGTTCAATTTCAGTGATTGGGACATGATTCATCTCAACACCCGTGTTATTCAGAAATGTGAGTTCATCAGCGAAGATCTCCTCAAAAGTTTCATCAATACCCCGAAGAATAATATCATCACAAAGTGCGGGGTGATCTTCAGACTCTAAAAGCAGTTCATAATCGGTGTTAGTTGTTGACCCGGACATCTCGGTGGAAGAGTCCGTATGTGTATGATACATAGTTGGGTCAAACAACAACGTATGAAAAGAGTCAAGATCGGTATCAGGAGGATCATCAAATTCGCTGCTGTCGACATCCATTAAGTCGACAGAACAGATATGAGCAGTAGGTTCGGAGGGTACACTTCCAATCTTGTAAATGTTCAGTTCTATTGACCTATTCCCGAAGGATAGGGTCATAGAGCCATTACGACAGTTGATGATAGCGTTGGAAGTGGCCAAAAAGGGACGACCTAAAATCACCGGAATTTGATTCCGGGGGTTCGCTACAGGCTGTGTATCAAGTACAATAAAATCCACAGGGAATACAAACTCCCCGATTTTTATTAACACATCCTCTAGTTCACCCCTAGGTTTGGTGATTGATCGGTCAGCCATCTGGAGAGTGCAATGGGCTGGTTTCAACTCTCCGATCCCTAGTTGCTCATAGACTGAGAAAGGAAGCAGATTAACACTGGCGCCAAGGTCTAAAAGAGCACGATTGATGTGTTTATCCCCAATAGAAATCGATATCGTAGGACATCCTGGGTCCTTACGTTTCTTTGGTAGCGGAGGGATAAAAGCAGTGCTAATGCTATTAGACATGAAAACCTTCTTTGGCACTTGAGTCTTCCTCTTCCTAGTGCACAAGTCCTTAAGAATTTTCGCATAAGCGGGAACTTGTTGGATAGAATCTAGGAGAGGGATGTTGATGTTAACTTGCTTGAACATTTCCATGATCTTATCCATATGTGGACTCGATGTGTTAGCCCTTAACCGGGTTGGATAAGGTACTTTAGCAATAAGCGCTGGGTCCATCATAGGAGAAGGAAGTGTGTGTGGCCCCGATCCCAAAATAGAAGTGGGGATCGTCTGTGGAGGAGTAAAAGAGGTGGGCTGAAGTGTCGAGCCTAGAGGGAAATGGAGAATAGGCTCGCAAGAAGGCGGTGGGGTAGAAGAACAAGAATCAGAAGCAGAAGCGTGTGTGTGAGGAAAGGTCTCAGCCGGGGTGTTGATAGGATTCTCAATATCATCAACTTCTTCCCCAACATGGTTATCCAGCACTCTCCCAGATCTCAACGTGGTGATTGCATTCACATGATGTGAATAGCCAGGATTGGGTACAGGTTGAGGTGGGAGTTTCCCTTTCTCTCTTGCGCTCATTTCAGCCTTAAGTCGTGCAATCTCAGCTTCCATCGTTTTGATACTCTCAGCTTGGGACGCTGAGTTTTTCTTTATCTCACCAACGGAAGACTTAACCTCGGCCGATACTTCCATGAAATTTGACATGAGTGATTTCATGGTTTGAGCGAATTGAGAGAATTCGTCAGAACAGGTTGACTGCATGGGATTAGAAGGTGCATGAGTGTTGACCTGGTTTTGGAAGTTTTGTGACTGGTAGGGGTGCTGGGTGAGTTGAAGTGGTTGCTGTTGTGGTGGAGGGACCCGTTGGAATTGATTCGGGTTTGGAACCGTGTTTTGGGACTGGTTCCAAGCAAAATTCGGGTGATTCCTCCAACCCTGATTGTATGTGGAAGAAAAAGGGTCGTTTCCAGGTCTTTGAAATGCAGCATTGGTATGCTCGAGACCTCGAAACTGAGAGTTTAATGGACATTCTTCCGTCAAGTGAGAAGGATCAGAACAGCACCCACAAACGGTTTTGGGGAGCGACATTGGGTTTAGGGAGGCTGCTAGGAATTTGTGTTCCATAGCGTCGAGCTTCTTTTGCATTGCTGCCATCTCAGCTCGAACACCTATGGACACGTCTATTTGGTGTATGCCACCCCTACTCGATGGCTGGGTTCCAGTCTCCCACTGAAGTGACTTTTCAGCGAACTCTTCTAAAAATTTCCACGCTTCCCCATCATCCTTGGCCATAAAGGTTCCTTGACACATGTTTTCAAGGTTTTGTTTAGTGGTAGGGTTACTGCCCTCATATATGATTCGGCAACGTTCCCATCTTGGGATGCCGTGATGTGGGCATTGAACCAAAAGATCCTTGAATCGGTCAAAGTATTTTGAAAATGGTTCAGCCGGAAGCTGGGAGAATTGATAGAGTTCACTACGGATTCGAGCTGTCTTTTGCATGGGGTAAAATTTCTTAAGGAATGCCGTAACGAATTCTTCCCAATTCGTTATGGAATGTGCGGTGGTGTTATATAGCCACTTCTCGGCTAAATCGCACAAGGTAAATGGAAGAAGTCGTAGGCGCATGGCATCCACAGAAAGTTGTGATGTACCCATCATTGCGCATACGTTTTCAAATTTGGTAATAAAAACGTACGCGTCTTCAGTCTCGAGACCGTGGAATTTGGGTAGAAGGTTGATGTACTGGGGCTTAATCTCAAAGTTATCCCCGTTGGCTGGTGGAATGGATAAGCAGGTCGAGAGAGGACCTCGCAAAGGGTAGCACCTCTCTTGGAGAGAGATGCGGGGTGGAATCTTCACACCAACGGACGGCGGCAGAGTAGTGGTAAAGAGGTTTGATGGAGACTGATCCATCGGTGTGGGTGTGGTGAGGGGTAAAAGAAAAGTAAATGGAAAAATACCGACTTCGGAGTCGATCGAGGGGACGCGGACAAGACGGGCACTAGAATCCCGTGTCCAGCCTATCTTGCACTAAAAGGGGTTAGTACAAGTGGCAGCGTGATTTATAATTAGGGGAAATGAAGTGAGTGCGGTGTTTGTTTTGAAAAATGATACGGATTTTTGAAAATATGATGCAACAAGCAATACCCTAAAATTTATGGTCACCTAGGTTCAATCTCTAGACCGCTCCTAACTGCCAGAAGACAAGACGCAGGATAGAATCCTCCACTGCCTCTTTGTCCCTCCTGTGGCCAGGTAAGTGCCAGGTTAGTGGGAGGTTCTCCACTACGTGAGTAGTGGGCCTAATTAAGTAACCACTAGCCTTTGACACACTTGCCTAGGCACCACAAGAGAAACGCGGATAAGCAATGAATTACCCACGGCCTTCTTCTATCCTAAGTGAGCGCGACGGTCCTTAGAGTCATCTCTAGATATTTTTTAATTAATGAGGGTAATGCGGTTGCAGGTTTGTGATTTTTGGGGCTTAGGAAGGGTAATGAACTCCCCACCTAATCTGGATTTGGCCGTGCCCCTTAATTTCCGTATTAATATGCAAACAACTAAAAATCAAAAACACGTACAAATTTTATTTTGCTTTTGCGGCGCAGCGATTATTTGCAAAGAAACCTGCATGAAATGTTAATTGGAGCAGATTTTAGGAAGGAGATAAGAAAGTTAGAGATTACCAGATGAAAATTTTACAGAGAAGCCCTCATTCAGCCGCGGAAGCGCCGCATTTGGCTCCCCATGCCGCGGAAACGCGGTGGAATAGTGTGATCTCTGCAATAAATTTTTCCAGAGCACTCCTTGCCACTTCCTTAGCTCTCTGGAACTCTTCAAATAAATTTCCAATTATTCAGCAAACTCCAGATCTCCTTGCAATTAACCACAACAACAAGTATTTGTATTTTGCGCGAGTTTTGATCTTTAAAATTTTTAGATGGAATAAACTTTTCAACTCAAATTTCAAAAAATGAACAAATAGCATACGATCCCCGGCAACGGCGCCATTTTGATTGGGATGATTTTCCGATTGTGTCGTATTAGAAAATAGATTTTAGAAATCACAACCAAAAATATTTTTTGACCGCAATCAATAACGGTGTCGGATGTAGCGCGTTAGTAAGTGCGGATCGTCCACAGGGAAAGTGGGTTCCGTTCAATTTCCGAATTAGATGAGTTGAAAATTTAAGGCAAAGAAAAAAAAACAATTCATGATTTGCATTTAAAGATCAAGAAATAAGAAAAATCTAGATCTAGAAAAGACATTAAAAGCAAGAATTGAGATGTGTGATAATTTCCAACCAACAATCAAGATTAGAAATATGGCTCGTAGGAGTAGATCGGATCTATAGATGTGATGAGATCTAAAGATTACTAATTCTTATCCATTAATGAATTGATACTAGATCGATGCAAAATTCATCGAGGTTTAAGGATCGTGCGGGAAAATTAGGGATTTCGCAACCAATTCTTTGTCCTTTCGATGGATCGCATTCAAATTCTAGCTTCTACTTAATCAAATGTTTAATAGTTGTTCCCTAGTTTCGAGTGAACACGATCAAGAAAGCATCATCTTGAAACTAGGTCATTAATCATTTGATTCACTAGAATTTACAAACATTATAGGATTTAAGATTTGTAGAAAGATCTAAATCATCATCATCTAAAGATCGTCACAACTCCTACACGAGCGGAGATTACTCAAACATCATGATCACAAACACAATCACAATCACAAATTGAATTCTAATCATTATGCTTGAATTAAAAGATAAGCAAGAGTATAGAAAATTCACCTTTATTTATCAACAAATTTCATTACAACTCTCTTGAATTTACAAAAGGAAGGAACTAGATCTTCGATTTCGGCTTCGCTCGGCTCCTTGAGTCGCGGATCGGCGTGGATCTCTTGCTCCGTTGGAATCCGGCGTCGCTTGCTAAAGGTTGAAGGCTCTCTTGCTCAAATTGATCTCGGGATCTTGATCTTGATTTTGAATTGGGGATGGGGATTGAATTTGGCACAAGCTTTTGTCACTAAACTTGTGGGTTGAAGATAGTGGTGATTCTTGAACAAATTCAAACCTTAATCTAAGCTCCTTTTTATAGACCTCTTGATTTAGAATTGAAATTTGAATTCCCCCCACAAGTTAGTTATCAAATAATTTAAATTTCCCTCCAAAAAGTTAGTTAAGCTTTAAATTTTGAATTTCCCTCCAAGAGTTTGTTGAGCCGAGCCTTCTAGATATGCCACGTGGAGATTCTGGGGTCTTCTGGAAGCTTTGGCCGTTATAATTAAGCATGTGATGAAATTTGACAAAGTGATCTCTTTAATTGGCCGCGGATCCGCCGCGCAAATGGGGCTTGGGCCGCGGATCCGCGGCCCTTTGGTGGCCTTGGTGCTTCAAATTTTGTGGTAATTCTTGGATTGTCTTGTGGGACTTTTTCTGATATATTGATTTTTATTTGGCCTTCTGTATCACTACCAGATCTTCAGGCTTTGAGTTGGCGTTTCTTTTATCAGATCTTTTCTAAATTTTGGGCTCTGCTTCTGTGATTTCCTGCATAGACTCCAAGACACGAGTTGCGCAATACGAGAATGATGCGATGCCATGAAAAACACACAATTTCCCTAAAAAGTGCCGGTTTTAGTTTACAGTACAAGTAATCCAGTATTTTACATGTGTTTTGCAAATATGTGTGATATGAATACCGGATACCTTTACTTGACTGCAAAAGGTAGGGAAATTACCGTGTTAAAAGTGCAGTATTTTCGACTGATCACATACGATTGATATTCGAACGGATCCAAATATCTTTCTGTATGTAACTTAGTCAACCTTCTCTCATTGATGTGACCCAGTCTACAATGCCATAAGAAAGTTTTATTTATTTCTGGAGACTTTCTTTTGTGTGTATTCTGGACATTGAAAATCTGTGGTTGGTTTAATACGTATATACCATTGTTCAATGTACCTGACCCAATCAAAACTTGATTAATATGAATGTTCACTACATTACTTACAAATTCAAATTCATAACCTTCTTTAGATAATAAAGATACAGAAATGGTATTACAGGTTGCATTTGGTACATAATAACAACTACGCAAAACCAAAAAGTGTCCATCCGACAATCCCAGGTAATAGTCCCCCACGGCCTCAGCATCCATGCTAGCACCGTTTGGAACTCTAAGGGTCATGTCACCTGCCTTCAAAACTCTACGCTTTCTCAACGCCTGCAAAGAATTACAGATATGAGATCCTGATCCGGTATCCAATACCCAGGATGTAGAGTTTATTGATAGACAGTTTTCAATAACATACACAGCTGAAACTGAAGCCGCAACTCGCTTCAAATCCTGTGTTCTGGCCTTCCAAGCCTTGCAATCCTGTTTCCAGTGACAACTTTTGTGACAGTAGAAGCATTCTTCCTTTCCCACTAGCTTTCCCGCTACCTTTGTTGCCTTTCCTTTTCCCTTCGTATCCACTTTACTGACACCGCCTCTTGGTTTGGCGGGGGCTTTCTTCTTCTTACCCTTGGCTTTCGCCTTGGATCTAGAAGAGGAAGATCCTCCTACAAACAAAGTGGATGTCTCCCTACCCTTCTGTAGGGTGCCCTCAGCACTCCTCAACATGTTCAGAAGTTCGGAAAGTTCAACCTCCTTTCCTTGCATGTTGAAGTTTAGGATAAACTGGGCGTAAGTGGAAGGAAGGGACTGGAGAATCAAATCAGTATAGAGTTCATTCTCCAACGTGGTCCCAAGGTCCGCGAGCTCCTCTATGTAGCCAATCATCTTAAGCACGTGTTCCGCTATCGATGATCCGATGGCCAATCTTGCCGAAAATAGCTTCTTCGACACTTCGTATCTTGCGATACGAGACTGCTCTCCATACAGTTCTTTAGTATGGAGAAATATGGACTCCAGGTCCATATTCTCATGCCTCCTCTGATGTTCGTTGTACATCGAGGCAAGCACGAGGCATTTGTCCTTCGCGCAATCGATCTCCCATGTCTTACGGATTTCTTTATCCACGACGCTGGCGGTGGGACCTGGGACAGAGGGAGCTTTGGTGGTAAGGACATACCCCAACTTGTCGTAAGTGATTGCCATCTTGACATTCCTGAGCCAATCTTTGTAGTTTGGCCCTGTCAGTATGTTTTTATCTAGTAATAACTTAAGTCCGGTCATGTTGAATGGTCGCTGCAATTAGGAGAGAGAAAAGAAACACTTTAGCATGATGCTCTTGCAAGTTTAGAGTGGTTTTTAGTTTGTCTAAACTGGATGGCTCCCACTGTCTCTCGAATCCCTTCTCAAACCGTAAAGAAAGAATTAGTCGGGATCAATCTCACCGTACAATACTTGCTTAACCGTTCAGCCAGGCCAGTGTCGGTACTTTGAGGGAGGTTTTCCAACGCTTTCGCTAAGTTCCTTAATTAAGTAACCTCTTTTCCCTGTGGGTGTAGCCCCGCTAACACCTTTCTAGACACCTACTAGGTTTATAGCATTGATCGTTAAGTGAGAGTTTTCCTGAGGAGTAGCATATACTCACAGTAGGATCGGGATCCAAATATCATCGCGTGATAAAACCGAAGGAATCCTACCAGAATCATCACACTCCAAATGGTATGCAGCGCTAGTAAGTTTCAGTGCTTATGAAACTCCCGATGTGGATTTTTGCCCCATGCTCTTATGACCTTGACTTTGGCCAAAATATCATAAGTCACATGTCAAGTTCTACCCGTCATTCTCCTTGTTAATTTGGACCCACCCGTACCTACCCTTGACTTTGGCCAAAATGGCAGCACGACTGTCCCAAACCAACGCATCTACCTATGCTGCACATGAATACCCAAATAGCTACCAATCATTATGCCTTGACTTTGGCCAAAATACATAGCTTGAATACTTTTTGACCATTCATGTGGAATGACGGAGGGCTACGAATGGTTTTGGCGAAACCGTGAATGTAGTGAACTTGATATAATCGATGGAACGAGATAGCTTTTAAAAGGAGTGGTTCAAGCTCCGCGTTTAAAAGTTTTGTTTTGAAAAGAACCGAGTGGTTTTCAAAGTGTTCCAATCGACTTTTACTTGGTTTATTTTCTTGCATTAGTTCTTTTAATGCGTCCCATCATTTAATCCTACCATTGCAGAAAACAACCAAAATATGACGTACACTTATGCCATTCGCATTCGCCACGGGGCCCCGTCATGACCCGTTAGGTTACTTAACTAACGACAGAGCGGGGGCTGGGCTAGCGCGGCTGTAAAACATAAGCAACGCCTAAATAGTTATGGTATATAGATATAAAGCAATGATAGACATTACAGATCACAGATGAATACATTGGTTATACTAGGAATCCGCAATACGTTCGAGCCTGCAACGAAAAGAGGATTACACGGTCGCGGTGAATAGCCAATACCCCACCCAAGACCCCTACGGGTGCGGCAAACTACCCGCCAAGTACCCGAAGCGAAGCAACCTCCCTCAACACCGTGAGTAGGCCACTCGGCACTTCGAGATACCCGGTAGTTTGTGCACCCCCTCCATGGATCTATCCTAGGAGCAAAAACAGTAAAAAGAATTATACAATGACGGCTACAACCCCGACCCGGTTGTGCGGCCAAACAAATAATATTACATCAATTTACATATTACAAGAATGAAAGAAAAAGAAACACTCATCTCACATCCACCCCGGCTATTCACCCGCGACAATCCAACGCATTCATATACACATACCAACATCAAACACAGATCACAGATATGTATAACCCCCACTAATCGACATATAGCGATTAGCCGACGTTGAATACATATAAACATCACAGATATAACCGATTAGTCAAAGTATAGTGAAGTTCGATCAAAAATACGGATTTATAGGCCCCCAAATACAAATTTCTTTTCTGGAAAATCTGGGCTGAAATAAACCATCTTAAAAATCCCCAAACCACAGCCTAAGAACACTGCACCAAACTCGGTCATGAACCGAGTCAAAACGGCCGCGGTTCCGCGGCAATGGGTATACTTTTGCCGCGGAACCGCCGCGCTCTGAAGGGATCACTCGACCGTTTTTGGTAGGCTTCTTCACAAAACCCTGAGATGATTTTTGGAGTATGACTTTTTATTTTTAGAGAAGAAAAAATTTTAACAGAAACTTAGGGTTTTGCATGTCGTAGTTTTGCGATTTTTCCGATCGAACTTCCATACACTTTACTACCAAGCTAGTTTAAGTTTAGTTAGTCTCTGATACCACTGTAAGTCCACGTTGCCCATCCCGGTGCTTGCGGGGAGGCGGAAACGGTATATAAAAATCGGATTTTTAGCACTCAAGGCAACATGGACTAACTAAAGGCGGGATCTTTTCTAAACAAAACTAGATACCAAGCTAAAGAGAGATTAGCTACAAGTAAGAATGGTTATACCTAAGGCTTTATGTCCTTCTCTCCTTGCTCCTTGGAGTAGTAGAAAAGGATCACCTTTATCGTCTTCTCACGTCGAAGAAGGATCCATCCGAAAGCCTCAACCATTGGCTTCAACTTCAAGCTAGAAGTAACTAGGGTGCTAGAAGTGCTAATCCTAGAACCCTAGATGAGAGTAGAGATTACTATGGAGTGGTTTTTCTCAAGATCAAGTGTTTCTCAACACATGAGAGGGGAGAGCTTGAGGAAGAGGAAGAGCAAGAGAGAGAAAGTATATCATAGAATGAAATGGTTTTTACAACCATAACAAAATATATGTGATTTTTCAAATAATAATATTAACAAAAATGAAAAGGTGATGGTTAGTTTGAAGAGACCATTATCATATCACAATAAATGATTTTGCAAAGATCAAAGAGCATCTAAAAAGGTAATGATGATGGTCAATGTTTCAAACCTAGTCAACTAGTCAACCTTGGTCAACAAGTCAACAAGCCCAACCATGACACAATTTCACTTAATTAATATTATTAATTGATAAATCACAATATCATTAGGGTTTGGAAAATAGACGACTGTCAACTGTGCATACACACCCGTTCCAAAACCCAAATGAAAAAGCTCTTCCTCCGCCTCAATCAACTGTGCATACGCACCCGTATTCGTGATCCGAGGAACACGAATACAAAGAGATAAAACCAATCCCAAATCATATACTATGATCTGGCTTAAACCAAAGCCCGCTAGTATAAGATGTCCGGACAGCAAACGTGCACAAGTGCGCGGATGTGAACGAACCCTGTCGCAAAACCATGCGACCTCTACTCATTTTGCCTAAAGGCGAATAGCTCTCTGTGTGGGACTCTAAAGACTCGACACTACGCTGGCAGTGGGTTTAACCACAGACCGCAAGCGGCACTAGCTGTACGTAACGGTCCCCAGGTAGATGCCGATAAGAAGACTGACGAGGTAACCCCATCTGAACTCCTAATGAGCCTGTATGTGACAGTCTCCGTACAGTCCGGTCTGTTCGTCTGATACATCGCATGGCGGGCCTAGGGGGGCGGTAAACGTCAGTCCCCTAATAGCGGTACAAGTCATGTCGGAGTGTAGCCCAGAACACCCTGAGATAACACTGGAAACCTACCAGTATACCTCGCTTGCCCTGGCCAGGGACTACTTGTGTAATGGCTCTCCTAGACACAGCGCGATGTCAACCCCCAATACCGGGAGAGACGAATCCTGTCTAACCGTCACTGCCTCCAAGTGCTTCGGGACTGCACCCAACTACTACCTGTTCGCATGACTCCTTTGAGCCGTGGTAGGGTAGTAATCAAAGTGCAGTGGGAACACACTCGAGGCGAAGTGACAGTGTCAAGTCAGCGGACTAAGTTGTACTCATGTCACCTGGGAACTGATAACTGACGATAGGTATAATACCAACCAACAGTTCCCGACGAGTCCTGTCCAGTATACTCGTAACCTAACGAGCACCCACATACTATCTCAAGTACGACGTACTGACGGCTGTGGGACAGACCGTCTCCCACACTGGGATGAGAAGCGCATACGCTAGTCTACTCCGGAATATCGATGCCCTGTCTTGATAGTCCAACGACCAGGGACCTGTATAAGGATGTGCTTATGGATTACCCAGCCCCCACGAGTGTGAGCGCCATCACAACGCTGGTAATCAAGCAAAGATCCTAAGGGCTCTACTAATATGTATATCAGCGATATGCTAAAAGAAACACATGCATATATTAAAGCAGAGACAAACCAAGTAGCATACTACCATTTCGAGCAAGATTGTATATACAACTGTGAATATCCCAAGCTTCCATCAAGTAATATACATACTAGTATGATACAGTAATGGCCTCTAGGGCATATACACTAACAAAGAAAACACCCTATACTACATGGCAAGTGGTAGAGGATGAAGAAATAGGAAGTGGGTTCACTTTAGAATTGGATTTCTCACTCTTTTTCTCAAATCACCATTGAAGCTAGCAAGCTTCTTTCTTCTTGAAGAAGAAGAAGAAGAAGATAATATGATAAGAATGATGAATAATTAGAAATAAAGTCATTCTTATCATTTTATCAACCATGGTTAAGTGTAGAGAATAAACCAAGGTTAGGTGAATGGTTAGGTTTAGCATGAAACAAAAATGGTAGACTTATTCAAAGCTTCATGAAGCTTCAACTATAAAACAAAGCAAGCCACCATTTCTCTTTTTGCCAAAAATGAATAAATAAATAAAAACCCTAACCATTTACTTAACCAAGGTTTAAATCAAACATACACCCAAGTTTGCATGTATCATCAAACATGATACAATCTTGTGCACAAAAAAATATATCACATATACAATGTGCACAAACAAGTGAGAAAAACATCTTAAGTGAACCAATACTAGTTAATGCAAAGTAATATATCAAATATATAATTATGCATTAAATCATTAAATCAACACTTGATTTAACGATCCGGTCATATCGCATATGACCGACTAATATCCAATGTATCGGCTTTTCGAATCAATCCTTGATTCGATAACTAGGTTATATCGCATACAACCAATCGATACATTCATCGCGAGAATAGAATACGGTATCACATACACGCATTATTCTCGGTCCCGCACATATCTCATATGCGCTCCTATTTCGTTTCGCTTGAGCCAGGAAACCTCTGTATAGGACACTAAAGACTCGTCAATACGCCGGCAGCAGGTGATGATCATATCAAATACCCACAAGCCGCAAGCGGTCTGCTAAACGTAACGGCCACCCGGGTATTGAGCGATCAGAAGATCGACGAGCAAGCCCGCTCACACTCCTGTGAATCCAACCAGTAACACTTACCGTACAGTCCGGTCTGTTCGTCTGATATGTCGCATATCTTGCCTAGGGGTGGTAAACGTCAGACCCCAATAGCTCGATAAGTCGTGTCGATATAAGGTCTATAACAGTTCGGGAAACTACTGGTAACACTTACCAGTAAATCTCAGCAACCCTGGCCAGGGATTTCCGGTTATAGCCAATCGAACACGGTGCAACATCAACTCCCTATACCGGGAGAGACGAATCCCCTCCTATCGCTCATTGCCTCCATGTGACTCGGGACTGTACCCAAAAACCACCGTTTTACACACCCTCTTGGACGTGGTAAGGTGGAAATCAAAGCACAGTGGGGATCACACAAGACTCTATGACGATCTCGGGTCAACACACTACTCTATACCAGTGTCACCAGAGAACTGCCATCTGACGTAGGGTATAATACCATCTGGGAGTTCTCGGCGAGTCCGTCCAGTGTACCCAGTCTCCACTGAGCACCCGTATATCATCTCTAATGTCAAACACCAATGGATATGGGATCATCCATCGCCCATCTGTATGGGTCGAGAAGGTATACACTAGTCTACTCTGGTATATCGATGCCCCGTCTCGATACACCCACGACTAGGGACCTTGAAGGATGTACTTATGGACTACCATGTCCCCACTAGTATGATCCGCATCATAGTCCAGGTAGTCAAGTACACATCCTAAGGGCTTTACCAACATGTAACAGAGAGACAATCAATGTACACGTTAAGGTAAAGAGCAACCAGATAGCATACTATCATGTCGAGCAAGAAAGTCCTCCCTATATATGTCCCAGCATCCACCACAATATACAACCTATGTACAGTAATGGCCTCTACGGCATACATATAACTAACAATCTCCCACTTGCACTAGGGCCATCTGTAGCAGTGGTTGTAGTATCTCATACTCAACCATCCCATATAAGTCTCTCTCTGGGAAAAAGCCTTTGTGAGTAGATCCGCCGTGTTGTCCTCTGAGTCTACTCTCCTTACCTCGATCACCCTGGAGATCAACCATCTCCATGATCAGGTGACACTGCCTAAGAATTATATCTGGATCACTGATGGGACGGGCGTTCCTTGGCATAAGCCACAACTCCATTGTCACACAATGGCAGGAACGAAGTTCATCTCATGAACTAATATACATCCAGACTGCCTCTTTGGTAGCATCTTAAGTAGCGATGTATCCATCCTTTATCGTCTAGTATGCCACGGTATCTAGCTTGGAACTCTTCCAACATACCGTCCCTTTACTGAGGGTAAAGACAATGCCTGCGACTGACATTCAGTCGTCTTTATCACCCTGGAACGTTTCCAGTGATTCTCCCCAGGATCGATTGATACCATCTCACTACATCTAGTGAGAATCCTAACATCCAATTAAATCTATCTCATAGATGAAAACTCAGGATTAAGGAGGTATCACTTTGATCCTATTGGAGAATCCTTGTGATAAGCGGAGATTGACCGAGCGTAGTATAGGAAACTCCTTTCTTATCAAGAGTATGTCATCCACGTACTCTACGAGGATCACCACCATACTCCCTACTACCCTTTTGTTTATAAAAGGTTCATCTACCATTTTGATGATGTCAAACTCTTTGACTGACACATCAAAACAGACGTTCCAACTCCGCGATGCCTGCTTTATCACTTAAAACATCTTGCACACGTTCCCGCTGCTCCCACTATTTACGAAGCCCTCTGGCTGTGTACTTATAGACGTTTTCTTCTAAAACATCATTTAGAAAAGAAGTAATGGCACCCAACCGCCAGATATCGTAGTCATGGTATGTAGCCGTGGCAAGTAGGATCTGGATGGACTTAAGCATAGCCATTGGAAAAAGGTTTCATCATTATCCACGCCTGGTCGATGACGAAAACCTTTAACAAGTCTAGCTTTGAAAGTCTCAACTTTTCCATGTACATCAAGTAATCTTCTCAAGATATACTTGCTCCTGATGGGGATTTAACCCTTCAGATAAAGCAACCAAAGTCCATACTTTGTTGGTGTATAAGGATTCCATCTCAGATCGCTAAGCATCCAGCCATTCTTACAGAGTCTCACTCCTGATGGCCAGCTCGAAACTAGTTGGGTCATCATCTCATGATGCATTCCTCGCTCCCATTGTCATAGAGAAACCGAAGTTACTCTCAGGTGGGTGAGGAACCCTACTAGATCGGCGGAGAGGCTGAGGTTCGTTGGTTATTATTGAATCCTTCGGTTCTACCAAATCATCAGCTGCAGTTTGTATTGCTGGAACATTTCCAGTTCTACATAACATACCTTGCCTCGAGCTTGTCCGGATTTTGCTTTTCAGACATAGGCCGGACAACCCCAAATCTTAACTAACTTAAGATATGGGCTCTTCCCTTTCCATATCACATATGAAGTGGTAGGCAATTGATTTGATCGGAACCCTATTCAATAGGTATGCAACTTCATAAGTGCATAACTCCCAAAAGGAAATAGGTAACTCAGTAGTACTCATCATAGAGCACACCTTATCATATAGGGTGTGATTGCTCTGCCCCGATATACCATCGTGCTATGGTGTATTCGGAGGAGTAATTCTGAGAGAGAATCTCATTCTCCTTTAGAATAGTCCAGGAATTCTATGCACAAGTATTCTCCTTCCTGATCTTATCAAAGGACATAATACTTATACCCATTTTGGTTCTCTACTTCTATCTTATATTCTATGAATATCTCAAAAGGTTCAGACTTGTGTTTCAACAGGAACATATGTCTGAATCTAAAGTGATCATCAGATAATGTAATGAAGTACAAAGAACCAGTCTTGGCATATGCAGACAGGGGACCTACATACATCAACATGTATCATCCCAAGAGTTCACTAACTCTTTCTCTGTTTCCACTAAACGGAGTTATGGTCATCTTATCTCTGTGACATGGCTGACAAGTTTCATAAGATGTAAATTCAAACTAATTTAAATATGCATCTTAATGTAACTTCAGCTAGTCGGGTCGCATTGATATGACCTAGTCTACAATACCTCAAGAAGGATTCGTTCATTTCTGAATTCTTCCTCTTGTGTGTGTTCCATATACTAAGAACTGTAGTTTGATTTAGAACGTCAATGCTTTCAGATAACGTGCATGAACCGATCAACTTTTGATATAGGAAATGTTCAAAACATTATCCAACAATACAAAATTATATCGTTTCTTTACTAATAAAGAGACAGATATGATTTTGTATATCAGGTTCGGTATCGAATAACATTTGTTCAGAATCAATGTATTCAGGTAATACAGGGCGACAGTGACCAACAGACCTGGCTGTAACACTTGCACCGTTTTCTGCCTCATGAAACTTATCACCCGTTCTCGGTTCTCTACCTTTCTGTAGCCCTATGTAAAAGATTACATATCTGGGATCCTGATCCGGTATCAAATACCCAGGACGTAAAGGATACTGAGAAACAGTTCTTTATAATGAACACACCCGAAGAAGATGCATCATCATGCACTTTCTTCGTTTGGGCGGCACGGGAATTCTGGTATTCCCCAATTCCTACTCTATCTTATAACAATTATAAGTTGGAGCGGGACCAACGTTCCCCAGCTCAGAATAACAAGCGGGTTCGGTCAATATATCTGTTTTATTATCTTGATTAAGGTGTGATATGGTCGCTACCTGGAGAGAGAGAGAAGAAAACACTCAGCGTATGCTGTTGCAAGAATAGATTGGTTATTATTTTATCTAATCAGGATGGCTCCCACTGTTTTTATCAAATCTTCCTTCAAACTCTAAAAGGAAAGACTAGCCGGGATTAATTACACGCTACAAGTTTGCCAATCTTTCAGCCAGGCCAGTGTCGGTACTTTGAGGGAGGTTCCCCGTGCTTTCGCACGGACGTAATTAATGTAAACCTCGTTTTCCCAGAGGCGTAACCCCATTGACACCTTTCTAGACACCTACATGATCGGCTAATTTTAATGTGTAAGACTCTCCCAGGAGTAACAATTACTCGCAGCGGGTATCGGGATCCAACTATCTCATAGAAGGTATGCAATCTCATTGCAAATTTCAACACATGAAATTCCCGATAATATTTTGCCCCTAACCTCCTATGACCTTGACAAAGGCCAACAAACCATAGGATGCTAGTTAAGTTCAACCCGTCATTTCCTGATTGAATTAAACCCACCCGCACGACCCTTGACAAAGACCAATAAGGTCGCACGACTACCCTAACCCAATCTGCATCATATGTATAAGCAGATAAGCACCAGTCAGCTACCGCACACTATGCCTTGACAAAGGCCAACAAACGCAGCACGAATACTAACTACTACTTATCTGAAATGACGGAGGGCTACGACAGGTTTTTCTGAAAACCTATTGCGTAATGAACTTGATATCGTTGTAGAATCAAATGAATTTAAAAATGGAGTGTTTTTTAAGCTTTTCTAGTTTTGCTAAAGGAGTCACTCCCGGTGAAGGGATCGTCGGTCCTTTCCTCGTCGAATGAGGTGCGGGATATATCATATATATCACTGTGCAAAGAAGAAACTATAGAAGCAATCAAAAGACAAACAGAAGGTTGTAGCATCTGCCAGTTATTGCTAAAGGAGTCACTCCCGGTGAAGGGATCTCGGTCCTTTCCCTATCGAATAAGATGCAGGATGTTCTACAAGGAACACCACGATGCAAAGCAAGAACTGTAGCTACCTGCTTTATTTTGAAATTCGATTCCACAACATCTATAGGTTTCTTTTATTTCACTAATCATATTAATGAAGTCCCATCATTTAAGTTACCTAAACATCACAGATAAATACGACGTACACTTATGCCATCCGCATTCGCCTCGATGTCCCCTCGTGCACCGTTAGGTTAGGTAACTAACGACAGAGCGGGGCAGGGCTAGCGCGGGTGTAAAACATAAGTAACGCCTATATAATATATCATATATACAGTATACAGTATTTATCACAGAACATCATATGATCACATCACAGATATCTCAGCAGAAGAAACATATGAAACATTGGATATATTAGGACGTCCGTGTTTTCAATACGAGCCTGTATAAAACACGGATTCCACGGTCGCGATGAATAGCCATGTAAGTCTACGGTACCGCCCCGGCCGTCTTTCAGACGCCAAAATGCGGAACAAAAACTTTTATAATTGGCGCTATCGTAAACTAAAACCCGGATCTGCCATTAACGCTAAACTAACAATCTACAAAGAGGGAAGAAAGGTTATACCGAACGATCCGAGTCCTTCGTTCTTTAACCATTATCCCATGCTCCGTTGCGGCTGCTCCGATCTCGTTGATCTCCGATCTACTCGTCCAGGTGGCACCACGTCATCGGATCTTTAAACGGGCTCCCGCCTCTGACTCGAGGCAACTCGGTCATCAAGTTTGCCAGAAGAGATGACCAAGATGGATGTAGAGAATGAATAGAAGACTTTGTCTCGCTTCGTCCAAAGCCATGGACGAACGGTTAATGAAGTTGCCATGGGAATCGGGTGATGGAATGAAATGAACTGTGAAATTCCATACACCGAAAACTATCATAATCTTTTAACCAACAACCATTTCTTTTTCTACAAAGTGAGAGTGAATGAGAGAGGAGGAGGGCCGGCCACATATATAGAGGTAGGGGGTGAGTGTAGGAGAGGGGGAGGTGACAATAAGAACAAATATCTAGTGTGAACACAAAGTGTGAACACAATTAATGAAAATGATGAATCATTAGCCAAGTCATCATGCATTAATGGAATCATTAAATGCAACCATGACTCACTAAACACCTCACCACTTCTAGAACCTTCTAGAAGCTTTCACACTCATCTCAAGAAAAGATAAATCCATATTTAACCAAATGTTAAATACGGCTGATAGAAAACTGAAAACCGGCAACTTCCAAAAGTATTCCCGAAACGAATTTCAGGATAACCCCGTAACTGTATAAATATACCCGCATTTGTATTACGACCGAATACAAATGCAACTGAGACAAAGATATTATATCTACTCTATATAATACATGGATCCGGCTTAAACCAAAGCCCACCAGTATTATCTGCCCGAAATATGACACGTGCGTAAACGCACGTGCATTTTCCGAACCCTGCCATAAAACCATACGGCCTCTACAACGTTTCGCCCGAACTTGGGAAACTATCTGTGGGGGCCTCTAATGACTCGTCAGTACCCTGGCAGTGGGTTTAACCACAAGCCGTCAGCGGCACTAGCTATGCGTAACGGCTGCCCATGGACTGATCTCAAGGGAGGCTAATGAGCGAACTCATCCAGAAACCCTACTGAGCCTAACAGTGGCAATGTATATACAGTCCGGTCCGTTCGTCTATGAGTATCGCATATCCGGCCTAGGGGGCTAGTAACGTCAAACCCCCAATAGCTGTATAAGTCGTGTCGGAGACAAGCCCAGAACACCCTGAGATACTACTGGAGTACCTACCAGTAAATCTCACCTGCCTTGGCCAAGGAATTGGTGTAATGGCTTTCCTAGACACAACGCGACCTCTACCCCTAATACCGGGAGAGACGAATCCCCTGCCGATCCTCTCACGTGCCTCCATGTGGCTCGGGACTGTACCCAAAAACAACCTGTTTGCACGACTCCTTTGAGCCGTAGTAGGGTAGAAATCAAAGCACAGTGGGAACTCACACGAGACAAATGACGACCTCAGGTCGATGAACTAACCTGTACACATGTCACCAGGGAACTGCTATCTGACGATATGTATAATACCAACTAGCAGGTTTCCGGCGAGTCCTGTCCGGTGTACTCATAACCCAATGATCACCTGTATACATCTTAGATGATCCAACTGACACCAGTGGCTTGTGAGACCGGCCACCGCCCCTCGTCGGGGTCTCGACTGTATACACTAGTCTACTCCGGAGTATCGATGCCCTGTCTCGAAACTCCCATGACTAGGGACCACTATTAAGGATATGCTTATAGACCACCCAACTCTCACTTATATGATCGTCCTCATACTGTTGGTAGTCAAGCAAGATCCTAAGGGCTCTATCAAAGTGTAATCGTGATCAGTCACCTGAACCTATACACGACTGATAAAGGCAAACCAGATAGCATACTATCATCTCGAGTAAGACTGTCCTACCGGGATAGGTCCTCCTCAATCATTGCAATCACGTACCTGCGATCCAATAATTGACTTTGAGGGCACTATATCCAACAAGCCAAACCCACATCCCTAGACCCCTACGAGAGCGGCAAGCAACCCTACCAATTCTAGAGTTAGGAGACCCGGACTCGACTCCTCGAGATGGTCTCCCACTGGACTCCAGAACCCGGTTACTTGTGCCCTCCTCCTTGGGTCTATCCTAGTGCGGAAAAGTAAATAATATACAAACGGTGAAAGCTTCCCCAACCTGGAAGTGCCCCACTAAAAGAATATTACATACAAGTTTTTACATGAATGAAAATGAAAAACACTCATCTCACATAAAAAAAACCCGGCTATTCAAACACAATGATCCAATATAACATATCCAGCAACACATAACATCACATGTCATCAACGTAAGTAAACATGCGTATCCTAATTGTCGTTGACATATAGGAACGAAACCAGCGATATCACATATTACACTTACGGTCACAGAAAAGAAAGTGTAAAACTACAACAGTTGGAATCCGCAACCTACATAGACATCGCATGCCTAAACCAATGAATTCCTTAGACATCACATGCCTAACGATTATAAACCCCGCATTTTAGTCTCATTATCGAAAACACTTTTCAATATCAAGTCGGGTAATTCAACAAGATTTCCGACATCCTGATCGAATGCTCGTCGCAAACTTTAGTAGACGGCCGCACCCCCGATACCGTCGACGAAGTGCACCAAGGCGGAACACCGCTGCCGCGAACACCCGAACGGATGCTTTCGGCGACGGGGTTCTCCTACAGTCACTTGGTCGGGGCTAAGGGGTGTAGCTGTCTATTAAGTTTATCCGGCGAGTATCCGCGTACGCTACGTGATTGCGACGGACTTTTGATCACATCAAAATTCCGTGGCAACCGATCAAGTGAGACTAAACCGCTAGATTTATAACATTCATTCAGTTATCTCATAACTACTTGTGAATTCCAATTATTGTATCACATTCCAGATAAATAGAAAATGTTCAACTTTCCGATCGAACAGTCAAACACCCAAGTTTTCCCGAAACAGCTCAACACATGAAATAGGTTTAAAAACATCCAGTTCATGCCTCAGTACCAACGGTCCAGCCGTAGAAGGGTCAAGCCAACGCCTCACATGTGGCACGCCGTACTGCCCCAAACCCGAAGGTTCAAAGGGCGGTTCAAGACGGTCACATAATCGAGTTAAGGTTTGTTGTCTTCTAGAGGGTCCATCGCGTTACTTGCACTACTTAGAACGTCTTTAAACCTCGGAAAAATCCAACACTTGGAAATTTTCCGGCAGGGGAAAAAGTGGGTATTTTTATCCGGTCGAACTTTTCAAGATTTTCTAAAATTATCCGGAAAGACACAGACGAAGTTAAACTTTCCGATCGAAACACCGAGTCCCCAATACAACCCAGAAAACTCAACTCTTGAGTGCAGATTAAAACTTCCCAGAGAACAGAGGAAACAGATACGGGCATTACTGTATCAAAACGAATCCCTAATCAGTACAAACGGCCGCGGAACCGCCGCAAAAGGAGGCTATTGCCGCGGTTCCGCGGCGCCACAGTGGAATTAGGGTTTTGTTTTCTGCAGTAACTCTTAGAATTTCCTGTTCTATTTTCTGAGAATTTTTAATTGACAAAAATCCACAGTTTGAAAAATTGTACAGAGAGGGTTGAAATCGGGGGATATCGGGTTCGATCGGGTTTCTAACATTTTCTACGCATCGCCTAAGGCTCTAGCTAGGCTCTGATACCACTGTAGGGTTCCTAGGCATACTAATGAGGTCTCACAAGGCATCAACCATGCCAATTTCAATTTTTACAAGTGCCGAGAAACCCTAATACGGATCGTTGACTAAAGTTTAAGCGAAAACGATAACTAGTTAACAACTTAACTAAGAGTGAACGGAAATACAACCTTTATAGATCCGGTCCTCCACCTCCATAGCTCCGTGACGATGTACCCTCGCTGCGATCATCGGATCCCGGACTCTAGCGTCGGCTTCATCGGAGAAATGGGCGGGCTAGGTCGTCAACTTCGATGCTGAAGACGATCTACGTCGAGGCAACACAAGATCAAGCTCCAACTTCACCAAGCCATGAAACTTGTGAAGAAAATACCCTATACTACATGGCAAGAGGTAGAGGATGAAGAAATAGGAAGTGGGTTCACTTTAGAATTGGATTTCTCACTATTTTTCTCAAATCACCATTGAAGCTAGCAAGCTTCTTTCTTCTTGAAGAAGAAGAAGAAGAAGAAGATAATATGATAAGAATAAAGAATAATTAGAAATAAATACATTCTTATCATTTTATCAACCATGGTTAAGTGTAGAGAATAAACCAAGGTTAGGTGAATGGTTAGGTTTAGAATGAAACAAAAATGGTAGACTTATTCAAAGCTTCATGAAGCTTCAACTATAAAACAAAGCAAGCCACCATTTCTCTTTTTGCCCAAAATGAATAAATAAATGAATAAATAAATAAAAACCCTAACCATTTACATAACCAAGGTTTAAATCAAACATACACCCAAGTTTGCATGTATCATCAAACATGATACAATCTTGTGCACAAAAAAATATATCACATATACAATGTGCACAAACAAGTGAGAAAAACATCTTAAGTGAACCAATACTAGTTAATGCAAAGTAATATATCAAATATATAATTATGCATTAAATCATTAAATCAACACTTGATTTAACGATCCGGTCATATCGCATATAACCGACTAATATCCAATGTATCGGCTTATCGAATCAATCCTTGATTCGATAACTAGCTTATATCGCATACAACCAATCGATATATTCATCGCGCGAATAGAATATGGTATCACATACACGCATTATTCTCGGTCCCTCACATATCTCATATGCGCTCCTATTTCGTTTCGCTTGAGCCAGGAAACCTCTGTGTAGGACTCTAAAGACTCATCAATACGCCGGCTGCAGGTGATGATCATATCAAACACCCACAAGCCGCAAGCGGTCTGCTAAACGTAACGGCCACCCGAGTATTGAGCGATCAGAAGATCGACGAGCAAGCCCTCTAACACTCCTGTGAATCCAACCAGTAACACTTACCGTACAGTCCGGTCTGTTCGTCTGATATGTCGCATATCTTGCCTAGGGGTGGTAAACGTCAGACCCCAATAGCTCGATAAGTCGTGTCGATATGAGGTCTATAACAGTTCGAGAAACTACTGGTAACACTTACCAGTAAATCTCAGCAACCCTGGCCAGGGATTTCCGGTTATAGACAATCGAACATAGTGCAACATCAACTCCCTATACCGGGAGAGACGAATCCCCTCCTATCGCTCATTGCCTCCATGTGACTCGGGACTCTACCCAAAAACCACCGTTTTGCATGCCCTCTTAGACGTGGTATGGTGGAAATCAAAGCACAGTGGAAATCACACAAGACTCTATGACGATCTCGGGTCAACAGACTACTCTGTACCAGTGTCACCAGAGAACTGCCATCTGACGTAGGGTATAATACCATCTGGGAGTTCTCGGCGAGTCCGTCCAGTATACCCAGTCTCCACTGAGCACCCGTATATCATCTCTGATGTCAAACACCAATGGATATGGGATCATCCATCGCCCATCTGTATGGGTCGAGAAGGTATACGCTAGTCTACTCTGGTATATCGATGCCCCGTCTCGATACACCCACGACTAGGGACCTTGAAGGATGTACTTATGGACTACCATGTCCCCACTAGTATGATCCGCATCATAGTCCAGGTAGTCAAGTACACATCCTAAGGTCTTTACCAACATGTAACAGAGAGACAATCAGTGTACACGTTAAGGTAAAGAGCAACCAGATAGCATACTATCATGTCGAGCAAGAAAGTCCTCCCTATATATGTCCCAGCATCCACCACAATATACATCATATGTACAGTAATGGCCTCTAGGTCATACAAATAACTAACACACGTTACCTCTCCCGGTACTTACGGGCTTGCGAAAATGATGAAAAACGATTTTTCAAGAGGTGGTAACATGGACTCAAAATACGGATCTTTGTTAAACAACTACCTAACAACCTAACTAGAGTTTTACCTACTCGGTTAGGGGGCTATACCTTTCTTGATCTCCTTCGTCTTCAACTCTTTCCGGTGTACGGATCGGCCTCACCTCGTCGTCTCCTTGCGCCAAAGATGGATCCACCTGAAAGCTTCTACCTTTGGCTTCTTCTTCGAACTTGAAGAAACTAGAACACTTGGTTTGCTAAACCTTATGAACTAGGATGAGTAGAGAAGTGATTTGGGTTTTCTTTTATCTCAAAGGCAATGTTTCTCAACTCATGCGAGGGTGTTGCCTTGAACTAGAGAGAGAGCAAGAGGAAGAGCAAGTGGGAGAGCTCAAGCAAGAGAGAGAAATGAAATGAGAGAATGAGTAACTCTTTTGCCATCCAAGCTCTCATAATCCAAAACCATGATTACTCATAATAGTAATTGAGTATTATGTGTTGGTTCAAGTCAAAATGGCCATATCATTTCATGCACTCATTTTGCAAAAACAAACAAGCAAGCAAAAGTCTTTGCCATGAAATGATAGCCATTGCAATGATGATGGTCAACTAGTCCAACCTACTCAACCGGTCAACAAAGTCAACAAAGTCAACCCCTCATCTCAACCATGACACAATAATACTTAATTAATATTATCATTAATCATATTTCTTATTCTCATTAGGGTTTAGCCAAAAGTCAATAGTCAACAGTCAACAGTCAACAACCCCAATGAGAATCCTCTGCCTCTGTCAACTGTGCATACACACCCGCATCCGCGTTCCGAGGAACACGAATACAAATGAGATAAAACCAATCCCAAAATGTACACTAGGATCTGGCTTAAACCAAAGCCTGCTAGTGTTAACTGTCCGGACACCAAACGTGCACAAGTGCACGGATGTGACCGAACCCTGTCGCAAAACCATGCGACCTGTCGCAAAACCATGCGACCTCTACTCTTTTGCCTAAAGGCGAATAGCTTTCTGTGTGGGACTCTAAAGACTCAACACTACGCTGGCAGTGGGTTTAACCACAGACCGCAAGCGGCACTAGCTGTGCGTAACGGTCCCCAGGTAGATGCCGACAAGAAGACTGACGAGGTGAAACCCATCTGAACTCCTACTGAGGCTGAATGTGACAATCTCCATACAGTCCGGTCTGTTCGTCTGATACATCGCATGGCGGGCCTAGGGGGAGGTAAACGTCAGTCCCCTAATAGCGGTACAAGTCGTGTCGGAGTGAAGCCCAGAACACCCTGAGATAGCACTGGAAACCTACCAGTATATCTCGCTTGCCCTGGCCAGGGACTACTCGTGTAATGGCTCTCCTATACACAGCGCGATGTCAACCCCCAATACCGGGAGAGACGAATCCTGTCTAACCGTCACTGCCTCCAAGTGCTTCGCGACTACACCCAAAAACTACCTGTTTGCACGACTCCTTTGAGCCGTGGTAGGATAGTAATCAAAGTACAGTGGGAACACACTCGAGGCGAAGTGACAGTGTCAAGTCAGCGGACTAAGATGTACTCATTGTAGGGTTGCTAGGCACGCGCACAAGGTTCTATGAGGCATCAACCATGCCCGAATAAAAATTTAGCCGTGCCGAACAACCCGACTACGGAACTTTAAACTAGAGATTAGGCGAAAACTTGCATGCTAAACACTTTAACACTAAGTGAGAGGGATCACAACCTTTGTAGATCCGGTCCTTCACTTCATATGCTCCGTGTTGTGGTCCCTTCGCTGCGATCATCGGGTTCCGGACTCTCGAGAGGTTCCACGAAGAGAAAGACGCAACCTTTGCTTCCGATCTTCGATACTAAGATGATCTACCTCGAAGTTGC